>CM031373.1:91899214-93099214 GCA_018208015.1 Medicago ruthenica | reverse complement strand
TCTGTCCATGTTGAAGCTTCATTATATGTTGACTCCGGTGTTGTCCCTCTTGATGCCAACAAAGTTGACACGGCTCATTTTTTTCAAGCAAAATTAAATGGAAAGATAGAGATGACTTGCTTAATTGGGTACGTCGTCAAGCAAATAAGGCGGGATTTACAATTGTTATACGTAGATCCAATTTGATCAATCCAATGTTGCAACTAATTTGTGAAAGGAGGCGACCACAAAGTGCCGTAAACAAGATTGAAGCATGAGGCAACAAGTTCAAGAAAATGTGGGTGTGAGTTCATGGTTCGTGGATATCTTAGTAGGGAAACAAATGATTGGAGATTGAACATTCTTAACGGAGTTCACAACCATGAGATGGAGCCAAGTTTAGAAGGACACATGCTTGCGGGTAGATTAAGGGAGGATGACAAGAAGATTGTACGTGACTTGACCAAGAGTTTGGTGCTACCAAAAAATATTTTGATAAATTTGAAGACAAAAAGACAAGATTGCATGACAAATATCAAGCAAGTCTACAATGAACGTCAAAAAATATTCAAGTCAAACAGAGGTAACAAGACTGATATGCAGTATCTAATCTCAAAGTTGGAGGAGCACAACTATGTCTATTTCACCAGAACACAAAGTGAGAGTACTATTATTCAAGACTTATTTTGGGCTCATCCAACATCGGTTAAGTTGTTTAACAATTTTCCAACAGTTTTGGTTATGGACTCCACCTATAAAACCAACATGTACAAAATGCCATTGTTTGAGATAGTTGGGGTCACCTCGACCGATTTGACGTATTCTGTTGGTTTTGGATTTTTGACATCTGAGAAAGGGGATAATTTTGCTTGGGTTTTACAGATGTTGGTCAAACTTCTTAACTCAAAGATTAATATGCCTTCAGTGGTTGTGACTGGCAGAGATACGGCTTTGATGAATGCGGTAGCAACTGTTCTCCCTGAAACTAGTGCAATACTTTGTTATTTTCATGTTGGTAAAAATGTTAGAGCAAAGTGCATCACCGACTGTAGAGTGAAACCGAAGGATGGGAAAGAGGTGAAGCCAAGTGACATAGTTAACAAGGTAATGAGAGCTTGGGATCTTGTTGTTGAATCACCTACGCAAGAATTATATGCAAGTGCGTTAATGGAATTCAAAAATGTTTGTAATGATTTTCCAAAGTTTCTTACTTATGTCGAGAGCACCGTATTGGATGTTGTGAAGGAGAAAATAGTGAGGGCATGGACAGACCGTGTCTTGCATCTTGGCTGCAGAACCACCAACCGAGTAGAGGGGGATCATGGTAAACTGAAGAAATATTTGAGCAATAGTGTAGGTGATTTTGGTACTTGTTGGGAGAAAATACATGATATGTTGGTGATCCAGTTAACTGAGATACAAACATCATTTGGGAGGAGTTGTACTGTATTAGAACATAGATACAAAGACGTCATTTTGTACTCTGGGTTGGCTGGTTATGTGTCTAGGACTGCTTTGAGCTTTATTTTTTATGAAGAAAGACGTTCCAAGGAAACCTTGTGCATGGACAAAGAAATTTGTGGTTGTGTGATAAGGACATCGTATGGGCTACCTTGTGCATGCACTATTGCTGTGAAAATCCGTGACAACAAGCCTATTTGATTGGATGAGATACACCGTCATTGGCAAAGGTTATGTATGGGTGAAGAAAGTAATGAAGATGGTTTTTCTGTCGAGGAGGAGTGGAATGGTATTCAGGAACGTCTCAAGAAGGTTTCTTATCAAATCAAACTAGAAATCAAAGAGGTGTTGTGTCAGTTGGTATTTCCAGAATCCACAATGGTTTCTCCTCCTCCAAGAAAAGTATCAACCAAGGGAGCGCCGAAAAAAGTGAGGTGTAAAGCAAATGAGGCATCGACAAGTCGAATCCCTTCTTATTGGGAGCGTGTTGATTCCCAATTTCCGGATAGTCAATCGTCGCAAACTATGTCATCATTTCCTAAAAGAAAGGGTGCTCGTATTGGCAAATCATCACGTTCCCCACTTCCATCACCTACTCGATTTCCTAAGCTTAGCCCGGTTCCAAAGCCTACTCCAGTTCATGGTGTGTTTGATGTTTTGAGCCCTATTGACTATATGCCAAAATTCATGGTTCCATTTATTGAAAAAATTGTGGATGTTAAAGGCGATGAGAATTGTGGTTTTCGGGCTATAGCTGAGTTCTTGGGTTTCACCGAAGAAAGTCATGTCATGGTTCGTAGACATCTTATTCAAGAGTTGAAAGATCATAGAAATGATTATGTGCGGGTATTTGCGAGTGAGGATCATTTTAACTACATCTTAAATGGCTTGCATCCTCCCTCAAATAGTGGTGGTATTGCACTTGTAGATAAGTGGTTGACTTTTCCCGACATGGGTCACATCGTTGCAACTTATTACAATAGAGTTGTAGTGGAGTTGACAAGTCACGAAATCGGAAATTCGGAATCATTTTTCCCACTTAGAGGGGTGCCACCGCTTAAGCAAAAAAACCCCATCGTGTGCCTAGGATTAATTCTCAACCAATTTGTTCTTGTTTTTTTGAAAGATGGTTGTCCACTACCTCCATCATCTACGGAGTGGAACATACACAGAAGTGAAGAGGCATCGGCTTGGGAATTTGAGTTTTTGGATCAACAAGCTAGGTTCCAAGACCTAATGAACATTGAGAAAAGAGAGAATCCGCTCCCACCAAAAAAGTCAAACCAAGCCAATCCAATTGTGTGTGACACTCCTGAAAAAGCAAAGCAAGAATTTCAAGTTATTGCGGAAGATGAAGATGGTTCAAATTGACTTGATGCGATATGACTGATTTTTTGTTTTTGTCGGTGTTAATCCTTTTTTTTGGTCGATATTACACAGACATATTTTTTGTGGTCGATATTGTAACGCCAATTTTTTGTGGCCAATATATAACTAACATATTAATATATATATAAATATATAACTTTTATGTGGTCGAATATGCACCTGCTTTGTTATTGGTTATAATGTTTCCGCATTTGATATATTTATTGGTTATTACGTTTAATTTAATATTATTCTGATGTTTGATATTTCATAAACTTTTGTGAAGTTAAACATGTCTGAGGTTGCACAAATTGAAGCTCATGTCCGGTACTCTGCTTTCAAAAAGACAATTAAGGTTTTTCTAACTCCGACTGACACTATGGATGAGTTGAAGGCACAACTTAACAGTTATTTTCTCCATGTTGGTGAAAATCATCATACATGTCATGTATTTGCTCAGATGCCAATTTATGACCTGGGGGCAGATAAAGATGAAGACATGTGGAAAACGGTCTATTGGCCTCGGCTTATTCGTGACGATAGTGACGTTGGATTTATGTTTAGGCATATGGTTGAAAATAATGTATTATATCTTTGTGTTCGTTCCAACTGTATGTGCAATGATTGTCGGTAGAGATTTCATGTAATATTATGTAATGTGTTGTTGAATGTCAAACACTATTTATGTTTTTGGTGAATTTTAAACATTCGTGTAATTTTAACGAAATGTCGAATTGATTTTATTTTGGTCAATTGTAAAAGATTATGTAATGTTCTTGCTTTATGAATGATTATAATTGATGTATGATTTGTACTGCCTTTGGAATTGCTGTTTTGGAGTACAGGTAATAAATCGGCCGAAAAATGGCTTGCTTGCAAAAATAGCAGATTCTGTTCTGCATAATTGCCCGCAGCGGCAGTTAACTGTCGATGGTACCATCAGTTCTTCACTGCAGATGGGTCCGGCGGCAGTTAACTGCCGATGCACCATCCCAGCGGCAGTTAACTGCCGCCAGGGTAAAACCGGCATTTACTGGTGTGTTTTAGCCTTCTTTGAAGTGGGAAAAGCAATGTTCCAATTATTTTGGCTACATTGTTAAATAGGGAAATAAAAGAAATGTTATGCATTGAAAAAAACAAAATCTAAATTTTTAAGGTGTTGCTAAGGAAAAAAAATCTAAATTTGAATTCTTAACAAATGACTAAGGACTTTTTTTAGTATTAACTTTTTTTTGGTAAACAAAGTATACCTCAAACTTATATACAACCGTGAGGTTTCGGTTCAAATTCAAAGAAAGATGTTCATCTAATATCAATATTTTAAGTTAAAATAGTTCAAATAAACCAAAGACAATTATTAGCTTTTATATACTCGACTCTCAAACCACGTACTCATTCATATCTTTACTAAAAATCATATTTTTATATAGCAATTCAATTTTTAGATTCATTGAATATCTTATATAAATGATATATAATATATATCAAATACATCAGTTATTCAGTTAACCTAAAAATGATTTTTTTCTTATAATAGAAATCAGATGGAGTAAATGCTTAGTTGTGTCGTCGTTATGATTTCGCTCCCAAATCATTAAACATGAGCCGTTTCTTAACTTGTGCCCTTAAAACACAAATTAATATTTCCCCTTATTATTTCCCTTTGTTAACATAATTGGTTATTTACTAACATGCTAGTAATACCCAAGAGTAAGCCATGGTTCCATTCCCTGTAGGAGGCAAAAGAAATACCACATGGGGGTGGCAGATATTTTTATGAGTGTCCATCATAAGAACTATGTTCTTGTTTTCCTTAAAAAAATCATCTCAAATAAGTGAAAATTTCTCTTTCTATTTCCCCATGCTCCATGAAATGTTTCTCTCTTTTGCTCCAAACTTTCCCCAATAAAAAATTATCCCAAATAAATTATATTTCTCTTTCTTGTTGCTTTCTATTTTTCTTTCCTCCAAAGTCCTTCCCTCCATCTTGTCTCTCATGATTAAATTCTTTGCCAAAAATAAAAATAAAATTACACGTCTCTTAAGTCTTACCTATCACCATTACCAAAATTATTTACTCCATAAGCAATAAACAACAGAAAAGAGGCACAAATCTGAATATGAAATGAATCCATTATTATTATTATTATTATTTTTTAACAAGCAAAAATGGGATATATATTAATAGATGAGGAGTCTCTAAATTAGCACAAGGTGTGCCAACCCAGAGCTCCACCAAAAGTCAAATACACAGTTCACATCAGTAACCAAGAGTCGGTTAGCCGATGCCCATACAAACAAAGGGGCTCGACCACCAACAATGAGAATTATTACGAACATTAATATTACAAGTTTTCACCCACCAAAAAGTATGAACCTTTACTTTATCTAATAGTTGGTAGATGGTACTCTCCTGATTGTTGAAAAGTCGGTTGTTTCTTTCCGTCCAAATGACCCACACAGTACAAAGCCACACAAGCTGCAAAAAAGAACAACTAGATCGCAAACCACCGGCTAAATAAACAAACTGAGTAAAATGATCCTTAACCTTGAGCGGATCAACCGATGAAACACCAATCCAGCCCCGAACCAGACTCCATAAAGGGCCAAAACACGAACAATGAAGAAATAAATGCTCAGCTGATTCGTTGCCCCCACACCCAGTCACGCAAGATTGATCTTCAAAAGAAATTATACCACGAGCCAACAGATTATCTTTAGATGGCAAGCGATTTTGAACCATTATTATTATTATTATTATTATTATTATTATTATTATTATTATTATTATTATTATTATTATTATTATTATTATTAATATTATGTGCCAAAACAATGATAACAAATCATAATACTCTTCAAATTACGTGCGTCTTTCAAAATTTTAAATAATTTTTTGCCTTCGTGTTTTGTAAGTTATATAAATCTCTCTTGCAAATGTTTTCTTTCAACAAAAGATTGATTAAATAAGAAATTTTAAGTTTTTAGTGCTTAAAAAGTCATATAATATTTTAAACATCTCCATAAAAAAATCATTAAAAAATGTGAAGTGTATATATAAGTTGATTTAAAAGTTGAGACCAAAAGTCGTGACGGAAAATATTTTGAGGTCCAAAGCTTGTAGAAATTTTTTAGAGGAAGTAAAAACAAAATTTGAGATATTTACAAGGATCAAAAACTTATTTAACCCTAGAAAATTTAGAGGGACCAAATTCGAATAAATGTTTTTAGTTAGATTAAAAATGAAAGTTGGTATATTTTGAATATGAAGCCCGGATACTCCAAAATGGAGACGTACTCGTATCGGATACGTATCGGATACCGATACTCCACGGGTACTCTCGGATACGTACCCACGGAGTATCGGAATTAATTATTTTAATTTAAAATATATATTTTATTGGATACTTATAAGATACTCGGCAGATACACACAGATACTTATTAGATACTTCACAGAGACGTATCCTGGAAAAAAATGAAGGGTAAAAAAGTGAGATGTGTTGTGAAAATTCAATGGAGATGTATATGATTCAATTTAAGATATGAATCACTATAATTGTTTTTTGATTAACCAATTAAAAATTATGTTTGTGGTGGATGAAAGTAACGAGAGAGGAGATTCAATCAATCAACATTAAACAAACTTTGTTTTGAGTTCTTTTATTGATGCATTTGTTGATATTCTAACATATGAATGAAAATAGAATATGATTCATACGAAAAATGTTTCATTTTTTATTTTGATCACATGCATTATTTTTTGTAAATTGTGACTTTTATGATTATATATTATTGAAGAGTAATCAATGCTTATTTTTTTCAAGTATTTTACATACATATAAATTTTAATAAAAATATTTTGTTAACGTATCTTAGCTGTATTGTATCCTAAATTTTAAAATTTCACGTATCCACGTACCTGTATCGTATCGTACCCGCAATCGTACTACGTATCCAGGCTTCATTTGATGGACTACAAATATGTTTTGTCTGACATGTACAAGTAAAATGGTCATGCACCATGCACATCTGTCTTTTTTGTGAGAGAAATTTCCAAAATATATTTGTAAAGTTGCAATGGTTAAATAGAGACCTTTTAACGAAAATGTGTAATACTTGATTATTGAAGCAATGTAACCATTCGTGAACAAACTCTTCCAAATGATTGTTTCTCTTCACTAAAGGATATAAGTTTCTTTATGAATATAGACACTTTAGAGGCAGAAAATAATTCATAAAATCAAATTCTTGTGAGTCAAAATTTTGCCAAAAATAATACCAAATCATTCATTTTTTTATCTAGTGCACGAGAGAAATTGACAGAACTTTAATTTGTAAACTATCATTGATCGATACGCTTGGTGTGAATGTGTGAGTCACATCAAGGATTCCATAGTATCCTGAAGGGGATGTATTGATATACCCTTTTGCATTCGGTTGACATAACTGGTGGGGGTGAATCGAACCTAAATGTTAGTGTGTCCCACACACGCTTTGAAATTATGTGCACTCTTCATCATGCTCTTCATCATCATATTCTTGGTCAAGTTATTGCAGCAGTCCCCCAACACAGGTTCTAATATTTTCCACCATTGGATCAAAAAGTCTTATCGTATTTCATTTAATTTAATGATGAAATTTATTGATTCAATGGTAAAAACTAGTTTTTGGTTGATGCAAAATTTGTCTCACTTGTGCATCATAGAATTAGCCCTAAAATTAACTCTATAAATAAAACAACTTAGATAAAAGATAAATTGGAAGAAGAAAAAAAAGTTACACCTAAAGTTGTTATTACCCTTTATATATTTGCCTTTAGAATAATCTATATCAGTGCAAGTCCACAGTTTTATCGTTGTAATAAAATATTGATTCCACAAACTTGTGAATCTTAAGGTAGCCTTTTTCATTCCTATGAATGTAAAAAAAATGGTTTTTTTTTTAAATGCAAGATGATTGAAAACAATTTGATTTTTTTTTGGAATATGGAATATGCATAATAATATTGGTCAGTCGTTTCAAATTCTGAAGAAGTTAATGACAACTTCCTGGTCCACTCGAAAACTAGTCAATTCTATACATCTGCTCAAATCAAAATGTGAATTTCAAAATCTTTTGAAAAACAACATTTGGGGGGCACCTGTTATATGTAAATATGAGCACAATATTTCGAGCGAACTAAGGCCCAATCTCCTTGAAGTATAAGGACAAGTACAATATTTGAAGAAAGAATTGATTTGAACAAGTGTCAGAGTTGTTAAGAGTCTCACATCAGATAGGAGATGGTCTGACAATGTGTTTATAAGTGGAGGCAATCCTCACCTCACAAGCCAGTTTTGTGGGGTTGTGTTAGGCCCAACCATGATTTCTAAGATGGTATCTGATGTTGAGTCAAAAGTAAGTATTTTTTATATCGTCTCCACATGGACTAGTGCGATACCGTAAGCCATTCAACAATTGTTATCATTTTGAGTTTGGGTTTATAAGTTTGTTTCATATAAACTATTGGAATTTAAAAGCGGTAATAAAGATGACAAGTAATAGGACGTAAAAGCGTTGAGATCGGAGTTCGTCAATCTAGCCTCGAATATATTCTAATGATCATGTATATGGATTCTAGATTTTTAGCGAAATTATCACGTATCACTCGACAATATCATTCGTGTCTAAATGACGTAGTGAGATCGATCGTATCGTTTAATCGACGATTTCCCAATCTATTAAACGATACGAAAGCTTTACGTTCCTATACTTTATGTGATTATCAAACCCCAATTCCATGTCTAGAATTTCTTATTTTGATAGAAGATTATTCTAAACCTAGATTCAAAAGTATTTGTCAATAACAATTAAATCAAGCATAAGAATGAAAAGCAAGAATAACTTCAATATCACATAAGTTACTAGAATCATATATTTGCAATATCAAAAGATTACATCTAAACTATATTAAGTACCTCTAATCCCAACAAGGGAAGGTTAGTTGCTCACTGTCATGACAACTATACAAAAGTGTAAAGAAAGATGAAGATCCAAAGCTAAGTCTTGATTTCCCAAAGAATCTTAGTTAATCCCCACTCTCTCACTTTTGCTCCATGAAGAACAACACTTTTAGCCCTATTTTTTTGTCTAAAACTATATCATAAAAATATTACTAAACTGTACTGCAAAACTCTGTACACTGTTTTTCCAACTCTCCTCGTTCTGTTCTGCTTCAGAACCTTTTATAGAATATGATATTTTCAGACTTCGCTCTGCGCAGTGCTACTTTGCTCTGCGAAGTCACCTTTCTTCACAGCCGGGTTTCTGCCACCTCAGCCTTGAACAGTCAGACCGCCTTACTTCGCTCTGCGACGTGTACTTTGCTCTGCGAAGTTCAGAAGCACATCCTGAGTCTGGAGCTCAGTCACTGTTCATCAGAAGCTGAACTCAGTCACTGTTCATCAGAAGCTGGACTCAGTACTGTTCATCAGAAGCTAAACTCAGTACTGTTCATCAGAAGCTGACATTCAGACTTTGAAGTTCAGACGCTGAACTTCAGACTCTGAACTTCAGAAGCTGAACTTCAGACTCTGAACTTCAGAAGCTGAACTTCAGAATCTGATCTGATTTTCTTCAAAATAGCATGTACCTACAAAAATGGTTGGGATTAGGTCTAAAAAGCATGAAATGATATTTATCCTTTATTTTGGAGCTTTTACCTAGATAACTTGCAAAACTAGTAAGAAAAGTGCCTAAAATAAATATGCTTTAAAACTAGTTTCTGGCACTTATCAGTATCAGAGCCTCTTCAAGATCCATTGGGCCACCTGCTATCATGTTTCCGCTATCGGGCCACCCACCATTTATGTCCATGAACCAAGCCCAATAGTGTTGGTCGTGAGGGGGTGTGTTAAGAGTCCCACATCAGATAGGAGATGACCTGACAATGTGTTTATAAGTGGGGGCATTCCTCACCTCACAAGCCGGTTTTGTGGGGTTGTGTTAGGCCCAACCACGATTTCTAAGTAGAGTTACTTGAAGAAATTCAAAATGATGCAACTACTGAAAAATGCCATGTGAAGTGCGTGTAAGAAGTTTTTCAAGCGGACAATTACTTGTTTCTTAGCGCCAAGATTCTAATTCAAAGAACTTGAAGAAGTCCCTTGGAACTAGAAGACACGTGACATTTATGCAACATATGAGTTAGTTTATTTCTTGCCTATAAATCGTAAGATCAAACTCAATGCAAAGAAGTTCATTTCTATTCCAAAAAACTACGCTACAAGATACACACTTGCCCTCGCAGGATAACATTCTTACTGGAAACATTGAAAGGATGATGTATGAAACTTACCTATTATTCAAATTAGTTTTGATTCGCTACCAAATCATTAGCACGTAGTTGTACTAAATTTTTTATAGGAATTGATTCAATAGTGTCATATACTTTGATTGAGATAAAACTTTAACAAGACTAGTGACAACGGGAGCACTCTTTCCTCCATGCTTAACATTTTTTTTACATGTGTTAAATCTAACCCAAATTAAAGATATGAATTAGAGAGTTAACACCCAAAAAACTAATCGGATAATTTTTTTTTCATTTGTACTGGTATATAATTAATTCCATACTTAAAATTTAATATTTTGGAAAACAACTCATTTGTCATTTTTAAAAAAACACAATAATATGGTTTAATTAAAGTTTGAAAATGAAAGTATATAGTCAAAAATAAAATAAAACTATATATAATTATTTTGATTTCTTAAAAAAATAATTAAGTGAATTTTTTTATTACAAAATTATTTTTTGTTGTTTTATGAGAAGTATTCTAGATTTTATATTTTGGGTGAATGTTGTCGATGAAGGAAGAAGAAAATGTTGTTTGACGAATGTGAGTGTGACCTTAATTCTTATATAATGATGTGTAAAGTGGTGGTGGAGGTAATGTTGAATTAGGTAGAGGTTAAAAAAATCCAAGTTAGGTTACGGTTAATGATTAATAAGGTGTTTTATTTGGGCTTGAGTTTGATGACGATGGTTAGGATATTGGTGAAGGTGATGGTGATGATGACGATGTTGGCGATTTTGATGATCAACAAGATTTCACAGGAGGTTTGGATGTTTGAAGCCATTAGCATATATATGTTATGATTTTTTAGTATATGTGCTAGCCAATTAGGAATGAACTAGGACCTTTTTTTTTTTGCAAAATGGGAACTAGGACCTTATCTACTTACTTTTCTACTTTGCTTGTTTTAATATGAGTTTATTTTCTTGTTAAAAAGTTTGTTATGGAATTTTAGTTTTTATGTTAATTGGTGTTCTAATGTAAACATTAACGTTCAGGCGGGCACTCTGTGCCCGTCTCTCTGCTCTTTTTATTGTGCTAATGCGTATAAATTATGAACAGTAATGTTTTTATAAAATTTTAATTTTGATTAAAATTATAGGTATATATATTTCACACTTTCATATTGTAGCAAACTATATTTATCTTTTCATTGACACCAACAATATGACAAATATAATATCAATTCTTATCTTTTTTGAAAGATACCAACAATATATCATTCTTATAGGCAAATTTGTTGAATGGTATAATTGACAGTGAAAAAAGCAGCCCAAAACTATGCATTCCCTTAATATATAGCATAGACGACACATGTCATTTATGTGTCGCCTACATATTTTTTAAAGTCGATTTTAATTTTCCATAAACTCATACGAGTCTACAAGTCGAGTTTACGTGTCGAGTCTACATATTTCAAGTTTATGTACACTCGTGAGTCTTACAACCTTGGTTGCATTTAAGTTTTTATAGGAATTAGTGCAATATGTCACTAACTTCGATTGAGATAAATCTTTAATACGACTAGTGACAACGGGATCACCATTTCCTCCACGCTTAATATTTTTTTTACATGCCTTAAATATGACCCAACTTAAGGATATAAATTGGAGAGTTAACACCCAAAAAACTAATCAAATAAATATATATTTTTTCATTTTTACTGGTATTAAATTAATTCCATACTTAAAATTTAATATTTTGGTAAACAACTAATTTGTCATTTTTAAAAAAACACAAAAATAAGATTTAATTAAACTTTCAAAATGAAATTATATAGTCAAAAATAAAATAAATTATATATATATATATATATATATATATATTTCTATTGATTTCTTAAAAAAATAGGTGAATTTTTTTTACAAAATTATTTTTTGTTGTTTTATGACAAGTATTCTAGATTTACACTTTGGTCAAAAACATAAGAAAAACAAATATTATTTTTATATTGTATTATAATATGTACTCACTTGGAGTATTATTTTTAAATTTATAAATATTTTGTTTGCATAAATTATATATAAATATTAATGAGTGTTATTATATCTAACACTAGTGTCATTGTTTTTTGTCAAAAAAAATATTATCATTGTTTATTGATTTTCTAACGTATGATATATTGATTACTAATTTTTTATTTAAATAAATATAAGACTTAATTACAAATTTTATTCCTCTTTTTTCACATACTCACGAAATTGGTCCGACCTTTATTTTAAACCCACCAATTTTGGTCCTTTAGTCAAATTTTTTGACTAAAAAGTGGTGATGTGATACGTAATGACCAACACCCATTAAATTACAAGAAAATCATTTAAAAAACTTAGGTTTCAACTTTTACAATGTAAACAATAACATGTAAAAAAATTGATTTGTATACATGGATATGCATCATTGGACCGTATATCACGTCATGTGAAACATATTATATCAGCATTTTTTAGTCTAAAAATTTGAGAGAGGGACCAAAATTGATAGATTTTAAAATTGGGGATCAATCCTGTGAGCAAATTAAAATAAAAGGGATAAAAAAATGTAACTAAGTCTAAATATAATCGTTAATTGTTTTTGTAATAAATAATTTTTTTTAAAACAAATATTGTTATACTAATAATAATCACTATATGTGGTTAGTATTTTTTAAGATGTATCCATTGTCTTAATAATGTGAAAATGAAAAAATTGAATCAACTATAAATTTAGTAATCATTATAATTTCACACCATAAATGTCACGAGAATATCGTGATTGCAAAATTGTAACGCAGCCGAACGCGCACATAGAGAAATAGAGAGCACACTTTATTTCACGCCTCTCATACACGTCACTCACACTCCTCTCGTTTTTCTTACATAAAAATATTTTGACTTTTTATTTTATTATTTTAACAATCACAATACTAATACTTTTATTTGAGAACTAAGAAATTATACTTAAAAGCTCTTAAACTTTTTCTCATTAACCATAACCAGAACAATCAAATCTTTATCTCTTTCTCAATGGAGAGAGATATGTTACCTTGGTCGAAACCCCAAATCGAAGAAGAGTGGTACATGAATAATATATCACCTTGTACCGAAGAACTTATCCCAAATCTTCAAAACCACACTCAACAACAAAACATTGTCGGTCCTTCAAGCCCAAACACTTCTGTTTTTAAGCATCATTTAGGTTCCTCATTTTCTTTGCCATCGCCCAAATCCAATTTCTCAAATCTACTAAATATTAATGACAATATCAACATCACTGACACCACCACCACCAACAATCCATTTGGTAATGTCTTCAATTTAGAATCCCAAGGTGTTTTTCAACCTCCATTGTCAATTCCACAGTTAACCTCGATATGGTTGAATGAGTTTGAAAATAAGACGAGAAAAGATGGAAATGGAGAGGTTGGCAGAGGATCGAATTATGACTCTAATGAGAGTGTTGGTGTTGGGAAGATGGGGAACCATGGGAAAAATGAGGGCAATAATAATGATGGTGGTAGTAATCATAACATCATAGATAATAATGATGGTGAAAATTGTGTTGCTGAGGGGGGCCAAAAAGGGAAGAAAAAGGAAAATCCATCAAAGAGTCTCATCGCTGAGAAGAAGCGAAGGCAGAAACTCAGGGATAATATGCACAAGCTTCGTTCTATTGTGCCAAAGATTAGCAAGGTTTCGTAACTTGGTTTGAATTTTTTATTATTATTCTTATCATCATTTTCTGCTCTTTTTGTTGCACTAACACATGTAAATTATGAACGGTATTTTATATTATATTTTGATTTTGATTTCTATTATAAGTATAAATATTTGTGACTTTAAAATTATAAAAATCCAACAAATATCAAAGAATAAACGAGTCATCCAAATCAAATCAAATCAAACGACTAGTGATTTTAATCTTGGAATTTGATGTTTTTTTTGTCCCAAAGCCGAGCTAAATCATACTGCAAACATCCCTAATTGTTATGATTGTTGTGTGCAAGTGTGAGTTATATGTCCCACGTCGGATAGAAAAGTGGAGGTTGAACACTATATAAGTGAGAGGACCCATAAACTCATTGCCTTAAGGTTTTGGGTAAGAGTATGACATCTCTCTCACTTGTATGGTTGCTCTGGCCTAGATGTGGACGGTCCCCCCCGGGCTGCCCTCGTGACCCAACAGTCGTATCAGAGCTCGGTTCGACGAAGGGTATGACCGACTCCTTGGGTTTAAAGTCTTTCTGACAAGGTGTTCAAGCGGTCGATTCCGTTGCAAAGAAAGCAGCAACGGAGGTACAAGCAAGTATTTGCGGATGACTGGTTTCGTTGCGAAGATAGCAGCAACAGCGATACAAGTAAGTAATTGCGGATGAAAGAGCTTCCGCTTGAGGGGGAGCACAATGAATCGATGGACTCACGCAGATGACCGATTTTGTTGTGAAGAGAGCAGCAACAACAGTACAAGCAAGTAATTGCGGATGAAAGAGCTTCCACTTGAGGGGGAGCACGATGAATTGGAGGTTGAACACTGTATAAGTGAGAGGACCCATAAACTCATTGCCTTAAGGTTTTGGATAAGAGTGTGGAGTCTCTCTTACTTGTGTAGTTGCTCCACCTTGATGTGGGTGGTCTCCTGGCTCCTTCCCTCATGACCCAACAATGACACCAATGAAAATTTTACCCTGATTTTTAACATCAATAATGTATTTTTATTCTTCTTTAAAACAATCCAAAAATATTTGAATCCTCGATCATGAGCGTCTTTCATAAAATTAGAGTAAAATTCATTTTAAAAACCTTTTTCAGAATGACGATAAGAGACATGTCATATTTTTTAAAACAAAGTCACAACACATGATATACTCGCAACCCAAGTACTTGGCTTAGTACAAATGTAAGAACACCAATTTCAAGTAGGATACCTTCTCTTTTAAACAAACATAAACTCAAAAATAAAAGAGATATAACACTTCAATAAAAACCCTAAGTTGGTATCTACTTTAAGTATGAAGACTATTGGGTACTAAAAACCCATCAGTGATGTCAAACCTTAAGGCATATGACCACCAATCTAAATCGTTCTTCTTCTACGCCTCCATCATCGTTGCAGTCTCCTCGTAACTCGATTCAATGAAGTACAGGGTATTAAGCTCAATCCACAAGAACAATAGAGAGTCATAATATAAATACAACACATATATATAATATAAAAAGCAAACACACATAGCATGCAAAGAATATAAAGCATAATAGCTAACATGTTCTTAACATAACACACATTAAGACAATGTAAACTCGATCCTAATGCAATGTCTATATGTGAGTGCATATAATTTTCTCCATAATATTTTTTAGGGAATTATTTTCTCCATGAATTATCATTCACATAAAACACTTAGGGAAAAAATTCTCCTTAATTTAAATATAATCAACTATACGCATAGATTGACAGGGAACGCGTAGTAAACCAACAACTAAAATCTATATTTAGTTATTGTAAATTAAAGGTCAGACAACAACTGTGAAAACATAAAAACTATGATGTCACAACCACAATTAATTAGACTTATTTTAGAAAATGATAATAATGCTAACAATTTTGTGATTTTTATTGAAATGTTTAAGGACCAAATGGTATGTTTTCCAATGGATATTGATTGGTTCTTTATGATTGCATTTTTTTATTCGAAGAAATAATAACTTATTCATCTTTTGCTTCTCTACCCCCTATTTTTCAAACTAATATTTGAAACAATCTTTTAAATTATGTTAGGTATTAATATAATGTGAAATGAAACAAATGTTTATGATTGAATAACATGATTTTTGTTTATATTTATACATATATGACAATTTTATGGCTCTAAAATTTAACACGTGTTTTTTAGTAGCTCTTACTACATAGGCTATTAACAATATATTCGTCCCTTAATTTTGTGCATGAGACAATGCAAGTTCTATGTTTTTTTAATAACAAATATTAGTATTTAATTGTTAGACCAGTATTTACTCTTTTGCCTTTGTTTTAACCCGCAACCTCTTACACATTTTCCCTTAGCTCAAACAAGTTGAGTTATGCAACCCTCCATAACACAAATTTATGTATTTCATTTCTTTCACAGATGGATAAAGTTTCAATACTTGGGGATGCTGTTGACTACTTGAAGGAGTTACAACAACAGATCAATGATCTTCAAAGTGATATAGAGTCAAGCTCTCCTAGATCATTTATGACACCGCCTACAGGAACTCACATAATGACATCCACCATGTCAGCCCTTCCAGTTCAAATGAAAGAAGACTTATGTCCTAACAATGTGTCAGGTCTTAAAAACCAACCAACAAAGGTACTTATTTACTTTAATAGAAAGTTGTTATTCCATATCAATAAATGCTTATCACCTTCAAGATATTCATTTATATGTAAAACAAAGACATGTCTTTCACTGTTTTGTTGACATCACGAGGAATTTTATATTTTGGATTTTTTGATGTATTTTGTGTGAAATATTACAAATATGTATATATATATATATATATATATATATATATATATATATATATATATATGCGTTTTTGTTTACAATTACAAGACGTGTAATATAACTTACTAAAAAATCTAAAAGCTTGGACAAGGCATTCATTTGATAACTATAATTGAAAACTGAAGCATGATTGAAACTTTTTTTTTTGTTCATTTTGGATACTTTCACTTAATATCCACCGTCGAACAAAAATATTTATAAAAATAGGTTGACCTAAATGTACTATTGGCCCCCATATTTAACTAAATTTGTGAAATTAGCCCCTTTTTTAAAAATGAATTTTCTGGTTCTTCTATTTTCACATTTATTGCAGTTTTTGTCTAAACCCGTATATGTTGCCTCAAAATCGATTATTTTTATGCAAAAAAAAATATGAAGTTTACTCCCAAAAGTGATACTTTCTCTTGGAACTAAACATTTGAGCAATAAACCACCACTCTAGGGCAACAAATGTAACAAATTTAGGGGTAGAATATATGTTGAGACTAAAATTGTAACAAATGTGAATATTGAAGGACTAGATAGTTCAATTTTAAAAAAGATTGACTAGTTTTGTGAATTTGATTAAATAGAGGAACCAAAAGTGTAATTAAGTCAAATAGCTATGTCAATGTCAACCACGCTTAGTTTTATAGTGTTAAAAATATTAACTAGCAAAAAGACGGGCACTAACATAACCGTCTGTCCGGTTTTGCACCACACTTAATTTTATAGATAATTTGACATGTATAATGATCAATACTTTTTGAGGAAAAATGATCAGCTATTATAAAAAGAAGATTCAAATAAGCTCTTTTTTACGGTATTAAATATTGTTCATATATTGTAGTGAGATTGCTCTTATTTTAATGGTATTCAACTATTGTTTTAAAAAAAATTGACAATTTTTTAATTAACAATACAAGTAATACTATAAAAAGGATAAAACGGTTTAAACGAATGGTAAAAATGAAAGAAAAAACCACCCCAAAATTATTTATTCACTTTATATATAGGTATAAAATAGATATATATAAGTATAGATAATACTATGATGGTATTTGCAGGTAGAAGTTAGGGTAAGGGAAGGGGGAATTGTCAACATCCATATGTTTTGTGCCTACAAACCAGGTGTTTTGGCGTCGACTATGAAGGCATTGGATAGCCTTGGATTGGATGTTCACCAGGCTAACATAAGCTGTTTCAATGATTTTTCTCTAGATGTGTTCAAAGCTGAGGTATACATTTATTTTTCACTGCTATACTTTAGAAATTTTCTTATTTAATTACCATGTCATTTATTTTATAATTTCCATTAATTATTCTTTCAAAATTCATTTTAGATGCCAATATGTGATCATGAGAAAAATGTAATGAATGTTGTATGATGTATGCTAGCTTGACTTTTTAAAGCATGCCAACAATTATTTAGTTAAGAGTTGCACTTACATTTATGTTTTTTTGCAATAATTTGTGAACTTAAGTGATCTTATGGAGAAGGTGAATGTTTGTATTGACTATCATGAGATTATTTTCTAATGTGAGATTATATGAGTAAATTTTGATCATTAGATTTGTAATTTCAAGATTTACTCTTGTCATTCTTTATTTTCATTATTTTTTATGAATGAACGTTAAAGCTTTTTTACGTCCTACAATAAAAAATTGTTTTTTAAATGAGAAAAAATCTCAATTTTAATGAGATGATATTTACAAAAGATCTTTGTGAATTATAGGAACTAGCGAATCATCTTTGCTTTTTTCTTTCGAAGAAGAACAATATGAAGTAGGTCAAATGTCTTATGAGATTTTAATATTGGTTGTTGATAACAAATATTTGGTGTTTGAATTTGGTGCTCACGCATTATTAACCCATCATTGTCATCCTAAGTTTTGTTATATTGATTTTGATTTTTCATGTTTCTTTTCAGCAACACAATAAAGACCAGGAATTGACCCCCGAGCAAATTAAAGCAGTATTGTTGAATGCATTGAGTTTTCATTGAATGATGTGAGTTAAGCTATGGGAAAGATCTATCTTTACAAATACATTAGTTGCCTCTGTTGTAGCATGAGGTTTCTAAATGATTTTGTTTTTTATTATTTTGTATTGAAAGTTATGCCCAAACCAATATCAAAATGTTTTTAAGCTTATGGTTTTGTAATTTTTTGTATGAATTTGAGCACATCGTACTTTTATTACTTTGAAGTCATGGAATAAATTGTTGTTTGCCTTATTGTATTGCTGAGTGAGGCTAATTTTTGTTTCTTAATTGGTCTCATAATTGGAACAAAAAATAACCAAAGTTCATAAATTTTAGGTGGTGTGGTAAAACTCCCTAAAATTGCGTTAAATAGCTTGAATTGGTTATTCACATTGAAGTTGCTTCTATTGTTTGTTATTTTATGAGGAATAACTTATTGGCCTCCTGAAATATATTTGTATTTTAGGAAATGTCTTTTTCCTAACGACACATGAAACCATTCAATTTTTTTTATTTGATATTTTTTACCATTTTGGTGCAATCTTGTATGAAGTCTTTACTAGTTTAAAGAAAAATGCTCTATGGGTACAATGATTAAATTTCACACTTTTGTTTTCTAAAATATTTTTACATTCTATCCAATCTTGCATAAAATCTTTACTAGTAGGAGATAAAAATCATTTAGATAGAGGAGGATAATTAATCAATCTAGATCGAATTAAAGTACTTGAAATTTAAGGTAGTTGATCCCCGATATGTTCAAATAATAATATGGTTTTGGCAATCGGAAAAGTAGATAAACCTCACAATAGAAACTACAATACATGGCCATTAAGCACTAACTACACTTCTTAGCAAAGTTGATGGCAATACGGTCATTTGCCGTGACATGTATTGGGAATTTAAACCATCAAAGTGGTAAATAATGTGAATATTAAGGAGTATTCTTTTTACATCATCCTAAATTTTAATGTTTAAGAACTCACACACATTTCTTGAATTGCTTACATGGTGCACCTTAGACATCACCTAATTGGTGTGGAGAGTGCTTTGGGATCTCCATGGAGTTTCAAGTGGAACCAATATCTTTTGATGTGAAAAGTTGGGTTTTATGGCCAGTTTTTTGAGTCCATAGTAAAAGGCCTTCATATGTATAATGATTTTATCATAGAATTTCAAGGAGGTGATTTTTGTACCTTAGGTTTTTTTTATCATACGCCCCCTTCACAAACAATACTTCTACAATACTTGGTAATAATTTTCGTATATTAGAGTTTAGTTGGATATCAATCTATCGTCTAATCATTTAGTGTTATTTCATTTTTTCATATTTAATTATTTTAAAATAAATTTAAATTTTAAATTACTTTTATCTACAAGGTATCATTATTCAATTAAATTCCAGAGTATTAAAGAATTGTCCGTAATATTTTTTTTAATCTCTTTAATATTTGACTACATCTCTTCGAAAAATAAAATTTATACGTTTAAAAAAAAATGTGCTTTTGGAATGTATAGTACTATATATTTTAAACAAATTCATACATGTTTTTAGTATTTATAATTATAGAGATACAATTGTGAAGGTTATATGTCTTTCATTTGCTATACAAAATACACTTCGCATAACGTTTAATTATGCTTCCAAGAGTATATTTATGTATGGGCAGCAGGCAATGGTTCCACTTCGAAATTTAATGATGACGAGTTTACTCTGTATATATCTAAGAAAGGTAAGAAAACACAAGTGAAGCGAACTCGTGCAGCGGGGACTCATAACACCCGTTCTAGGGCCCCTATAAGTTCCCAACGAAGTTCCTTTACAGGAACATTCATGGTATAGGTAACTCAAAGCCTCCATTTTTTTTGTTTTCAATGCTATTTTGGGTTGATAAATGAGGTCGTCGTCTTCCTCCTACTGGGTCACGATTGTTCTGTTTTTCTAGTGGGATGCCCTCCCATAGAGCCTTTTTGCGAACTTTTCTCGGGATCGTTGTAATCTCTCGAATTTCCATTTCTGTTGATTTGTTTTTATTTTTATATTTTTTTTGGGGGTTTTGGCTTAGTCTCCCCCTCTTTTGTATATACTTTCCCCCCTTTTTTTAATAATACATATGAGTGCTTGACAGAGGATCAGAGACTCTAAGGGGTGTCAACTTGGTTGACATGTCGTACAGACTCTTTGATGTAATTACACTCTTGATTCAACAAAAAAATGCATGTTCTAGTCCTACAAATTTAATTTCAAAACGAGGCAAGAAGTACCTCTTGGAATCCAATTTTCAAAAGGTGTTAGGGCTTGTAAGAAAAAAAAAAGCGTTAGTGCTTCAAAAATGTCATGTCGACAAAATATAAGAAATATCATGTCGACAAAATATAAGTTATGTCATTTATAATCAAAATCATAATACAATTGACATTTTCATCACAATTTTAAAAGCTAGTCATATATGTACTTACCCCACCATTAAAGTATGAGCAACTGCGCAAGTTTTTCTCTAAGAAAACATTATCAAAGAGTTGGAAAAATGTAAAAATAAAATACTCTTACGATTTAAAATAAGGTTCTGTTTGATGCACATGATAGAAAGACATGATATGATAAAATTATCCTATCCTACTTGAATATCTTGTTTGGGCGCCAATAGAAAAGGATAAAATAACAGCAGTGCTATTGCCAACAAATTATTTTTTTGACAAGAAAAATAAAAAGCATATCTTTTGTTTATTTTTTAAATCTTTCTTTTTTTAGACAGTCTAACCAAAATATGATATGAAAATTCAATGCCACTCCATATTTGATTGTGTTACAATCGGTGCATCTGATATGAAAATTCTTTCAAGCAGCTTCAAATGGTAAAATAAGATAGCAATTTATCCTAAGAGATGTCTCTATTATACAAATATCATGTCAATGTCACAACTAGTATCGCAGATCCCATCAATACCAGAAGCAAACAATAACAAGTTGGAAACGAAAAACTTACTCCATAGATAGAAGCTAATCCATCTAAATTGGACTTTGTAACACCCATACTAAATTGTCTAGAATATTTAGCATGTGTATTAAACTGATACTGGTTACATCAAATTTTTCAATAATAATAATAAATAATACGACTGAATGAGTACAATTTACTCGTTATACAACTGCTCAAGCACCACTATAAATACTTATACAAAGACTGATAAACTCCTGAGCTGGTACTTGACGAGCAACTGCACTCCATCCAGCATCTTCCTGAAGAACTTCATCTCGAACCTCTTGCTTACCTGAAAACCTGCACCAGAAGGATTGGGATGAGACATAATGTCTCAGTGAGCTCCAGCCCAACCTACTGTTGGCAACCTCAGGGAACCTAGGGTCGCCATGCACTAACTCTTGGCAATCTCGGGGAAACCTACGATCGTCGTCATTCTCTACATATTTCACGATCAAGGGAAAACTAGGATCGCTATATGTCTTTATCTTATGTTGAACTTATGTTTAATCTCATACTTAGTGATCTGGGGACATCCTATGATCAGTTTCTGTTCACTGGTGACTACTTTGTCTTATCTCTTAGATATAATATATATATACATATTCATCTTTCTCATAACATTAAGTTAGAAGTTAGCGTTGAACAAACAATAATTATCTTGGTTCATTTTACAGAGTGCATCCGGGTGGAGTAACCCCAAAGTACATCTCCCATCTACCGGTGAAATTCCTATCTGAGGCTAACACCGGACTCCTCTTATCGTTGTGTGGACAACTCTCTCGAAGAAGTCTCATCCGGCGTATCCCAGAGTCTGCTGAACACAACTTAACTTGCATGTAGACAACCCTCTCGGAGAAGTCCCATCCGGCGTATCCCGGAGTCTGCTAAACATGCTTAATCTTTAACATACGTGTGGATAGCCCTTTCGGAGAAATCCCATCCGGCGTATCCCGGAGTCTGCTGAACACGTTAACATAATCTTATAATATAATTCTTAACTTACATGTGTGTATCTAATACATCATCTGAACCTATGCATATCTGATGCATTCATCACGTAATTAATCATGTGATACTTAACCTATAATATAAGGTTCATACTTGCTATCTCATGAACTGCTTAACTCTTTGTTGGGAACTAAGCCCCTTATCTTACTTGATAACTTAGGGATAATTCTACCCATTGTCATAATTGACACTTGATTCTTTTGAGGTTAAACCTCAATGATATATGAAGTATCTAACCCCACTCTCGTGCTAATACAAGATAGTCTATGACCTTTTCTCCCATTTCTAGGTGTACAAAGACATACTGGTGCTGTGAGGATGGTTTTCTGGCCTTAAAACACATTTCAAAAAATGGGGTGGCATATTGCTTTTGTCGTGGCACGACAAGCTCCTCTCGTGGCACAATGGTGCCCAGATCTTAATGATCATGGCACGACGGGTGCCATCGTGGCACGACAAAACCAGAGTGGCCAGGCCCTGTAACATTTCCAGAAAATTCCAAAACGAATTTAACATATTCCCATATCCAGCAAGTCAATATACATCAATTGATAGAGTGTTTAACTAGGAAGTTCATAGTATAACAAGTATTAACAAAGGGAAACTAACAATCAAGAAATCAAGCGTAAATCATTGAAATTTTCCTTTCCTCATAAAACCTTAAAAACTACCCAAAAGGGGTACAAATCTAATGGAGCTCACCTTGAATTATCTTATCACTGCTTGCCATGCTTCCTAGTCCAGAATCCCAGCTTGATTCCTCTTCTTTCTTGATTCCTTGCCAAGCTTTCTCTAACCCTAGCTTCCAATCCTTTTCCTTTTCTTGTTTTCTTGGCTCTAAATCACAAACCTTGCTTGCTTGCTTAAGGATTGAGTGATTGAAGATGAAGTAGATGAATTTAGAGGTAGGGAAGAGGATGGCGCAAGAGGGAAGAAGAGAGAAGGGAGAGAGCTTGCTTTCTAGAGAGAGAGAGAAAGATTATGAGGATATTTTGGGGTAAATGGCTCTTATAGCCTAAACTCCAAAATTACTAAAATGCCATTCCTTAAAATATCTCTGACACATCGACTTACCTCTGATAAATACTTGGGTCTGAAGCGGGATATTACAATCTACCCCCTTAAAGAAATTTCGTCCTCGAAATTTAGAATCCTCTTGAAATCACATACTAAAAGATCCTTCATACTTCTTTCCCTACTAGCCAATTCTCTACTCAACTTGCTTATCGGAATTCCCTGATTATCTGAGGGTCTGACATGTAGATTTCTCATGAACCTAGATTAAACTTGGATGGTTAGAACTGTCCCATCTCTGTAAGTCAAAATATTTGACAATCCCTTACGCGACTGAAAGGCTTGGTGCACATTACACAATTTTTACATAGTAGGGTGAGCGGTTGTCTGAACCAATCTACCCGACTCACTTGACTATGCCTCTTGTTCATACACTTCCTGCAAATCCAATTTGAAGTTATTAAGTCTTAGACACTCTTACTGAACTTCATAAGTTTCCTTCATAGTCCACGTAATCTTACTCTGACGACATTGGGTCGGTCACATCTTCCTCAACCTTTCCATACTTTTAGAGGTCTAATGCACAACAACTAATTCCCATGAATTCTTATCCTTATTTTTCGTCTCGTATGACGGTATCTTTCATATGTAATTATTTCATACTCCGTAAAACAAATTGTTCTACATTGGAAAGCATCTGATGTCGTGTATACGTATACAATGCTAGGACTATTCCAACTTCATCTGTTATTCCAAGTATAAGCAGGAGGTTTCACCTCTAGCACCTGCTCCTTTCTTTTCGACATCTCGATGTGCTACTTATCACAATCCTAATCATTACTTCCACTATGGAATTCTCAAGAGCTCGCGGAATTTTACAGATTACTCGTGTTCCGCTTCATTTGGTCTACGACGTCACTTATCTTAATAACTTAGAAATCATTCTTCATTAATTGGAGTTTGATGATCTTCCATAATTTATGTCGCAACTTATTCTTGTGTTATATCCGTAGCGTAAATATTTTCTATACCGATAAATTCAAAACTCATGGGAGTTTAGTCCAAGTGATGAGTGGTATAAGCCGTCTCACATAGCATTATATAACAATTCGTAGCACATAGCTTACATACATAAACGAGCACGCGTACACTACTAACGGGTACACAGTACATCACATTACCCTCGTCCAACTAACAGGGATGTCATTCTTAATCAAATATATTCGAGACCATACCACATCAGTTGAAGTTCTTCTTCTTATTCTTAACTCATGTTTATTCCTTGAACATACATTATCACATAACATAGATCATGATTACACTTGTCGATATCGTGAACTCATTTCTCATTTCTGAACATCGAGTTCAAGATCCTTGTTTTCAAAAGAAAGCTCTACTTGATTGATACCAAAAATAGCACACTTAATCTTTAATCCTTCAATCATAACCTGAACTTACGTAGCCCTTTAATGTAGACTACGAGTGACTTTTAATCTGCATAAAAGTTCTTCTTCCTTTACTGGTGAACATTAAGTTCAAGAATTTCCGAACTCTTCAGCTAAGATATGTTTGATATCAACAAACATGTTCTGGTCAAAACCTTCCTACTTAAACCTTCTAGACTGCGTACCACTATTGCCAAAACATGTCACATAACTGAAAATCTGCTACACTACTATCTGAGTAGTTTAAGCACTGCCTGATAAGTATACATAATACTAACATAACCTGATACATGTGACATGTTGACATAACGTGGGTACAACGTGGATTAAAATCATATGCCACTACATTGTCGCCTCTGATCAATGCTTCAATTTCAAAAATATCATCTTGCAAGTGCAACCTTTACTAATGTTGCCTTATGCTTAATTCTTTTGACTCAACTTACTCTTCAAATCCACTTGAAGTTATGGAGCTAAAATAGCTGGGTTACCTTACTAGCTGTGACTTCATTCGCTTAAGACTTAACCTAGTAGGAACACATCCTTCTTATTTCTTACCACATAATCTTAAACTGCTTCGATTTCCATTTCTCTTGAGTTTCGAGGTTTGAAATATCCCTCGGCTTAACTTTTAAAATTTCCTGTTAGAACTTATAACAAGTTCGAGTCGTCACTGCTCACTGATATTCTGTGGTTCAATAATTGGGCACTTATTGCCTTTCCTGCGGTACATCTGATAAGGACTCCACAAGCATCCTTGTTCCCTAAGCTTCAGCTTAGAATTGTTCGTTGATCCATCCTTGGATTACTTCTCCGCTGCGCAACTCTGATTTCCAACAATTCGCCTTGGGATAGAAGTAATACACCACTATCACCAAATTAAATCTCTTTGACCAATCTTTTTACTTAATAACTTGCAGCTATCATAGTAGAACCATCTTACGTTTGTTGGTTCTCTTGTGGCTTAAAACACCTGCTTAACTTACTGATTGGTCATCACCTGACTTTGTGATTCCTTTTGGACATAAAGAATATACTTGTTTTCGCGAAATTACGCCAAAACCTGTAAACAGCTTTCAACAACAACTACGAGCCAAACAGTGATTCCGTCAAAACAACTTATACACTGGTTCTAGCTTATTCTCCATGTTCCGATTTCTATGACCATTGTCATACCCCAATTTTTTACCTAAATTTCCTTTTACTCATTTCTGATTCGGGATTTTCCGTCGTTTCAAACGAAATTTCGGCAGAGAGGTATTTTAAAATACCTCATTTATGATTCCGAAGGCAACTGTTTTTTTTTTGTTGTTTTTAGTTTCTTTTTATTTATTTATTTATTTATTTTTAGCATTATCATTTTCTTATTACCCTTTTATTTTTTATTTTTTTTACTTTTTTTTCATTTTTATCTTTTTTTATTATTTTTCGGATTTATTTTTATTATTTTAGTTGACTTGTGTTTTATGGTTTTTAATGGCCATTTTAATGGTGGAAATTTGGTTGACTGATCTATTCATGTCCATCAATGGCTTTCATTGTCATTTACTGGCATTTGCATAATTAAAAGGAGCCAATTCCATCAGAAGCAGAGGAGAGAAAACGGATCCAGAAATCACACGACAATACAATTCTCATCAGAACTAGAAAAAACCGAAAAAAGGCCAAAACTACACGCAAATAATTTCAGCTCAAACTCATAACAACCACTCACTCACTCGAAGTTCCAAACCCTCACACAAACACAAACACAAAAATCAGAATAAAAATCCAGAATATTCCTCCATTCCCAAAAAAACCCCTTTTTCATCCATAACCTTTTTCGCCAACCTTCCTTCTCCTCTACAAACCCACACACGGCCACAACCCACCAAACCCCCACCACCTGACCTACGGCCTCCTCCACACGCCCAACAAAACCACACAAACAGCTTCAGCCGCGGCCTCCTCCCACACAACCACCACTCAGCCAAACCATTAAACCGCGCACGGCCAACCCTAACTCCTAACAACCACCGCGGTCTCAACCACCCACGGCCGAACCAAGACAACAAAAAATCCAAACCGAACCAAAGAACAAAACAGGTAGTTATCTCTCCTTTTTTAAAAAAAAAACGTAGATCTACTTATTTTTAAAAGGATTTTGAAGAATCTGAGTCCGGATTCAAGAAGAAGAGAGAAAAGGATTCGCGAAAACATATAATTTTTTAAAAAAAATTGTGAGGTTTTGGCTCCGGCGCGGCGGCGCCGTCACCCTTGGCCGGTCAGCCACCGCGCCGGAGAGATTTCCGGTGGCCAGAAATTTTAGAGAGAAGTAGGAGCCATTTTTTCAGAAAGAAAGAGCTAGAGAGAGAAGAGGAAGAGGGAAATGAGAGAAGAAAACCAGAAAAAACAATTTAAAGCCAGACCCAGACAAGGCCCATCAGCGGCCCAATTCCCTTTCTTTCCTCCCATCTTTCTGCTTGCTGTTCGCACCCCCCTTCCTGCTTCTGCACCCCCCTTTCTTTTCTATTTTTTTTTCCTTCTTTTTATTTTTCCCTTTTTATTTCTTTCCTTGCATTTTATTTTTTAGACTTTCTTGTTATTTAAGTTCATGCATTTTATTTTATTGCCTCTATTTTTAGCACATTATGCATTTTTATTTTTTTTATTTTCCTTTTATTTCATGCATTTTCATTTTAGTTTTATTCTTAGCATATTTGTTTTAATGCATTTGCAATTTTGTTTTTTTTCTTGTTTATCATTTTGTCATTTTTATTTTATTTTATTAGAATGTATTTAGGTACAATGTAAATATAAATGAGAATATGCACTGACACCCACACTTTATTTATTCTGCTTTTTGTCTTTTATCTTTTTTATTTATTTTGCTTTACAAAAAAATACAAAAATATTAGGTTAGTCTAATTTCAAAAGGGTTTCGTAGTGATCCAACGTCGCCACGGAAATTTCTCGCTTTTAGCTTTTAGTTATGTTTTTTTTAGTCTTAGTTCATTAAAATAAAAACAAAAAACATGCAAATAAATCAAAAATCACAAAAAAATCTTTTCATAAACAAACCTTGATTTTCAATCAAGTGCCCATTTTTTTCTTTTATTTTCTTTAAATAACCATTTATCCATTTTAATAACACTTGAATCATTTTCAAAATAAAAAAACACAAACCAATTTCTTTTTGCCACTTGACCTTTATTTTATCTTTAAAACCTTTTTTAAAAAAAAAACCAATAAAAAACACAAAACAAATCAACCGTCATTTTTACCCCGAACTACGAGGTTTTGATCCCTCACGGGTACGTAGGCAAAGGACCTTGTCCTTCCAAATCATAAAAAATAAAAAAAAAACAATTTTTCCTCACTACTCTAATTCATTCTTTTCTTTTAAAAAATAAGCAAGTTATAGCCAAAATAAATAAATAAAATCAAGAGGTTCTCGTAGAGTACTGCGAACGTTTAGGGTGCTAACACCTTCCCTAAACGTAACTAACCCCCGAACCCAAATCTTTAAAAATGTGGTAATTTAGAACTTTTTTCCACTTTTCTTTTGAAAAATTAAAAGTTCAGTCGTGAAATAAAATTAAGTGAGTCAACGGTAATCAATAGCTTGATCTCCGAAAATCACCGCGACAACCATCTCATGGTCAATCCAACATGTATTATCATTTAAACATTGCAGAAACCGACCTAAAAGTATACCTGGAGCAACTTAAGTTCACACATTATTCACTTGTGGCAACTTCCAAAAACAACTTATGGCTTTTGGAGATTTACATCTTTCATACACTGAATCCACAGATGGTTCGAGTCCCGTTTCTATTCGTCCTCTTCTTATCCGTAAGGATTTCATATCCACAATCTTTATCGAGACTACTAAGGTCCCCATAGCTTTACCATATCTCTTAGGTTACCCCTTGAGTTTCTCCGGAAACAATCCGTCTGGAATAGATTCAAACTCTTACCGGTTCTCCTGTACGCCCAAATATAGATTACGTCTCTTCGAGCACCCGATTAATTGATCTTGACTTCAGCACTTATCATTATCTATTGGATTCCTCCAGTAACTTGTTATTGTATTCCCAACTCAAATCTTGATCTTATTAGCTGAATGATTCTTCATATAGTTTGAACAACCCCAAATCTGTACCTTATTACTGCCTTCGGAAGCTTACCAACACAAGGCGATCTCTTTCAATTCTAGAATAATGGTAGAAGGAAAAACCCATCAGTTGAAAACATAAAACTCATTAACATTAACCACAATCTTAACCTTTCTTATTTAAGACGATCCTCCGTATAATAAAGTCTCACATAATTTCTCGGCTAAGATTCCGATTATCCTACAAAACTGGTCTACTATAATCATGTGTCATCTTAAACTTGTCTTCGTCATCCAATCAAGGGACTTCAACTTTTTCCATCCCTCAGTTCGTTAAAATCCAACAACTTATTATTCAATATCCTTTTCTGGGGACTCATTACTTGTAGCTGAGCTTGCGTTTCTCGTATAAAACATCTCAATGACTCATAATAAGGAAGGTAATCTGATCCACTTATCTTTGTGTAAAGTTCTCGTTGATACCAAATAGAACATATCCGAAAACACGTTTCGATACGCAACATGTATTATCATTACTACTTATTCATCCATTTTGGTTCTCAGGTTGCATACCATCTTCTCTTCTTAAGGAGTGTTCCACTGTCATTATCGTGGCACGAGAAGCATGGGTCGCGGCACGATGGATGTCCTGATCCATATGATCGTGGCACGATAGAAGCTCTCGTGGCACGATAATTCCAGCAAGTTCAGACTCTGTAGTTTCATCTGTCCCAAATAATTTACTTAATCCATAATCAAGCCTCTTAATTGTTTGGACGTTAAAATCTCATCCGATTTAAGTGCGTGAATCCTTCAATCCCTTCACACTCTATCCCTTAGAGTATTCCATAATTCCTTACTTCTTATGTCTCCTCAGACGAGACATCTCTCAATGACGCGTCCAACTGTGTTAAGGTTCTTCACCTTACTCTTAAGTATCTCTTATGTTCCTGAAACTTCGTCATTAACAGACTTAGCTACCTCACGGTTTGATGGCCACCATTTGGCATTGAACACTTCTTCGCCAATTCCGTCTTAAAATTCTGTCACCTTAATCTTCGCTCTTCACACACTTCATCCCTCCGCGGTCACATTCAGCTCTCAGACATTTGTCCTAACTGTCATATACTAGATTGAGTTGATCAGGCTCAACTAGATGTGACCTTTAGAACAATATCCGGAACCCAATGGTCCCACTACTTTTATTAAATCTTTAATGACCCAAGGCACGGTCTGAATCGACCTGCTCTGATACCAATTGTAACACCCATACTAAATTGTCTAGAATATTTAACATGTGTATTAAACTGATACTGGTTACATCAAAATTTTCAATAATAATAATAAATAATACAACTGAATGAGTACAATTTACTCGTTATACAACTGTTCAAGCACCACTATAAATACTTATACAAAGACTGATAAACTCCTGAGCTGGTACTTGACGAGCAACTGCACTCCATCCAGCGTCTTCCTGAAGAACTTCATCGCGAACCATCTTGCTTACCTGAAAACCTGCACTTGCTTACCTGAAAACCTGCACCAGAAGGATTGAGATGAGACATAATGTCTCAGTGAGCTCCAGCCCAACCTACTGTTGGCAACCTCGGGGAAACCTAGGGTCGCCATGCACTAACTCTTGGCAATCTCGGGGAAACCTACGATCGTCGTCATTCTCTACATATTTCGCGATCAAGGGAAAACTAAGATCGCTATATGTCTTTATCTTATGTTGAACTTATGTTTAATCTCATACTTAGTGATCTGGGGACATCCTACAATCACTTTCTGTTCACTGGTGACTACTTTGTCTTATCTCTTAGTATATAATATATATACATATTCATCTTTCTCATAACATTAAGTTAGAAGTTAGCATTGAACAAACAATAATTATCTTGGTTCATTTTACGGAGTGCATCCGCGTGGAGTAACCCTGAAGTACATCTCCCATCTACCGGTGAAATTCCTATCTGAGGCTAACACCGGACTCCTCTTATCGTTGTGTGGACAACTCTCTCGAAGAAGTCCCATCCGGCGTATCCCGGAGTCTGCTGAACACAACTTAACTTGCATGTAGACAACCTTCTCGGAGAAGTCCCATCCGGCGTATCCCAGAGTCTGCTGAACATGCTTAATCTTTAACATACGTGTGGATAACCCTTTCGGAGAAATCCCATCCGGCGTATCCCGGAGTCTGCTGAACACGTTAACATAATCTTATAATATAATTCTTAACTTACATGTGTATATATAATACATCATTTGAACCTATGCATATCTGATGCATTCATCACGTAATTAATCATGTGATACTTAACCTATAATATAAGGTTCATACTTGCTATCTCATGAACTGCTTAACTCTTTGTTGGGAACTAAGCCCCTTATCTTACTTGATAACTTAGGGATAATTCTACCCATTGTCATAATTGACATTTGATTCTTTTGAGGTTAAACCTCAATGATATATGAAGTATCTAACCCCACTCTCGTGCTAATACAAGATAGTCTATGACCTTTTCTCCCATTTCTAGGTGTACAAAGACATACTGGTGCTGTGAGGATGGTTTTCTGGCCTTAAAACACATTTCAAAAAATGGGGTGGCATATTGCTTTTGTCGTGGCACGACAAGCTCCTCTCATGGCACGATGGTGCTCAGATCTTCATGATCATGGCACGACGGGTGCCATCGTGGCACGACAAAACCAGAGTGGCCAGACCCTGTAACATTTCCAGAAAATTCCAAAACGAATTTAACATATTCCCACATCCAGCAAGTCAATATACATCAATTGATAGAGTGTTTAACTAGGAAGTTCATAGTATAACAAGTATTAACAAAGGGAAACTAACAATCAAGAAATCAGCCTAAATCATTGAAATTTTCCTTTCCTCATAAAACCTTAAAAACTACCCAAAAGGGGTACAAATCTAATGGAGCTCACCTTGAATTATCTTATCACTGCTTGCCATGCTTCCTAGTCCAGAATCCCAGCTTGATTCCTCTTCTTTCTTGATTCCTTGCCAAGCTTTCTCTAACCCTAGCTTCCATTCCTTTTCCTTTTCTTGTTTTCTTGGCTCTAAATCACAAACCTTGCTTGCTTGCTTAAGGATTGAGTGATTGAAGATGAAGTAAGATGAGTTTGGAGGTAGGGAAGAGGATGGCGCAATAGGGAAGAAGAGAGAAGGGAGAGAGCTTGCTTTCTAGAGAGAGAGAGAAAGAAAGATTATGAGGATATTTTGGGGTAAATGGCTCTTATAGCCTAAACTCCAAAATTACTAAAATGCCATTCCTTAAAATATCTCTGACACATCGACTTACCACTGATAAATACTTGGGTCTGAAGCGGGATATTACAGACTTAAACAACAAACTGAAAGAAGGAACTATCAGGTGTTTATATGAGGAACAAGGCAATGAACTGATAAAGAGAAATCACACTCGGAGTTGCAACATTAAACTTAAAATTCCGTGGACTTATATAGGGATAAGACTTGAAGGACGGAATGAGCTGAACACAGAGGAACACGGAAATGGCGTACCGCTTGACTTGTGGAGGAAAACGGAACCAGGGTGAAGTGATCGACACACTGTAGGAAACAAGGGTAATTAATTTTAAGAAGTGGAAGGAAATCATTTTAAAATCTAAAACTACCTCTATTTCAAAGTTCTGTTGTACCTCTGATGGAACTCACAAGATCAGAACAATGTTTGTGGTGGTAAAAACCATTGAAGAGCATGGGAAGAAGTGGTCTATTTGTGTCGAGCAAGAAGACAACAAGGGAACAAAAGAAGATGAGGGTTTTTAAGTTTGGTAACCGCTGGGCATAAATGAGAGAGATGGTATTGCTGACTTATGCAATTTTTTCCACATAGGATACACACGTCATTCGTGGATTTCTTATAAACTACTGTAGTAGAATTAAGCATTTCTCATAAAATAAACCAATTACTTATCCTATTATACTTATCATTTGTTATTTTTATCCTTAGTTTAGGTTGGGCTAGCAACGTGATAGGATAAAACATCACACATGCGTGTTTTCTTTTTCTCAAATGACGCTATTCGACTCTCACTTTTTGTACTTTTCACTTATACGATTTTGTCTATGATTGACTTTCATGTGATACGTTTCATTTTTTTTTGGAAAGAATGTGATACGTTACATATCATGCGATGCATTACATATTTTGATTATAAACTTAATTTAAATTTTAGTCCCTATTTTTTCATAGTTAGCTAATTGGGTCCCTCTATTTCAAAATCTAGTAGTTTTGGTCTCTCCACCATACTTTTAAACTAAAAAATTGATATTTTGACATGTTTTAAATGACTTAGTATATGATATGATAATGGAAAAAGACAAGCATGGATGAAATTGTAAGAATTTTTTTTAAAAAGATTATTTAAAACACATCATATTACCATATTTTACACCAAAATTTGGTGGAGGGACCAAAATTGTAAAATAGGGGAATCAATTCCACAATGATAAAAATAGGAGAACAATGTCCTTACAAGATTAATTGCATTTTTGGTTCTCCTATTTTTTTGAAACAATATCATTCAAAAATTCAAAAATGTAAACGATAATCAAACAAATTTAATTCCTTAAAAAAATTAAACAAATTTAAATTTAATATAGATTAAAATAACGTGTTGATTTTTTTTTATAGAAATGCAAACATGTCGTTTTTTTACGAAGACTAAAAATAAAATTAATGAAAAACTTATTTAACCCTGATATATATTCTATTATAAATGATTCTTTCAATTTTAACTTTCATAGGGGCGGTTATGTAAACGAAACTTTCATAGGGGTATTATAACAATTTATAGAGAATATAGTTAACTTTTAAAATTGTTCTTTGACCCCTTTTAATTCAATGGTAGTGATCAAATCTTCTACATTTGTCTCAATCTTAATTCTCTACTATTACACAACACCCTCATTCTAATCACATGCGACGCAAAACCACCACAAAACCACACCATCTCTTCTTTCTCGTTTTGTTTTACTCTCTCTCTCTGCACTCTTAAACATTTTCTTCTTCTGATCTCTCTCTACCCTTAAACCTAGCCGCTACCGCCGTAAGAGAAAGCGATTCCGGCCGCCGAGAGCTCGCCGCAGGTGCACTCACGGAACCCTCTCAGCTCACTGGACAGCGATTACGTCGCCATTGCTGCTACTTCATCAGGTTCCAACTTGTTCATTTCATCGCTTTTTTTTTTTGCTCTTTTTTTTAATTTCTATTGAGTTTTAAGTTTTAAGCAAATGATTTCTAGTTTCAAGTTTTTGTTTTGTTTCTCTGTTTCCAATATGTAGAATTATTATTCATGGAAGCTAAATGTTTTATTCTTAATTGAGAATTTGTTCATAGTTTCATACTTTGTTTGAGTTTTGTAATGCATTTTATGTAACGAAAACCTGTAGCTGTATGAGTTCTTTGTGATGAGTATATTTAGAAAGATGAGGGAAAATATTAAAATTTCTGTTGAATTTTTGCATTATATATTTCAAATTTCCTATATGTCCATATTCAAAGCTTATGAACATTTATATAACAATTTGGCTGTTATTGTTGTGAGTTATACTTCTGATTTTAAGTCTTTAGGCTTTTCATCGGGGTCTAAGAAGATAGAGTAGGCTCAATTCTGTGTGCTCTTTGGTTCTGTTTGTTTGCTGAGTGTATCTTATTATAGTATTGTGAAATTATGTTAATTTGATAGCATTGTGATTTTTTTGGGGGTTTTCTAAGGTATGGTATGAATTTTTTGAAATTGTTCAATAGAATCCGTGTCACGTGGTTCAATTTCAACTAGTGACTCACTGCTTTGCAATTTTGTCGCTCCTAATTCTTTAAATGTTGCTAATCCTATCTTTGTGTCTCAGTCTCCATTGCAAAGTGAAAACTGAAAACCCTATCTAGAGAGAGATGGAGAAGATGAAAATTGAAGAGGTTCAGTCGACAACAAAGAAACAGCGTGTTGCTACTCACACTCACATTAAAGGCCTAGGTCTTGAGGTTTGTTCTCTTCCTCAATTTAATAAGTTATTTTCTCCGTTTTGTGTGTGTGAAAATAATCGCTAAATTTGAACCTTAACAATAGATCCAAATGAGCGCAGATTTTATGTGTTACACATGCCTGTTTGTTGCGGGTGAAACCAAACCCTTTTGCTTATTTCTTGCTATGCTCAAATGTTTTGAATGCTTCAATTTTAAGTTAACAACTACTTATTTTTTGGTTTGGCTATTGTTCAGGTCAGTGGAAAAGCATTGCCTTTTGCTTCTGGGTTTGTCGGACAAGCTGAGGCAAGAGAAGCGTGCGGCCTTGTGGTCGACATGATACGCCAGAAGAAGATGGCTGGCAAGGCACTCCTTCTCGCCGGGCCCCCCGGAACCGGAAAGACTGCATTAGCACTTGGGATATGTCAGGAGCTTGGGACCAAGGTTTTGAACCGAAAATCATTCTTGTATTCTTTTATTTCTGTGAAGTTATAAGATTTATTTATACCACTTTGTAGGTTCCATTCTGCCCAATGGTTGGTTCAGAAGTATACTCAACGGAGGTAAAGAAGACTGAGGTTCTTATGGAAAATTTTCGACGGGCTATCGGTCTACGTATTAAGGAAAATAAGGAAGTATATGAAGGCGAGGTGAGTTCGCTGTGATTCCCTTGTTAAAACTGGGAATCTAGGATTGGTTTGTTGACCACTTTGTCTTCTACATATTTTTTTATATCAAGTTTTTTTGATGTGATTTTGGTCCTGTGCAAGGTGACCGAGCTCTCTCCCGAAGAAACTGAGAGTATAACAGGAGGTTATGGTAAAAGTATCAGCCATGTGATAATTGGATTGAAGACAGTGAAAGGAACCAAGCAACTAAAGTTGGACCCCACGATATATGATGCCTTGATCAAGGAAAAGGTGTGGTTTTGCTGTTATTCTTTTCTCTTTTTGAAAGGTCATGTGTTTATATTTCATAACTTTTTGTTTTATACGTTTATTTGGTCAGGAACTGGGAAGTTATTTTCATTTTAAATCTATACAAATATTGGTGTCAAACATTGTTAGGATCCAATATGAGAGGGTGTTTTAAGTAATTAGTAGGTAGTTAATTAGGTTCAAGTAGATTATTAGTAGGAGGCCCAATAATAAGAGCCCCGTTTAGGTTAACTACTAGAATGTTCTCTTTATTTGTATATAAAGGGGAATTCTTAGGAGTTCTAGAGTATGACGGATAAGTTTTCTGTTTAGGGCCAGAGTAGGATTCCTCTCTGAGTTGTGTCGGAGCTTTGCTCTGGGAGTAGTTAGAGAAACTCTCTTCTACTATTTTACTATTTTCATTCGTATCAATAAAGCATCCTATTTTCCTTAATTACCTTCTGTTTCATCTTCTTCCTTGGTTGTGTTACTATTAATTCGTTGGTAGTATCTTTTGGTTCTTATCAAATTGGTCCGACCTGGGATCTTAAGTATCACCGCATCCCTTTTTTATGTCGCCCAAGAATCAAAACCAGTCAGAAACCTAAGCCAACACACAAACCCTTTTCCTTCAATCGCAAGCCATATACATAAATTTTGAATAACCGAATCTTTATTTTATCACTTATATATAAATCCTAGGCAGTCTGATAAACACTTTGCAACCCTAAAATAGCTAACCCTAACCCTAATTTTTGGTTTTGAAAAAAATTTATGAAAAACAATTCCTGCTGAGAGTTGAACCCCAGACCAAGTTCTGGTAGATCACAACCATTACCACTAGATCACTAAAGATTTTTGTGACTTATAGTTGCTTTCATTTTATTTATCTAGCACAAATGCGAGTTCACTTTAAGTCATTCTCACAACCCTGAATTCCAACATCATTTGAACACGAATTAAACGTCATTCACACACATCATGCGATTCAACTTCATTTTCACCGCCGCCGGTGACCCCAATAACAACATCCCGCCACCGTTGCAACTGCCACTTCAACAACACATGCTGCCGTAACTGCCACCGCCGGAAAATCACTTTCTCTCACTGATCCACACATCACGCCGCCGCCGCAACTGACACTTCACCAACAACTGACTGCCGTAAATGTCATTGCCGATAACTCGCTTTCTCTCACCGATTCACACCATCTTTCATCGAATTGACAAAAAATTATGACCAATGTTGATATTGATTGTCTGAATTTTGTTAATATCGAATCCTTGACATTAGGGTTTGAAAATTATTGATTTTGTTATGTGATTGTTTGAATTTTAGCTTTTTCTTCATTATTCTTTTTTTCATACTAAATGTTAAGTAGTGTTGCTCTAACCCTAATGATTAGCCCTACTTTTTAGTTATAAAAATTTATGAAAAAAACTTCGGATGAGCCCTACTTTTTAGTTATAAAAATTTATGAAAAAAACTTCGGATGGGGATCGAACCAGGTACCACATGCTTTCAATTCACAACTCTTACCACCAAGGTACTAATGTTTTTTATGACATGTGATTGTTTCAATGTTGTGTATTCAACACAAATCTCGGGTCCTCTTTCTTTCAATCTCACAATTCCTAAATCATTTCTCACTCACTTTCATCTCTCTCACCATCTTGCAATTGAACCTAATAACCATAACACCACCCTTTTTGACGGACCTAATTAATTTTTATGAAAAAAAATATGCAAGGAATTGAATCAGATAACACATGAAAATGTCATTTTTTTAAAAGTCACTAATGCCATTGCAATTCCTTTTTTGATAGTAGTTCCTTTTCATTATTAGCGGTTACTTTTTATTATTATTATTTTTTATTTCAATTACCACGTAACGTTCCTTTTTATTTTTTTTTTCTTTCGGTTACTAAATAACAATTCCTTTTCCTTATTTTTTTCTTTCGATTAACAACTTTTGCGGTTAGGATCAATTTCTTGGTGCTAGCTATTGTATATATTTTTTCTTTTGATTTGTCATTTTTATTGCAGTCCATCTTTTATTTTTGTTACTTTTTGAGATAGTTTGATAACATAATACTGAATATAACTATAAAAGTAATAATATAGTCATTTGATAGTTATATATGAAGCTATACAAAACCCGTGCATCGCACGGGTTAGAGTCTAGTTTCTCAAACAACAACCCAGACCTTACCTTCCTCAAACTACAGAACCAAAATCCTATTTTTCTCTCCCTAATTTTTTATCCATAACCCGATCAGCCGTATCCAGAAATTTTGAATAACCGAACCGTACCTTCCTCAAACTACGAAACCGAAAGCCTATCTTTTCTCTCCATAAATTTTTATTCATAACCGCTTCAGCCATATCCAGAAACTTTAAACGACCTAATCCCTATATTTTCTCAAACAGCAACCGAATCCTTTTTTTTATCACCAAAATTTTCTCCAAAATAGCAACCCCTATTATCTTTCTCCAAAATAACAACCCTATTATCTTTCCCCAAAATAACAACCCATCACAATAACCGTTCTTTTCCCAAAATAACAACCATCACAATAATTGTTTTTTTCCCCATATATACTCCTGGAAGCAGCATACTATTCACCCATACACAGACTTCACCGTTCTTTTCCCAAAATAACAACCATCACAATAATTGTTTTTTTCCCCATATATACTCCTGGAAGCAGCATACTATTCACCCATACACAGACTTCCTCACCTACACTAACTTTTTTCCGTTATATATACTACCCGAACAGAACATACTATTCACCCAAACTGAACACATACACATCAACTCCCATACACAGACCTTCTCACCTACACTTCACATAATCATTCACACCTAAACCTTGTATGCCACCATAGATAACTACAAACAACATGGAAGCTCGAGTCAGCATGTTGGATGAGAAGATCCCTAACATAAAGGTTAGCTTGAACGAACTTCAAACGGTGATGGAAAAGTTCACCGCTAAACTAGACCAGAATTTCAACAAACTTTTTACCATGTTGATGGCGATGCAAAAACCGCACAGCGGGACAAGCAACGTCGAAGATGATGGTCAGAAGTCTTCCGACTACGAAGATGGGCATGTCAAAGACGGAGAATACCACTCTTCACAAACCAAAGTGACAAAACTGCAAGCTGATACTATGGAAGAATTTCGATTGTCTGTAGAGAAAGTGGATGTAGTTAAGACAGAGTGGAGAAGACTTGAGAGTGTGAACGCCATTGATGTTTGCGTCTCAAACAAGCTTGTCACCAAAAGAGATTCAACAATAATGTCGGAGACGAAACCGCGTGGGGTACTCAGAGAGCCACACCACGCACAAGCACAAAAGTCTGAACCTTCGTCAAGCTTGTTGATTGATGAAGTGAGTGACCATGCATCTCTCAAATCACTTGGAGAAGGTGCTGAAAGTCCCTCAGACACATATGGGTTACCGTTGGAAGATTCTCGATGAGTAAAATTTGGCATTCGAGCTCTACTTACTGTTGGAAGCTGCATTTATCTAAAACAAGGATCACCAGGTAAGAAAATAAGATCATTGGACTACTCAGTGACTATCAAGGAATGGAACCCGAGAGAACTTAATACTCTTATGGCAGCTACAACATGTGAATATTGCTGGAATGGTTTAATTATTTTTCATGGATTGCTCAACTTTGTATTTGATAGAGGCAAATTCCCACGTGCAGACTTGAGGACAAGTCTGTTTTTCAACACGGTGGCAATGTTAGGATCCAATATGAGAGGGTGTTTTAAGTAATTAGTAGGTAGTTAATTAGGTTCAAGTAGATTATTAATAGGATGCCCGTTAGAATTAAATAATAAGAGCCCCGTTTAGGTTAACTACTAGAATGTTCTCTTTATTTGTATATAAAGGGAAATTCTTAGGAGTTCTAGAGTATGATGGAATAAGTTTTCTGTTTAGGGCCAGAGTAGGATTCCTCTCTGAGTTGTCTCGGAGCTTTGCTCTGGGAGTAGTTAGAGAAACTCTTTTCTACTATTTTACTATTTTCATTCGTATCAATAAAGCATCCTATTTTCCTTAATTACCATCTGTTTCATCTTCTTCCTTGGTTGTGTTACGTTGGTAGGATCTTTTGGTTCTTATCAAACATTCTACAGCTTTGATACATGGTATTTATGCACTGTACAGGTAGCTGTCGGGGATGTTATATATATTGAGGCAAATAGTGGGGCTGTGAAAAGGGTTGGCCGAAGTGATGCTTTTGCTACTGAGTTTGACCTTGAAGCTGAGGAGTATGTTCCACTTCCCAAGGGAGAGGTTCACAAGAAAAAAGAGATTGTTCAGGTATTTGATTTGAAAACCATTATTATATTTATGTGATGTCTATAAAGATTTTCTAATTTAGTAAATTATATTTGAATCCTTGGCGATGAACCGTACTATGAATCAGGTTTCATTTCTAAATGTAATTGTTAATTTCAGTAGTCTCACTTCTATTGTTTCGTTTGAAGTTGATAATGGCATCATCTAGATGATAACAACTTAGGATATAGTTTGTGGGGCTTAACTCCTCCTTAGCTCTGAAAAAAATAAAATAAAGCTTGCGATATAATTTGTTTGGGTAACATTTTGATTGTTACCAGTTCAACTATTTGTGTATGTATAATGGTACCATTTTGATTGTTTCTACTAGTTCAACTATTTGTGTACGTATAGAGAATTTAAGCATTGCAAGGTCCTGATATTTGACCATTGTAAGAAAGTTTTTCATCTGCATAGCAGTCTAGCAGAGGAACTAGTTTGGTGGAAGTGCATCAAACAACCCTAAGATGTTACTCTGCAAAGGCCCTGAATTAAAATTGGAGCACTGTCTACTTTTAGTTCATTCATTCTAGCGCCGCCATACCACTATTACATATCGGGATTTGGAGCAACTGCGACGTAAGCCGATATGCTATTGCGATTCTGCTACCATTGCAATAGCGGTGACTTTTTGTATATCTGCGATAGCGGTTGTTGCTTACATATCGGAAGTTATTGTTTTTTATGCTTTTTTCCCTAATGATAACATTAAAAATATCAGGTGAGTTGCACATGACATATTTTTAAAAACAACAAAAATAAAATAATGCTGAGTCGGTGATGAGATGAGGTCATATATAACCCCTAAACCCCACGACCTAGGTAACCTCTCATCACTAAACCACCTCTGCCTCCCCATCTTCTCTCATCACTTCATACTTCACTTCATATTTCATATTTTGAGTTTTAAGTCATTTTTAATTTATGTTTCTGGCTTTCTGCAATAATGCATCATGCTTTACTAGTTGTTTTAACTATTGAGATTGAGTTTTATGTCAGTCACTTTTTAAATTTCTGTTTAGATAGTTTTTATTTGTGTGCAACATGCTTTATTTATATATAATCATTTATTTCAACCACTTTGCAGCTTCCGCTAATTTCGCGCTATGCTATCCGCTATTTCTCATATCGGATTTTTGGCGATTTGTTATTTTCCGCAATCCGCTATTAATAACTTTGGTTTTGATTCACTAAATTGAAGTCTTTTCATGAAAGATGATGAGGAAAACATTAAGCAAATTTCTATGGACACCGTACTTTTCTTCTAGTAATGCACAAAAGCTTAAAGGTTTAAATAAAATTTGTCAGAGGTCCAGACTCTGCAAAAATATTTTCTAGACACTTGCTATATACTGGTTTCTTATTGTGATTTTGATTTTTTTTGTTCTCAAAGGATGTAACCCTACATGATCTGGATGCTGCCAATGCGCGACCTCAAGGGGGGCAAGATATTTTGTCTCTTATGGGCCAGATGATGAAACCTAGGAAGACGGAAATCACTGACAAGTTGAGACAAGAAATTAATAAGGTATTTTTTTTAACTTGTAATACATGTTTAATTGTTTAACTAGAAGGGGAACCTTTACATATCAGTCAGAGTTGTTGTCATGTAATCAGGTCATAAGTTCAAACACCTGGCAAGGCATTCTAAAGCAGACCCACAATGGTCAGACTTTATGTGGATTCCACCATGAAGATGCTATTTAGTATTATGTTACCTTTTTCCATTTGGAAGAAAACCAACAATCTAAGAAATGAGATTTTAATTGCAATGTTATCAATAAATTTTGATTGTCCTTGGGCATAATAGTTATTCTTTTTGATGTTTCATTTATTAAAATGAAATTGGTGATTAAGTCAGACTTGTGAACAAAAAAGCAAAAGGTAAAAAATGTAGGAGTGATATAAAAACAAGAAGGTATTTTATATGTTTACAAAAATGCTTATGTTGGTGACACAGGTTGTCAACCGATATATCGATGAAGGTGTTGCAGAACTTGTCCCTGGGGTTCTCTTTATTGACGAGGTGACTTCATCGATAACTTTCTCCCTAATTAAAGCCTGCAATTGTATTGCATCCATTTAATGAAGTTCTAATGCTTCTTTACAGGTGCATATGCTAGATATGGAGTGTTTTTCCTATCTTAATCGTGCTTTAGAGAGCTCGCTATCTCCAATAGTAATCTTCGCCACAAATAGAGGAATATGCACTGTAAGGTATGATGAAACTAAAATTGTGTATTAAGTTTTGCTGAAGTGGAAAGTTTGAAGAAACTAGATAAATGAAATTTGATTACTAGTAACCCATCATTTTTGAGGTCTCAAGTTGATTAGTCTTCTTCGGTGCTCTATGCAAGACCTAGAAGACACCTTATTTTGCAGTATCTCAATGGGGCATGTCTCTGTTTTCATGATTTGTTGGGGCATAGAAGTTTCTTAACACAAAATGGCAATCATATTTGTTAGCAGTTATAGATTGATATGATCCCATTTTAATTATTTTTATCATGTTAAAATTGAGTGTAACCTTGACTGTCTTTTTACAGAGGGACTGATATGACCAGTCCTCATGGCATACCTGTTGACCTATTGGATCGATTGGTGATCATTCGAACACAAACCTACGGTCCAGCTGAAATAATTCAGGTATATGATGGCCTTCAACCTTCTTTCAAACAGCCTTTCAATATGTCAAAAGTGCTATACACACTTATTTGCATATAGATTCTAGCTATCCGAGCTCAAGTGGAGGAACTTGCTGTGGATGAGGAAAGTTTAGCTTTCCTTGGGGAGATTGGACAACGGACATCTCTAAGGTCTGAATTCTAGATTGCTTGTTATCTAACGTTTTCCTTCCATATGTGACTTATATGTGTTGTTTATCATATCAGGCATGCGGTTCAGCTTTTATCACCTGCGAGCGTTGTTGCCAAGATAAATGGCAGAGACAACATCTGCAAGGTAATAATGAATTGAACGTTTGCACTTGAAGTAATTTGTTAACTTTATCCCTTTAACTAATTGAGTTGCTACTGTTTTGAAATTTGTAGGCGGATCTTGATGAAATTTGTTCACTTTATCTGGATGCAAAATCATCTGCCAAGCTACTTCAAGAGCAGCAAGAAAAATACATATCGTAATGCTATTTTCAAACTGTTGAACTGGCTGTTGCTAGAATCTGAACTGCTTAGTATTATTCTTGTATGGAAATAGTTTCCTACATAGGACAAACACGCAATCCTTTGATCCATTTTGTTAGACCTTAGAAGTGCCTAATTGCTGCATTTCCTATTGAGCATGTTGTAGACTTAAGGGATGTACTAATGCCTTGTTCTAGTCTTCTGCGAGTTGTCCTTTTGTGCACATAGAATCGAGTTTCCCATAAACATTTCATCGTATACATTGTGTTGTTCTGGATATTTGATCAACTTCCTATCATGGCGATCTTAGTGTCTGGTTTAGATGGGTCAAAACCACAATTCAGTCTACACTCAACAATTTTCATTTATAAAAATTTGATGGTACAAATTTCATATTACAATTTTTTTATGGTATAATAGGAATTTAGGAACGCTATATAAAGAGTTTATTTTAATCTCATTTTTCAAAAATATTTGAGGTGCAGATCTCTACTATGATCAAATAATTTTTCTTTCTAGGGTCAACTTTGACGTGAAATTATCCCTCCATTTTTTTCCTCTCTTGGATAAATGAGTGGTTTTCATATATTTCTACTATTTTTTTTAATTTTTTTTTTATGTTTTTGTGATTTTGTTATCTAGCCCGTCATTGTTTGTTTTAGTTTCCCGTCCTAATGTATTTCTTTTTTAACATTTTTGTCTCAGTGCGGTGTTTATTTAATTAAAATTGAAAATTTGAAATATTAATTTTGATTTATAGTAGATCCAATTAAAGGTTTTGGTCGTTAACATCAAAGATTTTATAGACATGTATATTTCAAAGATTTAGAGACATGTATATTTTAGACATTTAAATATAGTCATATTTATAGGCTAATATACTTTTTTGTTTGATGCTATTAACACAGATGTGAGTTTGTTCGTAGGTATATCTTTTTTATTTTTAACGATTTTATATGTGTTGTATTGGTGTACGATATCAACTTGAATGAATGAGCCATGTTAAAAAAATAGAGAAAAAAAATATGTTCATATATATATGGGATATGATCAATTGATACCACGGTGTCAAACTTAATAATATGACACCTCAGATAATTCTTTACTTGATAATCATATTACAAAATTGACCGTTAGATTGAAAGATATTATGTCATAGATCATGTCTACAAAATATGACATTAATCGGAAATCATTTGATATGTCAATCAAATACATCACAATCAACTCGTTTTTCAATAGTTCATAAGACGTTAAATTTTGATTTATCTCATTGCCATATCAAATGATGTCCGATTAATGTCATATTTTATAGACATGATTTATATTATAATATGTTTCAATCCAACGGTCGATTTTGTAAAACGGTTATCCGGTATAGAATTATCTGAGGTGTCATATATTAAGTTTGACACCGTGTGTCAATTGATCTTGTCCATATATATATATATATATAGGGATTTGCTCATATACACCCACTAGTTTTTATGTGGGAGTATTTTAGCAAGTTATAACTAAAAAGTTGATAAATACACCTTGAGGTGTATGTTGCTATAACACAACTTCTAAAAAATAAGTGGGTGTATGTTAGCAACTCCTATAGACATTTGCTAGAATACACCCACTTATTTTTTTGAAGGAGTATTTTAGCAAGTGATAACTAAAAAGTGGTTAAATACACCTAAAGATGCATGTTGCTAAAATACTCCCACATAAAAACTAGTGGGTGTATATTAGCAAATTTCATATATATATATATATATATATATATATATATTATTAAAAATAATAATAAATAATATATTTAAAATTTGAAGGGATTTCCTATGAAAGGGAAGAGTAAATATATTCAACGATATCTTAAATTTATGGCTAAATATTATATTTTTATTTTTGTTGAATTGAACAATGATAATATATCATCCTTAAAAAAAAACAATGATAATATATCTGTATTATCTCCATTCAAACAACAATAATTTGGTCAACAATTGGTCTATATTCTCGTATGATATATTTTCTACTGAATTTTTTCGTTGTAATATTTAAAGTATAGTTTATATGCGTCAATGTAAATTTTTTATTACATACACATCAAATTAAAACTCAGCATTTCAATGCAATAAAAAAAACTATGGGCGCCCATGAGCATAACTCAGTTTACAAGATATTACATAATATATACAAGAGTCAGGGTTTAAACCCCAGATTCACCTTAAAGGTGAAATTTTAACCGCTAGACAACTTGATAAAAAAAATAAAACTATGCAAAAGCATATAAAAAGTTACTTTAATGGATTTTTGAAAAGGAAGGAGTAAAAAAATAATTAATATAGCATGTTGGAATGACGTTTACAATGGCTTTCTCGCGTTTTAATGAAAAATTAACGCGAATTTAAAGAAGCTACAATGCATTTGGTAAAGAGCAGTGCTATATCTCTAGAAAGGAAGCATCACGATCTCTTCAAGAATAAAGAGCAGCCAATCGCAATGCACTATTTGCCACAATACAAGGAGGTGTGGCTGGAAAATAGGGAGTGAACAATAAACCATGCAATAAACACTTGCCAGCTGTTTCGGGAAAATTTCGCTATGCCTATCTCTCGCGACAAATAGCATTTTCCTTTGGTAAACGCATGTTTTTGGGTTATGCATTCGCTAAAACAAACGATGACTATATTTTATTATGGAATGAATCTACAAATATAAATGTCTGTTTCTGGAATTGGTTGGTTGTTTGATACATGCATCCCAACCTTTCCTAACTTGGTTCAAAACCTGACATTGTGAAGAATGACCAATTTTTTGCAATGGTAATTACTTCATAATCGAAATTCAGATCACCAAACCCTCTTCTAATGGAAATTGGGGATTAACAAAAACAAAATCAAAAAAATATAAATGTCATACTAAAAATATACAACAACACCCTTTGCTAAAAGTAAATAAAGACAAGACATTAAAACACCCATTAATATTCACCCCCACCCCCACTCTACGAAACTGTTGTATAAATATTGGTGATATTCATTTTAAATGTCATCAAGGTGGAATGGGGAAATGCAAGGTTGCAATATTGTTGCTTTGGGCGTTCTTTGCCCTGTGTACTACCATTCTAGAATTGAAAGTTGAAGCAAGAGCAGCATCATCATCATTTTTAGAAAAAGAAATCGAAGCCAAATTAAAGCTTATAAACAAGCCTGCTGTGAAGTCCATCAAGGTATGATAACTTCTTTATATTCGCAAAATAAAAATCTTCTTTATATTTGGCCCCCTTATATAAACGGTGCTAACTTTGCCACTGGATATCTGTACAACAATTTAGAACAACTTTTGTCATAACTCTATCTCAGATATATATTATTGTGCTCTTACTCTCTTTCTCTCTATTGTTTTGGCCAGAGAGAAAAAATGTTATTATTTCAATGTCTTTTTCTATATTTTGGTGAAAATATGGATAGATGAAACATTTTAAATGTTATTAGAGCTATGAATTTTGGATTATTGTGTTTGGATAAAAAATATATAAGAATATTGTTTTTCTACAGAGTGAAGATGGAGATATTATTGATTGCGTCAACATCTACAAACAACCCGCTTTTAACCATCCTGCCTTGATAAATCACACTATTCAGGTGTGTTATTCATTACTATTAGGTTGATTCTATATGATAAACAACCCGTTTTTTTTTTTTTGAAATATCTTTGATATTAGACTTGACATTGTTCACTGTGCGGCTCAAAAGTAACTGAATATTCAAATATTAAAGTAAAATTTAGAACTCTTGTGCTTTATAAGTTTAAATATTTCAATTTTTGACTAGAAATCTATTTGAAAAACTGTAAAATGACCCAATCCTAATATTTTGTTAGAAATTAGAATGGATTATATTAGTACTTCCTCTAGTCCATGTTATAATTTTTTTCTTTTTCTTTTTAGATTCATTGAATAACCGATAGTTGATGTATCTATAGATCAAACACACAATTTATTCAATGAATCTAAAAAATTGTTTTTTTGTTATAATAGAGATCGGAGGGAGTATTATTCTTGTTCTCATGCTTCTCAAACTAACAAGTTGTGAATCATAACAATCTGTGCAGCGGATACCAGATTTTCTTCTTGAATCCCAAAGTTCAAGTACAAGAGGTGCTTCCAATGCAAGCACTGATGTGTTTCAGACATGGCAGAAAAGTGGAAGTTGTCCAAAAGAAACTGTACCTATTCGTAGAATTCGAAAGGAGGACTTGTTAAGAGCTGTTTCACTTGACCGCTTCGGACAAAAACCTCCGGAACCATCTGTCAATTCAATCACCAACACAAACCTTAATTTCTCAAACCTCGATTATGTTAATTTGGAAAATCGATCGGTATATATCACAACTGTTATTTACATATGCACCCACACGTACTGATTTTGATTTTATGTAGCTAATTTATCACGGTATAAATGGATGTATTGTTAATATTAATGTTATGAACATATAAATTGGCTATACCTAGTTTTAAAAAAAAAAATAAATAAATGGGCAACGCTTGATCACGCAGGATGCACATCTTGCGACATTAGGATTCAATTTTATAGGCGCACAAGCAAATATCAACATATGGAATCCAAATGTTGAACAAGCAGAAGATTTCACTACTGCTCAAATGTGGCTTAAGGCTAACAATGGTGAAAATTTTGGAAGCATTGAAGCTGGCTGGATGGTTAGTGATCGCCCTACTTCAATTTCAAAATTAACTATGCACACCTACTTTACTAGTTGTTTCTTTGTTATATTATATACATGATTATTAAACATGCATTTGTGATTTTATAGATATGAGTACACATGCCTAATGCTCTTTCTATATGTTATGGTTTAGGTTAATCCAAAGTTGTATGGTGACCACAGCTCCCGATTGTTTGCCGCTTGGACTGTAAGTTCCTATTTATTGAAGTCTTTCTAATCTTATAGTTGTTTTGTATAACCACAAATCCATATAGATGTCAATATTCATTTATGATTGTGGTGCAGCAAGATTCATACCACTCAACAGGTTGCTTCGATCTTACCTGCCAAGGATTTGTTCAAATAGCCTCAGATATAGCACTTGGTTCTAGCTTAGGACCTTATTCATCCCAGTTTAACCAACAATATGAAATCAACGTTGGAATATTTTGGGTAATGATAACATGCGTGTTCTAGATTATTCCTATATTTCTATTGAACTATATATGTAGTTACAGTGTCACTAATGTAGAAAAGAACTATTAATTTATTTCCTCTTAAATTGTTGGCTTGATTTAGGATGTTAACGGGAACTGGTGGCTTAGAGTGAAGGATAAAATCATTGTAGGTTATTGGCCAGCAGAGATAGTGGGTAATTTACAACATAGTGCAACATTGGTTCAATGGGGTGGACAAGTGTTTAGTTATTCTGTCAAAAAAAACCCTCCTCACACAGGAACACAGATGGGTAGTGGAGAAGCAGCAAGTGGTCGATTTGGGTTCGCATGCTACATGACCAATGTGAGAATTAAGGATTATTCACAAACTCTCAAGTATCCAGAATTTGTAAGTACATATGCAGTAGAACCTTACTGTTATAGTGCCCTCAATGATGTTCAATATGGAAAAGATCCTGTGTTCTTTTTTGGAGGACCCGGCAGAAAACCTCCTTACTGTCCTTGAACTCACACACAATTGTTATTATTTTTATACTAGATGTTAAATTGTGTTTAATGAACAATAAAATACATGCAATATTTCTAAATTTTGCAATTTCACTTCACTTTTTTCTTATTAAATCATTCATCATATTTTTTTTAAATGTCTTATTTTTTCTTTTGTTTATGTGGCACCCACTACCCCATAGAGTTAAGTAATAAGCATGCGGAAATAATAATAATAATAATAATAATAATAATAATAATAATAATAATAATAATAATAATAATAATAATAATAATAATAATAATGTAATTAAAAATAAAATGATCTATGTAATATCCCGCCTAAGACTCAAATATTTATTAATATTGAGACGATGTATCAGAAATGTTTTAAGCAAAGGACAATTTGGTAAATTGTCAATTAATGGGTTTATTTGTATGGTAATTGTAATATCCCGCTTACGAGTATCAGTTATCAGTGGTAGAAACTTATGATGCAAGCGATGGCAATATGGTAATTACTTGGCTCAAGAAGATTATTTAAATTAGAGGGGGGAAGATATTTTCCCATTTCATTTTCCTTCTTCTTCTACTCTTCTCTCACGCCCCCATCTCCTCTCATCATCCTCACACAATTCTCAACCAATCCACATGCAAAAAATGGGATTATGGCCCTTAGAGCAAGCTAATCAACGCTCAAGCACAAATTCTTCCTTTCCTTTGTCTACTTGGCCGAACTCTCCCTCTTTACCCTAACCCTAATTTCTTCCAATGTCACCAATTCAAGCTTATATGCTAAGATTTCACCTCCCATCATCAAATTGGACTTTTGGGGAGCTTTAATTTGGAGTGGGTACAAGAACTTGAGTTGGAGTAAGAGTTTTGGCTTGGAATTGGGAAAATCTTGAAGTCTCACCATTTCATCAATTCCTCATGTCTTTCCAGCAATTGAGGTGAGTTCCCTAGGGTTTTAGAACCCTTATTGAGTAAGTTTAAGAGTAATTTATACTTAGAGCAATTTTTATAAAAGTGCCCTAATTTATGTTAAATGTTAATTCCTTGTTCCAGCCATGTTTAAATGATTTATAAGCTTAAGAAAATCCTTTTTATGCCATTTGGGAAGCTTGGGTGTGTTGGGATGGCTTGGAATGATGAAAAATATCAATTTTGAGACTTTTGGACCTGTCATGGTCGCTACAGCGAGCTGGAGCTCGCTACAGCGACCAGGCAGAATTTTATTCTGCCTACTGTCGCTTCAAGCGCAGGCTGGTCGCTTCAAGCGCAGACTGGTCGCTACAAGCGCAGGCTTGTCGCTACAAGCGCGCAGGCCCAGACAGCACTTGACAGCTTTGCTGTTTTGGGTGTTCTGGGGCGTGTAGGCATGGTTTTCCGCATCCGTTTTCTCCACAGAAACATTCACCACCATTTTAACACATTCAAGAGGCTCCCAATAAGGATGGATATGTAAGGAACAAGGATTGAACATTGATTTAGAATAGTTCAGAATTAAAGGGCAAAGCTTAGACGAATGCAGGAACTTCATTACAATGTTTAAGTAAGTTAGGGACGTAGTTTCCCCACTTTAGATAATGACATATGAGAACGATATGTCAAGAACCTTGATAGGTTAAAGAGATTTAGAATGGTACTCATCATGTACTAAGCTCAAGAATGAAATTATGTTCATAGTTAAGAACCTTTTAATAGGTTAAGCATTCAAGAATGCATCAGATATGCATAAGACATAAGTTATATATATATATAAGAAGAATAAGAACAAGAATTATTAAGACATTAAGCTGTGGCCTTCGTTGTTCACGCCAGTGGGACACGAATGGTTCACGCAAAGTAAAGACTAAGATTATTATTATTAAGTCGTGACTTTCATCGTTCACGCCAGTGGGACATGAAAGGTTCATGCATAAGTTTAAAGAATATTAATTCGTGTCTTCCGTCGTTCACGCCAGTGGGACACGGGAGGTATACACGTAAGTTAAGATTATTAAGTCGTGTCTTCTGCTGTTCACGCCAGTGGGACACAGGAGGTTCACGCCAGTGGGACGTGTTATTCCGCAAGGATGACCGCACGACGACAAGAGGAGTCCGGTGTTAGCCTGATATGATAGGAATTTTCACCGGTTATCAGGGGAGTGTGCTTCGGGGTTACTCCACCCGGGGGCATTCCGTAAAATGAACTCAGATAATATTGCTTGTTCAACGCTAACAGCTAACATAAGACATGTATCAGTTAATATTTTATTATGTTATCAGACAGAGAATTATTATCAGACAAGAATCAGTTATCAGGCGGTGATCCTAGGTTTCCCCTCGATCACCCAATTATCAGGTTATAGTCTAGAACTCATGGATATTCAGTACCAGACTCAGACAGTGATCCTAGGTTTCCCTTGATCACTAGTTTAGCAGGATGTAGTCCAGTTTATGACTACACAGTTTAGCAGGACAGTCAGGTAGCCCTCTATGGGTAAGGTTAAGACTTGGCGATCATAGGTATCCCCAAGATTGCCGAGAGTAGGCACGGCGACCCTAGGTTTCCCCCGTGGTTGCCAACAGTAGGTTGGGCTGGAGCTCACTGAGACGTAATGTCTCACCCCAATCCTTCTGGTGCAGGTTTTCAGGTGTTTAAGAGATGTTGTAACACCCATACTAAATTATCTAGAATATTTAGCATGCGTATTAATCTGATATCGGGTACATTAAAATTTTCAATAATAAATACAATATAAAACTACTGAATGTGTACAAATAGCTCGTTTATACAAATATCCAAATATCATATACAATTATCCTCATAAACATAGATAATCTGTCAACCTCCTGAGCTTGTCCTTGAGCATCTGCACTCCATCCAGCGTCTTCCTGAAGATCTTCATGAACATCTCTTGTTAACCTGCAAACCTGCACCAGAAGGATTGGGATGAGACATAATGTCTCAGTGAGCTCCAGCCCAACCTACTGTTGGCAACCACGGGGAAAACCTAGGGTCGCCGTGCCTACTCTCGGCAATCTTGGGGATACCTATGATCGCCAAGTCTTATCCTTACCCATATAGGGCTACCTGACTGTTCCTGCTAACTGGGTAGTCATGACTGGACTACATCTGCTAAACTAGTGATCAAGGGGAAACCTAGGATCACTGTCTGAGCCTAATACTGAATAATCATGAGATCTAGACTATAACCTGATATCTGGGTGATCAAGGGGAAACCTAGGATCACCGCCTGATAACTGATACCTGATATCTGATACCTGCCTGATAACTATTCTCTGCCTGATAACATAATAATATAATTAACTGATAAATGTCTTTATGTTAGCTGTTAGCGTTGAACAAGCAATGTTATCTGAGTTCATTTTACGGAATGCCCCCGGGTGGAGTAACCCCGAAGCACATTCCCCTGATAACCGGTGAAAATTCCTATCATACCAGGCTAACACCGGACTCCTCTTGTCTAAGTGTGTGGTTATCCTCGCGGAAGATTCCTGCCCGTTCCAGCTGTATCTGGAACCCCCCGTCCTCTCTAACTGGTCGAGAGCACAGGAGACACACTATAACTCTGTGTGGTTATCCTCACGGAAAGTTCCTGCCCGTTTCAGCAATGCTGAAACCCCCTGTTCTCTCTAACTGGTCGAGAGAACAGAAGACACAAAGTTTGTCCTGATTATTAATTATTATTCCTGTTATATGAATATACATATCCTGATAAAACTGATACGTGTACCCCCCAGTGTCACTCTGACGTGAACAACTGAGGCACGTCCTGATATACCTGTAACTATGCCTGAACTGAGGGAACTAGGTACCACTGACTGAGGTACACTATAATCTGCCTGGTTAAGGGAATCCTGATAAACTACCCTTAACATACCTGAGTGTAATTCTATTGCTGTTAACCTATTTAAGGTTCTAGACATATCGTTCTCATATGTCGTTCTTAAGGCTTACATAAACATTGTAATAATATTCCTGTATTCGTCTAGACTTGCCCTTTAATTCTGAACTATTCTAAATCAATGTTCAATCCTTGTTCCATACATTGTCATCCTTTTTGGGAGCCTCTTGAATGTGTTAGAATGGTGGTAAATGTTTCTAAAATGTTTATGGAGAAAACGGATGCGGAAAACCATGCCTACACGCCCCAGAACACTCAAAACAGCAAAGCTGTCAAGTGCTGTCTGGGCCTGCGCGCTTGTAGCGATAAGCCTGCGCTTGAAGCGACCAGCCTGCGCTTGAAGCGACAGTAGGCAGAATAAAATTCTGCCTGGTCGCTGTAGCGAGCTCCAGCTCGCTGTAGCGACCATGACAGGTCCAAAAATCTCAAAATTGATATTTTTCATCATTCCAACCCATCCCAACACACCCAAGCTTCCCAAATGGCATAAAAAGGATTTTCTTAAGCTTATAAATCATTTAAACATGGCTGGAACAAGGAATTAACATTTAACATAAATTAGGGCACTTTTATAAAAATTTCTCTAAGTATAAATTACTCTTAAACTTACTCAATAAGGGTTCTAAAACCCTAGGGAGCTCACCTCAATTGCTGGAAAGACATGAGGAATTGATGAAATGGTGAGACTTCAAGATTTCCCAATTCCAAGCCAAAACTCTTACTCCAACTCAAGTTCTTGTACCCACTCCAAATTAAAGCTCCCCAAAAGTCCAATTTGATGATGGGAGGTGAAATCTTAGCATATAAGCTTGAATTGGTGACATTGGAAGAAATTAGGGTTAGGGTAAAGAGGGAGAGTTCGGCCAAGAAGACAAAGGAAAGGAAGAATTTGTGCTTGAGCGTTGATTAGCTTGCTCTAAGGGCCATAATCCCACTTTTGCATGTTGATTGGTTGAGAATTGTGTGAGGAAGATGAGAGGAGATGGGGGGCGTGAGAGAAGAGTAGAAGAAGAAGGAAAATGAAATGGGAAAATATCTTCCCCCCTCTAATTTAAATAATCTTCTTGAGCCAAGTAATTACCATATTGCCATCGCTTGCATAATAAGTTTCTACCACTGATAACTGATACTCGTAAGCGGGATATTACACTTACCATACAAATAAACCCATTAATTGACAATTTACCAAATTGTCCTTTGCTTAAAACATTTCTGATACATCGTCTCAATATTAATAAATATTTGAGTCTTAGGCGGGATATTACAGATGTTCATGATGCTATTCTCCAAGAAGACGCTGGATGGAGTGCAGTTGCTCGATGAAGACAAGCTCAGGAGGTTTTCAGTTTGTGTATATATGTATATGAGAGTGTAATTGTAAATGTTATTTGGATATTTGTATAAACGAGCTAATTGTACTCATTCAGTAGCTTTGTATTGTATTTATTATCATTGAGAATTTTAATGTACCCAGTATCAGATTAATACACATGCTAAATATTCTAGATAATTTAGTATGGGTGTTACAATCTATGTGATAATGGATTCGGACCCTTTAAACAGGGATTGAGATTGATCTAGGTGGTAATTTTGGATACTTGATAAGTAATTTGTTTTTTGACAAGAAGTAATTTGAACAAAAAGTAATTTGTTTGTTTAGTAGCAGTCCAACCCATTATAAAACATCTTACCTCTTTAATTTTTGTCCTTCACAATCACTTGATGGCAAGTATAATTAAATTTATATATTTCAAATTTTGAATCATAATATTTTTGTAATTGTGATTTTATTTTATTTCAACAATCAATCTAACATGATAATGGAAGAAATGATTGTTATTTTACATTTCTCAAAAACATTCATATATTTTCATAATTTAAAAAGTAGTAGAGACTATCGTGATGTATATATATATATATATATATATATATATATATATATATATATATATGTCGAATATTGCCTCTACAACTTAAAATTTCTAGTTGCGTCACTACCCTTAAGTAAGTCGTCATGTGTTTGATCAATGACTCTTAATTCAATTGGGAGGAAACAACATGCCTTAAAAATTCATCACAAAACCTTAATAATTTGGGTTGGGCCTAACACAATCCCATAAAACCGGTCTATGAAGTGAGGATTGCTCCCACTTTTAAACACATGTTCGAACCATCTTTTAGTCTCTATGAAATTTTTCTTCAAATTTTGGTCCTCCAAACATTTTTTATGTCAGGCCCAAGTGTTCATTAAAATTTTTGAATGGTTTTTTTTTCTAGGAATGTTTGGAAAATTATAAGAATATCTCTTATTTTCTTTTTTTAACAAGACAGTAATTAAATATGAATTTTTAAGCGTCAAAATATAAAAATTCATATTTAGTATCGTTAAAAAATTCTAAACTTTTACAAGAGAGAATTTTATAATGCACTAGACATGACTGCAATTTTTTTTAATGATACACATAATTTGACTTAAAAGTAGAGACAAAAAATGGTGCCGAAAAATATTTGAAGGATCAAAAGTTGATTTTTTTAAAGGGATTAAAATCAAAATTTAACAATTTTATATGGATAAATGTTGGAACAAAATGTATGAACAACTCTCTTTTGAGTTTTGATTATAACAAAGTGTTAAAAAGAAAATTGGATATGCTAATACTTGATTCTAGTGTGCAGAACCATATACTTAAAGATTGGTATCTAACAATGGTTATGAAAGAACAAGTTAAGAGCAAGAAGGAAAATATAGAAGCTTGTGTTGCAAGGCTGAAGAAAATCAGCGTCTGAAGAAGAGCTTCTGAAGACAGCTTCTGAAGGGAGCGTCTGAAGGTAGCGTCTGAAGGCTGCGTCTGAAGGCAGCTTCTGAAGACAGCGTCTGATGAACAGTGCGTCTGAAGGCCAGCTTCTGAAGACAGCGTCTGATGAACAGTGCGTCTGAAGACCAGGTTCTGAAGAAGTGCTTCTGATGAATAGTGTCTGATGCCAGCTTCTGAAGAACTATTTCTGAAGAGAAGCTTCTGAAGTTTGAAACGCAGAAGTCAACAATTGCAACTGTGAACAGTGAAGTACTGTACGGTCAGAACATCTCTATGCAACAGTTGTCTCCTTGGCCAAAACATTCTCCCTGTTTTAAGGAAACAATTCAAATTCCATTCCTCTGTTTTTCATCTGTTACGCACACAATGTCAGGATGGAATTAATGCTGAGCATAACTTCTATTGCAACGGCTCTTTGATGATATTTGGCTCTTCTCAACAGCTCTTTAATTCTCTATAAAGGATTGAAGGATTGAAGAAGAAGAATAAGACTCATTGACTGAAAACGTGATACTCTGTTTTCTGAAACAAAGTTCTGCCAAATCTGAAAGTCATCAAAACAACTTAGAAATTCTTACAAACTTCTATCTTAGAATTTCTTAAGTTTAGAGTCTTAAATCTGTGTTGTATTTTGTGAACACCACTGATTGTATATCAAGTGTTCAACTCAAACTTATTTCTCTTGTACAATCTGTTTGATTCAAAGTCTTAGACTGTGTGTCTAAGCAAGAAAGTCTCTTACTTTGTGTTTGAGCATAGGAAGTCTCTTACTTAGTGTTTGAGCAATTGGAAGTCTCTTACTTTGTGTTTGAGCATTGGAAGTCTTTTGCTTTGTGCTTGAGCAATTGTAATCTTTGTGATTATAGTGAAAATCTCTTGTAAGTAACAAGGGGACTGGACTACTTCCGGGTTGTGAAATGAACCAGGATAAACTGTTGTCTCTCTCTCTCTCTCTCTCTCTCTCTCATTTACTTTATACCCGCTGCAAACAACTCTGAAAATAGTTTCAGAATCTGATCAACATCTGATTCTGAACTAAACATAGTTTTTGAAAAAGAAAAAGGTTTTAAAAAGCCAACACAATTCAACCCCACCTTCTTGTGTTTTTCTCACCTTCAGTTGGTATCAGAGCTCCGGTTCTGATATTCAATCACCTAACAGTGAGTTAGTAAAGATCCTGAGAAAAACATGTCATCCATCAGTTCCCCTCCACCCTCTCCTAGAAATCATGCTTCTGTATCACATGACTATGGTACAGGTGAAAGGCAATCTCGTTCACACCATAAACCTCCTATGTTTACTGGTGATCCAGAGAAATTTTCATGGTGGAAAAGCAAAATGTATAGTCATATCATTGGCATAGATGATAGTCTATGGGACATCATTGAAGATGGTATAACTATACCAGTTGATGAAGAAGGAGTGGCTACTAACAGAAGAGGTCTTTCTGATGCTGAAAGAAAGATCTACAGAAAACATCACAATGTTAGAGGTATCATTGTGGATTCTCTACCTCACAGTAAGTATCAAAAGCTGAGTGATAAATCAACAGCTAAAGCCATCTTCACCTCTCTCTGCTCTAACTATGAAGGTAACAAGAAGGTTAGAGAAGCAAAAGATAATATTCTGGTTCAGCAGTATGAGCTGTTCAGAATGAAGGAGGATGAAAATATTGAGACTATGTTCTCAAGATTTCAGACTCTGATTTCTGGACTTCAGATTCTGAAGAAAAGCTATACTACTGTTGATCATGTGAACAAGATCCTCAGAAGTCTGCCATCTAAATGGAGACCTAAAATGACTGCTATTGAGGAAGCTAAAGATCTAAATACTCTAAGTATTGAAGATCTTATAAGCTCTCTCAAAGTGCATGAACTGAGACTCAATGAAGATGATTCTGTTAGAAAGTCTAAGTCTATAGCACTGAAATCCAAAAGAAAATCATCAAAAGCTCTAAAAGCTATTGAATCTGATGAAGAATTTCCTGAGGGAAATTCTGAACAAGATTCAGATGCTGAGGAACTTGCAATGATTTCTAAAAGATTTTAGTACTTAATGAATAGACAAAAGAAGTTCTCTTACAGGAGCAGTAACTTCAAAGGATCTGGTTCCAAGAGGGAAGATCAGAAGGGTTGCTACAACTGCAAGAAGACTGGTCATTACATAGTTGAATGTCCTGAACTACAGAAGGAAAAGTCAAAGGAGAAATCAAAGAAGACCAGCTCTAGATCAAGCAACTTCAGAAACAAGATCAAGAAAAATCTTATGGCAACATGGGATGATCTTGAAAATGAATCTGAGTCTGAGAAGGAAGATGTAGAAGAAGCAAACCTAGCTTTAGTGGCAACTGTATCTTCTGATGCAGAGTCAGGTTCAGACTCTGAAGAAGAAGATGAGGTATATTCTGAACTTACTCGTTCTGAACTTATTGATATAGTTAAGGATCTTGTGAACCATCTCCAAAGCAAGTTGAGTCAAGTAAAAACTTTGAAAAATAAAAATAACTTGCTGACTGATGAGAATCTCCAACTTCAGAATCACATCAATGAGATTGATGAAGAAGTTAGAGAACTCAGAGAAATGGCTTATAAGAAACCTGATAAAATTCCCAGTGAACAAGAAATTGTATTTCAGGATTTTATCTTAACTGGAATCAACAGAAGTAAGATTGCTTCTATGATTTATAATATTAGCAGAAACAGAGGAGAAGGTATTGGTTTAAAAAATGATCCATTTAATCATTCAAAAGAAACTAACATACCATCCTGTTCTGGAAATATTATGAAAGGTACTAAGGTGTGTTTTGTACCTGCCTCTGAGATTTCTGAGAAACAGAATTCATCAGAAAATGAGACTGCTAAACCTGAGGTTCTGAACAACTCAGAATCCAAAACTTCTGAACCTAAGGGAAAGATGAAGGCAAAATCTGAAAATTTGCCAAAGTCTAAACCAAAAGGTTCTAAGTCTAAGACTACGAGGAAAATAGACTTTAAATCTGAAAAGGTTCAAAGTTTGAAGAGTTCAGAACCTAAGACAAGCAAGTCTCAGTGTCTGAAAACTTCAAACTCACATTTTCAAAAGACTGTGTTTATAAAACCTTCAAGGAATACTAAACCAGTTTATACAAAACCTTTCAAACCTCAAATTGTCAGACCAAAGGTACAAAAGAAGCCTTATCCTTTCAGAACTAACCAAAGAGGACCCATAAAGATATGGGTACCTAAGTTTGAAATAATTTCTGTTGCAGATATGCTTAACATCCAAAGAAAAGGAAAAGTCTTGGTACCTGGACAGTGGCTGCTCGCGTCACATGACATGAGAAAGGTCTATGTTCCTAACCCTGACCATGAAAGAGGGAGGAACTGTGGGTTTTGGAGGAAATCAGAAAGGAAAGATCATTGGTACTGGTAAGATAAGTAATTCTTCCCTTTCCATTGATAATGTCTGGTTGGTAGATGGACTAAGACATAACCTACTTAGCATAAGTCAATTATGTGACAGTGGTTATGATGTCTTGTTTAATAAGAACACTTGCACTGTAATCAACAACAAAGATAAATATGTTGTGTTCAAAGGAAAGAGGAAAAATAATGTTTATAAAATTAATCTTTCAGAACTGGTTGATCAGAAGGTAGTTTGCCTTCTGTCAGTGAGTGATGAGAAATGGGTATGGCATAAAAGGTTGGGACATGCTAACTGGAGACTCATCTCTAAGCTTAGCAAGTTACAACTGGTCAGAGGCCTACCAAGCATTGACTATCACTCAGATGCTCTCTGTGGAGCATGCCAGATAGGAAAAATTGCTAAAACCTCTTTTAAATCCAAAAACATTGTTTCTACCTCCAGACCCTTAGAACTACTTCACATTGATCTGTTTGGTCCTGTTGGAACAACATCAATCAATGGGAAGAAGTATGGGTTAGTAATTGTTGATGATTACAGTAGGTGAACTTGGGTTAAATTCCTTAGAACCAAAAATGAAACATATGATGTGTTCAACAAATTCTGCAAGCAAGTACAAACAGAAAATGATTTGAAAATTTTAAAAGTCAGAAGTGATCATGGTGGTGAATTTGAAAATGAACCATTTGAAACTTTTTGTGAAGAACATGGAATTCTCCATGAGTTCTCTTCTCCTAGAACTCCACAACAAAATGGAGTTGTTGAGAGAAAGAACAGATCTTTGCAAGAAATGGCCAGAACCATGATTCATGAATCTAAAATTGCAAAGTACTTTTGGGCAGAAGCTGTTAACACAACATGTTATATTCAGAACAGAATCTATATAAGACCAATTCTGAATAAAACAACATATGAATTATTTAAAGGAAGAAAGCCAAACATTTCTTATTTCCATCAGTTTGGATGTACATGTTACATTCTAAACAATAAAGTCTACCTAAAGAAATTTGATGCTAAAGCTCACAAGGGTATCTTTTTAGGATACTCTGAGAGATCTATAGCATACAGAGTGTACAATTCTGAAACACATGTTGTTGAAGAATCAATACACATTAGGTTTGATGACAAGAAGCCTGATAATAAAATATCAGAGCTAGTTGAGAGTTTTGCAGATATAAGGCTCTCAGTGGACTCTTCAGAACCTGAACAGATTTATGAGTCTGAAGAAAGTCCAGAAGCTGAAAATACTGCAGAAGCTGAAAAACTCTCAGATGCTGACACTCCTCCTGAAGCCAATCAAGATAAAAATGGTTCTGAACAAGCTCTTAATGATTCTTCAGAAGCAAATCCACCCAGAACTTCATTCAAGTACAAGTCTTCACATCCTGAGGAGCTAATCATTGGAAATAAGGACAGTCCAAGAAAGACCAGATCAGCATTCTGTCAGAATGATTCTTTGATTGGACTACTGTCAATGATTGAACCTACAACAACTGATGAAGCACTTGCAGATGATGGATGGATTGTAGCTATGCAAGAAGAACTCAATCAGTTTCAAAGAAATGATGTTTGGGATTTAGTTGCAAAACCAAATCACAAGAACATTATTGGAACAAAATGGGTGTTCAGAAACAAGCTAAATGAACAAGGAGAAGTAGTCAAAAACAAAGCTAGACTGGTTGCTCAAGGCTACAGTCAGCAGGAAGGAATAGACTACACTGAAACATTTGCTCCAGTTGCAAGACTGGAAGCAATCAGGTTACTTCTTTCCTATGCAGTAAATCACAATATCATCTTATATCAAATGGATGTTAAGAGTGCTTTTTTAAATGGAGTTATTTCTGAAGAAGTATATGTCAAACAACCTCCTGGTTTTGAAGATTTAAAAAATCCAGATTTTGTTTTTAAACTTAAGAAATCATTGTATGATCTGAAACAAGCTCCCAGAGCTTGGTATGAGAGACTAAGTAATTTCTTACTTAAAAATGATTTTGTAAGAGGACAAGTTGACAATACACTTTTCAGAAAGACACGTAAGAAAGACATCTTAATTGTGCAAATTTATGTTGATGATATTATATTTGGTTCTACTAATGTCATTCTTTGCAAAGAATTTTCTAAGTTAATGCAGGATGAATTTGAAATGAGCATGATGGGAGAATTGAAATTCTTTCTTGGAATTCAAATCAACCAATGCAAAGATGGAGTGTATGTTCATCAATCTAAATATACACAGGAGCTTCTGAAGAAGTTCCAGGTTGAAGATTGTAAATTGATGACAACACCAATGCATCCAACCTGCAATTTAAGCAAAGAAGACACTGGCTCAAAGGTAGATCAGAAGCTCTACAGAGGTATGATTGGTTCTCTGTTATACTTAACAGCTTCTAGACCAGATATTTTGTTTAGTGTATGCTTGTGTGCAAGATTCCAATCAGATCCTAGAGAATCTCATATGACTGCTGTCAAGAGAATCTTCAGGTATCTAAAGGGAACAACTAATCTAGGACTTCTGTATAAGAAATCCTTAGATTATAAGCTAGTTGGATTCTGTGATGCTGATTATGCTGACGACAGGATTGAAAGAAAATCCACCAGTGGAAATTGTCAATTCTTTGGTGAGAATCTGATATCCTGGGCCAGCAAAAGACAATCAACTATTGCATTGTCAACAGCAGAAGCAGAATACATCTCAGCTGCAAGTTGTTGCACACAACTGCTCTGGATGAAACATCAGTCGGAAGACTATCAGATTCATGAAAACAACATTCCTATCTTTTGTGATAATACTGCTGCAATCTGTTTGTCTAAAAATCCAATTCTACATTCAAGAGCCAAGCATATTGAAATTAAACATCATTTTATTAGATATTATGTTCAGAAGGGAGTTTTGGATATTCAATTCATTGATACTGATCATCAATGCGCTGATATATTTACAAAACCCCTCACAGAAGACATATTTAATTTTATTAAAAAGAATCTAAACATGCATTTCATCTCTTAAAAATTGCTTAACTCTGAATAAGAAATTGAGAATCTAAAGTTCATCAGAAGCTAAGACTTAACAGACACTCACTTTGAGAGTCTGAAGATAGTTCAGCTTCTAAAAACATCAGAGTCTGAGTTTCAGAATCTGAATTTTTGTGACTTCTGATAAAACTCATTATAAGTGGACACTTTACACGTGGCCCACTAATGAGAGTGAATATGTACAGTTGTCTAACACATGGTCAAAATCTGATAAGTTATAACTGCTGGGCAGTGATGAGTTAGCCTTGAAAGTTGTACTTAGCCCCTCCTAAAGTCATTAATGTGCAGTTTTGTTTAATGTTTTTCTGTTTTTCAGTTTCTGAAAAAGGTTTTAAAAACACTTAAAACACAGACACACTTTCAATTTCTCATCTTATATGTTCAGTTTTCAGACCCAGTTTTAAACTCTTATTTCTGTCTGAAACTGTTCAGTAATACTGAACCATCTATTCTGAACAATTGTGTCTGAAAGAGTTCAGCAGTATTGAACCATATGTTCTGAACAATTGTTTCTGAAACAGTTCAGTGGTACTGAACAGAATGCTCTGAACATTTTTATCTCATATTTTCACTCTCTTAAAAATTCTTGAATTTTCTTTTTGTTGATGACAAAAGGGGGAGTAAAAGTAACAAGTATTTCAGGCTCTGAGCTCAGAACATAAGTTAATTTCTGATAGTTAATTAACTTAGGAGAACAGTTTCTCAACTCTTAGCCTCTGATTTAATTCTGTGGAGATAAACTGAATTTTCAATTCTGTGAATTAAACTGAATTTAAATAACTTAGATAAAACTCAAGGGGAGCTTACAAACCTCACCTTGTGAATTATCAGACTTAGGGGGAGCTTACAAACCTCAGACCCTGAAGTCAGTTTGTTATTTAAATTCTTAATGTATTTACACCTTGATTTTTCATCTGTTTGATTTAAAAGGAATTTAATTAACCTGGATAATACTTAGGGGGAGCTTACAAACCTCACCTTGTGAATTACCAGACTCAGGGGGAGCTTATGAACCTCAGACCCTAAAGTCAACTTGTTAATTAAATTAACAACAATTTTCTATTAATGCTTATGTTTGTCATCATCAAAAAAGGGGAGATTGTTGGAACAAAATGTATGAACAACTCTCTTTTGAGTTTTGATGATAACAAAGTGTTAAAAATAAAATTGGATATGCTAATACTTGATTCTAGTGTGCAGAACCATATACTTAAAGATTGGTATCTAACTATGGTTATGAAAGAACAAGTTAAGAGCAAGAAGGAAAATATAGAAGCTTGTGTTGCAAGGCTGAAGAAAATCAGCGTCTGAAGAAGAGCTTATGAAGACAGATTTTGAAGAAGAGCTTCTGAAGGGAGCGTCTGAAGGCTGCGTCTGAAGGCAGCTTCTGAAGACAGCGTCTGATGAACAGTGCGTCTGAAGGCCAGCTTCTGAAGACAGCGTCTGATGAACAGTGCGTCTGAAGACCAGGTTCTGAAGAAGTGCTTCTGATGAATAGTGTCTGATGCCAGCTTCTGAAGAACTGTTTCTGAAGAGAAGCTTCTGAAGTCTGAAACACAGAAGTCAACAATTGTAACTGTGAACAGTGAAGTACTGTACGGTCAGAACAACTCTATGCAACAGTTGTCTCCTTGGCCAAAACATTCTCCCTGTTTTAAGGAAACAATTCAAATTCCATTCCTCTGTTTTTCATCTGTTACGCACACAATGTCAGGATGGAATTATTGCTGAGCATAGCTTCTATTGCAACGGCTCTTTGATGATATTTGGCTCTTCTCAACAGCTCTTTAATTCTCTATAAAGGATTGAAGAAGAAGAATAAGACTCATTGACTGAAAACGTGATACTCTGTTTTCTGAAACAAAGTTCTGCCAAATCTGAAAGTCATCAAAACAACTTAGAAATTCTTACAAACTTCTATCTTAGAATTTCTTAAGTTTAGAGTCTTAAATCTGTGTTGTATTTTGTGAACACCACTGATTGTATATCAAGTGTTCAACTCAAACTTATTTCTCTTGTAAAATCTGTTTGATTCAAAGTCTTAGACTGTGTGTCTAAGCAAGAAAGTCTCTTACTTTGTGTTTGAGCATAGGAAGTCTCTTACTTAGTGTTTGAGCAATTGGAAGTCTCTTACTTTGTGTTTGAGCATAGGAAGTCTTTTGCTTTGTGCTTGAGCAATTGTAATCTTTGTGATTATAGTGAAAATCTCTTGTAAGTAACAAGGGGACTGGACTACTTCCGGGTTGTGGAAGGAACCAGGATAAACTGTTGTCTTTCTCTCTCTCTCTCTCTCTCTCTCTCTCTCATTTACTTTATACCCGCTGCAAACAACTCTGAAAATAGTTTCAGAATCTGATCAACATCTGATTCTGAACTAAACATAGTTTTTGAAAAAGAAAAAGGTTTTAAAAAGCCAACACAATTCAACCCCCCCTTCTTGTGTTTTTCTCACCTTCAATAAAAACTATTTTAACCCTAATTATAAAAATTAAGAGTTATACTAACAAGTGCCCTTATATCACTTGTTAAGAAGACAAAAATCGAAATAATTGATGAGTTTAATATCATTTTAATAATTGAATGTGTAACAAGTAGTTAAGATTGTCCCTAAATGTATCAAAATTTTAAAATAGTCCCTGATTATGCACTCCGTTAATCAAAATAGTCCCTTGCGTTAAAATGTTCCGCTAATACTGTCTTATTAGTTCCTCAATATACTATTGTCATATCAATCAATATAAGTACTTATTTATTGTCATATCAGTCTCTATAAAAGAAGAGTTATTGTCAATATTAAAGTACTATTTTAACGTCAGAGACTATTTTGACTAACAAATTGCACAAATCAAAGACTATTTTAGATTTTCGATACCTTTAGAAATTATATAGTTATCGTTACACATTCAGGTCCAAAATGACTATCACCCCTTTAATATACTAACATACTATATATATGAGTAATATGACCCTAATTGATAAAAAGTATCAAAATATCAATCACATTTTATATAGTTAACTAATTATCATTGAATAGAGGCTATTATTATCCTTCTCATTGTTAGCCTTCCATTTCTTTGTTCTTTTTTCTCAATTTGGGAGGATTATATATTATGTGATTGGTATTTCTTTTATCTATTAATGTTATTTATTTTACTCTTATATAGTATGTAGATACATAAAATTATTTTCAAATTTTCTTTATTTTTATTAATTAAATATTATTTTTCTAAGAAAATATATTGTAATTTATTAAATTGAAACTAAATTCCTTTTATGGTTATGGAAAACATTTTATTCTATTTTTCTTTTTGTATTTTGTAATAAATGTTGACTAGTGGAATATTATTATTTTTTTTTAATTTTTTTATCATATCAAATTTTTGCTTAAGGATATTTATGTCATTTTATAAAGACATGTTTTTTTCTTGTAATCAATTTTCTTTCATTATCTCTCGCTTTCTTAATGATCTTATTTTCTTGATCTTTTCACTTTATTTTCTACCATTTTTTGTCAAGTAGCCGAACATCTAGTAATTCACTTTTTGATTGTGAATAAGAGGGGTGTCTGATGTTTGAATCTCGGTCCTTGCATATATAATGTAATATTTCTACCAACAGAGTTAAGCTCACGGGAACACCATTTATCTTTCCTTTATTATCTAAACAAAGTGTATAAAGGTAGTTGTTTCGAATTATTTATGTTATGGACTAAAATATGTTTTTATTTTTCTCACGAATGATAAGTGGCAGAAAATGAGTAAATTCATGTCTTTTTACAAGGCATTTTAGTTACTTGTTTTACAAGTTACCCAAGGAAAAACATAGAATTTATGAATAAATGCCAATTATGCTTTGTATGCCTTATTCTTCCCAATTTGCGTAGGAAAATGCAAGCCAGGACTTGAAATTTAGCAAGGAATCAAGAAGAAAAGAATATGGCAACTCGCCCAACGAACTAAAGGCAAAAGAATGGCGAGCTTAGGCAGGGAATTCCAAGATGTTTCAAAGTCTAACTCGCCTGGCGATTTCAGGGCGAGTCTTCAGCGAGCTTAGGCAGGGAATTTCAGAAGCAGGGGAAGCAATGATTTCGCCCTACGAATTTATCATCGCTCAGCGATATCAAAGGCGGTTTAATGCTATTTGAAGACGTGGGTGAAAACCACTGGCAAAGAAAGCTTAACTCGCCGGGCGAATGAAAGCTCGCAAAGCGAGATATCACTTTTAGCTTTTATTATTTAAGCTTTGTTTCATACTTTTATGAGATATATTATTATTACAGTTTAGTAGTATTTTAGGATATAGTTTTAGACATAAAGTAGGGCTAAAGGAGATGATCTTCATGGAGCAAGAGTGATTGAAGTGTGGAATCAACTAAGACTCTTTGGGAAATCAAGAACTTAGCTTTGGATCTTCATCTTCCTTCCACTTTTGTATAGTTGTCATGACAATGAACAACTAACCTTCCCTTGTTGGGATTGGAGGTACTCAATATAGCTTAGATGTAATCTTTGATTTTGCAAATATATGATTCTAGTAGTTTATGTGATATTGAAGTTATTCTTGCTTTTCATTCTTATGCTTGATTTAATTGTTATTGACAAATACTTTTGAATCTAGGTTTAGAATAATCTTCTATCAAAATAAGAAATTCTAGACAAGGAATTGGGTTTTGATAATCACATAAAGTGTCGGAACGTAAAACTTTCGGATCGTTTAATAGATTAGGAAATCGTCGATTAAACGATACGATCGATCTCATGATGTCATTTGGACATGAATGATGTTGTCGAGTGATACATGATAATTTTGCTAAAAAGCTAGAATTCATATGCATGATCACTCGACTACATTCGAGGCTAGATTGACGAACTCCGATCTCAACGCTTTTATTCCCTATTAGTTGTCGTCTTTATTTCCGCTTTTACATTCCAATTGTTTATTGTTGAGATAAAATTCAAAATCCCTATTTAAAGTTTTAAAGATGATAAACGTATTCAAATTACATTTTTGTTAGATTCTGATTATTTGTGTATTTAACTTGTGTATTTGAGTGTCTCATTTAGTAACAGGAAAAATATCCGGAACAGACTCAGATACTACACATAAATATCATCTAATAATCTGTCACGCATTTTTTCCGGCATATGGATTTTAAGGCACCAATGACAAATCAAGTAACACACCATTTTTGGACAAAAATACATTGTTGTTGTTTTGGCAAATGTAGAAGAAAAATTCTACACGTGTAATACAAGAATGGAACACGGTTTTGCTATCAAGGTATAAACAAAACTACTATTTGTCCAATCAAAAGAAAGCTAGTACAAACAAAAGGCTTTTGGCTGCAAAAGACAAAGCAACAATTGAAAGGATGGCTTGCACAAAGTACACGTACTAGCTGAAAAAAAAAACAATTGCCAAGTAAAACCTCCACCAGCTAGTTGTATGGACACACGTGGAAGCAATGAAAAGCCAAGGCAAATTGTGCTAGCTTTCTTAAAGCCTCCCTCACGTAAGTGCTGTTTCAATTGCTACAAAAGGAATGAAAAAGAAACTACATATGGACCTCACTTGGGTAAAGCCTGGCCAGCTAATAACATGCCTCTATCACACGTGGGAACAAGACAAAATTGAAAAAAGGAAAGGACTAATACACGTGAGAATGGGAGCGGATGAGCAACAGGAACATGATGTGTTTCTCCTATAAATACCAAGCCAAAGTCCAAGTAAATGCACCGAAAATTTTGAGAAGAAAGTTGCAAGCAAAGTCAAAAATTCATAAGCTCTCTTTTTGTTCTTCAATTTCAAGTTTACTAAATTTGCTCTTTTGTTTTGAGCTTTGTTTAGTACAACACAAATACTTTGTTTTATCCAATTAAGATCTTGTTTCTTATTGGATTGTAAAGAAAAAGCTTGGTGTAAACAAGTGTGTAAATTCAAGAGCGAGTAAAGCTCTGTGTAACGAAAGATCAAGAAGATCAAGAGCGAGTAAAGCTCAGTGTAAAGAAAGATCAAGACAAAAGAGGAGTTGTGGTTAAGTTATAACTCAACTACCTAGTGGATAATCTCACATTCGTGTGGGGACTGGACGTAGCCTAGTTTTGGCGAACCATGATAACTCTCTGTGTTATTTCTTTCATCTCTTTTATTTGTTTCACAAATTTCACACACTCATTACACGTATTTATTATTATTGTCATTATCTTTCTTTTACTAACCATTTTAAATTACGAGCTTGAAATTTTAAAAGGGAAATTTTTAACAGTTCACAATTTAAACCCCCCCCCCCTTTCTTGTGAAAATATTTTACTTCAATTGGTATCTGTAACATCCGGTGGCTCCCAATGGGCTGGCCTCCCTATCTTTCAAGGGCCGAGATGTACTCATGGTCTTCTCCACCCCCCAAGTGGAGTTTCATGCCTTCCGTGGGAATCGAACCACGTACCCTGGAGGCTATAAGTACATGGCCAATGCATTCCCACTACCAATTGAGCTACTAGCTCAATTGGTAGTGGGAATGCATTGGCCATGTACTTATAGCCTCCAGGGTACGTGGTTCGATTCCCACGGAAGGCATGAAACTCCACTTGGGGGGTGGAGAAGACCATGAGTACATCTCGGCCCTTGAAAGATAGGGAGGCCAGCCCATTGGGAGCCACCGGATGTTACAAAAAAGGCGCCTTTTTTGTAACATCCGGTGGCTCCCAATGGGCTGGCCTCCCTATCTTTCAAGGGCCGAGATGTACTCATGGCCTTCTCCACCCCCCATGTGGAGTTTTTGCCTTCCGTGGGAATCGAACTCTGTACCTGGGGCCTAAGTACAAGTTCAATGCATTCCCACTACCAATTGAGCTACTAGCTCAATTGGTAGTGGGAATGCATTGAACTTGTACTTAGGCCCCAGGTACAGAGTTCGATTCCCACGGAAGGCAAAAACTCCACATGGGGGGTGGAGAAGGCCATGAGTACATCTCGGCCCTTGAAAGATAGGGAGGCCAGCCCATTGGGAGCCACCGGATGTTACAGTATCAGAGCTTGGCTCTGAGACTTCAGCACTTAGCAGTGTAAGAGAAAAAAGATTCAGAAAAGAAGAAAAATGTCTAAAGTAAAATTCATGTCTGAAGGAGGCTCGGTCACACGACCACCTCTCTTTGAAGGGGCCGATTACTACTTTTGGAAAGGCAAAATGGAACTGTTTTTACAATCTCAAGATAATCACATGTGGTCAATAATTGAAAATGGAGATTATATTCCATATGATGATGATCTAAACATAAAGAAACAAGAAGATTGGTCAGAAGAGGAAGGTAAACGTATTTTATTAAATTCTAAAGCTAAATTGTTTCTAACCATGGCTTTGAGCAGGGAAGAATATGATAGAACACAGGAATGCAAAACTGCTAAAGAAATCTGGGATACCTTATGTAACACCCATACTAACTTTAACTAGTATGTTAGCATGTGCGTTGAACTGATACTGGATACATTTAAAAATTTCAATAATAATATTACATCACAACAGAATAAATACAAATTTACTCGTTTGTACAATAATCCAATACTATTACAATACTTTTACAAATGTCCATAAAGCTTCTGAGCTGGTACACAACGAGCAAATGCACTCCATCCAGTACCTCTATGAAGATCTTCGTCACGAACCTCTGACTAACCTGTAAACCTGCACCAGAAGGAATGGGATGAGACATAATGTCTCAGTGAGCTCTACCCACCCAACTGTTGGCAACCACAGGGAACCTAGGGTCGCCATGCCTACCTTGGCAATCTCGGGGATTTCCTATGATCGCCAAGTCTTTAACTGTCTTTGACTATAAGTTTTCTGTAACTATAACTTGAACTGCCTATAACCTTTGCTGTGACTATCTATAACCATAACTGTAATCTGCCTATAACTTTAACTTAGTGATCGAGGGGAAACCTAGGATCACTTTCTGATAACTGTCTATAACTATAACTATGAGTTTCCTGTGACTATAACTGTAACTGTAACTTTGACTATGACTGTAAAACATAAAACATATAAACAGTTCGATAGCAGTTTTATGTTAGCTGTTAGCGTTGAACAAACAATTATCTGAGTTCAATTTTACGGAGGGCACCCCGGGTGGAGCAACCCCGAGATACGTCTCCCTATGACCCGATGAAACTCCTGACAATCAGGCTAGCACCGGACTCCCTATGAAATTGCATGTGGATAACCCTCTCGGAGAAATCCCATCCGGCGTATCCCGGAGTCTGCTGAACATGCCTATGACTGTAAAACGTGCAAGCACGCCAATATCTTTAATCTTTAATTCTTTAACTTTGACGTATGAACATATAATCTGTTACTATGAACATATAACATTCCTGTAACTATAATCTATAACCTATGATTCTTGGCTTATCGTTCTCATAAGCCACCTATAATCGTTGGAGAACCAACACTATAAACCTTACCTGTGACTATGATTGTAGGAACATTCCTATAATCCTCGTATTCTAATCTGAATACATCTATGATTTCATATACCTAAAGTAGGTTCTTGACTTAGTAAAGTCGTCTGCATCTCCTAAGAGTTATCAACTCACGTGCAAGGAATCTATCCCTTAAACCTTGCACTCATACTATGATTCATGTTTTCCTATCAAAGGATTCGACACATCGTTGTCATGTGCCGCTATTAGGGTTTAACTATTCATATAACCTTTACTTCCCATAATTCCCATGCCTTGCGCATTCCTTGCTCCTATAATTTCTCAATCATTAAAAGACTTTAGATGAGTTAAAATGGTGGTTAAAGTTTCTAAAAAGCATTAGGGGAAAACATTTGCAAAAAGCCATGCCCACGCGCACCAGAACCCCAGAACAGCTCAACTAAGTTGTGCTATTCTGGCTTGGTCGCTACAAGCGCAGATCCGTCGCTACAAGCGCGGATAGACAGAACCTGGTCGCTACAAGCGCCCAGTTGGTCGCTACAAGCGCAGGCTTGTCGCTACAAGCGCAGATCCGTCGCTACAAGCGCAGACAGACAGAACCTGGTCGCTACAAGCGACAGCCCGTCACTACAGCGACCGTGACAGCATAAACATGTATAAAAAAGTGTTTTTCCACCATTTTTGCCCAATTTAAAGATACCCACGCATCCAAAACATGCTAGGGATGATTTTCTATTACAAATTGATGGTTTAAAACATGTATGAGCAAGGAATTTGCAAGTAAGAAATTAGGGTAAAACTCTAAAACTTCTATAATTTTTCCTATGAGATCAAACACTATAAAACTCACAAAGAGAGGTTCTAAAACCTCAAGGGAGCTCACCTTAATCTTGATTTGGTGCTGGTTTAGCTTGCTTGCCCTTTACCTCAAAACCCTAGCTTTTAACTCTTTCCTTTCTTCTTGTTTTCTTTAATTTCCTCATGTTCTAGCTTTCCCACAACCAAGTTTGCTTGAGTCCATGATTCTATGTTGAAGTTTGATGATTGATGAAGGTTTGGAGGGAGGCGCAAGAGTGGGTGAAGAGAGAAGGAAGAGGAGTTGTTCTAGAGAGAAAAAGAAGTTGTAGAATGAAGAGGAAAAATGACTTTTGTCATATAAATAATACCCATGAGTGGTAATTACCAAAATGCCATTACTCAAAACACCTCTGATACATCATCTTAATACTGATAAATACTTGGGTCATAAGCGGGATATTACACTCTACCCCCCTTAAAGAAATTTCGTCCTCGAAATTTAGAATCCACTCATTATCGCCTGTGAATGAATCTATTATACTACCTTCTCTACTAGCCCAAATTCAATTCATCTTGCTTATCGGAATCCCTTGGATTTTCCAACTCTATAAGTCGAGTATGCTCGACAATCTTTTCTTTAACTATGATGCTTGTGGTGCATTACATAACTCTTACGTAGTAGAATATGAGGTTATCCGAACCAACATATCCATATTATCTGACTATGATCTCTGTTCGACATTTTCCTTACTAATCCAATTTAAAATTGTTAAGTCTCGGATTTCCTTTACCGAACTCTATCAGTTCTTCTTTAATTGACCAATCCATAATACCCTGAAGACGTCGAGTCGACCTGATTTCCTCAGCTATTCCAATTTCCCGAGGAATCTATTACTTTACTTTTAATTCAAACGAATTCTTGTCTTTAATTTTCGCCTCGTAAGACAACCTTTTACTGCTACATTCGTATCATTCTTTATATAAATTTAACTTGCACTGAAAAGTATCTGACATCCTGGTGTAACTATTATCACAACCATAAACATTGCTCACATCCCCACTGCGGTACTCCTTAAAGCTTGAGAAATCTATGAGTCACTCATGCTCCGATTAATTAATCAACGATAACAAGTAGCCAAAGGCCTTAGGAACTTTCTCCTTTACCAATACTTTCAAACTTATGAAAATCCAGTATAAGTGACGTGTGGCATAAGCCGTCTCACATATCACCATATAATATAGTCCATAGCACATAGCTTCCATACACGATCGAGTACGTGTTCACCACTACCGGATACATGGTACATCGCATCAACATTGTCCAACTAACGGGACATCATACTTAATAATAATAATAAAAAAAAAATATACTTGAGACAAACCACGTCAACCAAGGTCACTCTCTTGACTCTTAATTCATTCTTGTATCCTTTAAACATTCACAATCCCATAACGTAAGTTATGGTTACATTCCGTTGTCGTAATAACTTACTTGTCAAAAGACATTCTCTGTTTTCGAAAAGAATACTCTATCCTGATCGCTGTCAGAATAGCACTTTAAAACTCTTAATCCTTTATCTCATAACTTTAATTCACGTAGCCTTTTACTGTAAACTATGAGAAATCCCCTGATCCGTGTAAAACATTTCCTTCCTTTAACTATGAACATTAAGTTCAAGAATTTCTGAACTCCTTAACCGAGATTTATTCGGCAACAACAAACCTGTTATGCATATGACTCTTCTGTTAAAACATTACCGACTGCGTACCACGATTACTAACACATGTCTCATGACTATAAAAATGTTACACTACTATCTAAGTAGCATAAACTCTGCCTGATCAGTATACATAATACTAATCATAACCTGTTACATGCCTGTTACATGTGACATGCTAGCATAACGTGGATACGATGCGGAATAACTGTATGCCACGGCATAATTCCTCTTTGATTAAACTTACTTTTCAAGTTAACTTTAAGTTACTGAGCTAAACAGCTAGATCACCGTATGAAACGTGGCCTCCTTCGCTATGTACTTATTGCGCTATAAACACATCCTTTAAAGTTATCAAACTGCTTCGATTCTCTTATCTTATGAGTTTTGAGGTCTAAAACATTCCTCAATTTATCTATTAAAATCTCCTGTTAGAACTGATGATAAGTTCAAGTCATCACTACTTACAAACATTCTGTAACTTGAGAATTAATCTCTGAATACCTTTCCTGTAATTCAGCTGGCAAGGACTTCACAAACATCCTCTTCTCTCAACTTCAGCTTTGATTGTCTGTTAACTCATAATTGGGTTACTTCTCCGCTGCGCAACTCTGATTTAAACAATTAACCTTGGGATAGAAGTAATACACCACTATTACCATATAAATTCTCCTTGGCCAATCCTTTGACTTTATAACTTCATGGTTACCATGTAAGACCATTTTACATTAAAACTTCTCTTGTGGTTTAATTCACCTGTTAAACTCACTGATTGCTCGACGCTTGACTTTGCATTTCCTTTCAAATATAAACAAAATTCTTGCTTTCACGAATTACACCAAAACCTGTAAACAGTCTTTAACAATAAATACGAGTCCAACGGTGCTCCTGTTAAAACAACTTAAGTTCATACATTATTCACTTGTGGTAACCTCTAGAAACATTCTATGACTTCCGAAAATTCTCGTCTTTCATATACTTAATCGATTAATGAATCGAGTCTCATCCTATAATCATCCGTAAGGATTTCACATCCACAACCTTTTTTCCAAGACACTTAGGTCCACATAACTCTAACATAATTCTTGGTTACTCCTCGGGTTCTTCCGGAAATAATCCGTCTGGATAAAACTCAACTTTCACCAGCTCTCCTATAAATCCAAACACATACTACACCTCTTCGAGTATCCGATTAATAAATCTGTAAGCTTCAATACTTAACATTTTCCATTGGATCCTTCCTATAACTTATTACTGTAATCACAATTCCATTCTAATCTTGTTATCTGAATAATTGTCCATCTAACTTCTCGACCGTTGCCTTCTTCATGGTTTCGAACAATCCAAGGTATGTATTTTCTACCATCTTAACATATACCAACATAGTGTGATCTTTGTCGGCTTACCCGAATACGTGTGCAAGGAGCTCATCGAAAGAGAATATAGAACTCCTTAACTTCAACCATAACTTTAACTATAACTTGTATATAAGTGACGATCTTCCTGCTTAATCCTTGAAACCGGTCTGCTATAATCCATCAACATATGATTCAATCCTTAATCCATAAATAAGTCTCTTACATATCGGATATCAAATCTCATCCGGTCAAAGTGCGCAAGTCCTTCCATCCTTACACGCTTTATCCTTACTGAAAGTCCAGAGCTTCCAATCGTTAATTGGTCATTCCTTAGTCCAAGTCGCTGGGTTTGGTACCGTAATTCTTTACCTCTGTACCCGGAATAAAACTCTATTCCACTTTAACTTTTCAAATTGCGGTTCCCGTTGAGATTCCAAAACATTCCTTAGAGTATTTCCATAGTTCTTTACTGTTCATGTCTCCTCGGAGAAGGCATCGTCCAATGATGCGCCCAACTAAGTAAGGCACCTGACCTTACTCTTTAATACCTCTTATATTCCTGAAACTTTGCCGTTAACTGGCTCAGTTACTTCACTGTTAGAAAACCATCCTTTCACATTAAACACTTTGCCAAATTCGTCTTAACCTTCACCCTTTGAACACTTCTTTCCTCCTTGGTCACATTCAGCTCTCAGATATTTGTCCTAACTGTCATATACTAGACTGAGTTGATCAGGCTCAACTAGATGTGACCTTTAGAACAACATCCGGAACCCAATGATTCCACTACTTTATTGAATCTTTAATGACCCATGGCACGGTCTGAATCGACCTGCTCTGATACCAATTGTAACACCCATACTAACTTTAACTAGTATGTTAGCATGTGCGTTGAACTGATACTGGATACATTTAAAAATTTCAATAATAATATTACATCACAACAGAATAAATACAAATTTACTCGTTTGTACAATAATCCAATACTATTACAATACTTTTACAAATGTCCATAAAGCTTCTGAGCTGGTACACAACGAGCAAATGCACTCCATCCAGTACCTCTATGAAGATCTTCGTCACGAACCTCTGACTAACCTGTAAACCTGCACCAGAAGGAATGGGATGAGACATAATGTCTCAGTGAGCTCTACCCACCCAACTGTTGGCAACCACAGGGAACCTAGGGTCGCCATGCCTACCTTGGCAATCTCGGGGATTTCCTATGATCGCCAAGTCTTTAACTGTCTTTGACTATAAGTTTTCTGTAACTATAACTTGAACTGCCTATAACCTTTGCTGTGACTATCTATAACCATAACTGTAATCTGCCTATAACTTTAACTTAGTGATCGAGGGGAAACCTAGGATCACTTTCTGATAACTGTCTATAACTATAACTATGAGTTTCCTGTGACTATAACTGTAACTGTAACTTTGACTATGACTGTAAAACATAAAACATATAAACAGTTCGATAGCAGTTTTATGTTAGCTGTTAGCGTTGAACAAACAATTATCTGAGTTCAATTTTACGGAGGGCACCCCGGGTGGAGCAACCCCGAGATACGTCTCCCTATGACCCGATGAAACTCCTGACAATCAGGCTAGCACCGGACTCCCTATGAAATTGCATGTGGATAACCCTCTCGGAGAAATCCCATCCGGCGTATCCCGGAGTCTGCTGAACATGCCTATGACTGTAAAACGTGCAAGCACGCCAATATCTTTAATCTTTAATTCTTTAACTTTGACGTATGAACATATAATCTGTTACTATGAACATATAACATTCCTGTAACTATAATCTATAACCTATGATTCTTGGCTTATCGTTCTCATAAGCCACCTATAATCGTTGGAGAACCAACACTATAAACCTTACCTGTGACTATGATTGTAGGAACATTCCTATAATCCTCGTATTCTAATCTGAATACATCTATGATTTCATATACCTAAAGTAGGTTCTTGACTTAGTAAAGTCGTCTGCATCTCCTAAGAGTTATCAACTCACGTGCAAGGAATCTATCCCTTAAACCTTGCACTCATACTATGATTCATGTTTTCCTATCAAAGGATTCGACACATCGTTGTCATGTGCTGCTATTAGGGTTTAACTATTCATATAACCTTTACTTCCCATAATTCCCATGCCTTGCGCATTCCTTGCTCCTATAATTTCTCAATCATTAAAAGACTTTAGATGAGTTAAAATGGTGGTTAAAGTTTCTAAAAAGCATTAGGGGAAAACATTTGCAAAAAGCCATGCCCGCGCGCACCAGAACCCCAGAACAGCTCAACTAAGTTGTGCTATTCTGGCTTGGTCGCTACAAGCGCAGATCCGTCGCTACAAGCGCGGATAGACAGAACCTGGTCGCTACAAGCGCCCAGTTGGTCGCTACAAGCGCAGGCTTGTCGCTACAAGCGCAGATCCGTCGCTACAAGCGCAGACAGACAGAACCTGGTCGCTACAAGCGACAGCCCGTCGCTACAGCGACCGTGACAGCATAAACATGTATAAAAAAGTGTTTTTCCACCATTTTTGCCCAATTTAAAGATACCCACGCATCCAAAACATGCTAGGGATGATTTTCTATTACAAATTGATGGTTTAAAACATGTATGAGCAAGGAATTTGCAAGTAAGAAATTAGGGTAAAACTCTAAAACTTCTATAATTTTTCCTATGAGATCAAACACTATAAAACTCACAAAGAGAGGTTCTAAAACCTCAAGGGAGCTCACCTTAATCTTGATTTGGTGCTGGTTTAGCTTGCTTGCCCTTTACCTCAAAACCCTAGCTTTTAACTCTTTCCTTTCTTCTTGTTTTCTTTAATTTCCTCATGTTCTAGCTTTCCCACAACCAAGTTTGCTTGAGTCCATGATTCTATGTTGAAGTTTGATGATTGATGAAGGTTTGGAGGGAGGCGCAAGAGTGGGTGAAGAGAGAAGGAAGAGGAGTTGTTCTAGAGAGAAAAAGAAGTTGTAGAATGAAGAGGAAAAATGACTTTTGTCATATAAATAATACCCATGAGTGGTAATTACCAAAATGCCATTACTCAAAACACCTCTGATACATCATCTTAATACTGATAAATACTTGGGTCATAAGCGGGATATTACACCTTAAAAACTCATCATGAAGGAACCAGCCACGTGAAAGAAACAAGAATTGATATTGGTGTAAGAAAATTCGAATTGTTTGAAATGAAAGAAACCGAAACCATAGATGAAATGTATGGAAGGTTTACTATCATTATGAATGAATTGAGATCTCTTGAAAAAAATTTTACTACTCATGAAAGAGTAAGAAAAATTTTAAGATGTCTTCCAAAATCTTGGAGACACATTGTAACTGCAATAACAGAAGCAAAAGATCTTACCAAACTCAGATTGGAAGATCTTATTGGTTCCTTAAAAGCTCATGAAGTTCTATTACAAGAAGATAAACCTTCGAGCAAAAGCAAGATGATTGCTTTAAAAATAAACCAAGAAGAAGAAACAATTCTTGATGATCAACAACAGGAAATTGATGATGAAGAAGGTCAAGATCAAATCATTCTTCTCACTCGAAAACTACAAAGAATGATACAAAGAAGAGATCAACACAAAAGAAAAATCCCAACAAGAAGAGAAAAATCAGAAATTGACAAAAGTCAAATTATCTGCTATGGATGCTACAATCTTGGACACTACAAATCCGAATGTCCATTAAACAAAAGAAAATCAAACAACTCTCAGTTCAAACAAAAATCGCTACTTACTTGGGATGATCAAGAAGAACCAACAAGTGAAGATGAACAAGCAAGTCTATGCCTAATGACAAAATCAGATAATGAAGAGGTAAATTTTGAACCATGTTCATCTTGTGAAAAAACTTAACACTTGTTTGACAATCTTTTTTATAACTCTCTAATTCTAGAACAAACTTGTGAAAAATTGAGAAATGAAAATCTTGAACTAAAAAGGGAAAAAGAAGATTTAAAAATATTAAATGAAGATCTTCTTAAGAAAATTCAATCAAAGGAAACTCCTGTAGTTAAAAATGAACCTCATGAAGAAAACATTGCTCTAAAGAAAAATGTTCTACAATTAAAAAATGACATTTCAAACTTTGTTAAATCTACTGAAACTTTTCAAAAGATTATGGGATCACAAGTTAGTGTCTTTGATAGAGCTTGCATTGGTTTTAAAACTAATCAAAAAGAAAAACTTTATGAAAATTTTTTTATTCCTGAAAAAATTACAAAAACGAATGAAAGATACAAATGTACATACTGTGAAAAATATGGGCATCTTGAAGCATTTTGTTTTAGAAAGAAGAAAGAACATGCCTTGAGAAAATCAAGAGTTACTCATAAATCAAATTCTGTCAAATTTCACAAAGAAGGATCTTCTAAAAATAACACTAACCATCAAGGACCCAAAAAAATATGGGTACCCAAATCACTACTAACTACTGCTGCAGGAATGCCTAATGACAGTCAAGAAAAGGCCTTGGTACTTGGACAGTGGATGCTCAAGACATATGACTGGAGATAAACAAAGCTTTCTCTCCTTCACAAAAAAGGAAGGAGGACTGGTGATCTTTGGTAATAATGAAAAAGCTCAAATCAAAGGTATAGGTATTATTGGTAAGTTAAATTCGGCAAAAATTGAAAATGTTCAATTTGTTGAAGGTTTAAAACACAATTTGATTAGCATCAGTCAATTGTGTGACAGTGGCTTTGAAGTAACATTCAAACCTCACACGTGCGAAGTAAGACAAAAATCTTCAGGAAAGATCTTATTTTCAGGATCAAGAAACAAAAATGTTTATGTTTTATACTTAGATGAACTTCCTGCTGAATCATGTTTCATGTCTCTTGAAAAAGACAAATGGATTTGGCACAAAAGAGCTGGACATGTAAGCATGGAAACTATTTCTAAAATATCAAAACTTGATCTAGTAAAAGGACTTCCTAAGATTAATTTTGAGAAAGATAAGATATGTGAAGCATGTATCAAGGGAAAACAAGTCAAAAGTAGTTTTCACTCAAAAGATTTTATTTCAACAAAAAGACCCCTTGAAATGTTACACATAGATTTATTTGGACCTATCTCAATAGAAAGTCTTGGTGGAAAAAGATATGGCTTTGTAATCGTTGATGATTTTTCCAGATTCACTTGGGTTTTATTTTTAAAACACAAAAATGATTCTTTTGAAGCTTTTCAAACCTTTTGCAAGAAAGTTCAAAATGAGAAAGAAACCAATATCATCTCTGTAAGAAGTGACCATGGGGGAGAATTTGAAAACTCTTCTTTTGAACACTTCTTTAATGAAAATGGGATATCTCATAATTTTTCTTGTCCTAGAACACCTCAACAAAACGGTGTTGTAGAAAGAAAAAATAGAACTTTACAAGAAATGGCAAGAACTATTTTAAACGAATCAAATGTTGAGAAATATTTTTGGGCAGAAGCCATAAATACGTCTTGCTATATTTTAAATAGAGTTTCAATAAGAAAAGTTTTAAACAAAACCCCGTATGAACTCTGGAAAGGAAGAAAGCCAAACATTTCTTATTTTCACATCTTTGGATGTTATTGTTACATTTTAAACAACAAAGACAACTTAGCAAAGTTTGATTCAAAATCAGACAAAGCTATATTTCTCGGTTACTCCACCACTTCAAAAGCTTACATGGTATTCAATCTAAGAACAAGAATTCTGGAAGAAAGCATGCATATAAAGTTTGACGAATTTGAGGAACTAGAAAATCAAAGAAAAATCATTGAAGAAGAAGAAGATGAAATTCAAAACAACTCAAATCCTGAAAACTCCATCCAAAAATCTTCAAATGAAGAACCACATCAAAGTCCTCCAAGATCATGGAGAACAGTTAACTATCATCCACAAGATCAAATCATCGGAGAAACAGCTGATGGAATAAGAACAAGAAGATCATTTCAAAACAACGATATGGCAATGATCTCACAAATTGAACCCAAATCCATAAAAGTTGCAATCACTGATCAGTCATGGGTTGAAGCTATGAAAGAAGAATTACTTCAGTTTGAGAAAAATCAAGTCTGGACCTTAGTACCTAAACCTCAAAATCAATCCATTATTGGTACTAGATGGGTTTTTAGAAACAAACTAGATGAAGAAGGAAAAGTGACTCGAAACAAGGCTAGATTAGTAGCACAAGGCTACAATCAACAAGAAGGCATTGATTATGATGAAACTTATGCCCCAGTTGCAAGATTGGAGGCTATAAGAATTTTACTTGCATATGCATCTCATAAAAGCATAAAACTTTTTCAAATGGATTTAAAAGTGCATTTTTAAATGGCTTCTTGAATGAAGAAGTCTATGTGCATCAACCTCCAGGTTTCGAAAATTTAGAAAAGCCAAATCATGTGTTTAAACTAACCAAAGCTCTATATGGACTTAAACAAGCTCCAAGAGCCTGGTATGAAAGGTTAAGCACTTTCCTAATTAAAAATGGTTTTTCACGAGGAAAAATTGACACCACACTTTTTAGAAAAATTGATAAAAATGATTTATTAATTGTACAAGTGTACGTTGATGACATCATTTTTGGAGCCACAAATGAAAATATGTGTGATGATTTTTCAAAACTCATGGAAAGTGAATTTGAAATGAGCATGATGGGAGAACTTAAATTCTTTTTGGGATTACAAATCAAACAACACAAAGATGGCATTTTTATTTGTCAAGAAAAATACATCAAAGATTTGCTTAAAAAATATAAAATGAATGAAGCCAAAATTATGTCCACTCCCATGCATCCTTCATCAAGCTTGGACAAAGATGAAAATGGAAGTGATTTTCCTGAAAAGGAATATAGAGGAATGATTGGATCTCTCTTATATTTGACTGCTAGTAGACCAGATATTGTTTTTGCAGTAGGTTTGTGTGCAAGATTTCAAACTGCTCCAAAAGAATCACACTACACTACAGTAAAAAGAATTTTCAGATATCTTGTGGGGACCACAGATATTGGCCTATGGTATAAAAAGGGATCACATTTTAATCTTATGGCATATTGTGATGCTGACTACGCCGGAGACAAAGTAGAAAGAAAAAGTACAAGTGGCGCATGTCAACTTCTCGGAGAAGCCTTGGTTAGTTGGTGTTGTCGTAAACAAAATACTATAGCACTATCCACAACAGAAGCTGAATACATATCCGCTGCTAACTGCTGCTCTCAGGTATTGTGGATAAGAAATCAATTAGATGATTTCTCTCTAAGGTACGCAAACATTCAAATATTATGCGATAATACTAGTGCTATAAATTTGTCAAAAAACCCCATTCAGCATTCCAGATCAAAACACATCGAAATAAAACATCATTTTATTCGAGATCATGTAAACAAAAAGGAAGTTGAACTTTTATTTATTGACACAAAAAATCAATTAGCAGATATCTTTACAAAACCTTTAGTAGAAGACCATTTTATGTTTATTAAAGAGAAATTAAATATAATTAAAAATCCTTGCATATAAAAGGCAACTTTTCGTCATCAAATTAACCAATTTAATTTTTTTTATTATCTCTTCTCTTGTTTCCGTCATTTTAATTTTTTTTTAAATATAATAAAAAATATGCTATCTATTTTTACTTGATCGTTGCTAATCTTTTTCTAATTAAACTCTCCTTAATTATCTCTTTATTCTTCTCCTGATTTCATTTGTTTTAAATTAGCCTTGATTATTTCTTTTGGTCAAATTAGTTTTAATTACTTTTTAACAGAGTTAATTAGTTTTACTTTTCCAAAAAAATAAAAAAAGGAACACCACCACATTTCCTCCTATCAAGCCAAGCTTTTCGGCTCTTAGGATTTCGACATCCTGCTTCCAGCTTTTCGGCTCTTTCCCACTTTTTGATGAGCCAAAGGGGGAGAATATGCACATGAATTAGATTACATACCCTTGAACCAAGCGGAAAGTATAGTTATGCTTTATCTTTTCTTTGTCATGCATGTCTTCTGTAATGTTATTTGCGACGTGTATGTTTTATCTCAAACAAAAAATTTGTTTCTCTGCTTTAAATATTAAATGCTAAAAATGAGGGGGAGTCCTTTGATAATATCACTAAGTAGTAAATTTAATCAAAATCATGTTCTCTCAAAACAAACATGTTATAAGAAAATAGAAGATCAAATTGAGGGGGGGCTTATTGATTAATCTACATCAAAATCCTTTAAATAAAAATCTAATTCAAATAAGTTTGTCATCATCAAAAAGGGGGAGATTGTTGAGATAAAATTCAAAATCCCTATTTAAAGTTTTAAAGATGATAAACGTATTCAAATTACATTTTTGTTAGATTCTGATTATTTGTGTATTTAACTTGTGTATTTGAGTGTCTCATTTAGTAACAGGAAAAATATCCGGAACAGACTCAGATACTACACATAAATATCATCTAATAATCTGTCACGCATTTTTTCCGGCATATGGATTTTAAGGCACCAATGACAAATCAAGTAACACACCATTTTTGGACAAAAATACATTGTTGTTGTTTTGGCAAATGTAGAAGAAAAATTCTACACGTGTAATACAAGAATGGAACACGGTTTTGCTATCAAGGTATAAACAAAACTACTATTTGTCCAATCAAAAGAAAGCTAGTACAAACAAAAGGCTTTTGGCTGCAAAAGACAAAGCAACAATTGAAAGGATGGCTTGCACAAAGTACACGTACTAGCTGGAAAAAAAAAAACAATTGCCAAGTAAAACCTCTACCAGCTAGTTGTATGGACACACGTGGAAGCAATGAAAAGCCAAGGCAAATTGTGCTAGCTTGCTTAAGCCTCCCTCACGTAAGTGCTGTTTCAATTGCTACAAAAGGAATGAAAAAGAAACTACATATGGACCTCACTTGGGTAAAGCCTGGCCAGCTAATAACATGCCTCTATCACACGTGGGAACAAGACAAAATTGAAAAAAGGAAAGGACTAATACACGTGAGAATGGGAGCGGATGAGCAACAGGAACATGATGTGTTTCTCCTATAAATACCAAGCCAAGTCCAAGTAAATGCACCGAAAATTTTGAGAAGAAAGTTGCAAGCAAAGTATAAAATTCATAAGCTCTCTTTTTGTTCTTCAATTTCAAGTTTACTAAATTTGCTCTTTTGTTTTGAGCTTTGTTTAGTACAACACAAATACTTTGTTTTGTCCAATTAAGATCTTGTTTCTTATTGGATTGTAAAGAAAAAGCTTGGTGTAAACAAGTGTGTAAATTCAAGAGCGAGTAAAGCTCTGTGTAACGAAAGATCAAGAAGATCAAGAGCGAGTAAAGCTCAGTGTAAAGAAAGATCAAGACAAAAGAGGAGTTGTGGTTAAGTTATAACTCAACTACCTAGTGGATAATCTCACATTCGTGTGGGGACTGGACGTAGCCTAGTTTTGGCGAACCAGGATAACTCTCTGTGTTATTTCTTTCATCTCTTTTATTTGTTTCACAAATTTCACACACTCATTACACGTATTTATTATTATTGTCATTATCTTTCTTTTACTAACCATTTTAAATTACGAGCTTGAAATTTTAAAAGGGAAATTTTTAACAGTTCACAATTCAAACCCCCCCTTTCTTGTGAAAATATTTTACTTCTTTTATATGCAAACAAACTTATAAACCCCTTACTCAAAATGATAAAGATTGTTGAACGACTTGAGATAGCGCACTAGTCCCTGTGGAGACGATATAAAAATACTTACCTTTGTTGCTATCAACAAAATGGCGCCGTTGCCGGGGACTGGTGTTTAGATATTTTGAGCATCGCAACAATTTGTATTGTTTTGAGCATTTGTATATATCTTGTTAATATTCTTCTTTTCTTTTGTACATTGTTAAATTGTGTTTGCGTTAACCCTCTTTGTTATACAAAGAAAAGTTTCTTGTTAGTTATACTTATTTCAGATTCTCAACATAAACGAAATCATGGCTGATCATGATTATTTCAACTTCTATACTCCATTTGAGTATGAATCCGATCAACAGTATCAACAATATCCTTCTGAAGATGAACAAATGTCAACAATGGAAAATATTTTGAATATGTTCATGCAACAATCCATGATCAACATGCAAAATACCAACCAAAGATTGAGAGCTTTATCAAGTCAATTGGAGATTTTGCAAGTTCAATTAAATTTTTCACCAAGAATCATGGATGTTCATACCAACAATCAATCCACTTTTGAATTCGGAGAGATTGTTTAAAACGATGTTGATGAAAGTGAGGAAGAGATAATGTTTGAAGGATGTGGTATAAGGAAATTAGTGGAAGAAAGAGAGATACCACACAAAGTAGAATTTCCTCACGAGTGGTCAGATTCTGAAGAGGCCAAAACTGTTGATAGTGAAGAAGTAATGGATATAGAGAAAAAGGAACAGTTTCTTAACAAGGAAGAAATTTATGAAAAGAAGGGGATGGAAGTGAGCAAGACATGAATTGATTTTGTAAAAGATAGCATTTGTTCCTTGTTCATCAAACAACAGTTAGGGAGGATATGGACTCCACATCACCTCTACTTCAAGTTCATGGAATTCCTCCCAAAGCAAAGGAATACAAAGGATGATGTGTTGTCCGTCTCATTTTGGCCACCCTAACGAAATAGGCGTCGAGCTAACGACGTAAAACAAGCGCTTGTTGGGAGGCAACCCAATTTTGTAAGTATTTATGCTTTATTATAATCCTCATAAAAGTTTTCACATGAAGGGAATGTGGTATATTTCAAAGCCACTAACTCCAATTAACTTCTTGTGATGAACTTAGGTTTAATTATACACTATTATTTATGTTCAATAATGTTGAATGAGCCATAGATTTGTGAATCAACAGCAGATGCATGATAATGATAATGATAGAAATTGTTTGATTGCGCAAAGCTAAGGTACATGTTTCTTGCTTTTCTAGGTGTGTACTTGAATTTAAAACGAGTACTTTACACAAAATTTATCTCATTTAGTTCTCCGCGATAACATGCTTATTATGTGAACCACTTAGAACTAGCCTAAAGTGAGGAATCCTCAAGTGCTTTACATATATGCAGGAGACCGGCATTCATTGTTTCACTCGGTTGTTTTAGTGTTAAATCTGATAATTGTTTTAATTGTATGAAAGCACAAAAATGATCAAGGCATTCTTTTGAAAATGAGAAGAAATACTTGACCACAAAAAGCCTACCCAGTAAGAGAGTGAGTATGTGTTAACCCTATTTGAGCCTAATGAATCAGAATCCTTAACTTTGAACTGTCAATATTCATAAGCACAATGCTTAATGAATTTGCCCAAGTCTTTCAAAATCCAGTTCATAGTTAAATCACTATTGAATTATGATATTCTTACCTTCATTTTGAACCCTAAACCTTCGTGTTTATTTGTCCCTTGCCTGATGATAAGGGAACATTCAATTAGGGTATTATTTTGAATAAGTTGGGGAGAAAAGGGAGGTATTGTATGTCAAGTAGTGGTGAAATTTGAAAATTGATCTTGACAACAAGAAAAAGAGAAAGAAAAGAAAAAGAAAAGAAAAGAAAAAAGAAAGAAAAGGAACCAAGAAAAAGAAAAGAAAAAAGAGAAAAATTCAATAAATCAAAAAAGTTGTCAAGATCAAAGTAATACTTGTATATCACCAAGGGTTGATAATGAGAATTTGGAGGAAGTTGTGTAAATAGAAAGAATGTTCCTCTATGCTTGGCCATTTGAATTCAATTTTTCCCACATATGACATTTCTTTTGGAAACCAAGACAAGTTACAACCCTCAAAGACCTTTTGATCTATGCTTTTGTGCTTTTTGAGATGATATTTGGATGGACACATAACTTAATCAAGATGTTAGCAGATTTGTCGGATGTGTGTTCAAAACCCTCACTTCATGATTTCAATTTGTTTCATTTACTTCAAAGAAGTGTGTTAGGTGTGGTTCATTGTTAATTATGTTATTGACTTGAATTGTATGATATGATTTTTGTGTTTAGTACTTATGTCGCATTCATAGTATATATGTGGATTAATGAGAAACTTCATACTTGCTCGCGCAATCCACATTTGAATTATGCGATCTGAAAACTTTTTATTTCTTTGCTTGTATTGTTCTTGAGTCCTAAGTTTGTAAACATTTCCTTTTTTGAGTCCTTTGTTTGAGGACAAACAAAGATTTAAGTTGGGGAGTATTTGATAAGTGGCAGAAAATGAGTAAATTCATGTCTTTTTACAAGGCATTTTAGTTACTTGTTTTACAAGTTACCCAAGGAAAAGCATAGAATTTATGAATAAATGCCAATTATGTTTTGTATGCCTTATTCTTCCCAATTTGCGTAGGAAAATAAAAGCCAGGACTTGAAATTTAGCAAGGAATCAAGAAGAAAAGAATATGGCAACTCGCCCAGCGAACTAAAGGCGAAAGAATGGCGAGCTTAGGCAAGTGTCATACCCCAATTTTTGACCTAAATTTCTTTTTTTACTCGTCTTTTTGGTTCGGAATTTTTCGTCGTTTCAGACGAAATTTCGGCAGAGAGGTATTTTAAAATACCTCGTTTAGGGTTCCGAAGGCGACCTTTTTTCAGTTTTATTATTATTTTATTTTACTTTAGTTTTTTTTTTATCTTTTATCTTTTTTAATTATTTAATTTTCGGATTTTTTCTATTTTTATTTTATTTTTAATTTATTCTATTTTGTTTTTATTTTTATTTTTAATGGTTATTTTTTTTGGTCTTTATTGCTAATCAAATCTATCCAAAGTCCAAGGTCAAAGGTCAAGGTCAAATGTTTGATTTAATGGCTTTGACATATGTGATTTAATGGCTTTGACATATGTGATTTAATGGTTTTAATCTCATTTGATGGAGATTTAATCCTTGTCTCCTTATTGTCAAAAGTCCACCCCAATGTGTATATAAAGGCACACGCTCCGGCAACCAAAGGGGAGGAAAAAAATTCAGTCAGCAACCAAAGAAAAAGCCAATTGCCATCAGTCCAAGTTCATCAAAAAACCCAGAATCACAATCATAAACAACACCAACAACATCACAACACGACCAAACCACCACAAACACGGCCAAGCCATCACAAACACAAACCAAAACCGGTTCACAAACTCACCTTCCCCCCAAAACCGAACCTCACAAACTCACCCTCACCCAAAAATAACAGACCGTACCAAAACCACCAGCCAAACCAAAAAAACAAAAGGGAGTATTTGTTTTCTAAAAAAGGTAGTATTTTTTTTTATTTTATCATTTTATTTACTCATATTTAACAATCATCTCATGCATCTTTATTTTTGGTCGTGTTAGTTTTATCCGTCATTTATTTTACTTTTATTGCATAGCTTTAGAATGTATCTAGGACCAATGTAAATTATAAATGAGAAGAAATCATGCATGTGTCCTTTTATTTTATCTACTTATTTCGCTTTACAAAAAAAAAACAAAAATATTAGGTTAGTTTAATTTCAAAAGGATTTCGTGGTGATCCAACGTCACCACGGAAATTCCTCGCGTTTAGCTTTTTGGTTATGTTTTTTTAGTCTTAGTTAAATTATAAAAAACAAAAACATGTAAATAATAAAAAATTCAAAAAATATCTTTTCCTAAATAAACCTTGATTTTCAATCAAGTGCCTTTTTTTTTTCTTTCACTTTCTTAAAAAAATCATTAATCCATTTTAATAACATTTAAACCATTTTCAAAAAAATAAAAGATACAAACCAATCTCATTTTGTCACTTGGCCTTTTTTTTATCTTTAAAACTTTTTTAAAACCAATAAAAAATACAAAACAAATCAATCGTCATTTTTACCCCGAACTATGAGGTTTTGATCCCTCACGGGTACGTAGGCAAATGATCTTGTCCTTCCAAATCATAAAAAATAAAAAAAATAAGAACATTTTTTCCTCACTACTCTAATTCATTCTTTTCTTTTAAAAAAAATAAGCAAGTTATAGCCAAAATAAGTAAATAAAATCAAGAGGTTCTCGTAGAGTACTACGAAGGTTTAGGGTGCTAACACCTTCCCTAAACGTAACTAACCCCCGAACCCTAATCTTTAAAAATGTGGTAATTTAGAACTTTTTTCCACTTTTCTTTTGAAAAATTAAAAGTTCAGTCGTGAAATAAAATTAGTGAGTCAACGCTAATCAATAGCTTGATCTCCGAAAATCACGGCGACAGAAATGGCGACTTCACTGGGGACATCCCTAAGAGGGTTGAGCCTAACTTTAATTTATTTAATTATCTTGTGCTATAACTTGCTTAAATAAAAATAAGAGTGTAAATATGTGCATATGTTTTTTTTTTCCTTTTGCGTGAGTGGTGAGATAAGTCCTACACCCGGACTTGAGGGAAATCATAAGATAGGATGTTGGTATAATCAAAGTGCCATACCAGGAGTAGTCTTGGGTTTTTGTACATGTGATATAACCCCACTCAATGGAGGTCTCTTAAAGGTAATACCATGTCGACATGAGTAGTCGTGTTTGACATTGTTATTTTTGAGTGACCTATGAAGTTGAAGACCTTTAGAGTTACCTTTAACCTATCTTGGCCTTTTAGGATGTAGTGCGGTGGCTAATCAAGAGTAGTCTTGAATTGGTTGATACGCGATACTACACTCAAATGAGACTTTCCTACGAACGTCGTTGGACCGGGAGTAGTCCCGTAATCCGACAATATTCGGAAGTGGTCAATGACTTTGGGAACTTGGTAGAACCCGTGATACAGGTACATATGAATCCATAGTCCTTACCAAATGACGTGTTTACCCTTGACTCCAACATTTTGGACCTAACCTCACCATGTTTTCTCCATTCTTTAGCATAACCATGCATGCATGCATTCATTCATAAACATTTTTTTCATCCAATTATCGAAGGACTTAAACAAGTTTTTTTTTAACATCATAGAGGAGCACTAGGAAGTACATCTTCAAAAGCCCTGATTTGTTGAATTTAAGGAAGCTAGGAGTCTTTAGATTTTTTCTGTTAAAATCTAGCCTCCACTAAAGGACTTTTGAATTGGTCCCTTGGCTTGGTTTCTAAAAAAGGAACTGTTTTGTAATGTTTTAATGCTCAAAAGAATGTTCAACTATGATGACTGTAATTACTTCGATAAATCCTTCGATAACAAATCTTTTTTTTTTTTTTTTTGCATAAGCATAAATCATGCATCATACTGCTTTCACATAGTTTCCAAATCGAGTCTCATCCTTTGTTTCATCACAAAAGGTCAATCTGCCGCAGTCAAAGAAAGTGGCCCGACGCTTTCATTGCAAACCGACACGCACCTACAATACTCGTGCAAACAGAAGAGAGAAAATGGATGTGGTCGTGCAAACACAAGGAAGGATTTGCCGCAATTGGGTCGCTGTTGACATTCCCTCAGTTACTCATGGGTCCAAGTAATGTGTTTTCGTTGTCTTGTCTTTTCAAAAAATCCTTTCGTTTCGCCCAATTCGAAAGTGAAATCATGTAGGGCTCTACTTTTGTCTTCAAGTTACCACTATCAATGAAAAATTGTCGTTTCTTTTGCGACTTTTATTTTTATTTTACTGCTTTTTCTGGAAAATGGTAACACAAAAAACCCAAAAAAATATATTTTTTATTTTCAATCAATTTCAAAAGGTCTGCATTTTTCACTCATTTTCTAAAATCAATCATCAATCATATGTAGACTGAACATCAATAAACCCGTTGAACACTGTAACCCTATGTAACACCCATAATAAGATTGCCTAGGATCTTATACGAGTATTAAAATTTCGTACTGGATACATTAATTTACAATATAAAAGTTCATATAAATATTACATCACATTGTAATATTACAATCCAAAGTTATACAACATCTCTGATACATGTACAACATAAGTACATCCATATAATACAATCAACCATAACATAAAACAACAGCACGATCAGTCCGTAGCCTTCTCCTTACCCTTGTTGCGTGCTGATTGCGATCCTGCCTGTGAACCTGCACCAGAAGGAATGGGATGAGACATAATGTCTCAGTGAGCTCTACCCAACCTACTGTTGGCAACCACAGGGAACCTAGGGTCGCCATGCCTACCTTGGCAATTTAGGGGAATTCTAGAATTGCCAAGTCTTGTAAACCTGCCTATGACTTTAACTATAATCTGCCTGTAACTCTAAACTTCCTGTGACTATAACTTTACTATAACTGTAAAATATAATACAAATAAAGTGTTTTATGTTAGCTGTTAGCGTTGAACAAGCAATTATCTGAGTTCATTTTACGGAGTGCATCCGGGTGGAGTAACCCCGAAGTACATCTCCCTATGACCCGGTGAAATTCCTATCAATCAGGCTAACACCGGACTCCCTATGAAACGTGTGGACAACCCTCTCAGAGAAGTCCCATCCGGCGAATCCCGGAGTCTGATGAACACGCCCTATGACTGTGAAACGTGCGAGCACGCCATTATCTTTGATTAATTCTTTAACTTTAACATATGAACATATAATCTGTTGCTATGATCGTATAACATTCCTGTGACATATAACCTCTAACCTATGATCCTTGGCTCATCGTTCTCATGAGCCACCTATGATTGTTGGAAATCCAACACTTTAAACCTATCTGTAACTATAATTGCCGAAACATTCCCATTGCTTGTGTATTCCAAAGGAATACTTCTATAACTTATTCACCTAATTAGGCTCTCAAATTATCTTGCCATATGCCTTCCCTAATGGTCTAATCATTCTCTAAGGGATAGGTCCTTTAACACTATAAAGAGGTACATAGCCATTGCACGTTGCTTAATGAGTTCGAAGTAGTTTTGAACGGCTGGAATGGTGCAAGTAAAGTTGAAAAACAACATGTTCTGTCCACCTTCAAAATCGTGACACGATTTTGGAATCGTGTCACGATTCCATGCCCAGAATTCGTGTTATGTTCTGCCTGTAAAATCGTGACACGGTTGCAGAATCGTGACACGATTTTACCTGCAGTTGGACAACATAGGGCAGTTTCAAAGCATAATTTTCACCATTCTTGGCACAATCAAACACACTCAAACATCATACAGCTTATGGCATATTTCTAAGTCCTATAAACAGCTCATAACATGCTAGATCAAGGAATTACTATAAAGAGGAAGATTAGGGTTCTATAATCACAAACTTGATTATAAACTATAAACCTCAAAACTTAAACAAGGAGGGTTCTAAAACCCACTAGGAGCTCACCTTAACCTCAAAAGATGCTTGCAAAGTTGAGAAATTCAAACCCTAGCTTCAAGTCCAAAGCCTCTACTCAAGACAACTTCTATTCCTTGGCTCTCCTTCTTCTTCTTGCTCCAAAATTTTCCCCAACACAAACTTGCTTACCACACAAGAGTTTAGGGAGAAGTTTACTAGATTAAGGGGTGATGATTTGATGATGATGATGAAGTGAAAATGGGGCGAAAATGAGGGAAAGAGGGAGAGAAATTTTCAGGTTTCCTTTACTAGAAAAATGAGAGATAACTTTGGAAAATTTCATATTTATCCAAAGTGTCATTTTGCCTTTAATTACCACTTTGCCATTCCCTCATATTACTACTTTGCCATTGCTTGCAAACGAAGTTTCTAACGCTTAAAACTGATACTTCTAAGCGGGATATTACACTCTACCCCCCTTAAAGAAATTTCGTCCTCGAAATTTAGAAATTACCTGTAAAAAGATGTGGATAACTCTCCTGCATCTCCGATTCCAATTCCCATGTAGCTTCACCGTAGGGAGAACCTTTCCATATGACTTTAACAATTGGAATCTCTTTGTTCCTCAATGCTTTGACATCACGTTCAATAATCCGTTCCGGTTCGGGTCGAAAAGTCAAATCCGATCTCAAGTCGATAGTTTCCAACTCTACTGGTTGGTGAGGATCAGGAATGAACTTCCTTAACTGTGAAACATGGAAAACATCATGTAATCCTGACATCGCCGGTGGCAGAGCCAATTGGTAAGCTGCTGGTCCGACACGTTTAAGTATCTCAAATGGGCCAATAAATCTTGGACTCAATTTCTTTGTCCTGTAAACACCTCGTAATCCCAGCTTAGGGGTAACTTTCAGGAAAACATGATCTCTCACTTCGAACTCTAGAGGTCTTCGCCTCTTGTCCGCATAACTCTTCTGTCGACTTTGAGCAGTTCTGATCTTATCCTGAATGGATTTAATCTTTAAAGTGGTCTCCTGGATAATCTCAGGTCCCAGAATACTTTTATCTCCAACCTCTGACCAACAAAGCGGTGTTCTACACCTTCTGCCATACAGTGCCTCATAAGGTGCCATCCCTATGCTGGAATGATAACTGTTATTATAAGAAAATTCAATTAAAGGCAGATGGTTATTCCAACTTTCTCCATCCTCTAAAATGCATGCACGTAGCATATCCTCTAACGTCTGTATAGTTCTCTCAAATTGTCCATCTGTTTGAGGATGATGCGACGTACTCAACTTTAACCTTGTTCCCAAAGCCTTCTGAAAAGCTTTCCAAAAGTGAGAAGTAAAGATAGGATCTCTATCTGACACAATGCTGGTTGGAACACCATGTAGTTTCACAATCTTCGCTATGAACAACTCTGCATACTGAGCAGCCCTGTACGTAGTCCTAACCGGTAGAAAGTGAGCAGACTTAGTTAACCGGTCGACAACTACCCAAATTGAATCATGTCCCAGTTGAGTCCGAGGTAACCCTGTCACAAAATCCATAGAGATCTCTTCCCATTTCCACTGAGGGATTTCCAATGGTACAAGCATCCCTGCAGGCCTCTGATGTTCAATCTTCACTTGTTGACACACAATACATCGCGATACGAATTCCGCAATATCGGTCTTCATCCCCGGCCACCAATAATCTTTCTTTAAATCTTGGTACATTTTAGTGGTACCTGGGTGAATACTAAAACTAATCTTGTGTGCCTCTTCCAAAATCAACCTTTTTAAATTAGCATCATTAGGAACACAAACTCTACCTTCAAACAGCAGAGTACCATCCGATGCCCTTGAAAACTCTGATCGTCCAATCCTCCTCTGAAGATCCACATCTGATCCTTGAGCTTGTGCGATTCGGGACCGCAAATCACAAGTAACCTCTAATCTTTGTAACAAGATACCATCACTCATTTCTGTAACGCTGAGATTAAGATCTCTAAATTTCTCATACAAGCCACAAGTATGCATCAGCACTTATGCTCTAATCAAAGATTTCCTGCTCAAGGCGTCAGCAACTACATTCGCCTTTCCAGGGTGATACTTTAACTCAAAATCAAAATCCTTTAAGTATTCCATCCATCTTCTCTGTCTCATGTTCAGTTCCCGTTGATCGAACAAATACTTTAAACTTTTGTGGTCAATGAACAAGTCGAATTGTGCTCCATATAAATGGTGCCTCCATACTTTCAGAGCAAAAACTATTGCCGCCAACTCAAGGTCATGAGTGGGGTAATTCTCCTCATGAGATTTAAGCTGTCGAGAAGCATAAGCTATTACATTACCTTCTTGCATGAGCACACTGCCCAGTCCTTTAGAGGACGCATCACAATAAACCACATATTTCTTTTCAGGGTCTGGTATTGCTAATACTGGAGCCTTGGATAATTTCTTTCTCAAAGTCCGGAAACTTTTCTCACAATCTTTGTCCCAGACGAAAGGCACATCTTTCCTCGTGAGGCGTGTCAAAGGCAAAGCAATCTGTGAAAATCTCATAATAAATCTTTGGTAGTAACCTGCTAAACCCAGGAAACTCCGAACTTCTGTTACATTCGCTGGTCTGGCCCAATTAAGGACAACTTCAACTTTGGATGAGTCTACTGACACTCCTCCTTTAGAGATAACATGGCCTAAAAACTGAATTTCTGATAACCAAAATTCACATTTGCTGAATTTTGCATATAACTGATTTTCTCTGAGAATGTCCAAAACGATCCTCAGATGCTGAGCATGTTCTTGTGAGTCCTTTGAATAAATCAAGATATCATCTATGAAGATTACAACAAACTGATCCAGGTAAGGCTGGAAAATTCTATTCATGTAGTCCATAAACACAGCTGGAGCATTAGTCACTCCAAACGGCATAACTAGAAATTCATAATGTTCGTAACGTGTTCTGAACGCCGTCTTGGACACATCTGACGATTTGATACGAATCTGGTGGTATCCTGATCTGAGATCAATCTTTGAAAACACTGCGGCTCCTTTGAGTTGATCCAAAAGATCATCAATCCTCGGTAAAGGATACTTGTTCTTAATTGTTACTTTATTCAGCCGACGGTAGTCGATGCACAATCTCATACTACCATCCTTCTTCTTAACCAACAACACTGGCGCACCCCAAGGTGACACACTGGGCCTGATGAAATGTTTCTGAATTAAGTCTTCCAACTGAGACTTCAATTCCTTTAACTCTGACGGTGACATTCTATAAGGCGCCACTGATACTGGCTCTAATCCTGGGATGAGATCAATAGAAAACTCAACTTCCCGTTCCGGGGGTAAATTGCTTATCTCAGAAGGGAAGACATCTAGATAATCACTGACAACTGGAATGTCACTGGGACTCAGTTCTGATTCTGAAGTCACAGTAACCATCACATAAAAACCCCTATCCTGAGCACACATAAGCTGAGTAAGTTGATGAGTGCGGTTGATTAACTCTGATAAAGCCACACCTTCGGTCGTATCATCTGTAGGCATAAAAATACACTTTTCCGCGCATCCAATGTACACATGATTAGCAGATAACCAATCCATTCCTAGGATCACATCAAGTTGTATCATGGGAAGACACACCAAATCTATATAGTATGTCTTACTAGATACAGTGATTGGGTAATTTTCACATATAAAGTTAGCTACAACTCCGCCCTCAGTAGCGGTAGATACCGTCATAGGAGGTATCAACGTGACATAGACAATTGTAATGCTTCTACACACTTGTAAGAAATAAAGGAACATGTTGCACCACAATCAAAAAGCACTTTAACTGGAGTTTGGCCTAAGTAACACATACCGGCAATTAAATCTTCATTTGCCAAAGCCTTCTGACCATCAAGGGAGTACACTCTGCCCTTACTTGTTGTAGTACCTTCAGCTCCACTTTTACCTCTTCTTTCTGGACAATTTGCTAAAATGTGCCCCGGCTGCCTACACCCAAAACACACACCTGTTTGCCTCATGCATTCACCGTAATGCATTTTCCCACAGTATTTACATGCAGCACTCGCCTGGTGTGGAAACGACTGCTTACCCCTCTTAGGAGAGCCCTTAGGCTTATTCTCATGGTACCTATCTTGAAACTTTCCCTTTTCTCTTTTCATATGCTGCAGCTTTCTCTTTAGCGGTCTTGGCAAAACCCGCTTCCGCAACCAAACTATCGTGAACCATCTCGTCATAGCTGGTATTCCTTTGAAGGCTTACTGCTGTATCAATCTCACCTCTCAACCCACGCCTATACTGATTCATCTTCCAGTTCTCATTACCGGCATACTCGTTGTGAGAGGAGTAATATGACAACTCTTCAAACTTCTTTGTAAACTCGGTGACTGACATGCCACCTTGTTTCAACTCGAGGAACTCCTGTTCTTTCTTTACTTTATAGGACATCGGAATATACTTCTCTATCATTGCTTCCTTGAAGTTATCCCAGTTAATCTCAGTGTCGTTTGCTATCATTCAGTGTTGAGCAGATTCCCACCAATCTTCTGCTGCGCCTCTGAACTGGTTAGTAGCCAATAATACTTTACTTTCTTCGGGGCAATCCACCATCCAGAACACTTTCTCAATCTGCTTTAGCCATCTCTTGGCTTCTGGAGGTTCACCTTCCCCATTAAATTCAGGAGGGTGGTTTCTGTTAAATTCCCGGTAGGACGGATTAGCCACTACTGGTGGTGGTGTCTGCTGTTGAGCACCTTGTCCATGGTGCATCATCTCCATCCATTCATGCTGAGTTTGAGCCTGCTGTTGGGCTTGCTGCTGCATCATAAGCATCATCTGTTGATGCTGTAATACAGCCTGAGCTTGCTGCTCTTGGTACTGTTGCTGCAACGCCTGCTGCTGTTGCATCATTTGAGCCCAAAATTGCATATTAGGGTCTCCTCCGGCTTCCTCAGCATTGGCCTGATTCGATCTAGGCCTGCCAGGACCTCTTCTCCTCCCAGACATATTATCCTAACTGTCATACACAAGTCAAAGTGATCAGTTTCAACCAGATATAACATTTAGAATAATGTCCCGGATCCAAGAGATCCACAAACTTGAATTGTATTTTAATGACACAAGGCACGGTCTGAATCGACCTGCTCTGATACCAAATTGTAACACCCATAATAAGATTGCCTAGGATCTTATACGAGTATTAAAATTTCGTACTGGATACATTAATTTACAATATAAAAGTTCATATAAATATTACATCACATTGTAATATTACAATCCAAAGTTATACAACATCTCTGATACATGTATAACATAAGTACATCCATATAATACAATCAACCATAACATAAAACAACAGCACGATTAGTCCGTAGCCTTCTCCTTACCCTTGTTGCGTGCTGATTGCGATCCTGCCTGTGAACCTGCACCAGAAGGAATGGGATGAGACATAATGTCTCAGTGAGCTCTACCCAACCTACTGTTGGCAACCACAGGGAACCTAGGGTCGCCATGCCTACCTTGGCAATTTAGGGGAATTCTATAATCGCCAAGTCTTGTAAACCTGCCTATGACTTTAACTATAATCTGCCTGTAACTCTAAACTTCCTGTGACTATAACTTTACTATAACTGTAAAACATAATACAAATAAAGTGTTTTATGTTAGCTGTTAGCGTTGAACAAGCAATTATCTGAGTTCATTTTACGGAGTGCATCCGGGTGGAGTAACCCCGAAGTACATCTCCCTATGACCCAGTGAAATTCCTATCAATCAGGCTAACACCGGACTCCCTATGAAACGTGTGGACAACCCTCTCGGAGAAGTCCCATCCGGCGAATCCCGGAGTCTGATGAACACGCCCTATGACTGTGAAACGTGCGAGCACGCCATTATCTTTGATTAATTCTTTAACTTTAACATATGAACATATAATCTGTTGCTATGATCGTATAACATTCCTGTGACATATAACCTCTAACCTATGATCCTTGGCTCATCGTTCTCATGAGCCACCTATGATTGTTGGAAATCCAACACTTTAAACCTATCTGTAACTATAATTGCCGAAACATTCCCATTGCTTGTGTATTCCAAAGGGATAGGTCCTCAAATTATTCACCTAATTAGGCTCTCAAATTATCTTGCCATATGCCTTCCCTAATGGTCTAATCATTCTCTAAGGGATAGGTCCTTTAACACTATAAAGAGGTACATAGCCATTGCACGTTGCTTAATGAGTTTGAAGTAGTTTTGAACGGCTGGAATGGTGCAAGTAAAGTTGAAAAACAACATGTTCTGTCCACCTTCAAAATCGTGACACGATTTTGGAATCATGTCACGATTCCTTGCCCATAATTCGTGTTATGTTCTGCCTGTAAAATCGTGACACGGTTGCAGAATCGTGACACGATTTTACCTGCAGTTGGACAACATAGGGCAGTTTCAAAGCATAATTTTCACCATTCTTGGCACAATCAAACACACTCAAACATCATACAACTTATGGCATATTTCTAAGTCCTATAAACAGCTTATAACATGCTAGATCAAGGAATTACTATAAAGAGGAAGATTAGGGTTCTATAATCACAAACTTGATTATAAACTATAAACCTCAAAACTTAAACAAGGAAGGTTCTAAAACCCACTAGGAGCTCACCTTAACCTCAAAAGATGCTTGCTAAGTTGAGAAATTCAAACCCTAGCTTCAAGTCCAAAGCCTCTACTCAAGACAACTTCTATTCCTTGGCTCTCCTTCTTCTTCTTGCTCCAAAATTTTCCCCAACACAAACTTGCTTACCACACAAGAGTTTAGGGAGAAGTTTACTAGATTAAGGGGTGATGATTTGATGATGAAGTGAAAATGGGGCGAAAATGAGGGAAAGAGGGAGAGAAATTTTCAGGTTTCCTTTACGAGAAAAATGAGAGATAACTTTGGAAAATTTCATATTTATCCAAAGTGTCATTTTGCCTTTAATTACCACTTTGCCATTCCCTCATATTACTACTTTGCCATTGCTTGCAAACGAAGTTTCTAACGCTTAAACTGATACTTCTAAGCGGGATATTACACCCTATGCTCTCTCCTGACTTTGAGTTCCCTGTTAAGAAGCTGAAGAGGAGGAGGATGAAGGGATTCCCGTAAAGATATATCGGTTATTAGTATGACATGAAAGCCATTCAGCCTCATGAAGAAGCATTTGAAATGATTAACTTGGGTTCCGAGGAGCTGCCATTACAGTATTCCTGATCAAATCCCAGATGAATGGTGCCATTGAATCTGCAAAAAAAAAGGACAAACAAAACAACAACAAAAGAAAAACAAAATAGAAAGAGAAAAAATACATCAAGAAGATAATGCAGAAGATGGTAGCCACTTACAGGACTGACATGTTACTGTATGCTTTGAATGGGTACCGTACCTCAATGCGCACTTCAACAGGGGCAACCCCTTTCTCTTTAGGTTATGGCATGGAAGCAGTGCTCTCTGTGGAAGTCGAGATCCTGTCAATGAGAGTTTTGATGGAAGACGAGTTGTCTCAGGCTGAATGGTGTCGAAGTAGGTATGATCAACTGAACTTGATTGAAGAAAAATGCATGGCTGCTTTGTGTCATGGACAACTATATCAAAGGAGGATGAAACAAGCCTTTGACAAGAGGGTTTGCCCCCGTGAATTTCGAGAAGGAGACCTTGCGGTCAAATTTTTTTTATCTTTCCAACCGGACTCCAAGGGCAAATGGACACCTAATTATGAAGGCCCGTATATCGTCAAGAGAGCGTTCTCCGGTGGTGCAATGACCCTTGCGACTATGGATGGCGATGAGCTTCCCCGTCCTGTGAACACAGATGCAGTCAAGAAATACTTTGTCTAAAAATAAAAGAACAGCTCGGTAAGTCGAAAACCTGAAAGGGCGGCTTAGGCAAAAATGAGCGTCTCGGTGGACTGAAAACCCGGAAGGGCGGTCCAAACAAAAATTAGAGACATAAAACAGAAAAATAATCATCTTGATAGGTCGAAAACCCAAAAGGGCAATCTATGCAAAAATTAAGGATCAAAGACAAAGTAACTGCATCAGGTTGGCCATGACTCACTTGGGGCACATTAGCGGCCAAGGAGACTCTGAATCTGAAGCATCCAAACAGTGGAATTCAAAGTTGTTAGGGAGAATAACGGTTATTGTGTTCAATGTACCTTCCCCTTATATTTACCATTTTGCAAACTTTGTGAGATCCGTGGAGCCACGCCATTGGCGGGCCACCACTCTGTTAAATAGATTTGAGCCTGTGCCTTTTATTTGTAACTCCCGTTTATTCTGTTTATAAAATTTCTTCTATTTTTGATGGTAGTACTTGAAGCGACATATTTTTCAAAAAAAAAATCATAAATCTTTTTATATTTTTGGAAAAGCATAAACAACAAAACACATTCTCTCTGAACTCATGAATGCGTGAAGTATGCGTCAACATCTGTCCTGAGAACGGATAAACTTTGCAGGCTGAACATGGTCAATTGCTTGAAAAAAAAACAAAGAAAGAAAAAGAAAAGAGCTCGGTAAGTCGAAAACCCGAAAGGGCGGCTTAGGCAAAAATGAGCGTCCCAGTGGATCGAAAACCTGAAAGGGCGGTCCAGGCAAAAATTAGGGGCATACAAAAAAGAATATATTCCCGGTGGACTGAAAACCCGAAAGGGCGGTCCAGGCAAAAGTTAGGGATTCAAAAAAAGAAAAAAACAAAAAGCATGACCACAGAAACGCCAGTTCTTCTGTCAGGTCTATGGATTAACACGTCTCCCCCAGGAAGTGTTTGCTCCCCACCGTTTGTTGGATACATCGGGCTTTACCCCGTCAATGTTTTGATATGTTCCCAATGGCATCATTCCCAATGAAGATTGCAGAGTGTTCGTACTGCGCCGTCGGTCCACTTTCCATTTTACTTGTCTAGTCTCGTCTCATCAAGTTCATCGGTCATACCATCACACAAGTCAATCCTCCATACAGTCATACAAGTCGTATTGTCATACATACATTCACACATACATTCATGCATATACACATTCATGCATATACAACATGCAAACAACATCATCTAGTACATGGTTGCATTGACCACCCTGAGTCCTGCTTTTCATATCCATCAGTCACGAACAATTTGTAACTCTTTTTCCCCAAGTGTCATCCCCAGTGTGTCTGGTCCAAAGATGTCACCTTCTTTACGCCAAGTGGCAGTTCTTTAACGAACAACTTGTGCATATCATTTATTTTCATTCCTGTCGTTAGTGGCAAGTTCGGCAACATCCCGAACAGCTGACATTTACCTTTTTATCCTGTCGTCAGTGGCAAGTTCGGCAACATCCCGAACAGCTGACATTTACCTTTTTATCCTGTCGTCAGTGGCAAGTTCGGCTACATCCCGAACAGCTGACATTTACCTTTTTATCCTGTCGTCAGTGGCAAGTTCGACAACATCCCAAACAGCTGACATTTATCTTTTATCATGTCGTCAGTGGCAAGTTCGGCTACATCCCGAGCAGCTGACATTTATCTTTTATCATGTCGTCAGTGGCAAGTTCGGCTACATCCCGAGCAGCTGACATTTATCTTTTATCATGTCGTCAGTGGCAAGTTCGGCTACATCCCGAGCAGCTGACATTTTATCTTCTATCATGTCGTCAGTGGCAAGTTCGGCTACATCCCGAGCAGCTGACATTTATCTTTTATCATGTCGTCAGTGGCAAGTTCGGCTACATCCTGAGCAGCTGACATTTTATCTTCTATCATGTCGTCAGTGGCAAGTTTGGCAACATCCCGAGCAGCTGACATTTATCTTTTATCATGTCGTTGTTAGTTGAGTAACAAAAGTAAGTATTTTTAAATTATCGTCTCCTCAGGGATTGGTGCACTATCTCGAACCGTTCAACAATCGATATTGTTTTGAGTAAGGGGTTTCGTGACTTGGTTGCATATAAACTAATTGAACTTAAAAACAGAAATAAAACAAAAAGTAATAGGGAATAAAAGCGTTAGAATCGGAGTTCATCAATCTTGCATCGAATATAATCTAAAAATCATGCATATGAATTTTAGCGTTTTAGCGAAAATATCACGTATCACTCGACAACGTCATTCGTGTCCAAATGACGTCGTGAGATCGATCGTATCGTTTAATCGACGATTTCCCAATCGATCAAACGATCCGAAACCATTACGTTCCGACACTTTGTGTGATTATCAAAACCCAAATCCATGTCTAGATTTTCTTATTTTGATAGAAGATTATTCTAAACCTAGATTCAAAAGTATTTGTCAATAACAATTAAATCAAGCATGAGAATGAAAAGCAAGAATATCTTCAATAACACATAAATTGCTAAAATCATATTTTTGCATAATCATGGATTACATCTAAGCTAGAAAGAGTACCTCCAATCCCAACAAAGGGAAGTTAGTTGTTCATTTTCATGACAACTATACAAAAGTTTAGAGAAAAGATGAAGATCATAACCTAAGTCTTGATTTCCCAAAGCCTTAGTTGATTCCACAATCCAATCACTTTTGCTCCTTGAAGATCATAGCTTCTAGCCCTAAAAACTGTCTAAAAACTAAATCCTAAAAATATTACTGAACTGTAAAAATAAGCTATTTTGTTATATCTTAAAAAATTCAGCTTTGCACCCTTTTATAAGTGTTCTGTTAAACTGGACTTTGCTCTGCGAAGTCATACTTCGCTCTGCGAAGTCCTTTCTTCACCAATGGGCTTCTGCCACCTCAGCCTTGAACAATTTAAACCGCCCTGCTTCGCTCTGCGAAATCACTAAGATCTGAACTTCAGAAAATCTCTGCCTAAGCTCGCCAAGTACTCGCCAAGCGCGCGCTGAGCGAAATTCTTCATCCTTCTCTTATTGATTTCTTGCTATTTTCAAGTCCTGACTTGCTTTTTCCTACACAAATGGGGAAGAATAAGGTATACAAAGAATAATTGGCATTTATTCATAAATTCCATGCTTTTCCTAAGATAACTTGCACAACAAGTAACTAAAAAGCCTTGTAAAAGACATGAATTTATTCATTTCTTGCCACTTATCAGTCGTCAGTGGCAAGTTCAGCTACATCCCGAGCAGCTGACATTTTATCTTCTATCATGTCGTCAGTGGCAAGTTCGGGAACATCCCGAACAGCTGACATTTATCTTTCTATCATGTCGTCAGTGGCAAGTTCGGCAACATCCCAAACAGCTGACATTTATCTTTTTATCCTGTCGTCAGTGGCAAGTTCGGCAACATCCCGAACAGCTGACATTTATCTTTGTTTCATGTCGTCAGTGGCAAGTTCGGCAACATCCCGAACAGCTGACATTTATCTTTGTTTCATGTCGTCAGTGGCAAGTTCGGCAACATCCCGAACAGCTGACATTTATCTTTGTTTCATGTCGTCAGTGACAAGTTCGGCAACATCCCGAACAACTGACATTTATCTTTGTTTCATGTCGTCAGTGGCAAGTTCGGCAACATCCCGAACAACTGACATTTATCTTTTTATCATGTCGTCAGTGGCAAGTTCGGCAGCATCCCGAACAGTTGACATTTACCTTTGTTTCTTGTCGTCAGTGGCAGGTTACTCTTATTTCCATCTTTACCTCAAGTGGCAAGCTCTACAAACGGGCAGCTTGTGGTCGGTGTCTTTTCCCATATCATACTTCCTTTTTCACCTGTCAATGCGATAGTTGATCCCTTCCCCAGTGAAACTATATTATCCCCCAGTGGAGTCGGATCCCTTTCTTTAACGAACTCGGGTATCCTTTCGTTTTGTTTTATCCCCAGTCAGGTCATCTTCGCCGTCTTGCATTCACATTTGCATCACGAGCATTTCACATTTTCTTAGGTCCAAAATTGGCGTACTCTGTATTTAAGTCCCTTCGGCCCGTCGAATCCAAGATTTTCTCTTCAAATCTCCGGACGAAGAGACTTAAATAGGGGCATTTGTCATACCCCAATTTTTGACCTAAATTTCTTTTTTTACTCGTCTTTTTGGTTCGGAATTTTTCGTCATTTCAGACGAAATTTCGGCAGAGAGGTATTTTAAAATACCTCGTTTAGGGTTCCGAAGGCGACTTTTTTTTTTCAGTTTTATTATTATTTTATTTTACTTTAGTTTTTTTTATCTTTTTTCTTTTTTAATTATTTAATTTTCGGATTTTTTCTATTTTTATTTTATTTTTCATTTATTCTATTTTGTTTTTATTTTTATTTTTAATGGTTATTTTTTTTGGTCTTTATTGCTAATCAAATCTATCCAAAGTCCAAGGTCAAAGGTCAAGGTCAAATGTTTGATTTAATGGCTTTGACATATGTGATTTAATAGCTTTGACATATGTGATTTAATGGTTTTAATCTCATTTGATGGGGATTTAATCCTTGTCTCCTTATTGTCAAAAGTCCACCCCAATGTGTATATAAAGGCACACGCTCCGGCAACCAAAGGGGAGGAAAAAAAATTCAGCAGCAACCAAAGAAAAAGCCAATTGCCATCAGTCCAAGATCATCAAAAAACCCAGAATCACAATCATAAACAACACCAACAACATCACAACACCGCCAAGCCACCACAAACACGGCCAAGCCATCACAAACACAAACCAAAACCGGTTCACAAACTCACCTTCCCCCCAAAACCGAACCTCACAAACTCACCCTCACCCAAAAATAACAGACCGTACCAAAACCACCAGTCAAACCAAAAAAACAAAAGGGAGTATTTGTTTTCTAAAAAAGGTAGTATTTTTTTTATTTTATCATTTTATTTACTCATATTTAACAATCATCTCATGCATCTTTATTTTTGGTCGTGTTAGTTTTATCCGTCATTTATTTTCCTTTTATTGCATAGTTTTAGAATGTATCTAGGACCAATGTAAATTATAAATGAGAAGAAATCATGCATGTGTCCTTTTATTTTATCTACTTATTTCGCTTTACAAAAAAAACAAAAATATTAGGTTAGTTTAATTTCAAAAGGATTTCGTGGTGATCCAACGTCACCACGGAAATTCCTCGCGTTTAGCTTTTTGGTTATGTTTTTTTTAGTCTTAGTTAAATTATAAAAAACAAAAACATGTAAATAATAAAAAATTCAAAAAATATCTTTTCCTAAATAAACCTTGATTTTCAATCAAGTGCCCTTTTTTTTTCTTTCACTTTCTTAAAAAAAATCATTAATCCATTTTAATAACATTTAAACCATTTTCAAAAAAATAAAAGATACAAACCAATCTCATTTTGCCACTTGGCCTTTATTTTATCTTTAAAACTTTTTTAAAACCAATAAAAAATACAAAACAAATCAATCGTCATTTTTACCCCGAACTACGAGGTTTTGATCTCTCACGGGTATGTAGGCAAAGGATCTTGTCCTTCCAAATCATAAAAAATAAAAAAAATAAGAACATTTTTTCCTCACTACTCTAATTCATTCTTTTCTTTTAAAAAAAATAAGCAAGTTATAGCCAAAATAAGTAAATAAAATCAAAAGGTTCTCGTAGAGTACTACGAACGTTTAGGGTGCTAACACCTTCCCTAAACGTAACTAACCCCCGAACCCTAATCTTTAAAAATGTGGTAATTTAGAACTTTTTTCCACTTTTCTTTTGAAAAATTAAAAGTTCAGTCGTGAAATAAAATTAGTGAGTCAACGCTAATCAATAGCTTGATCTCCGAAAATCACCGCGACAACAGGGAATTCCAAGATGTTTCAAAGTCTAACTCGCCTGGCGATTTCAGGGCGAGTCTTCAGCGAGCTTAGGCAGGGAATTTCAGAAGCAGGGGAAGCAATGATTTCGCCCTGCGAATTTATCATCGCTCAGCGATATCAAATGCGGTTTAATGCTATTTGAAGGCGTGGCTGAAAACCACTGGCAAAGAAAGCTTAACTCGCCGGGCGAATGAAAGCTCGCAGAGCGAGATATCACTTTTAGCTTTTAGTATTTAAGCTTTGTTTCATACTTTTATGAGATATATTATTATTACAGTTTAGTAGTATTTTAGGATATAGTTTTAGACATAAAGTAGGGCTAAAGGGGGTGATCTTCATGGAGCAAGAGTGATTGAAGTGTGGAATCAACTAAGACTCTTTGGGAAATCAAGAACTTGCTTTGGATCTTCATCTTCCTTCCACTTTTGTATAGTTGTCATGACAATGAACAACTAACCTTCCCTTGTTGGGATTGGAGGTACTCAATATAGCTTAGATCTAATCTTTGATTTTGCAAATATATGATTCTAGTAGTTTATGTGATATTGAAGTTATTCTTGCTTTTCATTCTTATGCTTGATTTAATTGTTATTGACAAATACTTTTGAATCTAGGTTTAGAATAATCTTCTATCAAAATAAGAAATTCTAGACAAGGAATTGGGTTTTGATAATCGCATAAAGTGTCGGAACGTAAAGCTTTCAGATCGTTTAATAGATTGGGAAATCGTCGATTAAACGATACGATCGATCTCATGACGTCATTTGGACACGAATGATGTTGTCGAGTGATACGTGATAATTTCGCTAAAAAGCTAGAGTTCATATGCATGATCACTAGACTACATTCGAGGCTAGATTGACGAACTCCGATCCCAACGCTTTTATTCCCTATTAGTTATCGTCTTTATTTCCGCTTTTACATTCCAATAGTTTATATGCAAACAAACTTATAAACCCCTTACTCAAAATGATAACGATTGTTGAACGGCTTGAGATAGCGCACTAGTCCCTGTGGAGACGATATATAAAAATACTTACTTTTGTTGCTATCAACAACGAATTAAATTGAGTCATGTGATTTTTTTTCAGATACTAAAATAAGTATTCATTTTATTATTTATTATGTAATTAATGAAGTCAAATTTGTCTGTCCAAAAAAAATATGAAGTCAAATTTGTCACTCTACACAAGAATTAAAAAAAACATAGTCAATTTACAAATGTATATTTTATTTTTCTAAAACAAATTTGTAAACGAGGGAGGAGTAAAACAATAAATACATTTCATTATGAAATGAATCTACAAATATAAATGTCACACCCCTAAAAAGAAAATATAAATGTCACAATAAATATTTTATTATTAGCAAAAATAAAGATCTTTTTATTGAATAAATATATTATCAACACTTTCTTGTCAAACCCCTATAAAAAACACCCTTTTGTCAAAGTAAAATAAAATACATTATAACACCCATTAAAAAAAAGGAGAAATGAAGGAAGGATCTCAAGGTGGAATGGGGAAATGCAAGGTTGCAATATTGTTGCTTTTTATGTTCTTTGCCTTGTGTACTACCATTCTAGCATCGACAGTTGAAGCAACATCATCATCTTTAGAAAGAGAAATCGAAGCCAAATTGAAACTTCTAAACAAGCCTGCAGTGAAATCCATCAAGGTATGCAATTCCATATATCTCCGCCATTCCAGTTAGACAATCAGTTTAGATTTTACTTCTAGACAAATTTATTTTTATGAATACGAACAAATATCTCCAGTTTAGAATTTATTATATATGCACGTAAATCAAACCGTTTAGTTAGTTTTTTTTTTTGAAACGGCGAAAATATTATTAATAGACGCTAAGAATATTATGCCTTAGAAGATTTTGAGTTGTTGTGTCTAGATACATTTAAGAATATTATTTTTTATGCAGAGTGAAGATGGTGACATTATTGATTGTGTCAATATTTACAAACAACCCGCTTTTGACCATCCTGCCTTAAAAAATCACACTATCAAGGTTTGTTATTAATTACTACTGCCTATAATTTGTATTTCAACTTTGATTCCTCTCATCGTTATCAAACTAATAAATTGTGCATCTTAACCTAACAAATTGTGCAGAGGATACCTGCTTTTCTTCTTGAATCTCAAAGTTCAAGCACAAGAGTTACTTCAAATGCAAGCTCTGATGTTTTTCAAACATGGACGAAAAGTGGAAGTTGTCCGAAAGGAACCGTTCCTATTCGTAGAATTCAGAAGGATGACTTGTTGAGAGCTGTTTCACTTGATCGATTTGGACAAAAACCCTTGGAACCTTTTGTGAATTCAACAAATACCACAAACCTTAATTTCTCTGACCTCAGTGCTACCGATGATGTAACGTCTATGACGATAAATCGTTCGGTAAAATATCACACCTGATGTTAGTTTTATACATGTGCACAGACAAGTGATCATTTTAATTTCTTAGCTAATTTATTGCAGTGTATATATATATTATAAATGGGTTTGTGGTGTGATCATGCAGGATGCACATCTTGCGACATTCGGATACAATTTTATAGGCGCCCTAGCAAATATTAATGTATGGAATCCAACGGTTGAACGACCAGAAGATTTCACTACTGCTCAAATGTGGCTTAAGGCTGCCAATGGTCTTGAAATTGAAACCATCGAAGCAGGTTGGGCGGTTAGTGATCACCCCTACCTCAAAGTCAAGATCAACCATTCACACATACTTTTCTAGTTGTTTCTTAGCTATATAGTATAATACACGTGATTTTATAGATATGAGTACACATTCCTAATGCGCTCTCTCTCTCTATATATATATATATTATGGTTTAGGTTAATCCAAAGTTGTACGGTGACCAGAACTCCCGGTTGTTCATTTATTGGACTGTAAGTTCTTTTTATATTTATTTATATATTTTGTCTTTTTATTTGGGTATTTTCTTCCCTTATTTTTTTTGAGTATTTTCTTATCTTATACTCCCTCCGATACTTGTTATAAAAAAATTTTAAAATTCTTTTTGGTCTTATTTAAAATAAGAATATGTCACAATTTTTTAGGTGTAGTTATTGTTTAAAGACTTTTCTATCTCTCATTTAATGTTTATGTTTTTAATATTAGTGGATGTATTTAATGTTTCATAATTTTTTATGAAGGTATATTTGTAAAAATATTCAAATAGTTACATTAATTAATAATTGCATTGATTTTGATGTTTTTTGATCTTATTTCTTATATAAGAACCGGAGAAAGTACTAAGTTGATTTGTATAATTCCACGAATCTAGAGAGAGCAACATTGATTTTTGGTTTCTTGATTGCGGTGCAGAAAGATTCATACAAGTCAACAGGTTGTTTTGATCTTACTTGTCAAGGTTTTGTGCAAATAGCTACAGAGTTCGCACTTGGTTCTACCTTGGAACCTTATTCAGCCAGGTTTAACCAACAATATGAACTCCACGTCGGAATATTTTGGGTAATAATAACATGTGTCTTTTAGATTATTCACATATTTCTATTGAACTATTTTAATCACTTAACATCTGGTATTCGATTAGTAAAATTAAGAAAAACATTTAGTACGTAGCTACAATGTTTCAAGTAAAATGAATACTATTTTTTTGGTGGGCACTGTTGAATAAACTTTAATGTTATAGTTAGTGGGTTTCTATTAATAAGTTAGTGGAAAGATTAAGAGTCTGTTGTAGTTGGAAAGGCCAAGAGATAGTGGCCTGTTAATAGTATTTACTATTAGTTGTTTGTCTTCCTGGTATAGCAGAAAACTCTGAGTCTATATAAAGACCAAGGTTGTATTCTAATATATGAAAAATAGAGAAGTTATAAAAAGTATTGCTTCCTCATATCAAATTGGCATCAGAGCTTATGGCAAACATGATGAATCAAATGCCGTTGCCGCGGCTAACGAAGTCAAATTACGAAAACTGGAGTATCCAAATGAAAGCTCTTCTTGGATCTCTAGACGCATGGGAGGTGACCGAAGATGGGTTTAAAGAACCAACAGATACTACGGCATATTCGACAGCTCAAAACAAGGCGTTGAAAGAGACGCGATCGAAGGATAAAACAGCACTATACATGCTGTTCAGGGCTGTTGACGAATCAGGTTTTGAAAAGATTGCCGGTTCGACTACGGCGAAAGAAGCATGGGACACGTTAGAGAAAGTGTTCAAAGGAGCAGACCGAGTAAAGCAAGTTCGACTCCAAACTCTTCGTGGTGAATTAGAGAGGATGCAGATGAAGGAATCAGAAACAGTATCTGACTACATCACGCGTGTACAAAAGGTGGCGAACCAACTCACCAGAAATGGCGAAACAGTAACTGATGCACGAGTTGTTGAAAAGATTCTGAGATTTGTAACAGATAAATTTGAGAATATTGTGTGTGCAATAGAAGAGTCGAAGGACCTTTCGACGCTCTCAGTCGAAGAACTCGCTGGTTCTCTCGAAGCACACGAACAACGTAAGATGAAAAAGAAGGAAGAAGCAGTCGAGGAAGCAAATCAAACCAAGGAGTCGATCAAAGACGAAAAGGTACTCTTTTCTCAAAACTTTCGAGGAAGAGGACGTGGCCGTGGAGGTCGTGACAGTGGTCGAAGTGGTCGAGGCAGCAACTTTGAGAGAGGACAGTCGAGCCAGCAAAATTGGCGTGGCAGAGGACGTGGTCAAAGAGGTGGTCGGTCGAACTACTCCAACTTCGAATGCTACAAGTGTGGGAAGTATGGTCATTACGCAAAGGATTGCAATTCCTACAAATGCTATAACTGTGATAAAGTGGGACATCTTGCAAAAGATTGTCGAATCGAAAAGAAGGTAGAAGAAACAATCAATCTATCTTTGGGAGCTGAAGTGAATGAAGGCTTTCTCTTGATGGCTCAAAATGAAATCAACACCAATGATGACAATGTTTGGTATCTTGACTCAGGAGCAAGTAATCACATGTGTGGTCACAAACACTTGTTTAAAGAAATGCAAAAGATTGAAGATGGTAATGTGTCTTTCGGAGATGCATCGAAAGTGAAGGTCGAAGGCAAGGGTACAATCTGTTACTTAAAGAAGGATGGCTTGATTGGATCAATTCAAGATGTTTATTATATACCAGATCTCAAGACCAACATCTTGAGTTTGGGACAACTTACAGAAAAAGGTTATTCGATGCTTATAAAAGATCGGATATTGCATTTGAAGGACAAACTGGGAAATCTGATTGCTCGTGTCGAAATGGAAAGAAATCGAATGTACAAACTGAATCTGAGGAACGTTCGAGAAAAATGTTTGCAAATCAATGTGCAAGACAAAGCGTCACTATGGCATCTACGCTTTGGTCATCTACATCATGCTGGTTTGAGAAGGTTGGCGAAAAGGAACATGGTGCACGGACTGCCAGACATGGATTATGAAGGAAAGTTTTGTGAAGAATGTGTGCTTAGCAAACAAACAAGAACCTCATTTCAAAAGAAGGCAGAATATCAAGCTAAACATATTCTCGAATTGATTCATACCGACATATGTGGGCCAATCACTCCGGAATCTTTCAGTGGCAAAAGGTACTTCATTTCCTTTATCGATGATTTCTCACGAAAGACCTGGGTTTATTTCTTGAAAGAAAAGTCTGAAGCATTCGAGATGTTCAAAAAGTTCAAAGTAATGGTGGAGAAGGCAACTGACAGACACATCAAAGCAGTTCGATCTGACAGAGGTGGTGAGTATACCTCGACAGCCTTTATGAAGTATTGTGAAGAGCAGGGCATAAGGAGATTCCTAACTGCACCATATTCACCTCAGCAAAACGGTGTGGCTGAAAGAAAGAATCGAACAGTTCTTGACATGATTCGATCAATGCTTAAAAGCAAGAACATGCCGAAAGAATTCTGGGCAGAAGCTGTACAATGTGCCATTTATGTTCAGAATCGATGTCCACATTCGAAGTTAGAAGATCAAACACCACAAGAAGCATGGAGCGGACAGAAGCCAACAGTTTCTCATCTCAAAGTATTTGGTAGTGTGGCTTATGCACATGTACCAGATCAGCGAAGAACGAAACTCGAAGACAAAAGTCAGAAGTACATATTAATTGGGTATGATGAGAAGACAAAAGGGTACAAGTTATTCGATCCCATAAGCAAGAAAGTGATAGTGAGTAGAGATGTTCGAATAAACGAAGCGAGCAAGTGGGACTGGAACAATTCGACAGTAGTTATCGTCGAAGTTGAAGAATCATCTGTCGCTGTACCAACAAACATTTCAACAGAACATGAAGATTCTGAAAATGAAGATGAACCTCTACAGCCCAGAATGCGAAGTTTGCAAGACTTGTATGAGTCGACAGATGAGGTACACCTTGTATGCCTTCTGGCAGATGCTGAAAACATCAGTTTCGAAGAAGCGTTACGAGACAAGAAGTGGAAAAATGCCATGGACGAAGAGATTAGAGCAATAGACCGCAACAACACTTGGGAGCTAGTGGAATTGCCAAAAGGAAGTCAACCCATTGGTGTAAAGTGGGTGTTCAAGAAAAAGATGAACGCTCAAGGAGAAATAGAACGATACAAAGCGCGACTTGTTGCGAAGGGATACAAACAGAAAGCAGGAATTGACTATGACGAAGTGTTTGCACCTGTTGCAAGAATGGAGACAATTCGATTGCTCATTTCTCAAGCTGCTCAATTCAAATGGCCGATATTTCAAATGGATGTCAAGACAGCATTTCTCAATGGTGTACTCAACGAAGAAGTCTATGTCGAACAACCACTCGGGTATATGAGGGTTGGAGAAGAGAAGAAGGTGCTGAAATTGAAGAAAGCGCTGTATGGGCTGAAGCAAGCACCGCGGGCATGGAACACACGTATCGACACATATTTCAAGGAGAATGGGTTCGAGCAATGTCCGTATGAACATGCCCTCTATGTGAAGAAAAATGGAGGTAATATATTACTTGTTGCACTCTATGTCGATGATCTTATTTTTCTGGGCAGTAATGATCAGATGATAGAAGAATTCAAAAGCACAATGACACATGAATTCGAGATGACAGACTTAGGTTTGATGAGATTCTTTCTTGGTCTGGAGGTTCAACAAGACGAAACAGGAATTTTTATTTCACAAGAAAAATATGCAAAGGAAATCTTGAAAAAATACAAGATGGAAAGCTGTAATCCAACTTCGACACCAATGGAACCAGGTGCAAAGTTGTCGAAATTTGATGGAGGAGAACGTGTCGAAGTAAGCAAATATCGAAGTTTGGTAGGTAGTCTTCGCTATCTCACATGTACAAGGCCGGACATTTCATTAAGTGTCGGTATTGTAAGTCGATTCATGGAGGAGCCAGTATATTCACATTGGAAGGCATTGAAGCGAATCCTAAGGTACATCCAAGGAACAGTGTCATTTGGAATGTTTTACTCAAGAACAGAAGACTACAAGTTGGTTGGTTATTCTGACAGTGATTGGTGCGGAGATATAGATGATCGAAAAAGCACTTCTGGATATGTGTTCTTCATGGGAAATACCGCATTTACTTGGCTTTCTAAGAAGCAACCGATAGTAACACTTTCGACATGTGAAGCTGAATATGTAGCAGCATCTTGGTGCGTTTGTCATGCAATATGGCTTAGAAGATTGATGAGCAAAATGGAGCTAAAACAGGAAGGTGCAACAGTAATACAAGTGGACAACAAATCAGCAATTGAGTTAGCAAAGAATCTAGTAAACCATGAAAGAAGCAAACACATTGACGTTCGCTTTCACTTCATTCGAGAACATGTGAAGGAAGGAAGTGTCGAATTGAGGCATGTAGCAAGCAAGGATCAAGCAGCAGATATTTTCACAAAACCATTATCGAAAGAGATTTTCGACAGAGGCAAGAAATTGATAGGCATGATGGATAAGAAAAAAAATAATAACATTTAAGTTTACAGAGGAGTTTTGTTGAATAAACTTTAATGTTATAGTTAGTGGGTTTCTATTAATAAGTTAGTGGAAAGATTAAGAGTCTGTTGTAGTTGGAAAGGCCAAGAGATAGTGGCCTGTTAATAGTATTTACTATTAGTTGTTTGTCTTCCTGGTATAGCAGAAAACTCTGAGTCTATATAAAGACCAAGGTTGTATTCTAATATATGAAAAATAGAGAAGTTATAAAAAGTATTGCTTCCTCATATCAGGCTTTACATACAATTTGTAAAAGGCATTACTTTGTAATAAGAAAAAGTACTACCCAAGGGCCAAGTAGTCTACACTAAATTCACATTTTAAAATGAATAAACGAAAAATCCAGAGTTCAAACTTATTAATCTCTGTATAAATAATACAATACTCCTCTCAAATGAGTTAAGTTTACGGGAAAAGTTTTATAGTTGCTCTTTAATCAACAACAAAAAAAAAAGTTTTAGTTACATACATCAAACATAAGATTTCTCAATTTGTCATGGATAAAATCTTAACCAGATTAACAAATTGTATTTAAGCAATCATATTTATTGATTTTTTGACGGCAAAATGAATTATATGACTAATGTAATATTATTTTGTTTTCTCTTAATTTGTTTGCTTGATTTAGGATGAGGATGGAAACTGGTGGCTTAGGGTGAAGGATAACATCATGGTAGGTTATTGGCCAGCGGAATTATTGGGTAATTTAAAACACAGTGCAACATTGGTTCAATGGGGAGGACAAGTGTTTAGTTATCAGGTCAAAACTACCCCTCCTCACACAGGAACACAGATGGGTAGTGGAGACGAAGCAATGAGTCGATTTGGGCTTGCATGCTACATAAGCAATGTTAGAATTAAGGATTATTCAAAAGCTCTCAAATACCCAGCATATGTAACTACTTATGCTGCAGAACCATACTGTTACAGTGCCCTCAATGATGCTCAATATGGAAAAGATCCTGTATTTTATTTTGGAGGGGAGGGAAGAAATTCTTATTGTCCTTGAAACCACATATTAAATACTCACATTTATGTTTTATATATTGGATGCTAGAATAGAATGTTTTTGACGAACAATAAAACTACATGCACTAATATTTATGGAACTTGCAATTTCACTTATTTTACTTGTTTTTTATTTTATTAAAATCGGACAAAAAAAGAGTACAAGTGGTACGCTAACTAAAACAACAGATGAAGTACCAATAGTACTCTACTATGCAAAAAACGAAAAAAGCAAACCACCAAAAACTACCTACCAATACAGTTCAAAGGGTTAATGTGCCAGTCACATGATACAAACATGGATAGCCCACCCCTTCCTTAGCTTTCCCCATATACCAAATTCCACGACAAACACTTAATTGACTCCACCACATCGAAGCGAAAATAAGATCATTAGCCTTTTAAATGGACCAAAGCGTAGTGCGCCAAATCAACAACAAGCCTTTCCTGATCTAAGTAATAATTCCAAATAGCACCGACAAAAGCATAAGTAACACCATGACATCTCACACAGTGAGGTTCTTCAATTCTTCCAAAAACTCGTCTCTTCAACAAACGTAACTCCTCCTCCTCCTCATTGGTAGGCGGCGTAGAAGCATTTACCAAGAGAAAATAATCACCATTGATGGAGCATAACTCTACCGAAGGAGAGCCAACCTATCACCTCCAAGGAAGGGTACTGAACAAAATGTCTCAAGAAGATATAAATTGATTTTACCCAAAAAAAACCCTTTAGGGATCGCCAAGCAAGTCCACTCATCCTCAAAATTTGACAAAACCACCTTCGAGAGCCCCTTCATGAAAGCACGCATAGTACATTCCTCCCACTCAAACATAAGACACCTCCGTATCAACTTCCAACACCACACACTCACCCATTTCCGAGACCAAATCACCTTTTTTATCAAATCATTATAATATTTTTTAATTTCTTACTTATTGTTTTTGTTTTGTTCTTTCTTTTGTCTTTCTCTTCGGCACATACCTCTTGCGGATTTTATTGAGAGGTTTAGTGAGACAACAAGGAATTGCTATGTTCCATTCCTTGAAGCTAAGTATGTTCTTTGGCCATAATTGACATGCATCCTCAGTTTAAATAGGGAAAGTCTACTAGTCTGATCTAAATGAGTTAACCTCCAAGGTCGCGTGCGCATTGATTAGTTCATTCATTCAAGAGAAAGAAAAGAAACATGTTTGCTGATGGAGAGTTCCTCCATTATTGATATGGAAGAATATGCTGATAACATGTCAACCGAATCTATGTTAGACATCTTAACATCTAAGATCCTAAGGGGAAGAACTACTCGTGTCCTACCTTAAGTGCACCAGAGGGTAAAATTGCATACGCCTATAACATTTACAAAATTGACTAAATATTCGACTATCTGCTTAAAGATAAGAAAATTTGACTATTAAACGTTTAAATTATTTTTGCCTTTGAGGAGATCAAAGGTAATAAATATTTGAAGTGACATAACCCATACAACCACTCTGCCACTAACTGAATAGACTTTAGGAAAACTATTAAAAAATCTATGAAAGAAGACAAATTCAAGTTAGCTGACAAAGGAATTGTTAAGATGAACATAAACACAGATCCTTTCTAGCTATGATCACGAGCATGGTTTCATTTTATGAATCAGTGAAAAGGAAATAATTTATTACAACATGTTTGGAGGCTCAAAGTCAATTCAATCGAATCCAACCAGGTAATTTGGCCGATTGATAGAAACTCCTCCGTGTTCAATAGATTATGGGCTCCACTTGTACCTATCCACGGTAGTACAAAATAAGGCAAACCTCCAAATATAGGACAACTCACATAGGAAATGCCAATGGTAAACCACTACATTTCAAATAAGTACCCAAAACATGTAGAAGAGTCTCACTCCAAAGTTGGGAGCATAATCAGACAGCCGTTCTAGTAAATGAGCAGTTGATTCTACCACATACGCAGGGTCTGGGAAGGGGGTTCAATCAATTGACATATTGTGCGTTGCTTCCCTGTTTTTTTAGACAAGAGGGTGTTCCCAATACTTAAATCCGTGACCTTTTAGTCACGTGACAACAATTTTACTGCTGCAAGACTGATGTATTCAAAAATAACTGTCAGGGGTAATGGTGAGGTAGTAGCACTAACAATGACGAAACCCTCAACCGATGTTCTAGAAGGGCAATGAATGGTTTTTTTTTTTGTTGACCAAAGCAATTAATGGTTAATTATAGAAAGCGAAAGAGAAGAATCCAATGGTGGGCTCACTGACAAGAACCCATAAACAAAGGTAACAGAGGAGCTTTTCCATTCAAAATATTTGACAAACACCAAATCAGTGCTAGAGTGTAAGGAACAAAGGGTAGGAATGTGAAAGAATTTGAAGCAATTGGCGTGCAAGAACTTGAGGCACTTCCGAACTAAAATATATTATAGCTTTTCATGTCCTGACCTCACATCATTAAAATAAGGTGAATTTGATAGCAACTTGATTGCCAAGAGGATTCTATCTTAGAAGAAGCAGATCATCTCATGGAGGCAATGGCCATTCTTGGTCTCATTCCCTTGGAATTTTCGGAAAAAGGTCAATTGTTCAAACTGATCCTATAGAATATACGCAAAGCAATGACAATCTAAAAATACATGATTCAAACCCTGTAATTTAATTTTTTTTTCTTCTGGATTGTTTATGAGTGGTGATGAAGGTGACGTTGAATATTATGAAGAAGATGAAGAAAGAGAAATAAAATAAGTTGTTGTTGGTTCACTATAAGATAAACCAGACCTCCATAATCCAATGACAAGTCATTTTTTAAAATGATCAAACAGTTTAAATTAAAAAAATTAATAAGGTATATGGTGGACCTCCTACAATATTGGTCCACCTTAATCATTTGTGGTTAATGTTAACGCGAAGAAATCAAATTGACTGACAAAAACATTTTTGGGTGATCAAAACGGAAGTGTTACTAGTTATGCGACCAAAATGAAATCAAGAAATTATTCAAAAGAGCTATAAAAGTTGTGATGCAGTATGAAATTTTTCTTAAGTACGGGAGAGAGTATTTCACAGTGAATAATGTCATTAATAACACCATTTTTTTTTTAAAGGAAGTCAAATACATTAATAAACCACATTAATATTGCCTTTTTCTAGTGCCGACATCTTTTACTATAAACTTTGGTTCTATTCATTCATTTTTGAATGTCTACTAATCTCTTTAGATTTAATTTGTCTTGCTAACTTGTGCCTTAAGATTATATTACTTAAAAATACAAATTTTGCATTGAAAAGAGAAATATTTGTACTTTTAAAAATTTGAATTCACAATTTTTAAGACAAAATTATTATACGTAGATTCTTAAGATGTGTCATATTTGAATACATGATTTTTAATAATATTCTACTTTTGTTTTCCTTAACTAGTGCTCTAGAGGCACGTTAATTAACATGACCCTTAATTATATGACCTTTTTTACTCCTACTCTTTTTCTTGTCCCATATAATACAACATCTTTTATAAATTTTCATACACATTAATGAATTTTTTTTACATATATACGAGTTTGTCTATCCAATGCAATATTGAATACACCTTCGATCATGCTAACCAATGTCAGACACTAATTAAAGAAGTCACAAAAGACAAGGTTTAAGTAGAAAACAACACTTTTTACACTTTTGAAGAATTGATTACACAAGTCCCAACACAATACTACAATATTTGTTTCCTTAATCAATGACATGGGGCATTAGTTAGCATTTTCCACAAAATAAAATTGAATACAAACATTTTTCACGATAAATAAATACTCCCTCCGTCCCTTTTTATAGGAGTAATTTACAAAAATCACGTGTATTAAGAAAAGTTGTTAAAGTAATAAAGTTGTCTCAAATGTGTGTGACTATTACTAAATTACCCTTAATTAAATATATATTTAATGTTAACTTTTCATATACCAAGACAAATTGATAGTATTAATAAGGGGTATATTTGGAAAAAGAGTAATTAATGCATCTAGGAATTTGTATATGATCTTATATTTAGGGACATAACTTTTTTTTTATAAACTACTCCTATAAATAGGGACGGAGGGAGTAAATCCTTTTGTCAAAAGGAAATAAATAACATTAATAACGCCCATTAATATAGTCCCATTTTCCGCGCGAACATCTTATATAAATATTTGTGCTATTTATCTTGAATGTCTACAAGTTTATTGAATGCGAAATGGGGAGATACAAGGCTGAAATGTTGTTGCTTTGGGTGTTCTTTGCTTTGTGTACACTAGAATTCAAAGTTGAAGCAAGAACATATTCACCTTTAGAAAGAGAAATAGAAGCCAAATTGAAGCTCTTAAACAAGCCCGCAGTGAAATCCATCAGGGTATGCAATTCCATAACTCCCCCATCCTAAATATAACTTTATGAATATTATTTTAGAAGATCTTTTTCTTTCTTAGCATCTTGCAGTGCTCTAAAAAAGTTGGCTTTCTCTTTTCTTATTTTAAAATCAACAATGAGTGAATGTTTGAATATTAAAAAGATGATAAATTTTCAGATATTGAAAGAAATGTGAATGACATTCTTTTCCATTACATTGCATACAAAGGGGAAAATGATTGTCGTATTTGAGCTCCTCTTGTTTTTTTAAGATTTTTTGGGAGGATTGAGTACTACTTAATTATTACAATGGGTGGTGTAGTACCACTTATACTTAGTTCAATCTAATATCAATTAATCTTGCACTTCTTTTGTTTAAGAGTAATGTTGGGGCTTGTGGTTTTTCAATTTAGATTAGTGATGACAACTTAGTAGGGATGACTAATATTTTGCTGCTTTTTTTTTCTTCAAAAAATAAAAAAAAATGATTTATAATTATTGTGTTAGAATGAATATAAAATCTGATATTGTACTTTTTTTGCAGAGCAAAGATGGAGACATTATTGATTGTGTTAACATCTATAAACAACCTGTTTTAGACCATCCTGCTTTAAAAAATCACATTATTCAGGTGCGTTATTAATTACTACTATCAGGTATATTCTATGTTGCAATTATTTGAGAGCGTTTGTAAACAAATTGATTCACGAATTTTTTTAGAAAAACCAAATTGTATTTTTTTGTAAACGAGAAATACCAACGAGTGTCATCGAAACACTTTTTAAGAAATTTGAGTGATAAATTTTTATGAAAATTTATTTATTCAGTGTATTGGAAATTAAAGTATTTAACTTTTTAAGAGTTTTTTTTAATTAAAATTCTTAAAAAGTGTCGTGAAGACATTCGTTAGCAAGACTCTGTTTGATCAAACTATGATCAATTTGCGCAGCATAAGTGCTTATTGAAATAAGCTGTTTTAATCAAGATGAAAAATAATGAACAAAAACAGAAAACTGAAAGAGAGAAGAACTGAGAGAGTTTTGATTGTAATGTGAATCTCATTAAGAAGTGAATGTACACATTACAAAGCCTTTTATAGGCACATATATGACTTGCTTGTAGCACAAGCTATCTCACTAACTAACAAGTTTTGTAACAAATTTTCTAACTAACTTGCTAAGTGGCAGTTATGGATTAAGTCTTAACACTCCCCCTTAATTCATAACTGCTGAATATTTAGGACACCAAGTTTCTTCCTCAAAAACTCAAATCTATCAAGCTTCAAAGCCTTAGTGAAGCCATCTGCAAGTTGCAGTTCTGTAGGACAGTACTGCACCTCAATCATTCCATTAGTCACCTGCTTCCTAATGAAATGGAATCTAGTCTCAATGTGCTTGCTTCTACCATGAGAGATTGGATTCTTAGCAAGACTTATGGCAAATTTGTTGTCAATTCTCAGTGTTAGAGGTTTCACAACTTCACACTTGAGCGCTTTCATCACTGAATCCAACCACAAAGCTTGACATGTTGCAAAAGTTCCTGCAATGTACTTAGCTTCACAAGATGAGAGTGCAGTAAGAGGTTGCTTCTTGGTGCACCAGGATATTGCAGCATCATTAAACTTGAAGACATAGCCTGAAGTACTCCTTCTATCAGTCAAGTCCCCACACCAATCACTATCTGAGTACCCTATGAGCTCATTCAATTCACTTCTACTTCCATTAGGGAATAGCAGGCCATATTCCATAGTTCCTTTGATGTATCTAAGGATCCTCTTTGCAGCTATCAGATGAGGTTTCCTTGGGTCATGCATGAATTTGCTAATCACACTGACTAAGTAGCAAATATCTGGCCTGCTCTTACATAGGTACCTCAATGACCCAACCATTTGTATGAACTTGGTTGAATCTACTTTCTCTTCTTCACTGCACTCATCTAATTTTGAGTTTGTCTCTGATGGATTTGAGACTGAGTTACAACTTTCCATCTTAAACTTCTCTAGCAATTCACCAATGCACTTTTACTGATGCATAACCATTCCTTTCTTTAATTTCAAAAATTCCATTCCTAAGAAGAATGAAAGTTCACCAAGATCAGTCATTTCAATCTCTAACTTCCGTTTATCTTTTACTTTCTTAATCTCTGATGTTGTGCTACCAGTAATGAGTAGATCATCAACATACAGACAGATTATGATAATTTGTTCATCACTGAGATTTTGAACATATACACCAAACTCAACTAAACACTTTCTGAAGCCTATATGGATTAAGAACTTTTCAATCCTTTTGTTCCATGCTCTAGGGGCCTGCTTTAATCCAGATAAGGCCTTATGGAGTTTGTACACCATATTTTCCTTGCCTGCAATCTGAAAACCTGGAGGTTGTGACACAAACACTAACTCTTCAAGTGGACCATTTAGAAAGGCTGACTTGACATCTAAATGATAGAGTGTCCGCTCATTTTTGCAAGCAAAAGCCACTACTAATCTCACAGTTTCAATTCTTGCTACTGGAGCAAACACCTCATTGTAATCAATACCATGTTTCTGCAAGAAGCCTCTAGCCACCAGTCTTGCTTTATGCTTTGAAACCTTGCCATCTGGATTCAACTTCACTTTGAACACCCATTTCACATCAATTTTCTTTTTCCTGTCTGGCAAGTTAACAAGTTCCCAAGTTTGATTCCTTTCAATTGATTGTAGTTCTTCTATCATATCTCTTTTCCACACATCAATTTTCAGTGCTTCTTTATAATTGATTGGTTCAGAATCTGCTAGCAATGCAAAGTGAATGAGATCACCTTCATCATTCACTGCATTATCAGGAATGATTTCACAATCATTCAACCTACTAGGTGCTTGTCTGGCTCTTTGAGGCTGTGCGCACCTCGTTTAAAAAACGCGCAATCCTCCGAGGACGTTTGTGAACGCTCGGAGGGCCTTGTGAAGTCGCCACCAAAGTTTTTGTGTAAAGGGAACGTTGATAAACCCTTAAGTTTTTTGTTTGAAGGGAAACGATAATAAAACCCTTGACGATGAGGAAAAGGACTGGTCATCGCAACCATTGTCGGGTTCGGGAGTCGATTACACAAGGGGAAGGTATTAGCACCCCTCACGTCCGTTGTACTCAACGGGAACCTTCTATTCGGCTAAAGCTTAAATTGTTTTTAAATGTTTTACGCGCATGCTTATCTATGTCAAAAAGGAAAAAGAAAAAAATATGATGCAAGGGAAAAAGAAAGTTTTTATTATTGCGCTTGACAAGATGTCGATCTTGCTCCTACGTATCTCCCGGTAGTCGGAGAATTCAAAGCGTACGTAGTTCTTTGGTAGAAAAACGTACATATGTTGGTTAATTTTAAAAGGACGATGTTTTAACCGAATTCTTGCGATTAAACGTAGCTTGTATGCTCGCGCATGGGAGACTTAAGCGTCTTGCTTGTATGCTCGCGCATGGGAGGCTTATTAAGCGTTTGTTTATGAATCGCGTTAGAATGTTAAAAGGCGTGTCCGTAGGTAAAAAGGGTTCGAGTTGGTCGCTATGGGACCAAAATGGGTGCAATGGACTCAAACGAGTCGATCATTGACCGAGGTGACTCCAACGAGTCGGGGGATGGTTCGATTGATCCAACGGGATCAAGAACGGGTACAATGGACTCGAACGAGTCGAACATTGACCGAGGTGACTCAAACGAGTCGAGGGATTGAATCTAGTGGCCGCAGGGGACCAAAAGGTTCGGATTGACCACAAGGGGCCAAGATTTGGTTTGGTATGGTTGGATACGTTGAAAATGGAATGACGATTGTCCGAACGACGAGACATACGTCACGCATTCGTACAATCGGGGCAATGGAGAGACATACGTCACACCATCCCTTTTTCATTCAAGTTTTTGGTTGAATTTCTTAGAAATCCCAAAGTTTATCAAAACATTCGGTTTGAAACCCAAGATGAAGAGGTTTTAGCAATTTTGTTAGAAAACGCACAAGTTCGGCTCATTTTGCGAACGGTTTTGAAAAGCGAACAAATTCGGCGTATGTTCACGTTTGGGTTTTGAAAATCATGAACAATGTTTATTGTTCAAGTTTGGATTTGAAAATGACGAACATAGCTGGTTTGTTCAAGTTGTTTTGAGAGATTGGGGACATAACTTGTTTTGCAAGTTATCCACAAAAGTGTTACCCGAACTTGCGAATTTTCCAATATTATGCAAAATCATTGAACTGGTTTGAAAAACATGAGTTTTAAAACTTCCAGGTTCTGAGCTCTTGGGCTAGAACCTCAAAAATTGGCCATCTGGGAGCCTAAACTCAGATTCTGAGTTCTGTCATGGTCGCTCTGCGACCATGACTTCGCACTGCGAACAATGCGAATTTTTGAGTTCAGAAGCTGTTTCTGAACTATTGTTCAGAAACAACTTCTGAACACACTCAGGACCTTTTAGGAGAGTGAAAAGATTTGAGTTTTGGTAATGAAAAGAGCTGGACAAACCAGTTTTGATGTTTTGCAAACCTTGGGATTTCTTTTGAAATTCAAAAGGGGTTTTTAGAACAAAAAGGTTTTGGACCAAAATTGATATGCAAGCACAATTATAGATGCAAGACAAAGGCTTAGAAACTTACAGAAATCCTTAGCAAAAGCTCCAGCTGCAATGAACTTGGATTGGTTGAAGGTTCTTGCAAAGGTTTTGAATATTGGTGATGGTTTTTGAACTTGTGATGCTTTGTGTTTGGATTGGTTTTTTTTCTGGTTGTTTGCAAGTGTTTGTAAGCTAGAATGAGTAGTGTTTCTTTGTGAATAATGGCTCTTAGAATGCTGTATTAACTGATGCATTGCATCTTGCCTTGCATCTCTATTTATAGGCCAAAATGCAATCTCATGTCATGATGGAAAATCCATAGGACCTAGCTGATTTGTGGGCTAAATTCAGGCTATTTGGCTTTGCATTTAATGCTAATGGATAGAGGCAACCTTGCCTTGTGCCAAGGGTTAAAGGCTTGACTGATTTCAGCCACAAATTCAATGGTCTTTGGATAGAAATGATGATGAACATGGCTGGATTGCAATTGGCTAAGCTTGGGGATTGATCCTTGCAATCTCAATGGTTGATCAATAAAAACGTGCACTGTGATGTGCAGAGGTTGGGGGATGCAAAAGGCAACATGTGGCTGGTGTGAGAGAAGTGAAAAGCTGCTGAAAAACAGGGCAAGCAATCATGGCTTTTGCAAGTGAAAAACCAGCTGGGTTTGACTGGTTTTGGGGGAGCAAGCAGGAGGAAAGTCTTCAAGCAGGTGGCTGACAACCTTGGGGTGGTTAACAGGTCACTTGGGAGGGACAAGAGCTGCCCAAGGGCAAGCCCACTTTCTTGTCACATGCTAGGTTGGAAGAAAAAGCTTCTTACCTTGGCATTAATGGCAAGTCTCTCAACTCTGGCTTTGCTGAGCCCAATTAGCCATGAATGTTGATTAAAATAAATATGCAAATGATGTGTAACAAATTCTGGAATTAAATCAAAGAAACCAAAAATCTGCAGAAAAATCGCAGACTTCGCACTGCGAAGTGAACTTCGCACTGCGAAGTCATCATTTTTGAAATGTTGACTTTTTTGTTGACTTTTGTTGACTTTGACTTTTTCCCTCTCTTTGATTTTTTTGATTTTTGTTTTAAAAGGCTTAGGAAAAAATTGGGGTACTACAGAGGCCTTACTGGTGTTACATTTCCTTCTTGATTATTTTCAACATCATCCTGACCCTCTTCATTTTCTGATTCATCACTTGAATCTGGATATATATAGCTTTGCTGAACCTCACTGCTATATACAGGTTCACTTTCCCATTTCCACTTCTCAGCTTCATTTACTATCACATCTCTACTGATATGAACCTTCTGAGTTACAGGGTTGTAAAGCTTGTATGCACCAGTTGGATGATAACCTATAAGTATCATAATCTCACTTTTATCTTCAAGCTTACTTCTTCTAGTATCTGGTACATGTTTGTAGCACAAAGAGCCAAACACCTTGAAATTCTTCACACTAGGCTTCCTTCCACACCAAGCTTCTTCTGGTACCTTCAAATTTAGCTTCTTTGTAGGACATCTGTTTAAAATATAAGCAGTTGTGGTGACTGCTTCACCCCAAAACTTGTGTGGTAGATTCTTCTGCTTAATAATGCTTCTAGCCATGTCAAGCAAAGTCTTATTCCTTCTTTCTGCAAGTCCATTGTGTTGTGGTGTATATGGAGCTGTTACTTCATGAGCAATTCCTTGATTTATGCAGAAAGCTTCAAATTCCTTAGATGTATACTCACCTCCACCATTTGTCCTCAAAATCTTAATAGCTTTATCACTCTCTTTCTCTACTAAGACTTTGAATTTTCTGAATATCTCCAAAGCTTCACTCTTAAGCTTAATAATATACAACCATATCATTCTTGTAAATTCATCAACAAAGGTAATGAAGTACTTACTACCACCCAAAGAAGTTACCTCAAAAGGTCCACAAATATCAGAATGAATTACTTGTAATGCTACACTTGCTCTTTTAGGTGCTTCAGATACAAATGGCAACCTACTTTGCTTGCTTTACATACACACTTTCACATATAGTTTTTCTGATATTCAGTTTAGGTAAACCATGCACCAGTTCTTTAGATTTCAATTCACTAAGGCTTCTAAAATTCAAGTGACCATACCTCAGATGCCATAGAGCTTCAACATCTTCACTAATTGTTGCAAACAAGCACATCATCTTATCACTTGAGATGCTGCATCTGTAGGTTCTATTCTTTGACAGAGTAGACCTTAACACTAAGTTATTCCTGGCATCAAACAGTTTCAATGAATTACCATCCATTGTTACTGAGAACCCCTTCTCCACTAATTGACTTATGCTCATCAGATTACACTTCATATCTGGAACATAGAAAACATCTTCAATAATGATTTTCCCACCATCGTTGCTCTTAATCACCATATTTCCACTTCCTTCTGATGCAAACTTTCTACTTTCAGCTAATTTGATACTAGTTTTCTTGCTAGAATCAAAATTAGTTAACCATTCTCTATGAGCAGTCATATGATTAGAGCATCCAGAGTCAAGATATCACTCTTCATTCTTGATCTTTGAAGGTGAGAAAAACACACAAGAAGGGGGGGGTTGAATTGTGTGGACTCAAAAAACTTAGGTTTCTTTTTCTTCTCAAAAAATATGTTAAGTTCAGAATCAGGTTCTGAACTTTTATCAAAGTTAATTATGCAGCGGATTCAAATGAAAAGAGAGAAGGAAAGAGAGACACACAATGTTTTTATACTAGTTCCTTCCACAAGTTGGAAGTAGTCTAGTCCCCTTGTTACTAACAAGAGATTTTAACTATAATCAGACTGATTACAATTGCTCAACCACAAAGGAAGAGACTTCTAATGCTCAAGACACTAAGTCAAGAGGCTTCCAATGCTCAGAAAACAAAGTAATGAGACTTCCTGCTCAGACCACAAAGGAATGAGACTCTAATTGCTCAGAACACTAAGTAATGAGACTTATGATGCTCAGTACGCAGACTGAGACTTGAACCAAACTGAATTACAAAGAAAGTAAGTTTGGGTTGAACACTTGGTCAAATATCAGAGGTATTCACTTAATACAAGTTTGTAAGAATTCTTAAGAGTTTTGGTGACACTCGTATTTTTTACAGCAAAACAGAGCACAGTTTCAGACAGTTTTGATTCAAGAGTCTTAGCAGTTTTCTTCTTCAATTCTTCTTCCTTATATAGAGGAAAATAGAGCTGTTGAATATATCCAGGAATTAGGCTAAGAGCCGTTGCAAATCTTGAACTAGGTCAGACTGAATTTGTGAGCTAAAACCCAGCAGATAACAGAGCAGCATCCATTTTTTAATTTGCTTTCCTTAAAAGCTGGGGAATGTTCAGGTCAGGGAGACAACTGTTCCATTGGAGTTGTTCTGACATTGCAGGCATTAAATGCGCACAATAACAGTTGCTTTATCATCCACGTCAGACTTCAGAAGCTTCTCAGGAACAGTACTTCAGAAGCTGTTCTTCAGACTCAGACTTCAGAAACACTGTTCATCAGAAGCTGGTCTTCAGACTCAGACGCACTGTTCATCAGACGCTGGTCTTCAGACGTTGACTTTTGTTGACCTTCAGACTCAGCCTTCAGACGTTGACTTTCGTTGACCCTCAAACTCTGCCTTCAGAAGCACCCTTCAGATTCAGTTTTCCTTCAACTTTGCAACACAGCTTCTAAGCTTTCCTTCTTGCTCTTAGCTTGTTCTTCCATAACCAATATTAATTAATCAACATTAAGAACATGGTTCTGCACAACTTAGAACAAAGCATTAGCACTTACCAATTTTCTTTTTAACACTTTGTTATCATCAAAACCTTAAAGAGAGATCGATGTTCATACAAATTGTTCCAACAATCTCCCCCTTTATCCAAAAGAGAATTGTTCATACATTTTGTTCAAACAATCTTATCTTCACATGTAGTAGCCATCATCAAAACTGTATTGGGACCATCTCCATGAGCTATACTTGCTTCCTCATCAGTCTTTTCATCTTTCTTGAACCAGCATTCATCAGCAAAATGTCCATACTTTTCACAATTGTAGCACTGAACTTTACTTTATCAAAATCCTTCTTCTTATTCTGACCTTTGCCAAATTCGTTCTTGTAAAGTACCCATTTCAGTACCCAGGGTGGGTTGATAACCCACAGCGGAAGGCATTCGGCCCAATAGGGCAGATACTTCGGATCCGGCTTGGACAAAACGGAAGATATTGTCGATAAATAGAAGGACATCCTGTTCATTGACATCTCGGAAATATTCTGCCATAGTTAGGGCAGTTAAACCAACTCTCATACGAGCTCCGGGCGGTTCATTCATTTGCCCGTAGACTAGAGCTACTTTTGATTCGGCAATATTTTTTTCATTAATTACTCCGGATTCTTTCATTTCCATATAAAGATCATTTCCCTCACGAGTACGCTCACCTACTCCGCCAAATATGGATACACCTCCATGAGCTTTGGCAATGTTATTGATCAATTCCATAATCAGTACTGTTTTACCTACCCCAGCTCCACCGAAAAGTCCTATTTTTCCGCCACGGCGATAAGGAGCTAAAAGATCTACTACTTTAATTCCTGTTTCAAAAATGGATAATTTTGTATCTAACTGTATAAAGGCAGGCGCGGATCTATGAATAGGAGATGTTGTGCGAGTATCTACAGGACCTAAATTATCAATAGACTCTCCAAGCACGTTGAAAATTCGACCTAGGGTTGCTCCGCCGACTGGAACACTTAGGGGAGCTCCCGTGTCAATCACATCCATTCCTCTCTTTAGACCATCTGTAGCACTCATAGCTACAGCTCTCACTCTATTATTTCCTAATAATTGCTGTACTTCACAAGTTACGTTAATTTCTTGGCCAACAGTATCTCGACCTTGAACTATCAGAGCGTTGTAAATATTAGGCATCTTCCCTGGTGGAAAAACTACATCGAGTACCGGACCAATTATTTGCGTGATACGTCCCAGATTTTTTTTTTCAAGTCCAGAAACCTCAGTATCCGAAGTGGTAGGAGTTAGTCTCATATTAAAATATATCCGTTTTTTTTTTCAAAAAAAAAAAAAATTGAAATCAAGAAAAAACTGTTCGATAACAAAGCAAGTTGATCTGTTAATAATTGATTTTCTTGGTACCACCCAACCAATTCAATTTCACAATTCAATTTCAATGAATGAATTTTCAAAGTCAACCCAGTCATTATGAAAATTTTAATTGGATGAAATCTTTTGAAAGTCTTTCATTTGTTTATCATTATAGATTATAGACAATACTATCTATATTATCTATGGAATTCGAAGCTGAACTTTGTTTACGATTCCGTTTTTCTAGGATTTATACTTAGCATATTTTTTTTACCTATTTTTCTTTTCGTGGGCGAATTCTGCCCATTTTTTCATCTAGGATTTACATATACAACATATATCACTGTCAAGGTCAAGAGTAAATTTTTTATTATTGAGAATAAAAAATTCGATTCAAAAAAAAAAAAAAATAGAGAGGCTCGAAATTTGAAAAAAAAAAAAAGGATTGGGTTGCGCCATACATATGAAAGAGTATAGAATAATGATGTATTTGCCAAATCAAATATCATGGTTAAATTAAATAATGAACCATTCGGATTAAGTGATAATATTAGTTGATCGATCATTTGTGAAAGGTTTTATTAACTCCTAAGTTATGTCGAGTAGACCTTGTTGTTGCTAGAATTCTTAATTCATGAGTTGTAAGGGGGATTTATGTCACCACAAACAGAAACTAAAGCAACGGTTGGGTTCAAAGCTGGTGTTAAAGATTATAGATTGACTTATTATACTCCTGACTATGAAACCAAAGATACTGATATATTGGCAGCATTCCGAGTAAGTCCTCAACCTGGAGTTCCGCCTGAAGAAGCAGGTGCAGCGGTAGCTGCCGAATCTTCCACTGGGACATGGACAACTGTGTGGACCGATGGACTTACCAGTCTTGATCGTTATAAAGGACGCTGCTACCACATCGAACCTGTTGCTGGAGAAGATAATCAATTTATTGCTTATGTAGCTTATCCCTTAGACCTTTTTGAAGAAGTTTTGTCACCAGTTCTAGACTTTCCATTGTTGGACCAGTTTGTTCTTCCTTTTCCCTTTTTCTTGAAATTCTTGTGATTTCCCTCTTTCTTGAATGTTTGTGCTTGAAGAGCTTGTTGTATAGATCTTTCAGAACCTCTATCAATCACTAACAACTCATGTGCTTCCAGTGAACTTTGCAATTCTTCAATCTTCATAGTTTTAACATCCATTGCTTCTTGGATTGCTACTACTATGAAATCAAACTTTGGATTCAAAGATCTCAATACCTTCTCTACTACCATCTGATCTGAGATGTTTTCACCATAATTTTTCATCAAATTCACAATCTCAATCATAAAGTAATCACTTACTTTTTGATCTTCCTCCATTTGCATCATCTCATACTTCCTTCTATATGACTGCAACTTGACTTGTTTCACCTTTTCTCCCCCATTGTGATAGTTTTCCAGAATGTCCCAAGCTTCTTTGGATCTTGTTGCCTTTGATATCTTCTCAAAGTGCTGATCATCAACATTTTGTTGAATGTAAAACAGAGCTTTACAATCTTTCTTCTTCGCTTCTTTGAATGCCAACCTCTGTGCTTCAGTTGGATTTGCCCCCAAATCCTCATAGCCATTCTGCACCAGATCACTTACATCTTGTGCTCCAAAAAGCGATTTCATCAATGCACTCCATCGTTCCCAGTTCTTGCCATCAAGAACTAGAATGTTTGATCCAAAACCATTGTTATTCATCTTGCTTTGATCAAGAAATCGATACTCACACCTCACTCAGTGTTTCCCTATAGTGATTCCCCTCACACTTCACTCGTGTTTCCCTAAGATTTAACCCAGGCTCTCTATACCAATTGTTGGATCAAACTATGATCAATTTGCACAACATAAGTGCTTATTGAAATAAGCTGTTTTAATCAAGATGAAAAATAATGAACAAAAACAGAAAACTGAAAGAGAGAAGAATGGAGAGAGTTTTGATTGTAATGTGAATCTCATTAAGAAGTGAACGTACACATTACAAAGCCTTTTATAGGCACATATATCACTTGCTTGTAGCACAAGCTATCTCACTAACTAACAAGTTTTGTAACAAATTTTCTAACTAACTTGCTAAGTGGCAGTTATGGATTAAGTCTTAACAGACCCATTATAATAAATAAACGTCTACTTAGAGTTTAAAAATCAAGCATTAAAACATATAAGAAAATATTCATTACATTGGGAGAAATGGAGGCTTGAGTCTCCTCCACAAATGTCAAAGAAGCAATCATGTATTTGGAGCCTATCATCTACCAGGCAAATACTCCATCAGGTCAACTAATATAAACAAAAAACCATAAAGGTCGACTTCACCTCTTTGGTATGAGACTTGATTTATGTTCAACTTTTGAGTAGAAATCCAATTGAGAAACTCTAAAATTCATCTTTTGATTAATCATCAATATTATTTATTCTCATATCATATCCTTTTTTAACTAACAAACTCTGCAGAGGATACCCGATTTTCTTCTTGAATCACAAAGTTCAAGCACGGGAGTTACTTTAAACGCAAGCTCTGATGTGTTTCAAACATGGACGAAAAGTGGAAGTTGTCCAGAAGAAACTGTTCCTATACGAAGAATTCGAAAAGAGGACTTGCTGGGAGCTGTTTCACTTGACCGCTTCGGACAAAAACCTCTAGAACTATTTGTGAATACAACATACAACACAAACCTTAATTTCCACAACCTCGATCCCACCGGTGGTTTTGTTAATCTGAAAAATCGCTCGGTACATATCATAACTTATATTAGCATTCCTCTATTTATACACATGCATGTGCCACACAAGTGATCTCATTTTGATTTATTTTCCAATTTATTGCAGTATAAATGAATGTAATATGACTAACATGCAATAAGAGAGTGGTCTGATCATGCAGGATGCACATCTTGTGACATACGGATATAATTTTATTGGCGCACAAGCAAATATTAACGTATGGAATCCAAAAGTTGACAAACCAGAAGATTTCACTACTGCTCAAATGTGGCTTAAGGCTGATAATGGAAATGATTTCGAAAGCATCCACTACTAGAAAGTTGTCGTTTAGAGACCGATTTAGACACCAAAATAAATCGGTCACAATAGAGACCGAAATAACAACCATTAATTGTAAACTATTAACCAAAACCAAGTTGGTCTCTAAATCGGTCACAAAATTTATTTAGCCACCGATTTATTGGTCACAAAAAAGATTATAAGTTTTTAATTTTTTTTTTTTGGAAATTCTTGTTACCCATAAATAAAAGGTGGGTAATACTACCCATGTTGAGTTGGCCTAATCAAAACAATGTATTTATATAACATTAAAAATAATAAAAAATAAACAAATAACTTTGATTGGTGTCAACTCAGCATGAGTTGTGTTACCCACATTTTATTAATGGGTACCCAATTGTCACCTTTTATTTTATAAGCTTCAATTTGAGCGGGTTATAAAAAAATTTCCCCCCTTTCATGTTTTCATCAAAAATAAAACCTAAAATTTTCCCTCTTTAAATGAATTTTTTCTTTTACCTCTTAATATTACCCCTTTCTACTTTGGTCGTTTTACCAAAGCTTTTCATAAGAACAGAACCCAAACATAACATAAGAACCCTAAACACCAAAATTTCCCCTTTTCTTCATTTTTCATTGAAATCAAAATCAATCATCATGAAATTGATACTCATCATCAATGAAATTGAACCCCATTAGTAAAGATTTGTCATTATGTTGTTCATGTTCCTTCTTTTCTCTTCGTGTTCATGTTGCTGATCGTGTTTGTACTGTACATCGTATTTTCTGCTTGTTTATCGTGTTAATCGTGTTTTGTTCCTCTTCTCGTAATCAACTGTGAATCGTGTTTTGTTCCTCTTCTCGTAAACAACTGTTAATCGTGTTTTGTTCCTCTTCATCGTGTTTTGTTGTTCTGTTCATCGTGTTTTGTCCAGTTCTTCTTCTCAAATCGAAAACAACTGTTAATGTTCTCTTCTCGTAAGGTTTGTTCCTCTTCTCATCATCTTTGTTCATGTTCATTCAATCACTTAAAGGTACTTCTTCTAATAACTTATTATTGCTGTCTTATAATAAAGGTTCATTCAATCACTCGAAGAATCGGCGGAGGCTTTGTTGTCTTATAATAACTTAAAGGTACTTCTTCTAATAACTTATTATTGCTGATCTTGTAGATAGTAACTGTGTGTAAAGACTGTATTAGACAATAGCTTATGTGATAGCTTATGTGATATTAGCTTATGTGATAGTAACTTATGTGACAGTAGCTTATGTGAGTAGCTTATGTGAGTAGCTTATGGATTGTTATAAACCAAATTCTATATAGGAAGGAGAAAGTGTATTGGTACCAAAGATCCTCCTTTAATTGGGATAAAGAATTATGTAGGCTTTTTTCAACTAGAATATGGCCATCATATCAAATTCATATGGATGCTTAGTGAAATGGCCTATAAATTATGTTGAGGATTTAGCGGCAATAGATCTTTCACATTCCAATCTTTAGTGAAGAAAGATGTTGTGTTACTGTTACTAGCAATCTAGAGAAGGGCGTTGCTACAAGTTAATTTTAAATAAGTAGTAATAATTGTCACAAATTGGAAGATTAGAAACAAGGCTAAAAATCTCAACAGATTTAGAATATCCCTGTTAGAAGATTTGCAGCAGTTGAAATCGCGGCTCCGGTAATAGCACATTGCACAATCTGTTCATGAGATGAGTTATCTGATGTAAGTGCAAGTGCTGCCCCGGTGATTGCTCCAGCAACTGCACTATTTTTCTGCACCAAACAGAATAAATAACTACTCAAATATATAGGCCAAGTGGTGGAGAATGTCAAGGTGAACCAGAATCCTGGGCTGGTTTGGTTCATCAAGAAAGACAGGTAAGGACATTATGTTTTAACTAATAAAAGTGCAAATCTTAACGCCTATCATCTTTTGGATTATCATTTGGTTATATCAAAGTTTCCTTTGGCATCTTTTTTTGGTTATTGCTTCAATTATAATTATTGATTTGGTAATTTAATGTGGATTTCAGTTGGATGAAGTGAATGATTTTGTGGTTGATACTGGGCATAGTGTTTCTACTAACAAAGCAAGGGAAGGATCAATCATATCATTCAAAGGTGATCCGGAACCATCAGCTCCTGTGATAAATGAGGATTCAAACGAGTTTCCTTCTAGTTTGGTTCATCCAAAAAGACAGGCAAGCACATCATGCTTTATCTGATAAAAGTGGAAATGTTGAAGTCTATCCTCTTCTGTGGATTATCATGTGGTTATATCAGGGTTTCTTCTGACATTTTGTTTGATTATTGCTTCAATTTAAATATTGATTTCTTAAATTAACGTGGATTTCAGTTGGATGAAGTGAAAGATTTTGTGGTTGATACTGGGCATAGTGTCTCTACTAACAATGCAATGGAAGCATCGATCACATCATTTAAAAGGGATCCTGAACCATCAGCTCCAGTGATAAATAAGAGTTCAATTGAGTTTTCTTCTAGATCTTCATATCTTTCCAATAAAGAGAGACTTCTACTTCGAAAGCAGGCCTTAAGGATGAAAAAGCTACCTATCGTTGCCATAGGTATAATTTTCAGCTCTATTTTGTTTTGAGAAATATTGTATGTCCCATCTTGTCTTCACACATCATAAGTCTATCTTTTAAGTTTATGCATTTTTAAAAAGAGTTATTGTATTGTAGCATCTTGTGTTGATTCCCTTTTTTATTGTGTGGGTTTCTGCATTAATTGCATAAGTCATTGTCTGTTTTATTAGCATAGTAAGATGGCTAGCTAGCATTTTATGTTCTGATTCTTAGTACAAAAGAATTTGGCCAATCCTTTTTTCCCTCACTTGTTGTGACTTGTGTGAGTCATTAATCTTCATTGATGTCATCGTCCTGAAATTGTTTTCATTATTATGAACAATATAGCTCTTATATTTCTGTGTTTTCCTGGAAGTATGCTAATCGGAAGGGGAACATTCTCATCTCTTTTTTGTTTTCTTATCAGGAAAGAGCAATATTGTGACTGGTCTTGTGGAAGCAATCAAGAATCTTTTGCGGAAGCTCCCTTTTGTCATAGTTAATGTCAAAGGAAGGGCAAAAGGGACCTCAGTTCATGAGTTGGTGTCCAAACTAGAGGTATCACATGACAAGCTTCATCCCCTTTTTCTTTTCTCATTGAATTATTCTTTTTTGTCTTGACCAATAAATATTCTTTAAATCCTGAAATTTGTTTTTATCTATCGTACTTGCAGGAAGCAACAGGTGCAATTCTAGTCTCTCAGGAGCCTAGCAAAATCATACTTTACAGGGGTTGGGGGTGGAGAGCGCAACATCGCACCAACTTAATTTATAGGAGAGTAGCTAAAGACGGAGGAGCAAAGCCCAATGTCTCTCCCGAGCTGTTGGAAGCTATCAGAATTGAATGTGGATTGCAGTAACAAATAGAATATTACAATTCAATACCGATCAAGTATCCACAAACAAATTGCCATGATTTTTTCTTCATGGCAGCCGTAGTGGTTACAGTATGATTTATAGAAAGGTGGAGCTATGTAGTCATTGAGAGGCGAATGGCTGATAGACGATGATTTATGTTGAAAAATTTGAGGGTGTCATAGACGTTTGCTAGTAGTAGGAAGAGAAACACCAAAGATGATCTGGAAAAGAAATACTACTGCAAACAAAAGGGAGAGCCGTCTTGAAGCCATTATTGTCTCCTTAAATACCAAGTGTCAGTTTCTGTGTTAAACATTAATCTTCCTCTGGGACTGAACATGGATGTTACAGTGTTACTCCATTCCTCTGCCATGCACCACTTAGCATGGGGTCCTAAAAAGAAAGTTCATACTTGTCTCCTTAAATCAACATTTGCAACACTTAGCATGGGGTCCTAAAAAGAAAGTTCATACTTGGCCTATATATTTTGTCAACTCTTTTAAGTTTCATACTGAAGACTGGAGTTATGGAAAGAAAACCATCAATTGTGGAGTTTGTGTTAAGGGTGATGATGGAGGAGCCAATGAGAATTACTATTATGGGATTATTAAAGAGATTATACAAGTTGAATACCCAGGAGAACCAACCAAGCAATTAGTTTTATTAAACTGTGATTGGTTTGATGTTGTTGTGAACCGTGGTGTGAAGGTTCATACCCAATATGGTATTGTTGAGGTTAATCATCGTAGAAGATATCAAAAATATGATCCTTTCATAATTGCAACAAATGCAATTCAAGTGTATTATGTACCTTACCCAGAAAAAATAAAAGAAAAATTTGATTGGTGGGTTGTCATTAAAACTAAACCAAGAGGTACAGTTGATGATCGATATGCATTAGAGGTTGCGTATCAAGATTCAATCACTAATGTGGATTTCGTAGCAAATGGTGAGGTACTTGGCAATTTGGGAGATGAAGGGGAATATGAGGAATTAGAAACAATCATTGAGGTTGCAGAAGGCATTGAGGATGAAGATGAGGATGAATATGAAGAAGTGAATGAATATGAAGATGTGGATTTCCATGAGGAGGATGATGAAAATTATGATTAGTAAATTATAAGTTTTTTTGTCTAGTTGCTTTCTTGTGGTGCTTGCTGTCTTTTACCACTGCATCTTTTTAACTAGTTGCAGTGTTTGTAATCTTTCTATCTCTTGTTAATATATTTTGCTTATTCAGAAAATTACAAAAGTCCATAATGTGATCAAATTTTATTTAAAAAAGGTAAGTATCCATCTCTTTATTTTGTATATGGTCTTATATAGTTATGATTTAAAGGTAATTATTTCTATTTCTTATCTAGTATTTTTGAACATTTTATACATGGTCTTTATTTTTATTTCTTATCTCTTTATTTTATATTGTGTTCATTGCAGATGGTAGACAAAAGAAAATCTTCTAAGAGTCCTAAGTCCAAAAAACCTCATAAACGTCCAGCTCACATAACTACCACTTCTGAACAATCTCAAGTTCCTCATCCTTCTACAACATCTCATGTCCCACATCCTTCTACAACACTGCACGTCGCACCTACTTCAAGGACACCTAATGTCTTACCTACTTCAAGAACACCTCATGTCCCACCTACTTCAAAGACACCTCATGGCGCACCTACAGCTAAGACAACTCATGTCGCAACTACAACTAGGACAAGTCATGTTGCACCTACAGCTAGGACAACTCATGTCTCACCTACACCTAGGATACGTCTTGTCTCACCTACACCTAGAACATCTGCTACTACTTCAACACCTGGAACATCTCAAGTTGCACCCTTTCCAAGTACATCTCATGTAACACCTCCACCTTCCATAAGAGGTGTAGATTCACCATCAGTTTCACAACCATCTCATTCAGAGGAAGCTACCCCAGGAACTAGTGAAACGGTAGCTGCATCAGAGACACAAAGCAATGTTGGCAAGATAACTTTGTTTCTCAATGGAAAAGGGTATATAGTTACTATATATTATATTTAGTTATTATATTTAGATAACTTGTTTCTCTTTATTTACTATATATTGTATTGTTCACTTTGTAGATTCTTGCCCTCTTACCCGGCAGCTAATGGTATTGGGGAAATTTTCAAGAGTCATTTTAATGGGTCATGGCCATCGTGGAAAAAGGTACCTAGTGCGACAAGAGACATGTGGTTTGGAGAATTTAAGGTATGTTTTATTCCTTTTTCCTTCATATTTTCTTCCGCTTCCATCTCACATACACCTCTTTCTCCCCATTCATTTTTGTTTGTTTTTACGTACAGAAAAAGTTTTCCATTTGTCCACCCGATGATAGATGGGCAAGAAAGAACTTTGAAATGAGAGGTGCAGCAGTCATGAAAAATAATTTAAACAAGGCTCGCACCATAATGGATAGGCCGAGTTGGATTAATGAGGATATTTGGCCTAGCTTATGTAATCATTGGGCAAGTCAAGCATATAAAAAAAAGAGGATACAAGCCAAGACCAATCGAGCATCTGATTGTGGAGGCTTGGGAGGGTCCCTTCACACTTGCGGCTCTATCACCGCTTCTCAACATAAAGATAATATGGTAGTAACCTATCTTTTACTTTATTCCAACATGATTATTATACTCAAACACTTCAATAGCCGCATTATTTTTTGCATAGTATTCAAATAAATGTTATGTCCAGGAGATTGTTTCAAAAAGGACATTATTTTTTGCTTAAGAGTTCTTTCTTGCTGCTTCAGTATATACTTACCTGCTTAAGAATGAAGCAATGTTAAAAATGATTTTAGGATAAAATAAGGAAGAATCTTATTTTTTCCTGTTTCTAAAACATTTGGCAGAATTTAAGATAGGATTTTTGTGCTGATACAATGGTAGGGGATGACATGATTAAGGTTGATGTAGTTCCTTGCACTCTTGCTGAATACTTTGCTTACCACCCATTCATCCTGCTGTATATATGTATATTCGACATAATCAGTATTGTAATTAGTTACTTCCATATAACTGGAAATGAGTAGCAGATAAAAAAGAGAGTTAGAACTGACAAAACCATAAATCTCATTATCAGTGTAGTACTAATAAGAAATAAAGTGTTCATATCTATTGTTGCTGCTGTCAAACAATAAATCTGCTGCTGCTGCTGCTGCACCAGCAATAAATCTGCTGTCAAACAGCTGCTGGTGCGCCAAAACAACACCACAGTACAGCAAAAACAGCCGCATAAAATGGCTAAAAACACCAACAAAATTACCCGAACGCTGAGCACATCTATTGTTGTTGTTGTGTTTGACTGTTATTGTCTTTTTTCACGGAGTAGATGATTTCCTTTTTTCATAGTGTTAATGCTTTTAATGTCTATTATTTTTTTCTTAGACAAAAAGTTCCGGCATCCCACCTACTCATGTGGAATTGTTTCGACGCACACACCAGCATAAAAAAGATAAGACGTGGGTTGATAAAAGATCTGAACATGTGGATGTAAACTCTCAACTTTAACTTTAGTTTCTGTAGTGCATATTATGTTGGTTTTATTATGTTTCTAGTTAGTTTGACATATCAATTAATCTTATATTTCCGTTAACAGAAAGAATTTACACGCAAGTGGGATGCTTTGACACAAGAAGCATCTTCGCAAGGATTGCCTCCACCAAATCAGCTAGAGGTGTGGTCTGATGTTGCAGGAGTAAAGAAAGGACAAATATATGGTCTTGGAATGGAATCCTCTGTACTAGCAGGACGTCCACATTATCGTGGCTCTGGTTCTTCTTCAACCGAGTGGGTGCAAAGGCATGAGCTTGAAGAAATAAGAAATGAAAGAGACCAACTTCGGAAAGAATTGGCAAAAACAAATAAGGCCGTTGAACACCAATTTCAATTGATAAAACAAATGATGGAAACCATGAACTTCCAACCCACCCACCATTCTATAGACCAAACCAATGAGGAAGACCAAGCTAATGATAATGAAGTTGATGATGATGAGGATGATGAGGTTGGTGATGATGAGGTTGATGACGAGTTAGAGTTGGAAGCACAAAATGTTCCTGAATAGATAATATGATGTGTTTTGTTAATTCACATATCTATTTGGATTAGTATTTTGTTAAGCCTACCACTTGGAACTTTCTTTTGGTTAGTATTATGTATTTTGTTAAGACTACCAAGTGCAAAGGCTTTTGTGAATACACAAATCTCCTATGTAATTATATTTTGACTAGTTTATGTATTTAGCATTAAATGGTTAATGTTATTTCTTTCATCATGTTACATTGAATTATTTTGATCTTCTGTATGGAATTTGATAAAAATGTCAGTTATAAAATTACAATATTAAAAAAAATATTGTAATTCTTTTAGTCACAAAACAGTGACCAGTATAATATTATTCAGCAAACAATTGAAAATAAAATCCAGTTAGCGACCGAATTAGAGACTGTAATTTATAATACAATAAATAAATTTCTGTCACAAATTCGGTCTCTAAATTCGGTGGCTAATTAAGTGGCAAAACCAGTCACAAAATAAGTCACTAAATTAGCTGATTTCAGCCAAAAAAATGGGTCTAAATCGGTGGCTAGATTCTGTCTCTGGATCAGTCTCCAAAGACGTCTCTATATCAGTCTCTAATTCCGTCTCAAAATTCAGTGACAAAATCGGTCTCTATGTATAGTCACAAAATCAGTGGCGAAAAATCAGTCGCTAAACCGGTCACAAAGGATCAGCGACCAGCGTTTTAGCCACTTTTATTTTTGGTCGCTATTTCGGTCACTAAATCAATCAGTGACCGATTTTGTTGATGTAGCGACTGAAAATTCGGTCTCTAAAAGCCTGATTTCTTGTAGTGATCGAAGCAGGCTGGACGGTTAGTTTTCACGCTCCTTCAAAGTCCATTTACTATACATACATACATTACATAATTTTTTCCTAGTTGTTTCATAGTGATATAATCCCTCTTAACTCAACTATAAGCAAATGTTAGCTGATTTATCCATATTTAATGTTATTATTCCAAAATACCCATAAATTAATTCTTAAATGTAATGAGGAGACGATTGTTATATTAGGAGTGGATTAGTAGATACACTTAACTATGTGAAAGTAGATATTTTGCTTATAGTTGAGTCCATGCGTGATTAAAAGCATGTATGATGCTATAAATATGAGTACACATATGGCTAATGCTCTCTATATGGTTTAGGTTAATCCAAAGTTGTATGGTGACCACAACACCCGTTTGTTCACCTATTGGACTGTAAGTTATTATTTATTGAAAGATTTTTCTCTTTTGTTGGTCTTTTCAAATCTTATAGTTTTTTTATAACCACAAATTAACCCCAAGAGAAATAAACATTGATTTTTGGTTTCTTGGTTGTGATGCAGAAAGATACATACAAGTCAACAGGCTGCTTTGATCTTACATGTCATGGTTTTGTGCAAACAAACAAGGATATAGCCCTTGGTGCTACCCTAGGACCTGTTTCATCCCCTCATCAACAACAATATGAAATCAATGTTGGTGTATTTCAGGTAATTACAAAGTAGAAGCGCTCACACACACACACACACAAGTTTTATACAATGGTTTCACTAATACAAAATAATTGTTATTTTAATTTCACTTGGCTTGATTTAGGATAATGCCCAAAACTGGTGGCTTAAATTGAAGAATAACATCCCTGTAGGTTATTGGCCAGCAGAGTTATTGGGTAATTTAAGACACAGTGCAACATTGATTCAATGGGGTGGACAAGTGTTTAGTTATGAGGTCAAAACAAAACCTCCTCACACAGGAACACAGATGGGTAGTGGAGAGGCAGCAAGTGGTCGATTTGGGGCCGCATGTTACATGGGTAGTGTGAGAATTAAAGATTATTCACAAGCTCTTAAGTACCCATCATTTGTAAGTACACATGCTGCAGAACCATATTGTTACAGTGCCCTCAATGATGCTCCATATGGAAAAGACCCTGTTTTCTACTTTGGAGGGGCTGGAAGAAAACCTCCTTATTGTGCTTGAAATCAGATATTGATTAACTATATAATATATATGGTTGTTTTGTATATTGGACGCTAAAATGTGTTTGATGAACAATAAATATGTTTCTTGCAAGTTTACTTTCTTCTTGTTTCTTATCAAATCATTCATCATATTTGTTCTTTTACTTTCTTATTGTTTTTGTTTTCTTCTCCCTTTTGTCTTTCTCCTCGGCACATCTCTCTTATTTCTTATAAGATGCATGTGAGAGTGTATTGTTAATAGTTAAACGACATATATATAAATGCCATTAGTAGTAGATAGTCAAACCTCTTAACTATTTGTTAGAAATTTAATCTCTAGTTTGAGCATATAAATAACATTTTTTTAGAAGATGCCAATTTATTGAGTGGATAACAATTATTTGTAAGATTAGTCTCGACAATTATACATAGTAGATGCAAGCCTAGGAAATGCGACCCACGATCAAGGAAAACACATACTTTCAAACATTGTTGGGTCACAATATCCAAACAAAGCAAAATGAGGAATTATATTACTTAATCCAGTTATCTATAATCTTCCATCCAAGATCAATTGACATATGAACTTCTTCCTAATTTTCATAAATAACTTGTTTAGGTTCTGGTTGTTCCACTCTTACATGCTTTCTTCGTAAAAAAGCATCCTTGTTGGCAACAAACATCTTTGTTGGTGGATTAAATAGTTTATATGCATTTGAAACATTACTTGCACTAGGAAAGATGCATTTTTCAGTTTTTGCATCAAGGTTTTTCCTTTTCTCATATTGTAAATGTGAGCATATAAGCAATGCAACGGGAAGGAGTCTAGAGTAATCTACCACATGTTTTCTTGAGCTACAAGCCTTTTTTGGTGGCCCTGTGTTTGAAGTACACAAATCAAGTTTCTCTTCAAAACACAAACACTTCAATTTACAACTTCCGACCAAAATATCATTGGAACTAGTCCTTTGACTAGCAAACTTATTACCACGTTGACAATTATTCTGCTTTTTCGCTCTGATATGTGACATCTTTTACCCAAAAACAATCAAATATAATAAAAAGGGCAAAATTACAAGACAATTTGGTCCAAAAAATAACTTTGGAATAAATTAGTCACTTAAACTAAATGCCAAAATAACAAAATAAGGAAATATAATCTAAAATCCAAATGCCACTATTATTAGTTAGAGACGGTTATAAAATTCCCAAAATAAAACCAAAGCTTATAACCAAACACAACGGTAACATAACAAAAATAAAATGTCTTTCTAATATTATCATGGCATGTAACCACTCATTCAGTCATTTGCTTTCTTTATGAATCTTGTCACCTATAACTAACTGGCCATTTACCTGCATTATTATTGTGCAAGTGGTCACATGAGAATAAACAAAACTAAGTTATCATACCCCAAAAGGCCAAAACCATAAAATCAGAGCAGTACGATAATTTAAATGCCTTATCAACATATTTAAATTTAAAAAAACCAACAATTCATAAACATATAGCACATTATCATCAATGCATGCTAATCATGATTTATTTCAACGATGTGAATCCAGCTAATAATGGGTTGGTATGGGTGGAGAAGTCACCTGCTACCCCATGAGTTAAAGAATGAAGAGTCTCGTCTAACTTATTATTCAATGGAAACTTTCCATCAGTCCCACACCTTATAATTTTTATTTTCATTTTTATTTTTTATGAGCAATGTGAATTATTAACTTAAGGGTACTTAAACCCAATACAATAAGTCTGATTAAATACATAGAAAGCAAGAAAGTGGATTAATCCACCAATTAGAGTAAACAACATTCTTATTTTTTTTCTTTTTCTATTAATAATCAAAACCATGACATCCACTTAATTCTATCAACCACTTCCGTAATATTCACTACTTTCCCATTAAAAAGAATGTAATTATGTTCCAACCAAATGCACCACACCGTAGTTACCCAAATTAGATGAGACACTTTCCTAACATTCTTCCCTTTACATACCTCATAAAAAGTAGAAAAATATCTATCAATTCGTCTCCCTACTCCGTTGGTAGTTTCGATTTCTCTAAAACACAATACAAAACATTGTTGGTGCATATCTTGAATTACACATCTTTTCCATAATTTCACCCGAGTTTATAATCTGTCTTGAAGTAATCTCCATCTAAACACTATTATTTTAGATGGTACTGTAGTTTTCCACATCCTCTGCTTCGCCGAGATGAATTCATCGTCATATATAATCATTGCGAGTTTGAGAATTTATCTGCTCCTGATAACAGTCATTGACCGAAAAATTGTTGCTATTATTCTGCTTTCATTCAAAACCATCTTCCTATTATTCTGCTTTCATTCAAAACCATCTTCCTTCTCTGCATCATAAACGGTGGGTGGCCCGATAGCGGAAACCTGATAGCAGGTGGCCCAATGGATCTTGAAGAGGCTCTGATACCATATTAGAAATCGTGGTTGGGTCTAACACAACCCCACAAAACCGTCTTGTGAGGTGAGGATTGCCCCCACTTATAAACACATTGTTCGGCCATCTCATATCCGATGTGGGACTCTTAACAGAAACATAACAATGTAAATGATGAAAGTGCTTAGGAAGAGAACAAAATACAAAACGAAAGGCAGGGGAATAAAACAGATGATTTGAAAGTGAAGAGATGAAGACATGATTTCAAATTCCAGGTCTTTGTCTCCATCTCTCTTTCACATGTCATCATATATGAAATCCTCACTAATTTTGTGTTTTCTTTTGTAACTTCTCTCTCTTAAATCAATTAGTAAGCATTATTACTATAGATAATGAAACAAACCTGATTGAATCAATTAGAAATAACCTTGAAATAACTTTTTTTAGTTTCAGTGATGAGGATAGGTTATGGATTAACTGAGATTTGTTTAATAATTTAATTTAAATTTTTGCTATAGTTTTGATACAGATTTGTTGTTTTATATCTTTGCTATGTAGCTAGAGATTTGCTACGAATTGGTTGTCATATACCCAAGCTAAGTAGCTAGAGATAAAAAGTCTTAGTTAACTTTTAACGATAAACTATGCAATAGCTAGGAAATATAAAAAACATAGATGCAAATTATCTAGGAAAATTTTGGGAAGCTAATTTGCGTCCCAATCCATGCTACGACCGCTTCCAAAGACCAATCGCAACAAATCCGTAGCTAACATGTACTTGCTATAGATTAGCTACGAATTTGATACTATTTAGTCGTAGCAAACCACCAATTTTCTTGTTGTGATACTAATAAATGCACGTAGTAATTTGTACATGAGATTTTTTTTTTGTTACTTATGAACACGGGCTTATATTTAGAGACAATGTGCTTATAATTAGGGACGAATGGGGTAAACAATAAAAGTTGAAAATTTGTCAGTTTCAAATATAAGTAAAAGGATTAAATATGTTTTTCATCCAAAAAATAATTATTTTATTTTTCATCACAAAAAAAAAAAGAACTTTTTAATTACTACAAATTATTATGCAAACCGTTTTAGTTTTTGTTGTTATTTTAATATATATTTTAGAATGATTTTATTTTTCAGAAATGTTTTGAACATTATAAAAAAAAGTTCCACCAAAAATGTGATCAAAATATGGTTTCAAGGTCTAAAATTTTGTTACTCTAATCTTGATTTGACATTTTAAAAATTCATATTTAATTCATCCCATATAGAAAAATTTAAAATTTTTATGATGAAACTTTTTATAATTTACTAAGCATGCCTGGAAAAATCATTTAAAATGTATATTGACTTAACAATAGAGACTATAATTGCTTATAGGATCATTTCAACTTCTTCTATTTAGAGAGAAAAAAATACAAAAAAGTTTGAAAAAAATTATAAAATAAATTAATGTTGGTAGAACCCACTTAGTGGTAGGATCTATTTTATACTTTTGTGTTTATCTTTTTGTAAATGACATTCTACAATTATTTTAAAAAATGAAGAGGATCTCAACTCCTCAGTCCCACATTATTTGTCACATAAATTAAAAAAGAGAAATGCTAACAAGTGTCATAAGACCACTTGATAAGAAGTTTAATCAGAAAATTTTATCTTAAAAATTGTGCATTCATTAAGTTGAACTTTAAAAATTGACTTTTGTTTTATTAAACACATATTATTTTTATTTTTGTCTTTTTAACAAGTGCCCTTAGGGCACCCCCTTAAAACACTTGTTAGTATAACTCATTAAAAAATATGATAAATCAAAGAAATAATAAGTATTTTTCAACATTTTACACAATCACCCATGCATATTAAATATTGGTGTATTTTTATAAGGCTTAATTGCAGTTTTGGTCCCCCTATTTTAACCATTTTGCAAAGTAGAGAATAATAAATTAGGAGTGACGAAATAAGGGTACAATGTGTGAAATAGAGTATGCAACTTGTGTTTTTATTTTTGTTGAGCAATATGCAACTTGTGCTTATAAAAAGGAAATTCAGAGTGATCTAGAAACCATTTCACAAGAAACAAACAGTTTTTTTTATCGTCTAGTTTTTTAAAATAAATGAAGAATGTCATTGAGAAAGATAAGCACAAAATAGATAGTGAATTCTAATTTTAAGTGGGACTCACCATCATTAAATATTTTATATTTTTTAAACTTTTTTTTTGTCTCTATCTCTACAAATGAAAAAAAAATTAAAGATCATTAAAAATGGAGTATTTTTTTTAGGCAAAACAAATAAAGACTTAGTTATTTCAAAAATAAAATAAAACAATCCCTCCATCCCAAAATATCTGAGTCATTTGCAAAAAAAACAATTGTCCCAAAAAAATTGACTTATTTTACTTTTCAGTGCAATATTAATTGTGTTTTTCCAATTATAACTCTAATAAATACTATCTTTGTCCTTATATATAAGACTTTTTTTTACCAAAATCACAGGAATTAAGAAATTTGATATTTGTATTAAAGTTGTTTGTAATCACTATTGTTTTTACAATTTTATCCTTTAAGAGAGAGAGTTAGTTTATGTTTTCAACATGTTATTTATTATTGATTGAAGAAAAAGATGTATAATAAATAGGGGTATATAGGTAAAGAAATAATTAATGTAGTTGGAAATAGCAAAGTGGTCTTATAAAAATGGACAAAAAAAATCTCAAAAGGGTATTATAATTAGGGACAAAGGAATATATTCTACTTTATATTTATGATAACGAGGAATGTACCAATACTTCACAAGACACTTAAAACCATTTTTTTTCTCTCTTTCACTTATAGAATTTTTCTTAATATGTTTGAAATGAATAAAATCGGTTATTACGGTTATTATGGGAGTAAAGACTTAGTAACAATTTTTTTGTAAAATGAAAATAAATGACATTAATAACGCCCATTAATACAGTCCTTTTTCCGCGCAAACATTTTGTATAAATATTTGTGCTATTTATGTTGAATGTCAACAAGTCAATTGAAGGAGAAAAGAAGAGATCAAGATATCAACAAGTTGGAATGGGGAAATGCAAAGTTGCAATATTGTTGCTTTGTGCGTTCTTTAACTTTTGCACCATACTAGAATTGAAAGTTGATGCAAGAACATATTCACCTTTAGAAAGAGAAATCGAAGCCAAATTGAAGCTCTTAAACAAGTCTGCAGTGAAATCCATCACGGTATGCAATTTCATAACTCCTCCATCCCAATTATAAGTACTCCCTCCGGTCCTTATTATAAGAAGAAAAACCAAAAAACATCAAAATCAATACAATCATTAATTGTTATAACTTTTTAAATAATTTTACAAATATACCCCTATAGAAAGTTGTGAAACATTAAATACATCCAATAATATTGAAAAGACAAACATTAAATGAGGGATAAAAAAGTCTTTTAAGCAATAACTACACCTTAAAAGTTGTGACGTTTTCTTATAAATAGGACCAATTTTTTTTTTTTGAAAATTTTCTTATAATAAGGATTGGAGGGAATACTTATTTTATATCGGTGTTTGATACAAAATTTGAGATTATTTACTGCAGAGTCAAGATGGAGATATTATTGACTGCGTCAACATCTATGAACAACCGGCTTTTGATCATCCTGCCTTAAAAAATCATAGTATTCAGGTGCATAATTAATTAAACTATTAGATGGATTCCATGTTAACGTTACATGTGCATATGATATGGACCTCTCGAAAAATGGTTAATCTTACATGTGCATAGTTAAAATTAAACTATTAGATGGATTCCATGTTAATGTTACATGTGCATATAATATGGACCTCTCGAAAAATGGTTAATCTTACATGTGCGTAATTAATTAAACTATTAGATGGATTCCATGTTTATTATTACATGTGCAGAGGGTGCCCAATTTTCTTCTTGAATCACAAATCTCAAGGACAAGAGATGGTTTCAACGTCAGCTCAGATGTTTACCAGACATGGCAGAAAAGTGGAAGTTGTCCAAAAGAAACTATCCCTATTCGAAGAATTCGGAAAGAGGACTTGTTGAGAGCTGTTTCACTTGCTCGTTTCGGACAAAAACCTCCTGAAGTATTTGTGAATTCAATAAACCCCACAAACCTTAATTTCTCCAACCTCGACGCCAACGATGGTGTAGTTGATCTGAAAAATCGCTCGGTACATATCATAAGCAATATTAGTTATATACATGTGTGTATTTGTGTGTGTGAGAGTGAGATTAATATTGGATTATATATAAATGGATATATGGGGGGTCTGATCGTGCAGGATGCACTTCTTGTGGCATATGCATTCCGTTTTATAGGGGCACAAGCGAATATTAATGTGTGGAATCCAAAAGTTGAAAAACCAGAAGATTTTACTACTGCTCAAATATGGCTTAAGGCTGCCAATGGTCCTGATAATTTTGAAAGCGTCGAAGCAGGCTGGACGGTTAGTACACACTTCGTTTTTCTAGTTTTTTTCTTAGTTATATACATGATGATTAATGCTATGTTTGTTCATCTATTGAAGTTCATGTTCTTAATGTTCTATATATGTTATGGTTCAGGTTAATCCAAAGTTGTATGGTGACCATAATACCCGTTTCTTCATCTATTGGACAGTAAGTTCTCATTTATTGAAAGATTTGTCTTTTTTGTTTGGTCTTTTCAAACTTATAATTTTTATTTTCATTTTTATTTTTTATGAGCAATGTGAATTATTAACTTAAGGGTACTTAAACCCAATACAATAAGTCAGATTAAATACATAGAAAGCAAGAAAGTGGATTAATCCACCAATTAGAGTAAACAATATTTCTACTTTTTTCTTTCTCTATTAAGGAATCAAGACCATGGCATCAACTTAATTCTATCAACCATTTCAGTGATATTCACTACTTTTCCATTATAATGTCATTGCGTTCCAACCAAATCCACTACACCGGAGTTAGTCAAATTAGATGAGACACTTTTCTAACATTCTTCCCTTTACATACCTCATTAAAAAGTACTCCCTCCGTTCCTTTTTAATTGTTACTTTTGAAGAAATTTTTTGTTCTTTTTAACTGTCACTTTCAAAGTTCAATGCAACTTTAAATGTTGTTTTACCAATATTATCCTTAGTTATTTATTACGGAGAGAGAAATATATGAGATGATATATTAAATGAATAAGGTTATTATAGTAAAAATATAAATTATTGTATCAAAAGTAGTGACATTTATAGTTTGTTTTGGTTTGTGTAAAATATCAAAATGTGACAATTAAAAAGGAACGGAGGTAGTAGAAAATTAGCAATCAATTTGTCTCCTTACTCCGTCGTGTTCCCATCCAAGTACTGAGCAGCTTGCAATAAATGATTGGCAGTTACGATTTCTCTAAAACACAATACACGACATTGTTGGTGCATATCTTGAATATACATCTTTTCCATAATTTCAGCCGAGTTGATAATTTGTCTTGAAGTAATCTTCATCCGAACACCATCATTTTAGATGGTACTGCAGTTTTCCACATCCTCTGCTTCGCTGAGATGAATTCATCGTCGTTACCATTGCGAGTTTGAGAATTTATCTGCTCCTGATAACAGCCTTTGACCGAAAAACTGTTAGTACTATTATTCTGATTTCATTCAAAACCAACTTGCTTCTCTGCTTCTAAATGCACGTCTTGAAGTTTCTGCATCAGAATTATTAACATAAATCTTTTACTCCGAGCCCTCCCTCTTCCTTTGCTAGCTAGACATACTGTATGTATCCCAACTAAGCCAATTTATCTTTTTATCCTCCGAACCTCCTCCCCAAAGGTACCTTCTTTGAGTTTGGGTTAATACTTCTATAACCTTCTTTGGTGCCTTGTAAAAAAAGTAGTAGTATAATGGTGTAGTTTGATGCAACCATATAGTTTGCTCTTAAAAAAATTAACTTATAATTCTTTTTTGGTTATGATAACAAGTGTCCTTAGGAAACTTGTTAAGAAACCTAAATGAGAAAATTTGTATCGAAAAACACACTTTTTAAATTGATTACAATAGTTTCAATACATTTTTACTATATTTGCTTTGTTAACAAATATCTTAGGGGCACTTGGTGGCATTTTTTTTTATTTCAGCAAGTCTAAAGAGAAATAAACATTGATTTTTTGTTTCTTGATTGTGATGCAGAAAGATACATACAAGTCAACAGGCTGCTTTGATCTTACTTGCCAGGGTTTTGTGCAAACAAACAAGGATATAGCGCTTGGTGCTACCCTAGGACCTGTTTCATCCCCTTTTCACCAACAATATGAAATCAACGTTGGAATATTCCGGGTAATGATAACATGCATGTGTGTTCTTATTCACATATTTCTATTGACAATCTTAATCACTCAACATTTGATAAAGGAAAATGTAGTTTTTAAATGAAAGAGTTGGGTATTTAGTCCAAATTAAAAATATGAAGGGTGTTAACTTAGTCCTTCTAAAAAATAGGCGGGTGAAAATTTGCCAATCATTTATTTATTTATATATAAGAAGGGATCAAATTACACTAATATAATACTCTGAGTTGTATTAAACAGCTCTAATTTTTTATAGAATACATATTTTATTAAATTGACTCTTGAATTGAAAGTTTATAGATCTTCTCTATAACTTTTAGTAAATCTGGAATTGTTTAATATGTCATTAAGAAGTATTAATCTCAATGCTCATCAACAACATATAAAATAATTTCTTATAAACTTAAAATTTTATATAGTTGGTCTATACTCCAACAATCCATTTTGTAAAATATGTACCCTATAAAAAAAGTTATTGTGCTGCATAACATATCAAAATATTGTATTAACAAGTACCTACTAAAGGATTTATCAGATTTATGTATGTTAGCTTTATAGATACATTAATTTCTACAAATAAGAGTTTGTCGTTTCACTGATGTTCAAAATACTAGTATATATGTCAATTTGATTTTTGTTAATTTGTGGACATCATTTAGGATAATTCTGGAAACTGGTGGCTTAAAGTGAAGAATAACATTCCTGTAGGTTATTGGCCAAGAGAATTAGTGGGTAACCTACAAAGTTCTGCATCATTGGTTCAATGGGGTGGACAAGTGTTTAGTTATGAGGTCAAAACAACTCCTCACACTGGAACACAAATGGGTAGTGGAGAAGAAGCAAGTGGTAGATTTGGGGTTGCATGTTACATGGGTAGTGTGAGAATCAAAGATAATTCGCAAGCACTTAAGTACCCATCATTTGTAAGTACACATGCAATAGAACCATATTGTTACAGTGCCCTCAATGATGCTCCATATGGAAAAGACCCTGTTTTCTATTTTGGAGGTGCTGGACGAAAGCATCCTCATTGTCCTTGAACCCATATATGTAGTGTGTATGTGGTTGATTTGTATACTGGATGCTAAAATGTGTTTGATGATTAATAAAGATACATATATTTATGTTTCTCCATCTTACAATTTCACTTATTCATCTTTTCCTTCACTACTAGAAACTTGCAGATTTCCTGCGGATGTTTTTTTAAGAATTTAGGTTTCTAGATAAAACCTTGTGGGTAACTCTTTCGTGAGGATTTTTGGATCTACATGAAACTTTCCTTCAGAATTTGCCTGAGCACATACCTAAACAATCCGTCGGTAATGTTGCATCAACAAGATTTGCAGGTAAATCCCTATAAATATCTAAGATAATTCCGGAGGAAACATACAAGCCCGCAGGTAACTCCCCAAGAAACCTTATATAGTTTTTTGTAAAGATCTTGGGTAAATTCTTGGGAAATCTAGTATCTTGCAGATAAATCTGCAGGTAAGGCTCTAGTTAAATATTATTATATAGCCGCAGGAAAACGTTATTAGTTAGTTTACAATAGATTCTACTATACACTTGTAAATTGAACGATTGGTATGCTTGTTTCTTAATTAAATCAATACATTAACAGTCATTTTTATGAAATAAAGAGTTATTTGTCGAATTTTATATTTTAGAAAATATCATTTCATCGTTTATAAGAATTAAACTAAATTTTGTTATATTTTATCGTAAAAAATAATCAATATTCATTATTATGAGTAATAAAAATTAAGAAGAGTTAAATTTTCTTTCGGTGACACATTTGGGAAATAAGATTTAGTTATTATAATTGTAAATGAGAGAAAATATTGTTTTTCTTCCAAAAAAACAGCTCATTTAGTTGTTAATTTAAAGACCGAAATACATGAACACTTGAATTTCTGAGTGTATCGTATAAATTGTCATAGTGTACTCATAAATAATTTTCTTTATCAAGTAAACTACGTGTCTCCAATATTTCAAAAAACATAGTAAAATTTATAATGAAAGTATAGTCTTTATGTCGTAGATCAAGAGTGTAGTCAGTGGGACATTAGATACTCTAGTGATTGTAATTAATTTGGCTACAGAGGATTAAGTCCTTAATGGAGTTAAGGCAAAATCTCTCTATCAGGAGGGGATTTGAGTTACTTAGTTCGTTGATAGTGAACCAGTAAAAAATTGTGTGTTCATCTCTATCTTATCTTTTTACTTTCGATTGTTACTCTTGAGCACTTGTTTTGGAAAAATACATTAATTAATTTTTTTAACAAAAACACAACTCAAGAGTATAGGCACGAAGGTCCCTTGTTGATTGTCCACAAAATCATCATAAAGTAGTAGTGAGAATTAGAAAAATCTACAATCTTCACAAAGTTCGTGTCTAGCCATTGGAAACTTTGTGTCTATAGTATTAAAGACAATATGATTGGCCAATATGGGATGTTTGTCTTGGTCTGAGACTGACGTCAATTGAAGCCTTCCTTTATCAGGATGTGCTTCTTGTCGGTCTGAGTGTAGTTTGTATACAAAATTTTCTCCGAATGTTGTACAAGCGTTTCAGTTTCAGTAACACTTTATTTCACTTTGTTATAGGGGAGCAGTCGTCGTTTTTGCTCCCAATTTCTTTTTCTTTTTCTTTGCATTCTGATCTTTGTTGAACATTTGTAACTTTCGATCTTTAAGTTCATATTTTTGTTTTGCTATGAGTTCCAATATTTATTGAACATTGGTCCATAAGGTTATTAGAGTATTAGTGGAAGTGTTCAAATGAGTAGATCATGAAGAAGAAGAGTCTCTATTGGAATTTATGGATTTTTAGGTTGGAGATGGATGCATATTGAATTTCTGGACTATTAAGATATAGGTCCCTAACATTTGAACGAACTTTGAATTCGGCCCCTAAATTTTTTTAATTTCAGACCCTCATGAATGTTAGCAAAAAAAATGACGCAATTTAAAAAAAAAATTAACATCATAAAAAAAATCCATGTCGCAAGATGATACACCTCTTTTAATATTCATATAAGATTAATTATTTGTCTCTAATTGTAACATCTAACTAATACTACTTACACCAATTTCCTTTCAATATTTTTCACTTTGTATTTATGTTAATGATAAATATAACAATACATGATAAATGTATTTTAGTAAAAGTAGTATTCTCTCTATTTTATTTATGTGTTTTTCTGAATATATGTGTGTGTGTGTGTCAACTGGTCAATTATATCACTGTTATTTTAGAACGGAGGGAGTAATTTTCTTAATAAATGTGATATATTTCAAATAATGAGATGGAAAAGATACTAAATTACGCAATTTTAATGATTCAGTTAACTAGTAACTCACATATTTAAGCATATTTTCCAATAACTCCAAATCTCCAATGGTTTTAGTCTAGTAGTATGAAGATAGATTTTTGACTCGGAAGTTCCGATTTTGAGCCCAGCTAATTTTTTGAGATAGGTAAATATAAATCTTTGTGTAAGTGCTCTTTGAGTTTTGGTGACTTCTCTGCCTTGATCTCAAACATCATCTACTCATCGAAATTTTTTTTCAATAAAAAACAAATCACGGTAAATAAACATTGATATATATATATATATATATATATATATATATATATCCATTATTCTTAAAGTTATTAGGTCTATCAACACCTAAACCTAATTTTTTTTTCCCTCTAATTGTCATGCATTAAATGCTAAAGATTGCAACCCTAAAAATCTTCCCTCCACTCTAATTTCAAATTTGAATTTTTTTTTTGAACAAGCAAAAATGGGATATATATAACTATAAGAAGAGCCACTAAATTAGCACAAGTTGTGCCAACCCAGAGCTCCACCAAAAATCAAATACACAGTTCACCAAAACATCCAAGAGTCGGTTAGCCAATGCCCATACAAACAAAGGGGCTCGACCACCAACAATGAGAATTATTACGAACATTAATATTACAAGTTTTCACCCACCAAAAAGTATGAACTTTGACTTTATCTAATAATTGGTAGATGGTGCTCTCCTTATTGTTGAAAAGTCGAGTGTTCCTTTCAGTCCAAATGACCCACACGGTACAAAGCCAGACGAGCTGCAAAAAAGAACGGCTAGATCGCACACCACCGGCTAAAGAGACAAACTGAATAAAATGATCCTTAACATTGGACGGATCAACCGATGAAACACCAATCCAGCCCCGAACCAGACTCCATAAAGGGCCAAAACACGAACAATTGAGAAATAAGTGCTCAGCCGATTCGATGCCCCCACACCCAGCCACACAGGATTGATCATCAAAAGAAATTATACCACGAGCCAACAGATTATCTTTAGATGGCAAACGATTTTGAACCAGACGCCAAGCCAAGATAGACACCTTCAAGGGTACCTGTTTGTGCCAAGTAAGATCCAAAACATCGTCAACCGGAGGAGACTCCTGTTTAGAGAGCATCTGATACACACCACGAACGGAATACCTCCCACTAGAGTCAAGCTTCCACCTCCACTGATCTGGAACAGTATGCTGCAAAGAAATGTCAAGCAATAAAACCCTAAGCTCTGCTAACAACTCCTCCTCCCACACCCACAACCGTCTACGCCACTGCCACGCCTCCCCTGCTACCCCCCACCCTAGGTCACACATATCTGCCACCGAAATCGACTTGTTAACAGCTAAGTCAAAAAGACGGCCAAACCTCTAACATAACGGCACCCCACCAAGCCACGGGTCAGTCCAAAAAAACGACATAGAACCACACCCAACTGACCTATCGACGCACCCCGCAAACCACCCACCGTCCACCCCTCCATCCCCGTCACGGATTTTCACAACCTCCCGCCACCAAGAAGAAGCACTCCGGCCCCCTACCTCCAACCTCCCGTTCACCTCACCATACCTAGCTACCAACACCCTATACCACAAACCCCCTCTATCCACCAAAAGCCTCCAACACCACTTACCTAACAAAGCAATGTTAAACTCCCTCATCCGCCTCACCCCCAAACCACCATCCTCCTTACTTTTACAAATATTACTCCAAGCAATCCAAGATAATTTCCTAGGTCCCTCACTCCCCCCCCAAAAGAAATTTAACAATAAAGATTCAATAGAAGAGATAATACCTGATGGAGCTTTGAAGAAGGAAAGAGCATAGACAGGCAGAGAGGACAAGACAGACTTGAGGAGTACCAAGCGACCACCAAAAGACAGGAATCTACTGCGCCACCCAGACAAACGATCACGGATACGAGTCAACACAGGCTCCCAAAACAACAAACGACGTGGATCACCGCCAATAGGCAAGCCCAAATACACAAAAGGAATTTTACCAACGCGACAATTTAAAGCCACAGCTGCGGCCTGCAACCAAGATACAAAAACATTGACCCCAACCAACATACTCTTGTGAAAATTCACCTTCAGGCCCGACATCAATTCAAAAAGAACCAGAACCGCCCGAAGGGCTCGCACATTCGCCCAACTCTTAACCCCCAAAAGAAGTGTATCATCAGCAAACTGAAGATGGGAGACTAAAGTAGGATTACCCGAACCAATAGTGTACCCCGTGAAAATACTCGACTCAACCATAGCTTTCATAAGAACATTCAATCCCTCAGCCGCCAGCAGAAAAAGAAACGGAGACAAAGGATCACCCTGACGTAAACCCCGTTCAAGAGGAAATTCCTCCGTAGGACTACCATTAACTAGCACAGACGCCGTAGCAGTACATACACATGCTTTCATCCACTTCCTCCACAACACAGGAAAGGACATTTTATCCATTACCTGGTCTAGGTAACCCCAATCGACAGAATCATAGGCTTTTTCAAAATCAACTTTAAATAACAGTAGTTCTTTATTACACTTGCGAGCTTCATCCACCACCTTGTTAGCTATCAGGATTCCATCAAGAATCTGTCTATCCTTAACAAACGCTGACTGAGCCTCAGAGACAACACTGCCAATAACCAACCTCAATCTATTCGACAATATTTTAGCAAGAATTTTATATAAGCACCCCACAAGAGAGATAGGCCGAAAATCATTCAACCGTTGAGGATTGTCCACCTTTGGGATAAGAGCAATGAAAGTGTTGTTGATACCTTTTGTTAATCTGCCATTCCGATGAAACTCTGAAATGAAACGCATAATGTCATCCTTCAAATCCCCCCAAAAATCCTTGATGAAACCAAAATTAATACCATCAGGCCCGGGACTTTTGAAACTGTCACAATCCCACACCGCCTTTTTAACTTCCTCCACGGTAAAAGGTTTAATCAAACCACCCCCATCGACAACAGACAGCCTTCGAAAGTGAAGATTCTCCAACCCCGGCCTCTCCATATGCTGCGCCCGAAAATGAGACTGAAAGTGAGAGAACACCGCCTGACGAATAGGTTGAACACTTGAATTTTGTTGCACATTTATTGTTATTTATTTAGTCAACCATGTAATGTTAACCTTTGGTTTACCCTGCCATTTCAGTTTCGAGATTTGTCTCCGTGATTGGCTCATTGCATTAAATCACGTCCGTTACAATTCCCCTGTGATGATCAAACCTACTATTTGTGTCATTTTAGTATTTCATACAATATTATCTTCCCGTGTTGTACTTTAAAAAAAACCATTGTATTTGATTTTTAGCGATTGTATTCCAGCTCATAAGACTCGTGCGGCGCACGGGTCATCAATCTAGTGTATATATATATATATATATATATATATATATATATATATATATATATATATATATATATATATATATATATATATATATCATTCTCGTTAACCTAGTGGTCACGTCTCATTCTTCTACTTTTCTCTTCATTGTTCATCATTCATCGGAGGGTGGTTTTGAATATTATTCGTGACTTCGAATCACTCATATGCGTCATTTTTACTCTAATTATAATTAAATAAGTGGCTTTCACATTGATCTGGTTTTTCTTTTGTGGTTTTCTGTGACTTCATCATTTAAGTGCGGCGTTTTTTGTTTGTTGTTTTTGTGTGGTGGTTGTTTTTCCGTCTTGTTGCGGTATTCATTTGATTCAATCATGACTTGAGTGTCAATGTTACGAATTCGGAAATATTGATATTTCGGTCACTTTAATTTTATCAATTTTATAGGCATATTCAAAATTTGTCGTTTTATACTATTAATTGTATGTCGTGAGTTTGTCCGCGGATTCATTCTTGTTAGTTTTAGTGATATTGAATATTCCATTCGTCCTTAATTATAAGCCCCCTTTGAAAAAAAGTCTAATCCTTAAATATAAGCCTCTATACAAATTACTAGATGCATTTATTATTATTTTCATAAACATACCCCTAATTAATACTCCCTCCGTCCCTTTTTATAGGAGTAGTTTACAAAAATCACGTGTATTAAGAAAAGTTGTTGGAGTAATAAAGTTGTCTCAAATGTATGTGACTATTACTAGATTACTCTTAATTAAATATATATTTAATGTTAACTTTTCATATATCAGACAAGTTGATATATATTTGGAAAAAGAGTAATCAATGTATCTAGAAATTTGTATATGATCTTATATTTAGGAACAAAACTTTTTTGTAAACTACTCCTATAAATAGGAACGGAGGGAGTACTACTCACTTGCATTGGAATATGAAAAATCAAATTAAATACACATACAAACAAAGGACAATTTAGTAAAATTTACACACAAACTAGACATATTAACTACTTTATCAACTTTCCTCAATATGTGTGAAATCAGTTGAAGAGACTTATAATAAGAGACGGAGGGAGGTAAGAGTATATATTTTTCCCGATGTTATACTATTTTTAATGAATGAATATCACTTTTAGTAATAAAAAAAAAAAAACCAATCATAACACCCCTTTTGTTAAAATAAGTCAAAGATTTTATTTCTTCTACAAAGTCAAAGACATTCATAAAACCAATTAATATTGTCCCCTTTTTACGCGCGAAAGTCTTTTATGAATTTTGGGGATATTCATTCTTGAATGCATAGTTTTTTTTTTTTTTTGAGGAATTCTTGAATGCATAGTTATTGAAGTAGTAGAAGTGAAGGGTGAAACAATTTTCATTTTAAAATGAGGAGAAAATATATTTTCTTTTCGGGCTCAAATATAAACAATAAAAATTGCAAAATTAACTGTTTCAAATATACTTGTAAAAAAAAAACTATTTCAAATATAAGCAAAAAAATTAAATATGTTTCTCATCCCTACAAAATTTTCAAATTTTATTTTACTTCCTCAAAAAAATAAATTTGGACTTTTTAATTACTACAAAGTTATCCTCCAAACAGGTTTAGTTCTTTATTTTAAGTTAATGTATATTTTTGAATTATTTTTTGCGGCAATACTAAAAATGAGCTCAAAATATGATTTCTAGATCCAAAACTGTGTTACTTTAATATCGAGTTTTTGGGAAAATTTATCCAATATCAATGGACAATGATGAAAAAAATTATATTTTTGTGGATAGACTTTTTATAACTTTCTATGTTGTCTGCAATAAATATCATTCACACTATATGTTGACTTAAGAATAGAGACTATAAAAGCTTTCAGATTCATTTTTATTTCTTGCTCTTAGAGAGAGAAAAACAAAAAAAAAAGTTTAAAAAAAATATAACATATATAATTAATGGTTGTAGGACTTACATAATTGTATGACTCATTATCTACTTTTGCGTATATATCTTATGTGTCCCACAATATTTGTCGCACGAATTAAGAAAATATGAAAGAAAGAAAGAAGAGGCATTTTTCAACATCTTAATTACTCATTAAATATTAGTGTATTTTTATTATCATAAATACAAAATAGAGAGTAATACTGTAACTTTAGAGTGATGCACATAAGAGCACTTCCAATGGAAAATATGTAGGGAAATTCTTGTTTACCCATCAATAAAAGGTGGGTAATACTACCCATGCTGAGTTGTCCCAATCAAAACAATGTATTTATATAACATTAAAAATAATAGAAAACAAAGAAATAACTTTGATTGGTGCCAACTCAACATGGGTTGTGTTACCCACCTTTTATTGATGGGTACCCAAGTTGTCACCAAATATGTAAGGAGCTCGAACTTAGTTTCATAAACAATATATTAAGTGGCTCCCACAATGTCATATCACATTTATGCAACTCAAACATATTTTTCTTTAATAATAAAAAAACTTTAGCAACTTTTACGAAACTCATTTTTAATGATTTTTTTTATTTACACTCAACTTTTATGTATCTCACTATTAATTATTTTTCTTGTAACACCCATACTAACTTTAACTAGTATATTAGCATGTGCGTTAAACTGATACTGGATACATTTAAAAATTTCAATAATAATAATAATACATCACAAAAGAGTGAATACAAGTTTACTCGTCTGTACAAATATCCAATACTATACAATACTTATACTATATCCATCAAGCTTCTGAGCTGGTACACAACGAGCAACCGTACTCCATCCAGTATCTCTGTGAAGATCTCCATCACGAACCTCTGACTTACCTGTAAACCTGCACCAGAAGGAATGGGATGAGACATAATGTCTCAGTGAGCTCTACCCAACCAACTGTTTGGCAACCACAGGGAACCTAGGGTCGCCATGCCTACCTTGGCAATCTTGGGGATTTCCTATGATCGCCAAGTCTTTTATCTGCCTATGACTATAAGTCCTCCTGGAACTATAACATGAACTGCCTATAACCTTTGCTGTGACTATCTATAACCATGACTGTAATCTGCCTATAACTTTAACCTTGTGATCGAGGGGAAACCTAGGATCACTTTCTGATGACTGTCTATAACTATAACTATGAGTTTTCCTGTGACTATAACTGTAACTGTAACTTTGTCTATAACTATAAAACATATAAACAGTTCGATAGCAGTTTTATGTTAGCTGTTAGCGTTGAACAAACAATTATCTGAGTTCAATTTTACGGAGGGCACCCGGGTGGAGCAACCCCGAGATACGTCTCCCTATAAACCGGTGAAACTCCTATCATATCAGGCTAACACCGGACTCCCTATAAAACGTGTGGACAACCCTCTCGGAGAAGTCCCATCCGGCGAATCCCGGAGTCTGATGAACACGCCACTGTAAAACGTGCAAGCACGCCACTATAAAACGTGTAAACACGCCAATATCTTTGATCTTTAATTCTTTAACTTTAACGTATGAACATATAATCTGTAACTATGAACATATAACCTTCCTGTAACTATAATCTATAACTTATGATTCTTGGCTTATCGTTTGCATAAGCCGCCTATAATCGTTGGAGAACCAACACTATAACCTTATCTGTGACTATGATTGTAGAAACATTCCTATAATCCTCGTATTCTAAACTGAATACCTCTATGATTCCTTGTACCTAAAGTAGGTTCTAGAACTCTTGCTATAATTCTTGTTGTCCTATCAAAGGATTCGACACATCGTTGTCATGTGCCGCTATTAGGGTTTAACTATTCATATAACCTTATTTCCCGTAATTCCCATGCCTTGCGCATTCCTTGCTCCTCTAATTTCTCAATCAATAAAAGACTTTGGATGAGTTAAAATGGTGGTTAATGTTTCTAAAACATATTATAAGAAATCAGTTGTAAAAAGCCATGCCCGCACACACCAGGACCCCCAGAACAGCCCAACTGAGTGAGATATTCTGGCTTGGTCGCTACAAGCGCAGATCCGTCGCTACAAGCGCGGGTAGACAGAACCTGGTCGCTACAAGCGCCCAGTTTGTCGCTACAAGCGCAGGCTTGTCGCTACAAACGCAGATCCGTCGCTACAAGCGCAGACAGACAGAACCTGGTCGCTACAAGCGACAGCCCGTCGCTACAGCGACCGTGACAGCATAAACATGTATAAAAATGTGTTTTTCCACCATTTTTGCCCAATTAAAGATACCCAAGCATCCAAAACATGCTAGGGATGATTTTCTATTACAAATTGATAGTTTAAAACATGTTTGAGCAAGGAATTTGCAAGTATAGAAAATTAGGGTAAAACCATAAAACTTGACTATGAAGGAAATCTCTATAAAACTCACAAAGAGAGGTTCTAAAACCTCAAGGGAGCTCACCTTTATCTTGATTTGGTGCTGGTTTAGCTTGCTTGCCCTTTACCTCAAAACCCTAGCTTTTAACTCTTTCCTTTCTTCTTGTTTTCTTTAATTCCTTCATGTTCTAGCTTTCCCCACAACCAAGTTGGCTTGAATCCATGATTCTAGGTTGAAGTTTGATGATTGTTGAAGGTTTGGAGGGAGGCGCAAGAGTGGGTGAAGAGAGAAGGGAGAGGAATTGAATTTAGAGAGAGAAGGACATGATAAATATGATAACTTTCATATTTATCTCCTTTTATAGCCTCTTCCTCTCTTAATTACTATAACGCCATTCCGTTCGTTTAATTCCTGTGATAATGCTAAAAGTCATGATTGAACGGGATATTACACTCTACCCCCCTTAAAAGAAATTTCGTCCTCGAAATTTAGAAAATCCTTCGAAGATCCTGGAAAGATAAATTCTTTCTACCTCTTCCTCTACTATGAAAATTTCCATTTCTGTAAATCCAAACATGTGACAATCTCTTTCCGACCGAAAGGTCTGACGTATAATACATAACTATCACTTGCTAAGACGTATGGTTATCTGAACTAACATATCCATATCATCAGACTATGTTCTCTATTCGACATAGTCCTTGTAAATCCAAAGTAAAATTATTAAACCTTGATTTCCTTTACTGAACTCTATCGGTTCTCCTTTAATTGACCATTCCATATTATCCTGAAGACGTCAAGTCGACCTGATTTCCTCAGTTATTCCAACTTTCCGAGGAATCTATTACATTACCTTCACGATTCAAATTCAAAGTGGTGGCTGAACTTCTGGTTTACGTTCCTTTCTTTCTGTTGTCCTGGTGTAGCTATTATCACAACCATAAGCATTGCTCACATTCCCACTGCGGTAAATCCTTTAAGCTCGAGAAATCTTATGAGCCACTCATGCTCCGATTAATTAATCAACGATAACAAGTAGCCAAAGGTCTTAGGAACCTTCTTCTTTACCAATACTTTCAAACTTATGAAAATCCGGTATAAGCGACATGTGGCATAAGCCGTCTCACATATCATCATATAATGCAGTCCATAGCACATAGCTTCCATTCACGATCGAGTACGTGTTCACTACTACCGGATACATGGTACATTGCATCAACGTTATCCAACTAACGGGACATCATACTTAATAAAAAAATATACTTGAGACAAACCACGTCAACCAAGGTCACTCTCTTGACTTTTAATTCATCCTTGTATCCTTTAAACATTCACAATCCCATAACATAAGTTATGGTTGCATTCCGTTGTCGTAGTAACTTACTTGTCAAAAGACATTCTCTGTTTTCGAAAAGAAAACTCTATCCTGATCGCTGTCAGAACAGCACTTTAAAACTCTTAATCCTTTATCTCATAACTTTAATTCACGTAGCCTTTTACTTTAAACTATGAGAAATCCCCTGATCCGTGTAAAACATTTCCTTCCTTTAACTATGAACGTTAAGTTCAAGAATTTCTGAACTCCTCAACCGAGATTTATTCGGCAACAACAAACCTGTTATGCATATAACTTTTCTGTTAAAACATTACCGACTGCGTACCACAATTACTAACACATGTCTCATGACTATAAAAATGTTACACTACTGTCTAAGTAGCATAAACTCTGCCTGATCAGTATACATAATACTAATCGTAACCTGTAACATGCCTGTTACATGCGACATGCTAGCATAACGTGGATACAATGCGGAAACTGCATACCACGGCATAATTCCTCTTTGGTTAAACTTATTACTCAAATTAACTTTAAGTTACTGAGCTAAACAGCTAGATCACCGTATGAAATGTGGCCTCCTTCGCTATGCACTTACTTTGCTATAAACACTTCCTTTAAAGTTATCAAACTGCTTCGATTCCCTTATCTCATGAGTTTCGGGGTCTGAAATATTCCTCGACTTATCTATTAAAATTTCCTGTTAGAACTGATGATAAGTTCAAATCATCACTACTTACACATATTCTGTAACTTGAGAATTAATCTCTAAATACCTTTCCTGTAATTCATCTGGCAAGGATCTCACAACATCCTTTTTCTCTAATCTTCAGCTTTAAATTATTCATTAGTTCATCCTTTGATTACTTTTCCGCTGCGCAACTCTGATTTTAACAATTCGCTTTGGGATCACTATTACCATATAAAATCTCCTTGGCCAATCCTTTGACTTTATAACTTTGTAGTTACCATACACAACCATCTTACATATAATTTCTCTCGTGGTTTAATACACCTGTTCAACTTACTGATTGATCGTCATCTGACTCTGCGTTTTCTTTCGAACATAAACAAAATTCTTACTTTCACGAAAAACACTGAACCCTGTAGACAGTCTTTAACAATGAATACGAGCCCAATGATGCTCCTATTAAAACAACTTACGTTCATACATTATTTACTTGTGGTAACTTCTAGAAACATTCTATAACTTCCGGAAATTCTCGTCTTTCAAATACTTATTCGATTAATGAATCGAGTCTCATCCTGTAATTATCCGTAGGGATTTTCACATTCATAACCTTTTCCAAGACACTTAGGTCCACATAACTCTAACATAACTCTTGGTCACTTCTCGGATTGCTCCGGGAATAATCCGTCTGGATAAAACTCAACTTTTACCGGCTCTCCTATAAATTCAAACACATGATACACCTCTTCGAGTACCCGATTAATAAATCTGTGAGCTTCAATACTTACATTTTCCATTGGATCCTCCCTATAACTTATTACTGTACTCACAATTCCATTCTAATCTTGTTATCTAAATAATAGTCCTTATGTCTTCTCGACCGTTGCCCTCTTCATGGTTTCGAACAATCCAAAGGTATATATATATATATATATATATATATATATATATATATATATATATATATATATCTACCATCTTTAACATCTACCCACATAAGGTGATCTTTGTCGGCTTACTCAAATACTCATGTAAGGAGCCCATCCAAGGATGACATAGAACTCCTTAACATTAACCATAATTTTAACTGTAATTTGTACGTTAATGACGATCTTCCTGCTGCTAGAGCCTCTCAGTAGTTCTTGGCTAATTCCTGCTTAATCCTCGAAACCGGCCTGCTATAATCCAACAACAAACGATTCATTCTTTAATCCATACCCTTACCGGGGTTTCCTTTACTTATCGCTACGCTCGCATTCTTCATACCAAGCATCTTGGTGTCCCATAATAAAGGAAGATAACCTGTTCCATCTATTCACTATTTCACTTAATCCATAAACGAGTCTCTTATCCATCAGATATTTAAATCTCATCCAATCCACGTGCGCAAGTCCTTCCATCCTTACACACTATGTCCTTACTGGAATTCCAGAGCTTCCGATAATTAATTGATCATTCCTTATTCCAAATCCCTGGGTTCGGTACCGTAATTCTTTACCTTTGTATCCGGAATAAAACTCTATTCCACCTTAACTTTTCAAATTGCGATTCCCGTTGAGATTCCAAAACTTTCCTTAAAGTATTTCCATAGTTCTTTACTGTTCATGTCTCCTCGGAGAAGGCATCATTCAATGATGCGTCCAACTAGTTAAGGTACCTGACCTTACTCTTTAATACCTCTTATATTCCTGAAACTTTGCCGTTAACTGGCTCAGTTACTCCACTGTTAGCGAACCATCCTTTGACATAAAACACTTTGCCAAATTCGTCTTAGAATCTGACGTCTTAACCTTCAACCTTTGAACACTTCTTTCCTCCTTGGTCACATTCAGCTCTCGGATATTTATCCTAACTGTCATATACTAGACTGAGTTGATCAGGCTCAACTAGATGTGACCTTTAGAACAACATCCGGAACCCAATGATTCCACTACTTTTATTGAATCCTAAATGACCCATGGCACGGTCTGAATCGACCTGCTCTGATACCAATTGTAACACCCATACTAACTTTAACTAGTATATTAGCATGTGCGTTAAACTGATACTGGATACATTTAAAAATTTCAATAATAATAATAATACATCACAAAAGAGTGAATACAAGTTTACTCGTCTGTACAAATATCCAATACTATACAATACTTATACTATATCCATCAAGCTTCTGAGCTGGTACACAACGAGCAACCGTACTCCATCCAGTATCTCTGTGAAGATCTCCATCACGAACCTCTGACTTACCTGTAAACCTGCACCAGAAGGAATGGGATGAGACATAATGTCTCAGTGAGCTCTACCCAACCAACTGTTTGGCAACCACAGGGAACCTAGGGTCGCCATGCCTACCTTGGCAATCTTGGGGATTTCCTATGATCGCCAAGTCTTTTATCTGCCTATGACTATAAGTCCTCCTGGAACTATAACATGAACTGCCTATAACCTTTGCTGTGACTATCTATAACCATGACTGTAATCTGCCTATAACTTTAACCTTGTGATCGAGGGGAAACCTAGGATCACTTTCTGATGACTGTCTATAACTATAACTATGAGTTTTCCTGTGACTATAACTGTAACTGTAACTTTGTCTATAACTATAAAACATATAAACAGTTCGATAGCAGTTTTATGTTAGCTGTTAGCGTTGAACAAACAATTATCTGAGTTCAATTTTACGGAGGGCACCCGGGTGGAGCAACCCCGAGATACGTCTCCCTATAAACCGGTGAAACTCCTATCATATCAGGCTAACACCGGACTCCCTATAAAACGTGTGGACAACCCTCTCGGAGAAGTCCCATCCGGCGAATCCCGGAGTCTGATGAACACGCCACTGTAAAACGTGCAAGCACGCCACTATAAAACGTGTAAACACGCCAATATCTTTGATCTTTAATTCTTTAACTTTAACGTATGAACATATAATCTGTAACTATGAACATATAACCTTCCTGTAACTATAATCTATAACTTATGATTCTTGGCTTATCGTTTGCATAAGCCGCCTATAATCGTTGGAGAACCAACACTATAACCTTATCTGTGACTATGATTGTAGAAACATTCCTATAATCCTCGTATTCTAAACTGAATACCTCTATGATTCCTTGTACCTAAAGTAGGTTCTAGAACTCTTGCTATAATTCTTGTTGTCCTATCAAAGGATTCGACACATCGTTGTCATGTGCCGCTATTAGGGTTTAACTATTCATATAACCTTATTTCCCGTAATTCCCATGCCTTGCGCATTCCTTGCTCCTCTAATTTCTCAATCAATAAAAGACTTTGGATGAGTTAAAATGGTGGTTAATGTTTCTAAAACATATTATAAGAAATCAGTTGTAAAAAGCCATGCCCGCACACACCAGGACCCCCAGAACAGCCCAACTGAGTGAGATATTCTGGCTTGGTCGCTACAAGCGCAGATCCGTCGCTACAAGCGCGGGTAGACAGAACCTGGTCGCTACAAGCGCCCAGTTTGTCGCTACAAGCGCAGGCTTGTCGCTACAAACGCAGATCCGTCGCTACAAGCGCAGACAGACAGAACCTGGTCGCTACAAGCGACAGCCCGTCGCTACAGCGACCGTGACAGCATAAACATGTATAAAAATGTGTTTTTCCACCATTTTTGCCCAATTAAAGATACCCAAGCATCCAAAACATGCTAGGGATGATTTTCTATTACAAATTGATAGTTTAAAACATGTTTGAGCAAGGAATTTGCAAGTATAGAAAATTAGGGTAAAACCATAAAACTTGACTATGAAGGAAATCTCTATAAAACTCACAAAGAGAGGTTCTAAAACCTCAAGGGAGCTCACCTTTATCTTGATTTGGTGCTGGTTTAGCTTGCTTGCCCTTTACCTCAAAACCCTAGCTTTTAACTCTTTCCTTTCTTCTTGTTTTCTTTAATTCCTTCATGTTCTAGCTTTCCCCACAACCAAGTTGGCTTGAATCCATGATTCTAGGTTGAAGTTTGATGATTGTTGAAGGTTTGGAGGGAGGCGCAAGAGTGGGTGAAGAGAGAAGGGAGAGGAATTGAATTTAGAGAGAGAAGGACATGATAAATATGATAACTTTCATATTTATCTCCTTTTATAGCCTCTTCCTCTCTTAATTACTATAACGCCATTCCGTTCGTTTAATTCCTGTGATAATGCTAAAAGTCATGATTGAACGGGATATTACATTTCTTATGCAACTTTAATGATACGGACGCTTATTTAAGATACTTCAACCATTTCTTTGCTACCAATAATACTACATCATGGTTCCTCAAATGATAAAAAAAAAAACTAAGAAGGATTCATCATTCTATTAAATTCGTTTAAATAACTCAATTGAAGACATGACATTTCTTTAAGGGTACATTATGTGAAATATATTCCCTCCGTCTCAAATTATTAGAAAAAAAACTCATTTTCTTTGTCCCAAATTATAAGGAAAAAAAAACCAAATTTTATCATATTTAATTATGTTATTTCAAAAAATCATCTTTTACAAAGAGAAATTAAATGCAAATTGCGTTTATTTTGTTCTCCCTTTCATTTTCTCTAGAACTAATAACCAATGAAAATTGTTTTTACATCTTTCTATGAAATTTATTTCAAAGATAACACAAGAAACTATACTACAAACTACTATGTGTTAGTTTTCTTAATAAGTGTGAAATAATTTTTTTGCTTATAATTTAGGTACCGTTTGGCCTGACTTTTTTTCTACTTCTCTACAATTTTAAGGAGAAGGTAGACCAAACACAATATCTATTAAGTACTTACTAAAAAAATATTCTAAACATTTTTTCCTTCAAAAAATATTTTAACAATTTTTTATTTATTATATATTTATACAATATTTTGACAAACAACTTTTAACTTAAAAATAGCTTTAAAACTAAAAAAATAATAAAGTAATCAAACAATTTTAACTTCTTTCTTAAAATCCTTAATTTTAACTTTGTTTTAAAGTAGCTTTTGGACTGTAAAAAAGTCAGGCCAAACGATGCCTTAGAACGGAGCGAGTACAACTTTTGCTTATAAAAAGGAAATCGAGAGTGGTCTCAAAACCATTTCAGAATAAATAAACTTTTTTTGAGGCACAATAAATAAAGACTTAATAACACTATTGTCAATATCCAAAGAAAATAAATGACATTAATAACACCCATTAATACAGTCCTTTTTCTGCGCAAACATTTTGTATAAATATTTGTGCTATTTATGTTGAATGTCAACAAGTCAATTGAAGGAGAAAAGAAGAGATCAAGATATCAACAAGTTGGAATGGGGAAATACAAAGTTGCAATATTGTTGCTTTGTGCGTTCTTTAACTTGTGCACCATACTAGAATTGAAAGTTGAAGCAAGAACATATTCACCTTTAGAAAGAGAAATCGAAGCCAAATTGAAGCTCTTAAACAAGCCTGCAGTGAAATCCATCAGGGTATGCAATTTCATAAATCCCCGACATCCCAACTATAACTTGTTTTTCTCTTTCAAAAAAAAAACTATAACTTGTTTTTTATTTAAAAAAAACTGTAACTTATTTTTTATTCAAATCCTAACTATAACTTTATACTATGAATGATTTTAAGTAGAGTATTTGTACGTAATTCCTATGAATGAGAAAGTTAATAAATTAATTAATATTAAATTTTTTTTTTAAAAGAATTATATTAAATCTTATAAACAAGATTTTTTTTTTTGAATAAAAATCTTATAAACAAGAATTAGAGTCTGTTAAAAAAAAAGAAGAAGAATTAGAGTCTCTCAAATAACTAATTTAAAATAACACATGTGAGTCCACAAACAAAAAATATCGAAATTGTTAGGTCAGACGCCGTAACCGGGGTTTGACACCGACCCCTCCATTTATGTATATGGGTTTCAAGAGTTTTATGTCATTTCATATATTAAAAAGAGAAAATTAACAAGCGTATGTGAAAATCTTATTTATTACATATGTATACATTATTATTTCAATGAATTTTATATATTTGATGAAAATATTAAAAAATATAAATTCGGTGAAAATATCTTTAGATAATACCTTTATATAAAATAGTAAACAAGAAAAGTGGCTTTTTTGTTTTGGAAATATAGATAATATCCGGTTTTATCCAGTTTTTTATTGGTTAAAACATTTAAAAATTAAGTTAAATATGTTTTTAGTCCCTCTAAATATATCAACTTTTAATTTTAGTCTCTATAAAAAAATTCTTCGATTTTTGGTCATAACTTTTTGTTTTCAATTTTAGTCCTTACATTTTACAAAAGTTCATGTTTTGTGTGACAAACGACGACTTTTTTATGATATATCATTTTTTTTGTGATATATCATTTATAAGACCATAAAACATCATTAGTTTAATAATTTAACTATTTAATCTTAAATTGAACAAGTTAATCTTTGATTTGAAGCTATAGATAAATTAATATAAAGACTAAATATTAAATAGTTAAATTATTAAATTAATGATATTTTAAGGTATTATCAAATATATGTTATAAAAAATTATTTGAAATACGAAACGTAAACTTTTATAAAAAAGCAAGAACTAAAATTGAAAACTTCAAATTTAAAGGACCAAAGTTGAAGAAATTTTTTAGAGAGACGAACTGAAAAGTTGATACATATATATAGAGATTAAAAACATATTCAACCCTTATAAATCTATAGAATTTTGATGGATTTAGAATTAACGTGCTTGAATATGAATACAAAATCTAATATTGTACTTTTACTGCAGAGCGAAGATGGAGACATTATTGATTGTGTTAGCATCTATAATCAACCTAGTTTAGACCATCCTGCCTTAAAGAATCACAGTATTCAGGTGCGTTATTAATTACTACCGAGTAGGTTCTATTTTACTACCTATTAGGATGTGTTGTTGTTGTTTATTTATTTATTTTAGGGATAAATTAAAATAAATAAACGTTTGCTTAGAGTTTATAAATCAAGCATTAAAATAACTTGAACGAGAAGTCTCCTATTTTGAATTATAAGTATAATTTAACTCTCTTTTGTAGGTGTATAAGTTTAATTTCCATATCATTATTATATTCAACTTTTTACTAGAAATCTAATTGAGAAACTCTAAAATGTCTCAATATGATATGTCCTAAATTTACATTAAATTTATTTTGATTTTGATTAAATTAAATTATAGGTATAGATTCTTATCTTTTTGAACGACACCAACAAAATAGAATTCTTATAGTCAAATTTGTTTAAGGGTATGATTGGAAAGAGATATAGTCAGCCCAAAACAACTTATTTTCTTTATATATAGTAAGTATAAATTATTATTATTATAATCATCCCTTTTTAACTAACAAATTGTGCAGAGGGTACCCAATTTTCTTCTTGAATCCCAAAGTTCAAGCATGGGAGTTACTTCAAACGCAAGCTCTGATGTGTTCCAAACATGGACGAAAAGTGGAAGTTGTCCAGAAGAAACTGTTCCTATAAGAAGAATTCGAAAAGAGGACTTGCTGAGAGCTGTTTCACTTGACCGCTTCGGACAAAAACCTTTGGAACTATTTGTGAATTCAACATACAACACAAACCTTAATTTCCACAACCTCAATCCCACCGGTGGTTTTGTTAATTTGAAAAATCGCGCGGTACATATTATAACTTATATTAGTTGTATTCATGCATATGAACTTTTTTTTTTTTTTAAGAATCATGCATATGAATATGGTGGTGTGATCGTGCAGGATGCATTACTTATGGCATACGCATTCAATTTTATAGGCGCCCAAGCGAGTATTAACGTATGGAAGCCAAAGGTTGAAAAACCAGAAGATTTCACTACTGCTCAAATGTGGCTTAAGGCTACCAATGGAAATGATTTTGAAAGTGTTGAAGCAGGATGGACGGTTAGTGATCTACTTCAAAGTCTAGTTAACCATACACACCTAATTTTTCCTACTTAATTCCAAGTTATATACTCCCTCAGAACTCAAATTATAGGTAAATTCAAGTAACTTATACATATTTAATGTTATTATTCAAAAAATCTTTAAATTAATTCTTTAATGTTATGAGGAGATGACCGGTATATTAGTAAAGTGTTTTTCACATGAAACCAAAAAACTAAATACACTTAACTATTATCTTTAATAAGTGTGAAAATAGATATATTTTGCTTATATTTGAGTCTAGATAGAGTATATATGCATGATGCTATAAATATGAGTACACATAGTTAATGCTCTACATGTGGTATATGATTTAGGTTAATCCAAAGTTATACGGTGACCACAACACCCGTTTTTTCGTCTATTGGACTGTAAGTTATTGTTTATTGAATGATTTTTCTTTCTTGTCGGTTGTTTCAAATCTTAATAGATTTTTTTATAACCACAAACTATAAGAGAAATAACATTGATTTTTGATTTCTTGATTGTGGTGCAGAAAGACACATACAAGTCAACAGGTTGCTTTGATCTTACTTGTCATGGTTTTGTGCATACAAATAAAGATGTAGCGCTTGGTGCTATTATAGCACCTATTTCAATCCCTTTTGGACAACAATATGAAATGAACGTTGGAATATTTCAGGTAAGCAGACACAAATATGCTATCACATACATACAAATTGTATGCAATGGTGTCACTATTATACAGAATAATTGTAATTTTAATTTCTCTTAATATGTTTATTTGATTTAGGATAATGCCCAAAACTGGTGGCTTAAAATTAAGAATAATATACCCGTAGGTTATTGGCCAGCTGAGTTATTTGGTAATTTGAAACACAGTGCAACAACTGTTCAATGGGGTGGGCAAGTGTTTAGTTATGAGGTCAAAACAAAACCTCCTCACACTGGAACACAAATGGGGAGTGGAGAAGAAGCATATAATAAATATGGGCATGCATGCTATATGGGTAGTGTGAGAATTAAAGATTACTCAAAAGCTCTTAAGTACCCACAATTCGTATCCACACATGCTGGAGAGCCTAACTGTTACAGTGCCCTAAATGATGCTCCATATGGAAAAGACCCTGTATTCTACTTTGGAGGGGCCGGACGACAACCTCGTTATTGTCCTTGAACTTGCATATTAATATCAATATATATTTATGGTTGTATTGGATGCATAAACATGTTTGATGAATAATAAAGATCTATGTATTTCTTTTCACCTCTTAAATTTTTATTTGTTTTTCGATAAGAGAGAATTCTATTATACGTAGAGCTAAACACAAAATGTGCTTAGTTATCAAGAAAATGGATACAAAAATTCACCTTCAAAAAAAAAAAAACTGCAAAATGTGTTACAGCCAAGTCTGCAAACACTACACTTATGCAAATAGCTGATAACAAATACAAAATGCAAAATCACCTAGTATGTGTCATGTCCCCTTAAGAATTTGCACACTTAAGAAAACAATGGCATACTCCGCTGGGAAGAAAAAACAAGTTTTTATTTCTACCCTCGTTACAAATAAAAAAAGACCAAGACAAATATTTAATTTGATCTATCGTCACTCCATATTATTCACCACGTTCCTATTAAAAAGGACCATATGTTCTAACTAAATATACAAAACCATTGTGAGCCAAATTAAATTAGACACTTGTTTCCATTCTTTCCTCTAAACAACAAATTGTCCGCCATACAATATTAATTACATTTCTTATTTGTGTAAAATTTCCAAAATAACATATAATTTGAGACGGAAGGAATAGTTATAACAATTATTAAAAACTAGATGTCCACCTGTGCGATGCGGGTAAGTTTTATTGACTTATTATTGATAATTATTGTAGTTTAAAGAAGCACTATAGAATATATTGATATAAATATTTGTTATATTGATTTTGCTTTCAATTTAGAATATAAGTTTTTTTAAGCAAGAATATAAGTTAATTGTTTTAATACTTTTTTTACATTATTTGAATACTGAAAATAAAAATGGTATAAAATTAACAAATAAGTGAAATAAACTACTTAGATGTAATGTCTCTCGCACTCTCAAATGAAAAATAAATGAAGTAGAAGAGAGGTAGAATAGTAAAATGAAAATAGGATAAAAACAAAACTTTTTAAATGGTAGAAGGTAAGAAATTTGTAGAGCTCGTTTGAATTGTTATTGTCGTGTATAAGAAAATTTTGTAATGAAAAATATGCAACATTTTAATATTTTATATCTTATGAGGAAGTATGAATATACTATCTTTATTGTATAATAAATCACAAATTATAATAATCTTTTAGTATATCATAACATTATTGAACATATGACTTTAATGAAAAAAATACACACACAACTAAATAGTACATTAAACAAATGATTTTCTATTTATGGGATAATTTGTAGGATTATAAAAAAAAAGAGCTTTGAAAAGAAAAGTTATGGTAGAACTTGTGGGATTATAACAATTGAGTTGTGGAGGCTGGGTGGCTATGTGATTATAGCTAAAAATGATTTTTTTTTTTATAATTTAATTAATAGAATGAAAGTAAGGGAGGGAAAAATTATTGTAGAATTTTGAGGGTGTCAATTTAGTTGGGATGGTTTGCCTTCTCCGGCACCTCTAGCTTTTTTTGTTTAAAAAAAGACTTAATTGAATCAGCAGTCCCTTAACTTATTTCTTTGTTTCAATTTGGTCTCATAACTCTTAACTTTTTCAAACGAGTCCCTTAACTCTACTTCCGTCAACCAATAAAGTCATCTCCGTTAGTTTTTTGCAAAATCTGTTAACCCATTTCCACGTGTCATTTAGGATTGATGATCATGAGCTGGATTTGAAAAGCACACATGTTATACAATGGACTCACACCATATGATAACTTCAATTGTCATCTTCATCCCTCTTCCTATCCTAATTTCATACCAAAAAGAAAAAACAGCAGCACAACAGCAATACCTCTATCTCCATGGACAACAACAACCTTCCTTCTTTATCTCCATCAATAGCAACAACAACAATATCTTCATCGACATCAACAACAATTTCTTCATCACCATCAACAACAACCACAACACACCCCAATCTCAATTTCAACAACAACAACATATTCTATAAACAGCAGCAGCAATAACAACATATTCATCTATCTCAAAAATAAAAAACCAAAATTAGAAGTTGAAAACTCAGAAATAAAAGAAGGTTGAAAACCCATAAATAAAAGAAGGAATTGAATTGAATTGGATCGGAGGTTGAAAACCCTCGACAGCGAGGGCACGGATGGCGAGGGCGTGGGAAGTAGAGAAGGAGAAGCAGGTGGAAGCAGAGAAGGTGGGAATGGAGGTGGTTGAGGATAGAGAAATGGAAGGAGAATATGCGGAGGAGAAGAGGAAGTTGAGGTCACCGGAGCAGAGGAGATAGGAGGCGTGAGCTAGGTTTCCGGTGGAGAGTAGCGTGTGGTGTGTTGCTGCTGGATTTTATTTTTTATTTTTTATTTTTTATTTAGAGGGACCATTTACTTATTTAACCCTTAAAAAAAATATGGAAAGGGAATAAGAAGTTATCATATGGTGTGTGTCCATTGTATACCATGTGTACATTTCAAATCCAGCTCTTGATCACCAATCCTAAATGACACGTGGAAATGGGTTAACAGATTTTGCAAAAAACTAACGGAGAGGACTTTATTGGTTGACGGAAGTAGAGTTAAGGGACTCGTTTGGGAAAGTTAAGAGTTATGGGACCAAATTGAAACAAAGAAATAAGTCAAGGGACTGCTGATTCAATTAAACCTAAAAAAATGACACATTTGTAAAATCTCATCGTAATTAATGTATAGAGAAAAAAAATAAGAAAATAGAAAGGAAAAAAAAGAGTTCCATAATTATGCAAAAAAAGTAGGATTAAAATTGTATCAAACAAATTAAAATCAAATCAAAAGGAATATAGAAAAATGAAAATGAAATCCTCAAGAGAAAAAAGATGGACTAAGATTGTACCAAACATTGCAAAATGAAAACCAAATATTACTTCTCTCTATTTTTTTGGGCAGATTATCATAGAAAGTAATAACATGGGATAAGAATAGTAAAGAAGTTGTTGAACTTTTCCACCGAATATTGTGTGCATGCATCAAAAGTGTAACCTTTGAAAAATAAATCAAAAATAAAAATCAACAAACAACAACTCTAATATAAGAAAGAGAAATGATGAGACAATATATGAAGAGAGAAGGAAATAACAAAAAAAAAAATGTATTGAGAAATGAGGAAAGTAAACGTGCAATTGTTGTAACAACTGCATGTAGTAGGTATGGTTTGTGGTTCAAAGAGTTTGTTGGTTATGAATTTACTCATGTATTTATGAATAATGTTGTTTGTGAATAATTTGATCATGAGAATGGAGGGTAAGTGGGATAATAGGAGGTAAATGTAGTGAGTTAGTGGGGATATATAAGCTATTTTTTTATTTAAATTTCTATTTTCTTAATTTAATGATTAATTAATAGAATTAGAGTTTTTGAGGGAAATTTTTTAGGAATGAACTTGTAGGATTATAATTATAAATGATGATGAGGATAACAAATTGTTGGTCACAAGTTCCTGACTCGACCAATAACTAACAATCCAACTAATTGCCTCTTCCTTGGAAGACTTTTAACATCCCTCACAAGCTACGAAATTGTGTAAGGTAGAATTTGTCATACATTAAATAACAAACTAGAACTAGAATAAAACCCAACACTGACAATCACCAATTTAAAGCCAAGTAGTACATAGGATCAAAAACCTCCTCCCAATCAAAGGGAGCGGAGCTGAGAACTACCAACTCTTTCTGTGATTCGATTCCTGTGAGAAACGTACAAGTACTTAAGAGGATAACGTACAATACATCATGATTTGACCAACTTTGATATGCCAGACATTTCTACATACCAATGTGCTGAAAGTAACAAGGTCAAAACAAAAAATATATATAATATAATATACAGCCACACGTGCAGAAAGTACAGGAACTAGACACCGTACACTTGAATGGATCCTCCATGAGAATAAACAGCACTAGAGTGTGTCATATTGTTTTCTCTCTTCTTGAATTGATTGGAAAATTCTAGCTGCAGATTCAGTTGCCAATCTTCGGTTATGAGGCACCACTTTGATAACTCGGGTTTGTTGTCCTGTTTCAATAGACTGAGCTACTCCCTCTGCTTCAACTGGAACCATAGGGAAAAGAGGAAGTGCATCTCTTCCTTCAGCAACTTGTCCTGTGCTCATTCCTTGTGTCATTTCACTAGGACTACTTGCTGTACTCATCTGCAACTCAAACTCCTTGGATCTCTGACGATGCATAACATGCGTTGTTGCTCCATTTCTCTGAACTGGTAAATTGCATGAGCTTTGATTATGTTTGTTGCAATCGGCTTCCCCTTCAGATAAATGATGACTTTGCACGCGTGCAGAGAACTGGTTCACATGTTCGACAGCTGACTCTGAAGCTGCTGCTTTCATAAATGACATGCTGCCATAGGGAGGGAAGTAAGCATGGCTACCTGGAGGAGCCTCCGGTGGAGGTGGCATTCCATAGGAAGGATTCATGAAAGTACCACCCGAAGGAGGAGCCCCGAAGGGCCCACCTCCTCCATAATTTGTTCCTGTAAATCCAGGCCCAGGATATGGCTTATAGACTAGCCCTTCAGAAGGTGACATCACAGGAATTAACCACTGATGCCCAGGTGACTGATTGAAACACCAGGGACCCATCCCATTTTCGGCAGCCATACTTCCATGGTGTGGATTTCCAGCAAAAGGTGTGGAACTAGAAAGGTGGCTCCCATTTTTCACTGACGAAATAGATGTTTTACCAACAGCATTCTCTGCAGAACATTCCATGTTTTGATATACGTTTTCAGAATCAACTTTGCGCTTAAGATTTTGTAGCCGAGGTTTTACAACATATTCCAGTGCGAGTTTTTTAGGAGTAGATCCATCCGGAAGAGACTTTCCCAAAAAAGCACCATCTTCAAACAATAGATCTGGTGATCCAGCAATAAGTTGTTGGACCTGCTTAAATAAAATATAATTAATCATTACAGACAGACTTAACGGTGCATGAGAACATTCCCCATTTTGGACTACTAGTACAAGCTACTGAACAGTGTCAAAGAAAATTTACCTTTATCAGTCTATGCAACTCAAACACTTGGACTGCAAACACTCTCTGTTGACTGTAGAGAGGAACAGAAGTTAGATCAAAAAAATTCTTAAGACAGACAATCAAAATAAAATGGAAAATAAAGCATTTGGAACTAAAAAAGATAAACGTTGGAAGCACCAATTTATAAACAACAAACTACAAAAATCGAAGGATCTTCGATCACAGCAGGTAACTGGTTCAACAGGCTATTTTCCAATCTACATAAATATCATAGGGATCAAAAGAGGGCTTAAGACACATACAATCAAAATAAAATCGAAAATAAAGCATTTGAAGCTCAATGTGATAATTAGCTAGACATAAATTTCATAATCACACTTCATATCAAGATAACATGATTAATATTTGGTCAAATATATGCTTCCTCAGAGTTTAAACTTTAAGAAAGAAAAGTCATCGAATACCATTAAAATATGGCTTATAGCAGAAAACATATAAAATTCAAAGAATTTGCACAGTTTCTTAGTCAGAGGTTTGGGATACTATATTAGAAGCATTGTGAGATACAACTAAATAGGGGGAACACTAAAACTCATCATGCACAATAGAATCAATTCCACCGAGTCTCATTATAATCTTTCCACTGCTTTTAAATGAAAAACAATCAATGCATTTGAAAACATAAAAACATTAAATACTTCATTAAATGGGAAGATTACTAGGAATTAGGAGTAAGAGGATTTAGAATATTCAAAGCACATTAAGTCAAAATCACACAAAATATTGATGATATGAAATCTGCAGGGCACCTCAACTAGCTACAGTGTGTCATTGTTTATTATAAAATAAAATCATTTACCCAAAATGTTTCAAAACACAGAAAACCAAGACACTACATAAGTTGCGGAAATCTACTAACTATCATAAAACATCTATTGAGGGTTCATACACTGTCCAAGTGTCCCTACCATACATCCAAGGATCATCCTGCATAACTTGGTCCCCTTCTTAGCTCAAATCCTTCAGTGCAGTGAAAGGAAATGCCCCAGTGGTGACATGGAGAACCAAGTAAGAGGAAACCAAGACAGGAATACATTAAAAATCCAGTCGCTAGAAGACAGTAAATTATGAGATGATCTGTTGTCACAAGGATCCACTCCAACATGGTATAATATTAAAGCTCACTGCCCTGTTGTAACCATTACCCACCATTAAAACATTAGTAAGGACTTCGAAAGCATAAATAAAAATAAAAAAACCAAATTAGAAGGGATCCCAGGACTATTAAATCTCATTTCTTCAAAGCCATACATACAACTCCTTGATTGAAATGTAACTATCCAACTCAGATCCCTGGTATTTAATTAAGGATGCATAAAAGATGCTTTAAAAGGAAAAAAGAAAAATTGCACTATCAGATGGGAGCTTTCCTTAGAGCCATGTTTTCTGGTCCTACATTTCTTCTCTCCACAAGGGAATTTTCCTTACAAATTTGCAAACCCAACCACAGGCTAATGAAAGATGCAGGAAATATACGAAAGAAGGTAGGAAAAAATGCCAACAAACCATCATAACAAGGATAATCAAATCAGCGGTATATCAAACTTCCATCAAAAGTAGTAGTTTTGCTTTTTATATTCTAAACCTTCATGCATTTCCCAGTAAAACAAATTAAGGCTTCTGCTTTTGGCCAAAATTCTAACATTCATATAATTCAACAATCAAGATACCTTCAGTACCATGCAATTAATAGAGTTCACAATTTAATATTTATAAACCAGATTGCCTTTCAAAGATTCCCATTTAAAATTATAAAAGAACCGATGCTATTGACAAGCAACGAGACTTACTTGGCAATTGCTTTTCTGGCTTTCCAGAATTGTTTTTGACCTATTATTGCAACAACATCATCAGGAGAAATTTTCAGGGTTGACAGATCTTCTACCCTGGAGATCTTCGAAATGTTGTCATTTTTGTTTAAATTTCCACTATGTATAGGACTGCCAGTCCCAGTATCATGATATTCAGTGCCATCGATAGCCTCGGTTGGACTAGTTTGGTTTGCTATAGGGTCATTACTCTTGCCTATCTCCCTTGTCGATTCAACGGAAGTATCACGTTGTCCAGTTCCATTGGATTGAGACTCAGCTCGACAGTCTTGAAGTAAGCACCCATCACCTTGACGTGAACTGCTAAGTTTGAACACAGCACGATCTTGAAACTCTTGATTTTGAATCACCTTGGCTTGTCTTACTGAGGTGTCAATACTTTCTCCATTTGATGTATCTCTGGCAGAAGTAAATGACTGCTCCTTATTTGGACTTACTTGCGGAGGACCATCAATCTCATTTCTCACGTCTGTCCGCGGATTATTTAGATCCCTTTCCCGATTAATTCTCCCTGCTTTGAAAAAACCAAAATTCCTAGAGCCTGCAGAAGTGAGCCTTTTCCCATCAAAACTCTCGTGACTTTTATCATTAGATTGACCAATCTTCGAGCGAATATATACAGGAACCCTAAAGTCATCCTCATCAACCTTCTTTCTCTGTTCAAGTTGTGACAGAGAAGCATTCCAATTTTCCCCTTCTGATTGACGAGAAATATGTTTCTCAGCCTGACGAGTAAGTGTTTCAGGAGTTAAATGACCAGGGAAGACATAATTTCTCTCATGGACAGCCCCCTGCAATATATAATCCAAAAATTTAGGAAAAGAAAAAACTGCTATTTCCCACACAACCGTAAAACTAGAACACACACACACACCCTAAGGCCCTGTTAAGATAAACAGCTTATGGCATAAGCGTTCAGCCACCTATGAATAAGCTATTTCTATAACGCAAGATAAAATGAAATCAAACTATTTTCATATAATCTATAAGTGGTTTTCATAAGCTATCGTGAAGAGCTTACAGAAATAAGCTGAAAACAAACAGCTTATGAACATGTTCATAAGCTGTTTTCATAAGTTCTCCCAAACAGTGTCACAAGTGCTTATGTCAGTGGATAAACTACTTGAAATTTCTAATGCTGCAAATAACTAAACAATATAATAATGATAATAATTAGGATAAACAAAACAGCAGATTCTATAAACTACCTGGCTCGAAGACAACGGGGGAACTGTATTGGTAGAAGTATTTGGGTGGTGGGGTGGCAAGTTGAACCTTTGAGAAGGAATACTAAATTGCTCATAGAGAGCCATTTTATTCCTAGGAGGTGCTCTTGGCCCTCCCTTCTCTGTATCACCAACATGTAACCTAGGGAATAATGGCCCCATCACCTTCTCATCATCATTCCCTCTCTTCATCCTCAATCTTCCTAATACAACAAACAAAACCCTACCCTTTTTTATGTCAAATTGTAATCATACAACTAAGGATCAATCCTCTAACTAATCAACCAAATCAATTACACTCACAGATCAAAATCAGTTTATAATCGTCAACTCCAAAAAAAAAAAAAAAAAAGTGATTATAGCATATACACAGAACTATACTAATCACTAATTAACACACCCAATTCACAAAATCTAAACTTTTACCAACTGGGTATCAGAAAAACATAAAATTCACACTTGATCTTGCTTACAGTTTGTAGTATTAAAAAAATTATAAAAAAAAATAAAAATAAAAAATCGATGGAGGAAATTGGTTTAAACAAAAAACCGAGAAATTCGGAGCAAAAAAGGGTTTATGATGGATGGGAAGGAAATCAAATTGTTATAGAAAGATAAGAGAAAAATTAGGGATTAGAGAGAAAGGGTGTTTAGGGATTCTTTGTTCAGATGAAAGAAGCTGAAAATATCGTCAGAGAGAAAAGGGTAAGAGAAAAGTGCAATCTTGTGGGGTCCATTTGGATAGAACTAGAACTTCTTTTATTGCACTAAATTGTTTTTTTAACTGGATTTTCTTGTCCTAATCTACTCTTTTGCCTTTTTGTTTCAGATAATTGCACTATGTTTATCATTAATGGTAATTGCAATCACGGTGCTTTTTTATTTTATAGTATTATTTTTTGAAAGATTTTATTTTATACTTATATAAATCAACACTTTTAAATTTCTTTTTACTATAATATTATGATCCTATGAAAGATTATCCAACAACTTACGGTTACAGCTCCTTCAAAAAAAAAAAAAACTTACGGTTACAGCCAAGAAAATTTCCCATTTTTATATTCAAAGTTTATTCAAGAGCTAGGCCAAAATTTGACATCCGAACAACACAACACTCGTTTATTTTGAGTAAATATCTAATTCCATCTAGGGGTGGGAATAGGATAGGTCGAGCTAGGCTTTGCAAGACCTAAGCCTGACTTGCCAAATTTTTTAAGGCCCTAAGTCTGGCCTGCGACCTATCATAGACTTACTTTTGAGGCCTGAGCCTGACCTTTTGAAAGTCTGATAAGGTCTGCTAGCCTGTTTAAAAGTTTATATCATATGAGCATCTTTAAGTAAGCAATGTGATCTAAGTTTAAATAAACTAGCGAACTAATAGATCAATTAAATTAAACTCTCTTGTAGTAATTAACATGAGTTTTTAGGAAATTTAACTATATATTGTATCATATTTCAATTCTAGTTTATAATAATACATTTGTATATGCGAAAAATTAATGTATACTAATAAACTTAAATTACTAACGAATTTATATTTTAATTCAAAGTACAAAATATATTATAATAATAAATAATATTAATCATATTTACTTAAATAGGTCGGCCTAATATGCTTAATAGGCTTTTTGAATGGCATGTGGCCTGACCTTTTAAGCTAAATAGGCTTCTAAAAAAGCCTAGGCCTTCTCTATTTAAGAAAAAAGTATGGCCTGGCCAGGTCTGTCGTAGGACTAGGTCGTAGGCCACTGTAGGCCAGTCTGGCCTATTCCCATCCCTAATTCCATCTCAAAAATTATAAGAATGAATCATTTTTGTCTTTTTTTTTTATTTTTTTTAACAAGCCAAAATGAACGCAACGAAAGTGACCCCGCACAAGGTGTGCTAGAGAGGATCAGCTAGAGTTAGTACAAAGACAGCAAAGCCGAACCAAAGGCAAGCTGCCGCAAAATAGCAAAAGTAATTACAAATAGATGCTCTTACAAAATAAAAGGATGTTGCCACCACTCATGGTAAGTGTAGGCGAAATTGATTGTTTTAGCCCTGAGCCAAGTAAAAGAGAGCAACTTAACTTGATCGAGCAACTGATGTAATGACAAGGCTTTAATGTTGAAAATTTGATTGTTTCTTTCTTTCCAAATCGGCCAGGCACAAGCGAGCCAAATAAGTTTCAGAAACTGATGAGTTTGTCGAGGAAACTCTCCTAAGTTACCGAACTGGTGAAAATGATCTTGAGCACAATAAGTATCAACCGAAGATAGACCAAGCCAGCTTCGAATTTGCAGCCATAGCTGGCCGAAATGACAAGTGATGAGAAGATGATTCGCTGACTTCTGAAACCTGCATCCGACAACGCAAACAGTTGTTTCTTCTTGAATGATACCCCACGTAAGAAGGTTATCCTTTGTTGGTAGACTGTTGTGAAAAAGGTGCCACGCGAATAGAGTAACTTTGAGGGGAACATGTTTAAGCCAAATAGTAGCCGTAGTAACCCTCTCAGTGTTTTGATCTGATGTTATGAACAAGTGGTAAACATCACTGACTGAGAAGCCTTTGATTGGATCGAGTAACCATATCCAACGGTCGTGAGTATCATCCTGCAAAACAGTGTTACGTAACAAAAAACAACAGTTTCTAGAAGGTCTTCCTCCCACGCAAACAACATTCGTCGCCACTTCCACGCCTCTCCTCCCTCATCCCACCCTAAGTGATGCATCTCTGCCACCAAACACAATTGATTTTCTGCCAGATTAAATGAACGACTGAATCTAACACTCAAAATGACATCCCCAATCCATTTGTTCGTCCAGAAAAAAGTACTACTACCATCTCCAATCTTCCTAAGGATGTTATCGTCAAACCAGCTCCCCACTCCCATGCCTATTCTGTCACGGATACCCACCGCATTCTTCCACCATGTTGAACCCAATCTCCCACCCTCCTTGAGCCGCCCCCCTTCTTCCCCGTAGCGAGCCTTCAGCACTTTATACCACAACCCGTCTTTATCAACCAACATCCTCCAACACCATTTACCTAATAACGATAAATTAAACTCCCTCAACCTCCTAACATTTAATCCCCTCATCCTCCTTACTCCGGCAAACAGAATCCCAGTTCACCCAAGATATTTTCCTAAAATCCTCACCTCCCCCCCAAAAAAATGTTTTAAAAATAGATTCAATAGAAGAGATTATACATGTGGGGGCCTTGAAGAAGGAAAGAAAGTAAACCGGAAGAGAGGACAGGACATATTTCAGAAGGAACAGACGAGCACCGAAAGAAAGATTCTTACTTTTCCAACTAGACAACTTCAAATTAATGCGATCAAGAAGAGGGTCCCAAAATTTTAACCGACGACAGTCTCCTCCAATAGGAATCCCCAAGTACACAAAAGGAATTGTTGCCAGTCTTGCAATTCATAACTTGAGATGCCTCCCTCAACTACGAATGAGAAACATTCACACCAGTTAGCATACTCTTTTGAAAATTAACTTTTAAGCCAGAGACTTCTTCGAACAAAATCAACATAGCTCGCATCGACCTAACATTGGCCCAGCTCTTCTCCCCAATAATTAAGGTGTCGTCCGCAAATTGCAAATGGGAAATATGCACTGGAGAGGTCGGTCCAACTGAGTAACCACGAAAGAGACTAGTATCAACCAAGGAACACATCAGAACATTCAGGCCCTCCGCCTTTATAAGAAAGAGGAAAGGTGAAAGAGGGTCACCTTGTCTTAAACCTCTCTCCAAGGAAAACTCATCGGTTGGGCATCCATTAACTAAACTGATGTCGTTGCTGAACCAACACATTCTGAGATCCACTTGCGCCAAACCGGAAAATTCATTCTTTTCATAACATCATCTAAATATTGCCAATCCACGGAATCAAAAGCCTTTTCGAAATCTACCTTAAAGAGCAGCATCTCCTTATGAAGTTTCCTGGCGTCATCAACCATTTCGTTTGCAATGAGAATACCGTGCTGGAACAAAATGTGTATGAACAACTCTCTTTTGGGTTTTGATGATAACAAAGTGTTAAAATGAAAATTGGTTTTGCTAATGCTTTGTTCTAAGTGTGCAGAACCATGTCCTTATTGTTGGTAATTAATATTGGTTTTGGAAGAACAAGCTAAGAGCAAGAAAGAATGCATTGTAGCCTTTGTTGCAAGTCTGAAGCAAAACTGGATCTGAAGCAGCTTCTGAAGGGTGCTTCTGAAGGCAGAGTCTGAAGACTGCGTCTGAAGGGTGCTTCTGAAGCCTGAGTCTGAAGGTCAATGTTGGTCAACGTCTGAAGGCTGAGTCTGAAGGTCAACAGAAGTCAACGTCTAAAGGTCAACAAAAGTCAACGTCTGAAGGAAGCGTCTGATGAACAGTGCTTCTGAATGGTGCGTCTGAAGACCTGCTTCTGATGAACAGTGTCTGAGAAGCTTCTGAAGTCTGACGTGGAAGGAAAAGCAATTGTCTTTGTCAGCATTTAATGCCTGCAATGTCAGAACAACTCCAATGGAACAGTTGTCTCCTTGGCCAAAACATTCCCCAGCTTTTAAGGAAAGATTTCAAAAATTGCGTGCTCTATTTCTGCTCAGTTTCAGCACACATTTTCAGCTATCCTAGCTTCCAATTGCAACGGCTCTTTGCTGGATTTTTTGGCAATTCTCAACAGCTTTTTTTGCTCTATAAAAGGGTGAAGATTTGAAGAAGAAAATTGCTAAGACTCTTGAAACAAAAGAACTGAACTTGTGCTCTGTTTTGCTGTCAAAAATACGCAAGTTACCAAAACTCTTAGAAATTCTTACAAACTTGTAATCTTAGAATTTCTTAAGTCTAGAGTCTTATTCCTGTGTTGTATTAAGTGAACACCTCTGATATTTGATCAAGTGTTCAACCCAAACTTACTTTCTTTGTAATTCAGTTTGGTTCAAGTCTCAGTTTGCGTACTGAGCATCCAGAAGTCTCATTACTTTGTGTTCTGAGCAATTAGAAGTCTCTTAGCTTTGTGCTTTGAGCAGAGAAGTTTCTTTACTTTGTGTATTGAGCATTGGAAGTCTCTTGACTTAGTGTCTTGAGCATTAGAAGTCTCTTACTAGGTGTTTGAGCATTGAAGTCTCTTAGCTTTGTGCTTTGAGCAATTGTAATCATATGATTATAGTTCAAATCTCATGTAAGTGACAGGGGGACTAGACTACTTCCAACTTGTGGAAGGAACTAGTATAAAAACATTGTGTCTCTTTCTTTCCCTCTCTCTTTACTTTTGAATCTGCTGCATAAACTCTTTGAAAAAGGTTCAGAACTTGATTCTGAACTTAACATAAGTTTTGAGAAAGGAAAAACTGCCCACACACAATTCAACCCCCCCCCCTTCTTGTGTGTTTTTCTCACCTTCAGTTGGTATCAGAGCTCCGGTTCTGATATTCAATCACTTAACAGTGAGTCAGTGAGATCCTGAGAAAAACATGTCATCAAGTAGTTCCCCTCCACCCTCTCCTAGACCACAAAGAGGTACTAGTACTTCTTATTCATATGACTATGGTACTGAGGAAAGAAAATCTAGGTCACACAATAAACCTCCAATGTTTACTGGTGACCCAGAAAAGTTCTCATGGTGGAAGAGTAAGATGTACAGCCACATCATTGGTATTGATGATTCATTATGGGATATTATAGAAGATGGAATCACTATTCCAGTTGATGAAAAAGGTGTAGCTGTCAACAGAAGAGAGCTGAGTGATGCTGAAAGGAAGATATACAAAAAGCATCATAATGTGAGAGGAATCATTGTGGATTCTCTACCTCACACTGAGTACCAGAAGCTGAGTGGCAAATCTACAGCCAAAGCCATTTTCAAATCCCTCTGCTCTAACTATGAAGGTAACAAAAAAGTTAGAGAAGCAAAGGCTAATATTCTTGTTCAGCAATATGAACTGTTCAGAATGAAAGAGGATGAAAATATTGAGACTATGTTCTCAAGATTTCAGACTCTGGTTTCTAGACTTCAGATTCTGAAGAAGAGTTATACACTGCTGATCATGTGAACAAAATCCTAAGAAGTCTGCCATCTAAATGGAGACCCAAAGTAACTGATATTGAGGAAGCTAAGGATCTAAATACTCTAAGTATTGAAGATCTTATAAGCTCCCTCAAGGTGCATGAACTGGGACTTAATGAAGATGATTCTGTTAGAGAGCCTAAATCAATAGCACTGAAATCCAAAAGAAAGTCTGTTAAAGCTCTAAAAGCTATTGAATCTGAAGAAGAATTTCCTGAGGGAAATTCTGAAGAAGATTCAGATGCTGAAGAGCTTGCAATGCTTTCCAAAAGAATTCAGTACTTAATGAATAGAAAGAAGAAATTCTCTAACAGAAGCAGCAACTTTAAAGGATCTAGTTCAAAGAGGGAAGATCAGAAGGGCTGCTACAATTGCAAGAAGACTGGTCACTTCATTGCTGATTGTCCTGAACTTCAGAAGGACAAGTCAAAAGAGAAATCAAAGAAGACCAGCTCTAAGTCTAGCAACTTCAGAAACAAGCTCAAGAAGAGTCTTATGGCAACATGGGATGATCTTGACAATGATCCTGAGTCTGATGATGAAGAGGAAGCAAATCTGGCTTTAATGGCAACTGCATTTTCTGATGTAGAATCATGTTCAGACTCAGAAGATGAAGATGAGGTATACTCTGAACTTTCTAGATCTGAACTGATTGAAACAGTTAAAGATCTTATGAAACATCTCAAAAGCAAGTTAGGTGAACTAAAATCTTTGAAAAATAAACATAACTTGTTGAACGAGGAAAATCTCAAACTTCAGAATCAAATCATTGAGTTTGATGAAGAAGTTAGAGAACTCAGAGATGAGGCTCATAAGAAACCTGAAGAAATTCCAAATGAACATGAAATTGCTCTTCAGGACTTTGTTTTAACTGGAATCAATAGAAGTAATGTTGCTTCTATGATTTATAGCATTTACAAAAACAAAGGTGAAGGGATTGGTTTTAAAAATGATTCATTCAATCTTTCAAATGAATACAAAATATCACCTTGTTCTGAAAATATTTTGAAAGGCACTGAGGTGTGCTTTGTGCCTGCTTCTGACAGTTTTGAGAAACTGAGTTTAACAGAAACTGAGACTGCAGAGTCTGAAGTTCTGAACTGCTCAGACTCTAAAGCTTCTGAGCCTAAGGGAAAGATGATGGCAGATGTTAAAACCTTGCCAAAGTCTCAACCAAAAGGTCCTAAGCCTAAGAGTATGAGAAAATCAGACTCTAAACCTGAAAATGTTCAGAGTCTGAAGAGTTCAGAACCTGAAACTAGTAAGTCTCAGAGTCTGAAGAATTCAAACTCAAATTTTACTAAGACTGGGTTTATGAAAACTTCAAAAACTACTAAACCAGTCTATACAAAACATTTTCAATCTCAGAATGTCAGGCAAAGCAAGCAAAAGAAAGTCAAACTGTCATCTGTTTCTGATTGTTTTAAGAAAGGTCAAACTGAAGTTTGCCTTGTGTCAGGAGGTAACAAAACTAGATATCTGAAGAAATCAGAACCAAAGTGTTCAATGGTTCAGACTCTAAACAACTCAGAACCAAAGACTTTCAAGTCTCAGGTTCTGAAGAAATCTGAGTCAAAACCATTGAGAACTCAGGTTCTGAAGAACTCAGTTTCTAGAACTAAGACTTATTCAAGATTAAAGGATTCATATCCAAATTATCTGAACAAGTCTGAGTATTATAACTCCAGACATAAGGTGCAACAAAAGATTAAACCTTTCAGGACTAACCATAAAGGACCCATGAAAATCTGGGTACCTAAGTCTGAGATAATTTATGTTGCAGATATGCTTGTCATCCAAAGAAAAGGAAAAATCTTGGTACCTGGACAGTGGCTGCTCGCGTCACATGACAGGAGACAAGTCTATCTTCCAAACCCTGAGCATGAAAGAGGGAGGAACTGTGGGGTTTGGAGGAAATCAGAAAGGAAGGATCATTGGTACTGGTAAGATAGGTAATTCTTCCCTGTCCATTGATGATGTTTGGCTGGTAGATGAACTTAGACATAATTTACTTAGCATAAGTCAATTATGTGACAGTAATTATGAAGTCATGTTTAATAAGAACACATGTACTGTAATCAACAACAAAGATAAATCTGTTGTGTTCAAAGGAAATAGGAAAAACAATGTTTATAAAATCAATTTTTCAGAACTGGTTCAGCAGAAGGTAGTTTGCCTTCTGTATGTGAGTGATGAGAAATGGGTATGGCACAAAAGGTTGGGACATGCTAACTGGAGACTCATCTCTAAGCTTAGCAAGTTGCAACTGGTCAGAGGCCTGCCAAACATTAACTATCACTCAGATGCTCTGTGTGGAGCATGTCAAACAGGAAAATTTTCTAAAACATCTTTTAAATCCAAAAACATTGTTTCCACCTCAAAACCTTTAGAACTGCTTCACAATGATTTGTTTGGTCCTGTTGGAACAGCTTCAATCAATGGGAAGAAGTATGGGCTTGTTATTGTTGATGATTATAGTAGGTGGACTTGGGTTAAATTCCTTAGAACTAAAAATGAAACATATGATGTGTTTAATAAATTCTGCAAACAAGTACAAAATGAAACTGACTTGAAAATTTTAAAAGTCAGAAGTGATCATGGTGGGGAATTTGAAAATGAACCTTTTGAAAATTTTTGTGAAGATCATGGAATTCTCCATGAGTTCTCATCTCCTAGAACTCCACAACAAAATGGGGTTGTAGAGAGAAAGAACAGTTATTTGCAAGAAATGGCCAGAACCATGATCCATGAATCCAAAATTGCAAAATACTTTTGGGCAGAAGCTGTTAACACAACATGTTATATTCAGAACAGGATCTATATCAGACCTATTCTGAATAAAACAGCATATGAACTTTTTAAAGGAAGAAAACCAAGCATTTATTATTTTCATCAGTTTGGTTATACTTGTTACATTCTGAACAATAAGATCTACCTAAGGAAATTTGATGCTAAGGCTCAAAAGGGTATCTTTTTAGGATACTCAGAGAGATCCAAAGCATAAAGGGTGTATAATTCTGAAACACATGTTGTTGAAGAATCAATACACATAAGATTTGATGATAAGAAGCCTGATAATGAAATACCAGAGTTGGTTAAGAGTTTTGCAGATTTCAGACTCTCAAAAGAACCTTCAGAACCTGAACAGAGTTCAGAGTCTGAAGAAAGTTCAGAAGCTGGAAATTCTGAGGAAACTGAGAAACTCTCAGATGCTGACACTCCTCCTAAAGATAATCAAGATCAGCATGGTTCTGAACAAGCCCCTGGTGATTCTTCAGAAGCTAATCCACCCAGAACTTCATTCAAATACAAGTCTTCACATCCTGAGGAACTGATCATTGGGAATAAGAACAGTCCAAGGAAAACAAGATCAGCATTCAGTCAGAATGATTCCATGATTGGACTTCTATCAATGATTGAACCCACAACAGCTGATGAAGCACTTGCAGATGATGGATGGATTGTAGCTATGCAAGAAGAACTGAACCAGTTTCAAAGGAATGATGTCTGGGATCTAGTTGCAAAACCAGAAAACAAGAACATCATTGGAACAAAATGGGTGTTCAGAAACAAGCTTAATGAACAAGTAGGAGTGATCAGAAACAAGGTAAGACTGGTTGCTCAAGGCTACAGTCAGCAGGAAGGAATAGACTTCACTGAGACATTTGCTCCAGTTGCAAGACTGGAAGCAATCAGGTTACTTCTTTCCTATGTTGTTAATCATGATATCATCTTGTATCAAATGGATGTTAAGAGTGCTTTTTTAAATGGAGTTATTTCTGAAGAAGATTATGTTAAACAACCTCCTGGTTTTGAAGATGTAAAAAATCCAGATTTTGTTTTTAAACTTAAGAAGTCTTTATATGGTCTGAAACAAGCTCCCAGAGCTTGGTATGAAAGACTAAGTAATTTCTTGATTAAAAATGATTTTGTAAGAGGTCAAGTTGACAATACACTCTTTAGAAAAACTCTTAAGAAAGACATCTTAATTGTGCAAATATATGTTGATGATATCATATTTGGTTCTACTAATGCCTCTCTTTGGAAAGAATTTTCTAAGTTAATGCAGGATGAATTTGAAATGAGCATGATGGGAGAATTGAAATTCTTTCTTGGAATTCAAATCAACCAATGCAAAGATGGTGTGTATGTTCATCAGTCCAAATACACAAAGGAGCTTCTGAAGAAGTTCCAGCTTGATGATTGTAAGCTGATGACAACACCAATGCATCCTACCTGCACCTTAAGCAAAGAGGACAATGGCTCAAAAGTAGATCAGAAGCTCTACAGAGGTATGATAGGTTCTCTGTTATACTTAACTGCTTCTAGCCAGATATTTTGTTTAGTGTATGCCTGTGTGCTAGGTTCCAGTCAGATCCTAGAGAATCTCATATGACTGCTGTCAAGAGAATCTTTAGGTATCTGAAAGAAACAACTAATCTGGGACTTCTGTATAAGAAATCCTTAGATTATAAGCTAGTTGGATTTTGTGATGCTGACTATGCTGGGGATAGGATTGAAAGAAAGTCCACCAGTGGAAATTGTCAATTTCTGGGTGAAAATCTGATATCCTGGGCCAGCAAAAGACAAGCAACTATTGCTTTGTCAACAGCAGAAGCAGAATATATCTCAGCTGCAAGTTGTAGCACACAACTGCTCTGGATGAAACATCAGTTGGAAGATTATCAGATTCATGCAGATAGCATTCCTATTTTCTGTGATAATATTGCTACAATATGTCTGTCTAAAAATCCAATTCTGCATTCTAGAGCCAAGCATATAGAAATTAAACATCATTTTATAAGAGATTATGTTCAGAAGGGTGTTTTGGATATTCAATTCATTGATAATGTTCATCAATGGGCTGATATATTTACAAAACCCCTCACAGAAGACAGATTTAACTTTATTAAAAAGAATCTGAACATGCATTTCATCTCTTAAAAATATGCTTGAATCTGAATAGAAACTAAGATTCTAAAGTTCATCAGAAACTAAGACTTATCAGACACTCTCTTGAGAGTCTGAAGACAGTTAAGTTTCTGAAAAACTTCAGAGTCTGAAGTTTCAGAACCTGGATTTTCTGACTTCTGAATCTGACAATGCTCAAACTTTTGGTCAGAATCTAGTAAGTTATAACTATGGGCAATGATGAATTAAGCTTTGAAAGTTATGCTTTGTCCCTCCAAAGTCATCAATATGAAAAATGTGTTTTTTTTTTGTTTTCAGTTCTGAAATGTTTTAAACAAAAACATAGACACATTTTTTTTTTATCAAAATTGCTCAAATTGATGTCAGACATGTTCAGCTTTACAAACCTTTTTGGTATCACTCTCACTTTGATATCAGTCTCACTTTGGTATCAGGCATGTTCAGATTTTCAAACTATTTAAAAACTCTGAACAGTTTTGTCTGAAATAGGTTCAGAAGCACTGAGCTAAATGCAACATTTTTTTCAGCTTTCTGAAAAGAGTTCAGTTGTGCTAAAACTTTAAGTTGGTATATAATCTGAACAATCTTGTCTAAGATAGTTCAATGATACTAAGAGTACTCCAAGTAGCCAAAAGACTTTTTCTGAATCTGTCTTTGAAATACTGAACAAAAATGCTCTGAACAAAATGATTTGTTTTCAGTTTTCTAAAACCAGTTCATTGGTACTGAACATTTCTGAACAATTTGTGTCTGATCAGAATGCTCTGAACAATCTTTTATGTTCTGAACAGCATTCTCTGATTTTCAAATGCAATGTTATATACTTCATGTATGATCAAGCTTGCTCTGATGCTTATCTTTGCTGCTTGATTACCTATATGATTGCATTTTTATCTAACATGTTTTTCAAACTCTCTTAAAAATTCTGGAAATTTTCTTTTTGTTGATGACAAAAGGGGGAGAAAAAAGTAAACAAGTATTAAGGCTTCTGAGCTCAGAATATAAGTTAAATTATGTCAGTTAAGTAACTTATGAGGGGAGTAAAAGATATTGCTCCTGAGCTCTGAACATAAGTTAAGTTCTGATTGAAATTAACTTATGAGAACTGTTTTTAATCTCTGATAAGGGGGAGAAAAAATTCTGAATTAATTTTTGTGAGATAATTCAATTACTCTTAGTGAGTTAAAATGAATTTAAATAACTTGGATAAGACTCAGGGAGCTTACAAAACTCATCCTGTGGATTATCAGACTTAGGGGGAGAGCTTACAAACCTCATAACCTAAAGTCAGCCTGTTATTTATAATTCTGAGTGTTAATTTCATGTTATTGTTCTAAGTTAAATTTAATTAACATGGATAAGAATCAAGGGGAGCTTGCAAACCTAACCTTGAGGATTATCAGACTAAGGGGGAGCTTGCAAACCTCATCCTGAAGTCAGCTTGTTAATTAAACTTAACAACAATTCTGAAATTCTCACCTGTTTTGATCTAAACTGAATTTAATTAACCTGGATCAGACTCAGGTGGAGCTTGCAAACCTCACACCTTGTAGTCAACTTGTTAATTAAATTAACAACAATTTTCTATTAATACTTATGTTTGTCATCATCAAAAAGGGGGAGATTGTTGGAACAAAATGTGTATGAACAACTCTCTTTTGGGTTTTGATGATAACCAAGTGTTAAAAATAAAATTGGTTTTGCTAATGCTTCGTTCTAAGTGTGCAGAACCATGTCCTTATTGTTGGTAATTAATATTGGTTTTGGAAGAACAAGCTAAGAGCAAGAAAGAATGCATTGTAGCCTTTGTTGCAAGTCTGAAGCAAAACTGGGTCTGAAGCAGCTTCTTAAGACAGAGTCTGAAGACTGCGTCTGAAGGGTGCTTCTGAAGGCAGAGTCTGAAGACTGCGTCTGAAGGGTGGTTCTGAAGCCTGAGTCTGAAGGTCAACGTTGGTCAACGTCTGAAGGCTGAGTCTGAAGGTCAACGTTGGTCAACGTCTGAAGGCTGAGTCTGAAGGTCAACAAAAGTCAACGTCTGAAGGGAGCGTCTGATGAACAGTGCTTCTGAAGGGTGCGTCTGAAGACCTGCTTCTGATGAACAGTGTCTGAGAAGCTTCTGAAGTCTGACGTGGAAGGAAAAGCAACTGTCTCTGTCAGCATTTAATGCCTGCAATGTCAGAACAACTCCAATGGAACAGTTGTCTCCTTGGCCAAAACATTCCCCAGCTTTTAAGGAAAGATTTCAAAAATTGCGTGCTCTGTTTCTGCTCAGTTTCAGCACACATTTTCAGCTATCTTAGCTTCCAATTGCAACGGCTCTATGCTGGATTTTCTGGCAATTCTCAACAGCTATCTTTTGCTCTATAAAAGGGTGAAGATTTGAAGAAGAAAATTGCTAAGACTCTTGAAACAAAAGAACTGAACTTGTGCTCTGTTTTGCTGTCAAAAATACGCAAGTTACCAAAACTCTTAGAAATTCTTACAAACGTGTAATCTTAGAATTTCTTAAGTCTAGAGTCTTATTCCTGTGTTGTATTAAGTGAACACCTCTGATATTTGATCAAGTGTTCAACCCAAACTTACTTTCTTTGTAATTCAGTTTGGTTCAAGTCTCAGTCTGCGTACTGAGCATCCAGAAGTCTCATTACTTTATGATCTGAGCAATTAGAAGTCTCTTAGCTTTGTGCTTTGAGCAGAGAAGTCTCTTTACTTTGTGTATTGAGCATTGGAAGTCTCTTGACTTAGTGTCTTGAGCATTAGAAGTCTCTTACTAGGTGTTTGAGCATTGAAGTCTCTTAGCTTTGTGCTTTGAGCAATTGTAATCATATGATTATAGTTCAAATCTCCTGTAAGTGACAGGGGGACTAGACTACTTCCAACTTGTGGAAGGAACTTAGTATAAAAACATTGTGTCTCTTTCTTTCCCTCTCTCTTTACTTTTGAATCCGCTGCATAAACTCTTTGAAAAAGGTTCAGAACTTGATTCTGAACTTAACATAAGTTTTGAGAAAGGAAAAACTGCCCGCACACAATTCAACCCCCCCTTCTTGTGTGTTTTTCTCACCTTCATACCGTCTAGGATCTGTCTACCTGTGATGAAAGTGGACTGAACATGCCAAACAACACTTCCAATAACAAGCCTCATCAAGGAGACGTTGAGTGGAGTGCAATGGCTCGTCATGTACCAGCTCAGGAGTTTATCAGTAATTTGTATAAGTATATTTAGTGGTACTTGATTAGTTGTATAAACGAGCAAATTTGTATTCATTCAGTTGTTTGGGTTTATTATTGAAAATTTTAATGTATCCAGTATCAAGTTTTAATACGCATGCTAAATATTCTAGATAAATTTAGTATGGGTGTTGCAATTAACCTCTGATATTACTAATTTAATATTGTTATTGTTTGTCAAAAACGAAACAAGAAAATAATTTATAAAATTAACGATTATTTGAAAATATTGTTAATGTGATGACCTTTTTGGTGAGTGATCTATTAGTATTTTTGTAAGTGTTATTTGAGTCTTGAGTCATGCGTTAACCCTAGGACGCTTCTGGAGTCCAACATATCTAAACTTTCGTATTAAAAAAAAATCGTCCAAGTCATTTTTCTTTTTTCTTTTAAAATTTTCAAAAACTAAATTAATTTCATTTATTTTTTATATTAGGTTTCAATCTTGAATTTTAATTACACGTTGGGTTTTTTTTTATAGTTAAATTGTTCTTTTTATCTCGTCTCATTGAGAATTCCCTCGTTATTAAGAAAAATTATAATTTATTTATACAGTAATAATGTTAATAACAGTGATAGTAACTAATAGTTGTTTAAGGTGGTGACAAACGACAGTCAAAGTGGGGATCGACGGATAGGTGGTCGCAATAGTTTGACGTGGCGTCAGTCGATAGTGGTAGACAACGGCATAAGAAGTGGTGCATAAGTAGCGGTTAGTTGATATTAGCCATGGTTGTAGTTGTAACACTCATACTAATTTAATCTAGAATATTAGCATGTGCATTAATTGATACTGGATACATCAAGTTTTTCAATAATAAAATAATACAACTCAACTGAATGAATACAAATTTGCTCGTTACACAACTGTTCAAGTACCACAAAATTACTTATACAATGTCTGATAAACTCCTGAGCTGGTACTTGACGAGCAACTGCACTCCATCCAGCGTCGTCCTGAAGAACTTCATCACGAACCTCTTGCATACCTGTAAACCTGCACCAGAAGGATTGGGATGAGACATAATGTCTCAGTGAGCTCCACCCAACCTACTGTTGGCAACCTCGGGGAACCTAGGGTCGCCATGCCTACCTTTGGCAATCTCGGGAAACCTATGATCGCCAAGCCTTAACTCTTCCCATATAGGGTATACCTGCCTGTTCCTGCTATCCTGTGTAGTCGTATAACTGGACTACTTCCTACTAACTTAGTGATCGAGGGGAAACCTAGGATCACTGCCTGACTACTGATAACCTGATAACCTAGTGATCAAGGGGAAACCTAGGATCACTTCCTGAACCTGATAACTGTATAGTTATGAAATCTAGACTATAACCTGATAACTTGGTGATCGAGGGGATACCTAAGATCACCACCTGATACCTGCCTGATAGGTATTTCCTGCCTGATAACATAATAAAGTATATACTAATATTATTATGTTAGATTTTAGCGTGTAACAAACATTATTATCTGAGTTGATTTTACGGAATGCAATCGATTATATTCTAATGATCATATATATGGATTCTAGCTTTTCTTATATACGATATTATCACGTATCACTCGACAACATCATTCGTGTCCAAATGACGTTGTGAGATCGATCATATCGTTTAATTGACGATGTCTCAATCTATTAAACGATTCGAAAGCTTTACGTTCAGACACTTTGTGTGATTATCAAAACCAAATTCCATGTCTAGAATTTCTTATTTTGATAGAATATTATTCTAAACCTAGATTCAAAAGTATTTTTCAATATCATTTAAATCAAACATAATAATGGAAAACAAGAATAAACTCAATGATATATAAAAGGCTAGAATCATATATTTGAAAGATCAAAAGATTACATCTAAGATTGATTGATTACCTCTAATCCCAACAAAGGGGATTTAGTTGTTCATTTTCAAGACAACAATACAAAAGTGGCAAGAAAGATGGAGATCCAAAGCTAAGACTTGATTTCTCAAAGATTCTTAGTTAATCTACACTTAGATCACTTTTGCTCTATGAAGAATGCCTCTTTTAGCCCTATTCTCTTTCTGGAAGTATATGTTATATCTCAGAAAATGAGCTAAAAGGCTTAAATACTATCTGATTTTTATAAGGCTCGCTGGTCGCTGTAGCGATGGAAGGTTTCTTGGCCTTTGGGGTTGCTCCACGTCAGCAAACGGGGTTCAAACCGCCCTTGGTCGCTATAGCGACCAGATTCATCGCTGTAGCGATGGAACCTTAGTTTCTCCCTCCCTAGGCGCGCTATAGCAACCAATCCTCCGCTGTAGCGATGAAGCCTTATCAATTCTTCATGTTTCTTTGCTCAATTTCAGGTCCTAGCATGGTATTTCCTGCACAAATGGATGGGGTAAGACATAGGATCAATAATTTGGCATTCGATCAATAATGCTGAGCTTATCCTATGATAACTTGCAAAACAAGTAACACAAGTGCCTAAAAATATATCAAAAGATAACTGTTTTCTGGCACCTATCAAATGCCCCCGAGTGGAGTAACCCCGGAGCACATTCCCCTAATAACCGGTGAAAATTCCTATAATAGGCTAATCACCGGACTCCTCTTGCCTGTGTGTGTGGTTATCCTCACAGAAAGTTCCTCCCATTCCAGATATACTGGAACCCCTTGCGCTCTCTAACTGCGAGAACCCAGAAGACACACTAAAACTTATGTGTGGTTATCCTCGCGGAAAGTTCTTCCCATTCCAGCAATAACTGGAACCCCCTGCGCTCTCTAACTGCGAGAACCCAGAAGACACAAAGTTTATCCTGATAATAAATTATTCCTTATATATATATATATATATATTCCTGATAATTTCCTGAATATATATATATATATATATATATATATATATATATATATATATATATATATATCTGTGTGTGTGTGTGTGTGAGTCGTCATGTAGGCTCCCTAACGGGCTGGCCTACCCAGAATAAATCTGAAACGTACCTGTGCCATGACTCATCAACATATATATATATATATATATATATATATATATATATATACACACACACACACACACACACACAGACAATCTGTATAAATCCTGATAATAACCTTGTACCACTATCTAGGGTACATCCTATCCTGAACTGTTACGTGTACCCTCAGTGTCACTCTGACGTGAACAACTGAGGCACGTCCTGATGTACATATAAATGTACCCTGAAACTGGGGGTAAGCCTGGTACCTCTAACTACGGTACACTATAACCTGCCGGTTAAGGGTATCTTGAAACTAACCCTTAACATAACTGATACTATTCTTATCAGAATCCTTGAATGTTAAGAAACATTCCTAGTACCCTTGTACCTTCAACTAAATACCTCTCTGTTCCTGTTAACCTATTAAAGGTTCTAGACATATCGCTGTCATATGTCTTACTTATGGGCTTACTATCCCATCTATAATAACTTCCTGAAAACATGTGGGTAAACTACCCATCACTCTGTATGATACCTATGCATTTCCTAGATTAATCCTTGAAAGATCATGAGTATCTTTATCCCAAAGCATATCAAAGATCATTGGCATGGTACAGTTATTTGTTAATAAAATGAGGTTCTGGGCCACTTCGCTTTGCGACCCCTGACTTCGCTTTGCGAACTCTTACGTCTGATCCTTCAGACTCTGAACATTCAGAGTCTGAACCTTCAGAACCTGGTATTCCTGAGTTTGAAGCTTCGCAGAGCGTCCAAAGACTTTTCTCTGCGAACTCAGCTTCTGATTACTTTGCAAAGCGAAGTCTAGGTGATGGCTAGGCAGTAGCAAAACTCTACTACTTCGTAGAGCAAACTCCCGGTCGCTCTGCGACTGTAGCATGACTTATAATTTTCTGAAAAACGTGTTTCAATCTTAAAAACTTTGATACTCAACTGCCCAATGATCATTGAAAACATGCCAGGGACTCATTTTGAACTATAAAACAAACTGTATCCAAGGATTAAACTGGAATCAAGCATATGTATCAAGAAAGGGGAAAACTATCCTTTTTCCTAAACCTTAGCAATTTGTTGTGAATCTCACACAATAATGACCCAAAAGGGTTAATCTACTCTATGGAACTCACCATGTAGTTGCTGGTCTTGCCAAGCTTCCTTCTACCAAAACCTAGTCTTGGAACTCTTCATCTTTCCTTAAGCTTCCACTTACTTCAAACTTTCCCAAAACTTGCTTGCTTCAGTACAAGAAATCAGGGAAGGAAAACTGGTGGATCAAAGCTGTTGCTGATGTAAACCGAAATCTAGAGGGAGAGGGAGAGAAAATCTGACTTAGTGAGAGAAGGAAATGGGAATAATGAAGAAATATTCAATCTTATCCCTATTTATGCCCCTTCCTCTCAAAATTACCATTTTGTCCCTACTCACTCATAATTCCTCTGTTACTGATAAAAGTTACGTCTAAGCGGGATATTACAGTAGTGGTGGTGATCGGCTGACAATTGGTTGCAATGGTTGTACTAGGTGGCAATGGTTGGATTGGTGTTCAACGTTAGAAGATGGTGGTCATAGTGGTGACTAGTGGACAAATGGACACAATGGTCGAAAGTGATATTAGAGTGGTGATCAAAGTAGTGATTGGTGGTGGGCGGTGGCATTCAGCGACCACTGTTGGTGACATGTTGATATTAAGGCTTTGTTTGGATTGATGAAATGGAATGATATTTTTACATTTCATTGTTTGGATTTCTAAAAAGTGAATGGAGTGGTATGGAATGTGAATTTTTTTATCATCTTCTTCCATTTTTCATTCCCCCAATTTAAGATTTATGCAATGGAATAGAACTTGGTAACTAGATAATTACCCTTTTATCCTACTACCTTGTTTCTTCTTCTACTCACATATGTGCTTCTTCTCTCTTGCTTCCGTTGTTTCTCTTTTTAAAATTTATTCTAGTAGAATCTCATGATGAAATCTCAATGATTTTGAGGTTGTAACGTAGTTTGAAAACAATTTTATTCCCGTTTCTAAAATCAATTGCATTTTTAGACTTTGGCCATTATTTTGAACACATTTTTGATCATTTTGTGTTAAAAAAATTGTACCAATGGTAAAATTGGTTTTCAGGAAACCGATTTTATGCAAACAAGGGATTAAAATAACGTCTCGATGTTAATTTCATGCTTGATAAAATGATTTCCATTTGATGTGATAGTTGAACTACTCCCTCTGTCCCAAAATATAAGCAAAAATTGGTCAACAAAAGTTAATGTATTTAGTTCAAAATTTGTACCAAATACATCAACTTATGTTGACTCATTTTTGCTTATATTTTGGGACGGAGTAGTATTTATTTCATAAGGGTAAAAATGACATTAAAAAGTATAATTTATTCCATTTCGTCCACTTTTCAAACAAAGGAATGAAAAATGTGTTCTGCTTAGTCCTAAAATACCCAAACATTGAAAGGGAATTTATGTTTCATTCTACTCCATTTCCATAAATCTAAACATAGCTTAAAACAAAAACAAGATTTGTAAACCATATTTTTGTAGTTTTGATATTTACGTGAAAATTATTTTCAAATTAAGTTAAAAAAAATTCAATTCAACCGTTTTCTATCTGTTTATATTTTATTTTAAATATAACTTCAAGACCAAAAACTTATGACCACCCCAAACAGGCTATAAGTTGATAACATTTTACATTTTTCATAAATGAAATTGAATATTTACTCTATTTATTTTTTTAATGTTCAATCAACATTTATAGTTATGGTGTTGTGCATTCATCTTTTAACAACTTGTATTAGGTTTTTATAGGTTTAACTCATGCTCACAAAATCAACTTTTAAGGTGAGAATAATCACTCTTTATAAACTTTAATCGGTCTTTATTTAATAGGGGCTTGACTTTTTCTCGATACACCCCTCTCGCATTTAAAACTATTAAGTTAGGTGTGTAAATATAAACGGTAGGCGGTCTTGAATGGATAAGTTCTCATACCATATCAAATTTTGTATATTGAATCTAACGAATCCTCGCAATATCAACTTGCAAATGAATGTTATTCTTTATAAATGTTAAACATGCCCTATCTCTATTTTAGGTAGGACTTGTGGTTTTCCTACATGATCACATAGTTTTATTTATTATTTTTCCAAAGAGTTTACAAATGGAATCTACATATTTAAGTGTAGAGAAGCATAACATTGTGCGTTCAAACCTCGTGCTCTAGATTATTAAATGTCCCTTTTATCCTTGAAAGGAAAGTATAAAATAATATTTTAATTTTGTATTACACATGCACATATAACAATTGAATTTTAAAGCAAACAAATAATTTTTTGATAATCACGGATAATTTTGATCATTTAAAAGCTAATAAATAATTTTTTATAATCACGGATAATTCAATTGCTTTTTTTTTTGTTGGATTAAAGTTTAGATGAGCATGACCTCGGGGTTCATCAACATCAATATAAATTTTAAGATATGTTTACAAAGATATTTATAGATTTTTTTTTTTTGAAGAAATCAAACTATCTCATCGAAATAGGCAATCGAAAGAAACGAACATAAGATCTTGAAAGGAGTATGCTCGTTGATTTCAAGCCAACACCAACAAATCTATCCAAATGAACTCTATCAAAGATATTCTTAAATTTGCATCAGGTGTTAAACCCACAGCTTTGAAATCTTTTTAAACGAGCCAATGGTTTATCAATTGCTTTTACTGGCAGTGCCAGAGGAATAATCATTTGCTTTTAGTTTAAAATTAATTTGACTTGGACCGAGTTTGTCACTTACTAATGCAGTAAAGTGTTTTTTTAACAAAATAATTGTATGCGCAATTTTTTTATTTTATCAGAAAAAATATAATCGAGTACAGTATTATGTAACTCACGTGTTAGGCTGTGATTGTTGTGTGTCATTCTCAGTGTTTCCTTTTAGTTCCAAAAAAAATCAAAGGAGATATTAAAATGAAAAGCACCATATAAAGCAGATTCGATGAAATCGTCACTCAGATTTTGTAATCTGTTTTGTGCCACAACAATAGTGGCAAAAGGAAGCATGAACCACCTAAAATATAAAATACATAATAATATCCACTTACTTAACTAGTTACTTTTAAAGAAAGAATTAAACTTTTAGTCAAAATCAAATGAGTGTAGGTTATTAATTTATACCTTTATAATTTTAGGTGGAGGTCAATTAAGAGCCCGTTATACACATACATGACAAATATTATTCGTATCATGAAACATATATCATTTACATTTAATCTTATGATGATTCAGGTGTGATTTGTTGGACACATGTATATAGAGAAGTGAATCAAGATGTAGATAGTTTGGCAAATCATGACTTGAGCTTAAATTTTAATCTTAAAATTTTTAATATTGCTCCTAGTTTCTTTTTAAATAGTTTGTTAGCATATGCTGCGTATATTTGTTTTCTTCGAGGTTCCTAGTTTCTACTTGTTATGGCTTAGCCCCTTTTATTTTAAAAAAATCTTATGATTAATTTTATATTTCTTGTTATTTAAAAGATTGGAAGGAGTAAATTAAAAAAAAGGTTAATAGTCTTTTACCCCTGTCATTTGGATGAAATTTCCATTCAAGATAAAAATCGAAATCAAAACCAAGTCCAGAAAAAATCAATCAAAAAATTGAAATCAAAATCAGTCCAGAAATTGTAAATTTTCAATCTAAAAATTGCTAATTCCTTTCATATCTCTCTTCTTCTCCCTTTAATATGAGAAGGATTGAAAAATGAATTTGGGGCAGACGGGGATGGCGAAACTTTAGAAAGGAAGGTTTGAGATGTAGTGTGTTTAAGCCTATAATAATATAAATAAGGCTTAATTGCAGTTTTGGCCCGCTAAGTATCACGAACTTGCGATTTTGACCCCCTAAAAAAAACAATAACAAATCAACCCCTTAAGTTTACCCCCTTTTGCATTTTTGTCCCCCTAGTCCAATTTTGACCCAGTCAATGCACACGTGGCACCTCACTTAAGTGAGTAGGATGCCACGTGTGTAATTTTTAATTTAAAAATAAATAAAAAAGCCACATGTATATTGCTTTGATTAAAAAAAAGGAAAATGGTCTTCTTTGAGAAAATAAAGGCTTATTAGGTCTTTTGGTCCCCTAAATAATTTACAGTTTTCATTTTGGTCCCCTATCTATAAAATTCAACATTTTGGTCCCCTTGCTTTGTCTCCGTTATTCAAAAAGGTCCCTGGGCGTTAACTTTAACCCCAAATGTCTATGGTGGACCAACCTTAAGAGTGGTCCACCATAGATTTTATTAATTATTTTAATTTAAACCGTTTGATCTTTTTTATAAAAAAAGGACCATTGGATCACGCATGTCTATTTTATCTTACCATGTACCACCAACATCTAACTTTTTTTTCCTTTTCTTCATCTTCTTCCCTCAATTTCTTCATATATTCAACATCACCTTCATCTCTCACTCACAAACAACCCAGATTTTTTTTTTTCCAGAAACAATAAACAAACATCATCCCTACCACAATTCATTTCATAAAAAAAATGTGTTTTCTCCTTCCTCACGTTCTTCTCTTCTCCTTCCTCACGTTCTTCTCTTCTCCTTCACCCTCTTAATTGAATTTCAGATCCACTCATTAATTGAGTTTCAATTTCATTCATATATCATACTCTTCTTTCCATAGCCAACAACTCCAAAAAACAAACAAAATCTTCCATTATCACCACCTCACTGATTCTCTCAAAGTGCTTTCTCGTCCCCTTATTACTGTGTAAAATCGAAAATCCATTTCTCCCCACTTTCATTTTCTCCAACTATTCAATCCTTTCCTTTTTTCCAATTTCACGAATTCGTTCTTCAATTTGATGTTATTCATATTTTCTTATCATTGAACCCTAATTCGTATTTTTTTTTTATTTTACCATTGAAACCTGATTTCACAAAATTCATGTTTATAAGTTGTAACTTATGGGTTGGTGTGGCTGTTAGTTTTTTTGGTGGTTGGGGTGGCGTTCTTCGTCCAGTTACCTTGTGATTTTTGGACAGTTGAGGCTTTGTTTTCATGTTGTTGCTGGATCTTTGCATTATTGTGACTTTGGAGCGATTCATGGTGGCATGATGTTCACTGAAGTCGGAATAACAACTTTGTGATGTTAGCTTTTGAGGTTGTTTAGTTCCATTCCAGATCTAAAATTAGTGTTATGAGATCAAACCAGTTATCTTTGTAGACATTAGTAGTAGTACTTTTAGTTGTTTCTTCTGTAATGTCATGATTTGAAGGCTTTCTGTGCACAGCAACTATAGAAGGTGGATGTTGAGGTTTATGTTTGATGAGGTTGTACTGAGTTGAAGTTAGTGTTGAAATTCTGTTCTGCCTGAATGTTGTTTTGTCCTCTTCATCGAACAAAGAACAAGGCAATGTTAATTTCTTGTTGCTCTATTTGTTGGATTTAATTTCTTGGTTTGCTGTTGTTGTTTGATTTTCTGGGTTTGATTTTGATGATGATATTATGTATTGTTGTTGTTGATGAAGACTATGAAAATGATTTGATTTTGATGAAGGAGAGAATTTTATCTTTTTTTTTTTCTGGGTTATATGAAGATAAGTTTTTCTGGGTTGTTGTGATGAATGTATGAATATATGATGATGAAGATGAAGAAAAGGTTGGGGAAGAAGATGAAGAAAAGGAAAAAAAAGTTAGATGTTGGTGGTACATGGTAAGATAAAATAGACATGCGTGATCCAATGGTCCTTTTTTTATAAAAAAGATCAAACGGTTTAAATTAAAATAATTAATAAAATCTATGGTGGACCACTCTTAAGGTTGGTCCACCATAGACATTTGGGGTTAAAGTTAACGCCCAGGGACCTTTTTGAATAACGGAGACAAAGCAAGGGGACCAAAATGTTGAATTTTATAGATAGGGGACCAAAATGAAAACTGTAAATTATTTAGGGGACCAAAAGACCTAATAAGCCGAAAATAAATTAGTTTTGTTTTCTTCTCTTTGGTCTTCTTTGATTCAAGCACAAGCATTGCGATCAGTGTTGTTGTATCTTCTACATCTGCAACATGCCTGTGAGAGTGGCATGGGAAAACACCACAACCCCTTCTCACGTTTCAGGTATAAACATATTCTTCTTCGTTTCAGTGTCCTTTTCTGAATATTATTGTTGTTGTTTTCAACAATCTTGTTTGATTCTTGTTAAAAAAAACAATCTTGTTTGATTTGTTCATGTTTAGGTGCAATTCAAGGCGTAATTCATTCCAATCTTGTACCTTGTACTCATCTAACTGTTGGACATGTACTTTCTTCATTTTCATTGTTCTTGTTTCAATCTTGGAGAAAATGGGTAAAAAAATATAACTTTTGAAATTGGGTTTCTTTGTTTAAGGTTTGATGCATTTATTTCACCTGGGTTAATTCTTGGAAAATTGCTGTGGTGGCATCATGACGTACGGTTGTTGTGGTGGCGGCTGTTGGTATTGTTGCAGTGGCTGTTGACCCATGGTGGGAGGAGCCATGTTGTACGGTTAGTGAAAGATGGTCGATGGTGGTGACAATGAATATGGAAAAAAGATGGATGAATCTAGAAAAAAGAATGGGAAAAATGAGGGAAAAGATTGAAAAAAAGACGACGATGATGAAATATGGAAATCCTCATGTGTTCCTTCCTTTTTTCTTTTTGATTTTTTTTAATTACGGATTGTTTCTTCCATTTTCCATTTCTTTTTATTTTATTTTTTAATTTAATAAATACACATTTGGCTTTTTTTTCATTTTTTAAATTAAAAATTACACACGTGGCATTCTACTCACTTAAGTGAGGTGCCACATGTGCATTGACTGAGTCAAAATTGGACTAGGGGGCCAAAAGTGCAAACTGAGGTAAACTTAAGGGGTTGATTTGTTATTGTTTTTTATAGGGGGTCAAAATCGCAAGTTCGTGATACTTAGGGGGCTAAAACTGCAATTAAGCCTTATTTATATTATTATAGGCTTAAACGCACTTTTGGCCCTCTAACTTTGCACTAGTTGCGGTTTTGGCCCCTTATTAAAAAAAACCACATTCCAGCCCCCTAAGTTTCCCTTCTGTTGCAACTTTCAATTTTGATCATTCAAAATCAACCATTCAAGACAGTAGAAGATCAAGAAACCAGTTCCAAGACATATTCTTTGCGTTATAAATTTGAAACTTGCTCAACAAAACACCCAACTTGTTTTTAATGTCTTAAATGGTTGATTTTGAATGATCAAAATTGAAAGTTGCAACAGAAGGGAAACTTAGGGGGCTGGAATGTGGTTTTTTTTAATGGGGGACCAAATCGCAACTAGTGCAAAGTTAGGGGGCCAAAAGTGTGTTTAAGCCATTATTATATTAGTTATGTGCAAATAAATTTATCTTCTTTTCAATAAAAAAAAGGTGGGAAAACTAAAACCAACACAAAAAACATACACTCCACCTTAAAACTTTATCTCTTCAACATATCCCCACCCTAATTCATTACCAATTTACTAATGGAGGATCTTCAAGCTACTCAACAATAAAATGCTGCAAGATCAAGAGAAAAAAGGAAAAAATTATTACAAGAAAAAAATGTTGGAACAACATCTAAGGGTTATGGAGTTACTTCTTCTAAAATAATGAATCCCAAAATCACTAAAACTCTTGTGAGAAATTTACCAGGTAATCAACAAGCAAATGCATCAACATAAAGAGAGAACATGAAAAGGATATGGAATCAAGATGAAGGTTTTGATACTGTTAGATTCAACAAAAATTTTAATTATCCTCTTCTAACAAAAGAATGGAACGACATTAAATTACACTATGGTTTTCCAGAAAATGTTGATGTTGTGTTATCTTACTATGACAGTAGCCTTTTACAGTTAAATCTTTCAAAAACTTAGACTCTTCATCACCAATTCCACCATTTCATAGCATAAATCTAGATCCATCCATAGGAACTTACTTTGACATCACTCTGTCTGAAACCACAGTTAAAAAAAACGCATTAGTTAAGTTTTTTCTTATTCATCTTTTTCCTACATTACTATATAATTTTATAATCTCCTAATTTTAACTAACAATCTCATTTTCACAGACTCTGCCGCTAGATCTGGCAAACTATGTCAAACAAAATTTTTCTCATGACATGACTACATTATGTGTTGAAAAAGGGTGTATAACTCTGTTTGATGTTGTCAATAAATACAAGGATGGTCAAGTCAACACTCAACTTAAATCTCCAATGAGTTGGAAAACATTTTGCTTCTCAAACGATTTCAAAGCCGGAGATATAGTTCGGTTCAAATTCCCCCTATCTAATCTTTTTGAAAAATGTAATGTCTTTAAAGTTTATTCAAGTTAAATGTATCCGCACAATCGGTTTGTAACATTAAGTTTCATAGAACATCTTCTGTTTCATGCATAAAACTTATGACTTGTGTCTAATATTAATGTTTTATATTTTCATTGTGTGTAATTTCAAATGTTTTACATTTGAGAACTTCTTACAAGTTGTCATGATATTATTTACGGCAAAGTACTTATACATCCTTCTTGACCATAAATTATTCTATTAATATAATTTATACAATTAAAAAAATGCGCCAATGGCTCAACCCGTGCGTCCGCACGGGTACATCACTAGTTAAGAAATCAAACTTCGATTCTCTCAAATGGTCCGTTGGTAAAACTCGTTAATAATTTGAGTTCAATATCTTTGTTTAGTTTTCTCTACCATTTATTGCTTAATTAGTTAACTAGCCTCTTTTATTGAAAAAAAATTAAAATTGTACCAAGTCTTGACTAATATGGCACAACTCGAATAGACTGATGATCAGCACTGATATACACATGAGTGGGCCTTTGATAACTCAGATTTATCAGCGGTGCTATAATTTATGAAAATTGCTTTTCCCACTTCAAAGAAAGTTAAAACACACCAGTAATTTAAGTTTTTACCCCGGCGACAGTTAACTGCCGATGGGAAGGATCCGGCGGCAGCTAACTGCCGATGGGAAGGAAACCATCATCTCAGCAACCAGAACCTGCATCTTCATCTCTTCGATCTCTAAAAACTCTCTCAAATCTTCCAAAAATCTCAAATTTTTCAACTTCAAATCAACCAACACTCCATTAACAAGTAAGTTTCCATAATCAATTTCATTGTCATTTTATGCTTATATGTTACATTTAGGTCAAATACATCAAATGGTCCTTTAAGTTTTGTGTTTATACCAGATTAGTTCTTTTAGTTTTTTAAGTTTCAAAACGGCCCTTTAAGTTATCCAACGTTTGCACCGTTAATGAGACTCTGTTACAAAAATGATGACGTGGCTGTTAACAGTGTGACGTGGCTGTTAAGATGCTGGTGTGGTGGGTCCAAGTCAGTTAATTATATTTTTTATTTAATTTTTATTAAAATAAAAAATATACAACATAAATAAATAAACATTCTTCATCTTCCTCATCAATATTCATCTTCACCATCTTTAGTATACATCATTATCTCTCTCAAGTTTCTCCTTTCTTTCCCTAAAAACAACACAAATCATAACACTATAACACAACACAACAACCAATTTTTCCTTTAATTATCTTTTTATTCAAACCCAACACAACAACAAAACAAAACAACCTTAACCCCCTTTCAACAACAACAACGATCACAACAAATTCAGCCCCAAAAATCTTGTAAACCCAGGAAGAAAGAAAAATAAATTCATCTTAACCCCACACAAACCCACAACCACATCATATCCTCCACAAAATCCCTTCATCCCCGTAACCATTTTCCACTTCCTTCCATTATTTCTTCTTCAATCAAAACCCATAAAAACTATTAGAAGAATCAAATGCATAAGAAAAAAAAAAATTGACGCAAAACCCATATCAAGACTAATCTCATATGAAGTTCAAACTGAAAACAACGTAGTTTTGCAGATTTGATGAATTCATTAAACGAATTGGGAAGAGATTTGAATAAATTGAGGGTTATCCAAAAGGGACATGAGTGAAAAATTGAGAAGGAGAACCAGAAAAGAAAGAATGTCAAACCCAGAAATAAAAAATGGGTTGATGATAAATCCAAAACTAAAGCATCCACCTATGTCATTTAATCACTCGTCATTTAATCACTCGTATAACAAACAAAAGATGCTAAATCTAAAACTAGGCTAGATGCTAAACTAAATTGAAGTATTCATTTTTTGTGATACAGATGATAAAATTTCTGGGTTTAAAACCCATAAGCTCATTGTCTTGAATGAGTTTAAAGAACCAAAAATCAGATTTTCTTCAAACTTATAATTTAGGGTTTTCTTGGTTTCTATTATGAAGAAGAGAATATGAATGAAGATGGTGAATATGAAGATTGATGGATAAAGTGAAAGAGAAGAGGGTTTGTGTTTGATTTTGAGAGATGAAAGGGTTTAAGGGGAAAATGATTTCTGGGTTGACAATTGACGATAGAGAGTAAAGTTTTTTTGTTTTTTTTTTATTTTGAGTTTTTTTATTGAGTCATATTTAATAAAAAATATTTTTTTCTGACGTGGACAAGCCATGTTACATGTCTAACGGACACGTCAGCTGTTTAACGGACACGTAAGCATTTTTGTAACGGAACATCATTAAAAGGGTAATAATGCACAATTTTATCAATATAAAGGATCAATTTGAAACTCAAAAAACTTAAAGGATTTATCCGGAAAAAACGTTAAACTTAAAGGACTTTAGGATGCATTTGGCCTTACATTTATTATCTTAAATTATTTTATTTTTTTAGTTTTAGACTTTGTTTAATTTTTGATTTTTTTGGCAAGAAATGATAGAATGTTTACATGGAAATGACTTATGTTGCTTAAATGTTTAGATCTTTGCATGTTTATGTTGTAATTTTTAGCTTTAGGGTTTATGTATAATTTGCACTACAAGTGTTTGATGAAATGTTTGAATGAGTTTTTAATTGGATTGTTTTTAATTTCTTATGGTGTAGATCTGAAAAAATGGCTCAAGTATACTTTCATGTATCCTTCAACGGTGGTAACCAACATTTTTTCAAGGTTCTTGACGATGTGACGTTAAAAGAATTGAAGGATCTACTTCATGAAATCAATCAACGAATCAGCTACGGAGACACGAGGAGGGTGGAATACGTTTGGTATCACCGTTGTTTGACTCAGACGGGAATTTGTCGTTCACTCGGTCGGAGTTAATGAAAGAAGACGACGTGAGGAACATGTTCTCGATATTTGCAGAGCCGAACATGATCCCCCTCGAGATGGATGTTACGTTGCTGAGGTCGCTTGAAGATATTCTCAAGAGTTTGATTTGGCCGGATGAAGATGTTTAGGTAGTATTATTATGTTGTGTCGTTGTTTTGTTGGATTTTTTTTTAATTCTTGAAAGTTTGCGGAAAATCTTGGCATTGACGTGTCTTATACTTAGTGTAAATGTTTGCAAGTCTTTTTGGAAACTCAAAAGAATGAAGAGAACACAACATGTATTCTGCGGAATCAGCTATATAGGTTCTCACATCGAATTCCTTCGTATAGGATGAGTGTGACAAAAGGGAATGCAGTTCTAAGATGTTGTTTTGTACTTGATCATGCTCCTCTGTCAATTGAAACTTTGTCAGTTGGCAGGGCAGTAGGATTAAGTTCAAAAGAATATATTGGAATGCATTCCTTTTTGTCATGACTCATCTTATATGAGGGAATTCAATGTGAAAACATATATAGCTGATTTCGTAGAATACATGTGTTGTGTTCTCTTCATTCTTTTGAGTTTTCAAAAAGACTTGCAAATTTTTGCACTAAGCACAAGACACGAGAGCATATATATGTTTTCCGCAAACTTTCAAGAATTAAATTAAAATCCAACATCATTCATGATGATACAACATATTTAGGGATAATGTAATGTAATGTAACGTTTATTTTGTGTATTTTTAGTTATGATTTAGTTCAGATCATGAATGAATTGTTGTTTCGAAGTAATCAAAATAAAGCAAAATAAACCCGAAATCATGTTAAAATTGTACCAAAAAAACTACGATAATGTGCCATAACTGCCGCCGGTGTAAAATCGTCCCAGCGGCAATTAACTGCCGTCAGGGTAAAACCGTCATTTACTGGGGTGTTTTAGCCTTCTTTGAAGTGTATAAAGCAACTTTCATAATTTATTGTCCAGCTCTTTTTGAGAGAATTTATTTTTTACAAAACTGAGAGGATTTTCTTAATCAACACATTTTATTACTTAGAAAAAATATTGTTAGTTGATTAATAGTCAGAGGAAATGAATTAAGAGTTGATTTATTGGATTTTCTTTATTAACTAATTTTATCTAAATTCCAAACACGTGATGTGGATCCAAAAAGAATTCATTATGCAATAATTTGTTTTATCTTAGTGTAAATATTTTGAATGAACATAAGAAATTTAGGAAAATCTTTGAAACCATAAGAAAGGGAAAAGAAGCATACAAAATTGAACTAGATAAAAATATGAAGACCAACTGTCACGTTTTAAAAATATGATAAGATCAATTGTGGATCCACCAGAAGAATAAGGTTGTTCTTGATTAGGATCCTATAATCGGTCTATAAAAAAATCTAGACGAGCAAAACTAATTCCCAATTAAATCCAAGATTGAACTCATGCATTCAATATATAAAAAATGATCACAAAATTTTTATTTATACCCACACATGTGAAGAACATACATGGCCGATCACACTATGCGGCCCAACAAGAAAATACATGTCCATGTCCAAAGACTAGAGTACAATGAGCATGATAAAACTTAAAGAGAAACAATCTAAACTTTTATTACAATTAAAAATTCACTAAAAAATATTTACATGTTTGTCCTTATTAACACGACACCCTTTTTCCCAGTCCCATGTGGGTTTATATGTGAGGAAGGAACAGGTAAGGATTGAAAGAGATAAGTGGAAGACAAGGATCTATAATTAAAGGAAATAATGAAGTCTTGATAGTGCATTATACACATATATGAGTTAATTGCTAATTTGCTCCCCATTGGTCGATCAAGGTCGTGCACAATACACTAGTATCCAGATAATTCTTACCTGGTCACAAGTATATATCTAAATCACTTAGACACACTCACATAAAAATATATATACATCATTTAAGTATTTTAATTAAAATAAAAAATTGTTTCTTCTCTTCTATTTTTATACTTGTGTGAGTCTGTCTAAATAATTAAGATTTAGATTTGTTTCTTAAAAAAAAGATTTAAATTTGTGACCACACAAGTAAACCTCCTACCATCTTCATAGACACAACCTAATAAATCATCAAATCAAAAATATTGAAACTCACAACTCAAATTAAGATGTATTAAAAGAAAGCTCAATTTGTTTTTTGATCACAAAATGGATGGGTGGGCCTATCCCTACCTTATTCTAAAATATTTTCATGAAGCCAATACAATTAGTGTATTCGGCACGCTGCGACAGAGTGTTCTAGAAGTGTTACTATAAACTTCTATCTATTATAGATAAACTATGAGACTAACATTCATTTTTGGAATAAGGCAGGTTAACTCATCGAAATTGACAACGCGAGAATCAAATATAAAACATTAAGAGAAACACACTCTGAGGTCCCATGCCAACACCCCAACTCAAGTGGGTTTATGAGACTAATACTCATTCGAGTGCTTAGGTCGCAACTTAAAACTCTTTGTCCCTCTTTAAAGATGTATTATGCGGAGATTGAACCTTGATCATTCACCACAAAATCAATGTTGTTTAACCCGATTGGACGCATCCATTTAGTCCTTATCTCATAATAGTATATTATTATGGGATTGATTATATTTTATATAATTAAAATATAAAAATGCTTTGGATTCAACCTTACTGAGAGGACGTTGGATTTCTCTTTACATGTTTTGGATGCTATCCCAGTTTGTATTAGTTTACTTCTCCATTATGACCTAAAAGGAACAATGGTTCCTCTAGTGTCATATGCCTTAGTTTTTTTTTTTTTTTGAAGAAGCCTTAGTTTTGTTTCTTATTTTCGTTCTACTAAAAAAATGCATTATATTCGTTTCTGAAAGAAATAAAATGCATAAATACATCATTCTTCAAGTTCTTCTGGTGACCCATAGATCAGACATAAAAAAAAACAGAAAATGGAGACAAGAATACAAAGTTAATGGAAGAAAACAAAACAATGAAGGGATGAACAAAATCAAATACTACCCTATCTTCAACAAATCCTTAATACAAGAAGAAAACTAAATGTCAGAAAAGGAGTTAAGAAAACAGATCTAGAGACACCAAAAGTCTCATCTCATACTCCTCAACAATGCACAGAGAGCTGTTTTATTTCTTTTTGCATCATTCAACTATACAAAGTAAAATCATACTATTCCATTCCAGATTCAGTTAACAAGTTCCGCAACCCATCCAATATCAGGGACAGGGACCGAAACAACACCATCGTTTGAGTTCAGTCTACCAAATTTCGCATAGATTTTGGCTCTAAGATCTCTTCCTGATTCCACCCTCTCCATAGCAAACCCTTCATAGTTTGATGGAAGACTCAAAAAACCACCTCGTGGAGAACCAATCACAGAACCCATCTGAGATACCGGACTCCATTCATCAACCCTAACATTCCTCATGAAGCCAACTAATTCCCTCACGTTCACCGGAGGGACACCGTATCGAGGTTTCCTCGGAGGAGAATCAAGAACTGAAGTGGGAGATGAAACAAATGATTCTGGTGAAGCGTTATTTGAGACACGGAGTTGATCAATGGTGTGAGCAAAGAAGCACACTCGTCGCTGGCAAAGGGTTCCGTCGTTACAAAGCTGAGTTCTGTAACGAGAAGGATGAAGCCAGCATTCAAAAACACCATGAGCGAAGTGACATAAATCACCTTTGGTGCAGTTTCCTAATTTGCGAAACTCCGGGCAAGGATTGCCGGAATAATTGTATTTTTGAGGGTCTCTCCGGCGAGCTTTCTCGCCGGGATGAGAGTATGGACAGTCCGTCCAGTCATGGGATCTACCACGTTGGCATTTTCGAACTTTGAATTCGAACATTCGGAATTTGTCTGTTGAGAAAACATGGATTGGTAAGTCGAAATCTTCGGTCATGCATGAAGTGTGTGTGTCTATGTCGTTTGAAATGAAATGGTTGGAGAATGGTACTTCCTCGTATTGTGTTGTGTTCCATTCAGGGATTTTAAGGTTTGGAATTTTGATCATGGTTTCGGAAGGATTAAGGAATGGTGTATGAGTGAGTGAGAGGAGTGATTGATTGTAGCGTGACTCGTGTACCTATATATAGAAAGAAATGAATATCGATGCTATGTGCCTATGTATGTGGTTTGTTTAACTGTGGTTGGGTGAGTCTACTTGGCTTGCTTATAATGGTTATTGGCTTCTACCTTAAGACAAATGCTTGCCCATATCATATATTTTAGAGAATTTGGAGTTTTAGCTAAAAATAAAAATGCAAATTCCAACTTATCAAAATGCATATCTTGTAAACTTCTCCTAAAAATCCAATTTGTCGACTTGTTTTGATAGAATTGATAAACCACCCTCCATTTTGTCTTCTTTTAATTCAATGTAAGTTTAATTTAAATTTATCTCTCTCATATCAAGAAATGTATGCTTTTCCTCAAACAGATAATTATGTTTAAAATATTTATTTATCTCATGTTATTTGTTATTTTAAAATAATAAAAAAAATTAATTACATTTTTTTACTAATACCTTGAAATGCTACTATCTTAATTCATTTAATTATTTTATCAATAAGAATATTTTATCTAAAATATTAATTTTATTATAGAAATTAACACATTTAATAATTTTATTAAAAAAAGTAGATTAGATAATCTAAATTATACTAAAATATAAGACGGAATTAGTACTTTTATAGCAATTAATGCTAATTTGTCGTCTAAGGTTCATCTCTTATATCACATCATGTCATTTTCCATTTTTCACATAAGTGGATATTATCCACATTATTTTATTGTGTGTATATGATATACTAAAGAAACGGGCCTACTACCAGCTACAAGTTGCAGCAAATGAATAATTAAATATAGTAAGATTCTTAGTGGAACAAAATATTGAGGATAAGGTCGGCCTTGTCAGCTTCGCCATCCGTGTCATATGTTTTAATCTGGTTTTGGATAAACCTTGTGCGTTATTATTAATACAAGCAATTTGTGTTGGAGATAAGTTTTCCATCATATTTTATTAGTTCTTCATCATCACTAAGTTAACTAGATCTTGGACACGAAATAATTATAGTTTAAGAGTAATATATTTTCTTTAAATTAAGGAATCATATACGTAATTATGAAAACTAATATTTAAAAAAACTGAGATTTATTTAAAAGTTTAACCTCTTTTAACATATATTTTTTAAGACGCAAGGATCAAACTTTAGAGTAAATTGTTACATCTACTATTTATGTCATGCAGCTTAAAAAATCATTTGATGACAACTTTGTTTTTCTTTTTTCTTATTGATAAAAAACAATAGAAAGAGAAAAGAAGAAAGAAGATAAGTACATACTATGTGAGTATGAAAGAGAAAATTGTCTAAAAGTTGTCACAAAATAGTTATTCAAATATTATTTCTCAAAAAATATAGATACACATTGTAACATATTTACATAGCAAAGTGGCCATTGATCAAAAGAATATATTTACATAATAAAGAATAGATCAAAATTGTGTTCCTTTAATATAATTAGTCACAAGAGATTTTACACATGGTTTTCGGAGTATCCAAATATATGAGTGGATCCGAATGAGTTTCGACACAAGAAATTTTTGAATGGGGACGGGTTTGATGTTACAAGGAGGTGAGTCGTTCGATGTGTACATTTGAGACTTTGCATATAAATATATTGTTGGCAAAACTGGTGTTGGTTGCAAGTTGCAAACTCCCCACCCGACCCAACTGAGACATTCATTTTCACTGTTTTTTTTAATAAGCAAACGAAATTTTATTAAATAAAGACACACCACAAAGCATAAGACATATTTGATGGTGGAAAAAGTACAAGCATATAAACAATGGTCCGAAATGACAAACACCACCAACACAAACTAGAGACTATTAAGCTGCACCTGAGCTATAGATGATTAGAATCATTTTCACTTTTATTAAAAAGAACCCACACTGAAGGCATAAATCTATTTAAGCTGTTACACATACAAATACTTTATCCTTGGCAATATCTCTTGCGATTGCCATGCGTCATTTGTTAACTAACTTAATATCATATTTAGTACTCCATAATAAACAAAGTTTGTAAATGAACTCCATAAGAATAGTCATTTCACATATTATAGGTGGCCCGGTCGGGGACTAATGAAAATTATTAAGATTAAATAAAACGTTGCCAAAAAAGTGCATTAAGAATATATGTCACCCAAATTGTACATGGGGTGAGATTTTGATTGAAACGAATAAGACCTCATGTTGTGTGCTATGTAGAGAGGGGATTCTCTCCTGTAGAAATCCCTCAAGTTAAACGTCAACCTAAACGTCAACCACATGTTGAGAAGAGAGGGAGAACATAACACTTTTAAATTGACATAAGAAAGAATCAAGTTTAAAATCTTTTTTTAGGAACACACTCCAAAGTTTCAAATATACACCACCGAACCAACCCAAGTTGAAATTTTAAAACTAAAATATTGAAATCAATGAGCATGTGTTATAAGTCTAAATTAGGATTATTATACATAAATTCAATAAAATTTTAATATTTTGCCATTTCATATTTTAAGATTCACCTATGAATGTTGGTTGGCATGTGAGAATAATGGATTCTCATTTTGTTCCAAAAGGAAATTGATTATGGTAATTTAAAGAAGTTCAACCAATAGATAAATAAAATCTGATCAAAGATTGTTGCAATCAAAAATCAAACTCAGCTACTTTAAAGTTTGATCAATCAAACTTGAACTAAAACTTATTAATCATTTGAGTTTAATCACTTGGTTATAAAATATATTTTACAATAACAATACTTAACTTATTATTAAATTACAATTTTCTATAACAAAAATGTGATATACTATCAAATAATCAAAATATTTATCAATTCTTTTATAAAAATGCTTGAGCTAAACATATTTTTAATATGAAAATAGAAAATAAAAATAAGAAACAATGACATCAAAGCAAACATATTTTCAAAATCTTGAAAATATGAAAATGAAAATTGTTTTACTTTCACAGATTGATCAACCTCTAAAATAATTTGATCGGGAGTTACGCTCCGATCCAAAAAACAATAATTGTATCATAACTCTAGATAGATTTTGTGCAATTATGAGTTACGATCCGATAAATTCGAGAGACTTTTGACCAATACGAGAGGGGTCTATAAAGTAATTTTCCTATATCAATATTTAGGTTTGGGCTTATTAGCCCGTTCTATCCCTTCCCTCCCAAACAAAAGTAAACAAATGTTTCAAACAAAAAAAAAAGAGTAACGTGAGTGTTTTCTTCCCCTACGAGACGAGAACAGTTATTAATAATACACAGAAACTGTTACCCCGTATTTTTCGTTCTACCTATTTTGATGTCTCTCACTGCACCGCAGTGTTTGGTTTTGTGTTGGATCAGAGGTATTTTGTTAACTTAACTTGTAAGAAACTCATTGTAATGATCTTTTTTATTTACCTTAAATGGATTATTTGTATAACTTTCAAAAACTTAACGATAATGTGGTAACATTTACGAGTTACGTAAGTGTTTTGCAAACCACAGAATATGGTGTTAGTGGCATTGGTTCTGCATTTGGGTGGTTTTAATTAGATTTCGTGTACCAAAAAAATTTGAATTTATAGTAAGTTTGCCAATTTTTCAAATGCATCCGAAATTAATACACCTAACTCTTGTGAAACTTGTTATACAAGCTTCATAGAAATAACTAAGTATGGTAGTGTTAAATTAAGGTTTAATAGCATTCTTCCTCAATTTGTGAACCTTAGCCCTTAGGCTTCCATTCCAATTCAAGCATTGCTTATCTTATCTGTAATGCAAAGCAATATGGGAAAAAATCTAATACACAAAGGAACCATTTTCCTTTTTATTTTATTTTCCTTTTTTATTGAGATTACTTAAAAGGGTCTTTAATTATAATGTTATGAAATTGATTTGATCATGTTGTTTGGATAGTTTATCCTGACAAAGGACAACTTTTGGGACGAAAAGCTAATGGCTTTTCAACAATGGTGCTCTTGTTGATTGGTTAGGCTCCTTGGCCCCACATTTTTTCTTAGCCTTCACTTCACAAATTTGCTGAGCCAATGCCTATATATGTTGAAGAGTTTCTAGGCCTTCCTTAAAAAAAGCAGAGTTTACAACTCTCACTTTGAGCGGAGGCATAAACATTCTCTACCTCAGGTACATTGTTTGGCTGGTTTCTTGCACTGTAAGAAAAGTGTCTTCACAATGCATGTTCTGTTTGTCATAATTCTTTAATTATGAATTGATTTTTACATCATACTAATTGAAGGTTTTCAGGCCGATTGTTGTATTTGCTCTTGAAGCGTGTTTGAGAAACTATGGAAAACTCGAAGATGATCAATGCTGGAAACCTCTTAGAGGCATGTACTTCTAATACCCACTATTCAATATTCCACACTACTTTTCATATGTTTATGTGTTTAATTTGTTAACAAGGGTCATAAATTAACCAAAATGAAATAATTATGTACCATTCGTGTTTGTGTTTTGTTAAGCCGTTCCCTTTGGCTATCGTAGGACATAAAGCATTGGATTTGATTGTAGGAAATAATTCACGTAGAGCTTAATTATTAGCTAAAGTGCTTGTTCTTATCTAAATAAAAAAAAAATAGCCGAAGTGATTGTAAATATAAGATGGAATTAATTAGTCTGCTTTGCATAGAAATATTAAACTGATCTAGCAATAGATGTGAGGAAAATGCTTACGTCAGACATTAAACATAGTTTTCTACAGAACTTCTTGTACAAAAGGCTAATGGTAAAAGTTGGAAGGGTTATTTTTGTTATCTACTATGCTTAACCGGATTATATTTTACATGGAAGGACCTTCTTTTGGATTATAAAATTAGTAGAAATCACTTGCTCCGGTCCAAATGGTTACGAACATAATGTTATTAATTATGCTTGGTGATATTCTACATGTTGAAGTCTAATATATTTAATGAACGTCAAACTCATAATTTGTGTAGTGGCTATCGCTTCTTCAATTGCTATATCCATTTCTCCCTTTGTTTCGCGACATCTTTAAATTTTTTACATATCAATTTTTGATGCATTTTCCCCTTATTTCAGCAGACAACAAACACAATATGTGTTTCCACTGACGACGAAAACATCATACTAAATCCTGAGTTCGAGGATGGTCTGAATAATTGGACTGGAAGAGGCTGCAAGATTGCAGTACATGAGTCCATGGCAAATGGGAAAATCCTTCCGAAATCCGGGAAATTCTTTGCATCTGCAACCGAACGCACACAAAGCTGGAATGGAATTCAGCAAGAGATTACTGGACGAGTGCAGCGCAAGCTTGCCTATGAGGTCACTGCTTTAGTTCGGATATTTGGGAACAATGTCACTACTTATGATGTACGTGCTACATTGTATGTTCAAAAACCAGATCTTCGAGAGCAATATATAGGCATTGCCAAGTTAGTATCTCTATCTCATTTATTTCTTTACCTGGGTATACATAGAATAATGATATGACTTGTTATTTTCTTGGTAATATTTATAAAAGAAAAAGAAATTTGGTGCAGTACTTTCTCATTGAGTTATTTCAAAATCATAAATAATTGATATTAGAATGCTCTCTTAACATATCTTTAAATTGTTGAATTGCTGAACGGAGTTTGTGTTCACTAAAGTGTGCAGGCAACAGATAAAGATTGGGCTCAAATGCAGGGAAAGTTCCTTCTAAATGATTCCCCATCAAAAGTAGTTGTTTATTTGGAAGGCCCTCCTGCAGGCACTGACATTCTTGTAAATACTTTTGTTATAAAGCACGCAGATAAAACACCACCTTCGACACCCCCAGATTTTGAGGTTTGGCTTTAATCATATTTTCTGCAGATTATTCATTGTTACTCAAACACTTAATTGTTTCTATGATGCACTTTTGTTGTGTGGTCGATTCTGTATGCTTCAAGCACTTCAATATTGTTATTGTATTGCAGAATGTAGCTTTTGGTGTTAATATAATTGAGAACAGCAATCTGGACAATGGCACCAGCGGGTGGTCTCCTCTTGGTAATTGTACTTTGAGCGTCGGAACTGGTTCACCGCGTGTAATTCCACCAATGGCAAGAGACTCTCTTGGTCCTCATGAACCCCTGAGTGGACGTTACATTCTTGTAACCAATCGCACACAAACATGGATGGGTCCTTCTCAGACGATCACCGAAAAATTGAAACTCTATTTAACATATCAAGTATCTGCTTGGGTCCGGATTAGTTCCGGATCACATGGGCCTCAAAATGTGGGTATTGCCCTTAGTGTTGACACCCAGTGGGTCAATGGAGGACAAACCCAAGTTGCGGACGGTAGATGGCATGAAATCGGTGGTTCATTTAGAATTGAAAAGCAGGCATCTAATGTTTTTGTTTATATTCAAGGTCCTGTTTCTGGTGTTGACTTAATGGTTGCTGGACTTCAAATTTTTCCTGTCGATAGGCAGGCAAGGTTTAGATATTTAAGGAATCAGACCGACAAGGTAACATGATAAAATCTATGTTTATTCTATGACATTAATGGAGATGCACCGTTAGTGTAATTTAGTTTTACACTGACATTCAATGAGAACTCATGGCACTGCCACATAAGCCTATTTTGCAACTGCCATTAAAAAATAATCGCGAATTATTGAATTTTCAATGGACGTCGGTGTAAAACTAGTTTGCATCGACCATTCTAGTTTACATCGACTATGATTGTCTCTTTTCTCTTATTCTATATCATACACAATTCTAAAGTTAAATATCTCTTATTTTTTGGTTACAAGTTAAATATCTCTTATATATGAACATAATATTTTACATTGTAACTTTTTGTCTGTTTCTCATTTCAAACATTTGTCACTTGATGCTCTGCAGATCCGTAAGCGTGATGTTACTTTAAAATTTTCCGGGCTGGACACAAGCGAGTATACCTTTGTGAAAGTTAAACAAATACAAAACGATTTTCCAATTGGATCGTGCATCAATAGAACAAATATTGACAATGAAGATTTTGTTGACTTCTTTGTGCAACATTTTAACTGGGCTGTATTTGGTAATGAGTTGAAGTGGTATTGGACGGAGCCACAAAAAGGGAATTTCAACTATAAGGATGCTGATGATATGTTAGACTTGTGTCAGAAGTACAAGATAGACATTCGCGGACATTGCATCTTCTGGGAAGTGGACAGCAATGTTCAACAATGGATCAAATCACTGAATAAAAATGATTTAATGACAGCTGTCCAAAATCGCTTAACTGGCTTATTGTCTCGCTACAAAGGCAAGTTCAAGCACTATGATGTTAACAATGAAATGTTGCATGGTTCATTTTATCAAGACAGACTAGGTAAGGATATAAGGGCAAACATGTTCAAGATTGCACACCAGCTAGATCCATCTGCTACCCTATTTGTGAATGATTATCATGTTGAAGATGGAGACGACACAAATTCATCGCCAGAAAAATACACACAACAGATTCTTGATTTACAAGATCAAGGTGCACCGGTTGGGGGAATAGGAATTCAAGGTCACATTGATAGTCCTGTGGGGCCTATTGTTTGTTCTGCACTCGATAAGTTGGCTACTCTTGGTCAACCAATATGGTTTACCGAGCTTGATGTGTCTTCCACTAATGAATATGTTCGAGGCGATGATTTGGAAGTTATGTTGCGCGAAGCTATGGCACACCCTGCTGTTGACGGTGTTATGCTATGGGGATTTTGGGAGTTGTTTATGAGCCGTGACAATTCACATTTGGTGAATGCAGAAGGCGAAATCAATGAAGCTGGGAGAAGATTCCTTGATCTTAAAGAAGAGTGGTTATCTCACACTCATGGTCATCTTGATGAGCAAGGGGAATTCAACTTCAGGGGATTCAGTGGTTTGTACAGTGTGGAAATTGTTACCTTTGAAAAGGTAATTTGCCAGACATTCGTTGTTGATAAGGGTAGCTCTTCATTGGTAATATCAATCGATTTGTAAGCCTCAGGAACTTGTATTACATGGTTGAAATGACATGCATTTGTGCTTATGTTAAATTTTTTTCTTCTTAATGAAAATACTAAGTTCGTAATGTAATGAAAAGATTGCTTGACTTTGTCATATTGGAAAAGAAATAAAATAATATTGGTTGGTTTGTTATTAAACCAGTTGCTCACTTGCAGGTCATTATACTGTTATTACTTTATGTTTTACCTTGAATGCCTTTAAATATCTTGGTCTATGGTGCAAAATGACGGAGAAATAGAAGCAGATGCAAATCATTGTATTTAAGCTAGGTGGTTGAAATGGAGAAGAGCCTCAGGTGTTTTGTGTGATAAGAAAATACCACTTAAGTTGAAGGGAAAGTTCTATCGGGCAGTAGTCAGACCGGCGATGTTGTATAGTACGGAGTGTTGGCGGTTAAGAGCCAACACGAGAATCAAGTAAGTTTAACGAGGATGAGAAAGTTGTGTTGGATAAGCGGTAAGACTATACGAGATAAGATTATGAATGACACCATTAGAAAGAGAGTGTGGGTAACACCTATAGTAGAAAAGTTAGTAGAAAATAGGCTTAGATGGTTTGAGCATGTAGAGAGAAGACCCGTAGATGTCGTCGTAAGAAGATCAGATGGAGGAGAGTCAGGTCAAAAGAGGTAGAGGAATACTTAGGAAAACTATAAGAGAAACCATTATAAAAGATTTAGAGGTCAATGAGTTGGATCCAAATATGGTTTATGATAGAACACTATGACGTAATTTGATACCCCACTTAGTGGGATAATGCTTGGTTGTTGTTGTTGTTGTATCTTGAATGCCTTTTTTATTGTCAAAAAAACTTTTACTCTTTTTTAGGTCAACTTTTTACTTGGATTACTTATTGCCATAACATTGAATCTACTTATACATATTAGTGTTACACAATGAAAATATGGGAAAGAGTTATCTAAAAGGTGTCACAAATATAAAAATAGTTTCTCTTTCTCAAACGTACGTGGCGAATTTTAGCAATTGATTAGCTAGAAATGCCTTGAACTTGGTTATAAAAAAGAAAGAGTTAGGTTGACATTGATATCAAGTCTGTTTGTTAAGGCACAAAAACAAGTTTATATCTTATAGCTTATAGCTTATAAGCTTGTTTGGCAAAAAAAAGACTTGTTTGGTAACAGTCTTTTCGTCAGGAGGTTATAACTTATTTCAGGAGCTTATAGCTTATTTTTCAGACGCTATTTCAAGTAGCGTTTGAGCTTATAACTTATAACTTACTCCCTCCGTCCCAAATTGTATGACGTTTTGGGCATTTCACACGTATTAAGAAATATAATTAATTTTGTGTGGGAAAGAGATATTAGGAGTTGTTTTACAAAATTGTCCTTAATAAATGATATGGGAAAGATAAATTAAAGAATTGAAAAAATATAGAGTAATAAATAGTTAAGGATATAATAGGAAAAATAACATTAATGTTTCATTGGTATTGTAAAGCGACATATAATTTGGGACAAATTTTTTTTCTAAAACGACATACAATTTGGGACGGAGGGAGTATTGTTTTTTCTTCCTCTTTTACCCTTATTTTTTATTTAAAACCCTTTTTTACCCTTTACAATTTATTAATATAACTGCATCATAAATACTAATGTCTCTTGTGCTAATAAATATTCACTTCTTTTTCAAAACAAAAAAAATCACTTCCTTTCGTTGCTTTATTCTTTATACGGCATACCTTCAGTTTTTTAGTTTTTATTTTACAAATCAATATACTTTTTTTACATGCAAATCAATATACCTTCAGTTGTGTTTAGATTTGATGAAAATATACCTTTTGTTATTTTGAACTAAATAAAATTATTATTAATGTATGTTGTTCTTGTCTTCATAAAAAATTGAATGATATAAAAATGTCCTTTTATGTTATTTTACATCTATCAGCTAGTTGAACCGCTAATTTTACCAAACACTTCAATTAGCTTATCAGCCATAAGTCATTAGCTATAAGCTATCAGCTATCAGTCATCAGTCATCAGTCATAAGCTATAAGCTATCAGCTAGCTTATTAGCTATCCGCTATTTTTGCCAAACAGACCCTCAAATAGCCATAGCCATAACGTCTACGAATTAAGGCAGTCTTTGTATTTGTACTTGCAAATTATTTATAAAGGTTGAATCTTAAAAAAGGAAAGGTGACCTAATTTTACAAAAAATGAAAGGTGACATAATTTTTAATTTTATTTTACGGTATGTGGCATAAATGTTGAATTTTGGGTAAATGGGGTGTTGGTCTTAAAAATATGAGTGAAATTCGGTTTCTGTTTGAAATTATGGCTGGTACAAGTACAATACGAAAAACAGGGCACAAAGACAGTAAAACATAGCACAAACACACAGTATCAGAAGCAACAATTTAAAAGTGCAGAAAGTAAAATGGCACAGATATTTGTTAACCCAGTTCGGTGTAAATACCACCTACGTCTGGAGGATACCAATCCAGGAAGGAAATCCACTATTGGAATTAATCCTAAGACTCAAGACACAGACCCCATGTTCCTAGTCTTCTGACTTAATCACCTATAGTTCTGATTTCTACCCAACACCTGAGTATAAGAAACCCCCTTCTTACTTCCTATCCAAGTAACAGCCTAGTTACTAAACAGCTTCTGAAAAACTACCCAGTTTATGAAGAAACACTTCAAACTAACAAAGACTTCATTCGTACCTAAAGACTTAGAATGAATTACAACTCAAAAACTCTAAACCAACTCAGATGAGTGGTGAACAAATAAAACCTAAGTTTAAAACACAAAGACTCTAATTCTCTGATTAATAATCTATGACTCGTTATCTTCAAAAATAGCAGCACATCTCCTTAAATAGGCTTCAACAGCTTTCTTAATTCTGAATCCAATCTTCTGCAATTGATATGTTTCTGAATTATGAAAGGCTTGAAAAGGAAACAAATAATTCTGCATTGTATCTTGCAAAGATCCTTCAGAAAAATATAATTAAGCATAAACACGAGGCAAATCTTCTCAAGATCTTCAACAAAAATATCAGTCTTCTAGAAACCAAATGCCAGAATAAATCCTTGACAAATCTCACAAAGATACGCACATAAAGAATGCACAAAAACCCAGCTTCTGAAGTCCAGCTTCTGAAGAAGTCAACGCTGGTCAACCTATGAATAGTGCATCTGAAGTACTGTTCAGCGTCTGAAGGTCCATTCAGCGTCTGAAGCACTGTTTCAGAGTTTGAAGGCCCAAAACAGCTTCTGAAGGCTTTTTCAGCTTCTGAATCTCTTCAAATCCACTTTCTTGCTTCTGAAGATTTCTCTAACACATGGAGATGCTTTGCTTGAACACTTTGATTTTACCAAAACATGTAGCCAACATCTAAATACTCAACACTGTTCTTCATTTTTTTTTCAAAGAATCTATCTTCAAAATTTTAGATTTTTTTCTTTCTTTTTAGTTTGTGATGTTATCTCTGTCCAAAAAAGATGTGACAAATAGAGTCACATGGCTTACCATGTCATGTGGTGTCACGTGATGTCGAGTTGTCATATTAGTAGTCCTATATTAATATCTAATGTGTGGCGGTCATCTGACTTGAACGAAAAGCAAAAATAAACATATTTACATGAACCAAAAACAAAATGAAATAAATGTAATTTACATATATAAAAATAAAATAAAATACTTTATAAGTTTTAAACTTCAAGCATTGATAGAAGAGCGTGTATTAAATCATTTTAAAATAATTGAATTTGTGCCTATTGTATTTTCTTTCTACATAGCAAAACTTGTCCTTAGCATCTTTAAAAGTAGAATTTCAATCTATTTGTGTCAACTCAATTATATGACAGTCATATAACTTTTAGACCAATGAAAGATTTGATTTTTAAGTTGCTTAACTCACAAATACCATCTCTTTAATTACCTCTGAAGACTAATGGAACTTTTAGACAAATAGAATCCTCAAAAATCATTGAACACGTTTAATTTAGTGATTGCAAAAGTCATTCACTATTAGAGAGGATAGTATTTGGCTGCACAAGCATATTTTGAAAAAATAAAATAAAAATCTATATCTAGTCACACCAACACCTTGCAAGATTATATCTAGGTTATATGTCGTGTGGGACTTTGACGTTCAAATTTTTTATTAAAAACTAGACTCTAACCCGTGCGATGCACGGGTTTTTGTAGAGTTTCATATATAACTATCAAATTAGTTATATTATTATTTTTATAGTTACATTCAATATTATGTTATCAAACTATTTCAAAAAGCAACAAAAACAAAAGATGAACTGCAATAAAAATGACAAATCAAAAGAAAAATATATATATATATATACAAAAGTCTTCACCAAGAAATTGGTTCTAACCGCAAAAGCTATTAAGTCTATAAAAATTAAAATAAACTGTTATGTAGTAATCGAAAGAAAAAAAATAATGAACAGAAACTTCTTTGTGTAACCGAAAGAAAAAAAATAATAAAAAGGAACTGCAATAACATTAATGGCTTTAAAAAAATGTAAAGAAAAATGACCTTTAATACGGTATATTCATTTTGGAAGCAACATTCTTTCTGTAAAAGTGGTAAAAGATTTAAAAGTGTTGTCATGTGCTACCTGATTCAATTCCTTGCAGACATTTTTTTTATAAAAATTAATAAGGTCCTCCAAAAAGGGCGGGATTAGGGTTTTAGGTTTAATTGCATGATGATGAGAGAGATGAAAGTGAGTGAAAAATGATTTAGGGATTGTGAGATTGAAAGAAAGAGGACACGAGATTTGTGTTGAATATATAAAAGTGAAGCAATCACATTTCATCAAAAACATTAGTGCCCTAGTGGTAAGAGTTGTGAATTGGTAGCATCTGATATCTGGTTTGATCTCTAGTAAGAGTTTTTTCATAATTTTTTTTTAAACAAAAAATGAGATATATGAAAATGTTAAAAGACATGTCATTATGTGTTTCTCATGCAATATAATTATAGAAAACTAAAAAAATGTTTTTCCTTTACAATGTTAGTAACAGAAACCTTTTCTTATAGAATTTCTTATGATACATATATTTTTATAATCCTTTTGGATTTAAAATTTTCTCTAAGAGGAAATTCTAGCTAGCTTAAACTCGTATATTATAGCCTAAAATCATATATTTTTATAATCTCAAAGGCATGGCGGGAAGTTAATAATAAGATGGTGTAGTTACCGCGATAATAGTGGTTCTATAATAGAAACGTGGAGGGAGTGATGCTTCAATTTAATTGATTATAATTTTAATTCATTAGTATAGGAAAAAAATGTAGAAGAGAGTAGAAATGAGAAAATGACATAAATGTTGCATATTCATTTTGGAAGCAAGATTATTTCCACAGAAACTTAGGTGGCCGAGTGGTAAAACATGTGTTGTGATAGCATTTGATGCACGGTTCAACTCTTGGCAGGAATTTGTTTTCCTACATTTTTTTCAAAACAAAAAATTACGGTTAGTCATAGAGTTAGGTCAAGACTACCTAACATTTAGTATTATAAAGATTTTGTTTGTGCCTTGTTAATGTACTAGCATTCATGTATGCAACTGAAGTGTGTTTTGAAGATTTTTTTCACTGAATGATGTAGTTCTATATTCATGTACTTTTGATTTGTTTTTCCTCTTCTCAATTTGGTTTTTTTAACCTTCAGTAATTTTAAAAGATTAAATAAAATAAGACAGTGATATGTTCAGAATATACAATTAATAGTGTTTTTTAAAATAAAAGCGAAAAGTTTTGTTCTAACACAAACACACTGGTTTAGCGTAAAAAATTAAGTGATTGATCTTAAATGGTTAATGAACTCTATTAAATGATAAATTGTCTAGGAGAACTTAAATTTAATTCTTGAGTAAAACAATTTGTAGTTAGACTATTCTTACCTCACAACAAGTTATGAGATTTTTTTTTTGAGAACTGAAAGTTTAAAGGAAAAAAATACACAATTGCTTTATTCATAATGGGTCAGCCTGTTTGAACTTAAAGACCAGCAAATTTTGTCTATAGAATTTATAATTGGGCGTGAACTTAAAAAATTAAAATAAAAGCTTAATTGTTCCTTTGGTCTCCTAACTTATTTGTTATTTTCATTTTGGTCTCATAACTCTAAAATTTTTCATTTTAGTCCCTTAAATATGCTTCTGTCAGTCAGTTTAAACAATGTCAGTTAACTTTAACCCCAAATGTATTAGTTGGACCAACATTGTAGGTGGTCCACCGTAGACTTTATTAATTTTTTAATTTCAGCCCTTTGATATTTTTTTTTTCAAAAAAGGGATAGTGAGATTATGGAGGTCTATTGTATCTAACGGTGCATCACCAACATCTAATTTTTTTAAAGTTTCTTCATCTTCCTCCCTCCTCATCTTCATCATCATCTTCATACATTCATCAAAAAGTTCTAAATAAACCCAGATTTTTTTTCTTCAGAAAAAGAGATAAAAAAAACCCAAATTCTTCATTCAAATCCATAAACAATTATAAAAAAAAACCAGAATTCTGTATTGCCCAAATCAAATTCAATTTACTCTCTTTTACATCCTTTGACACAACACTACTAAAAAAAACCAGTTTTAGCGACGGTAGGATTCCGACGCAAAATGGGCAAAATTCGGTCGCTAACCCTTTTCCGACGAATTTTGCGATGCAGGCGAATTCTGTGGCAAAAGTAGGCGTCGGAAACCATTAGCGACTGATAACATAGTCCATCCCAATTTGCGACGGCTTTCCGACAGTCGCAAAACACAAAAAATCCGTCGCTAAACCTCGCATATAACAGATATAAAACACCAATTTCCGTAGCAAAGTAGCGACAGAAGTAAAAACCCGTCACAAATTTCTGAGGAGAAAAACCGTTACAAAAATTTGTGAGGGATTGTCTCCGTCGCTAAATTTCTGGGAATTTGTATAGCGTCGAATCAAAGCTGACGCTAATTTGCTAAAAAAAAGTGAGATGGTTTGATTTCTGTCGCTAATGGCAACTTTTTTTAAAAAAAGTGACAGATTTTTTTTTTCACATATTACATCTAATATTTTATTCTGATAAATCAACTCTTTAATTTTTTTAATACAAGGAATGCGGCTGCTTCAGATTTTTTGGGATCATTTCCTTTTTTCATGGTGACACGGTTTCTTATTAAAATAAAAAACAACTGAAGCTTAAATAATAGTTATATGTAAAGTTGAAAAACAGAGAAAAGTTAAAAAAAAATATATTAAAAGAAGAGAAAAAAGCTGAATGATAGCTTTATAACAATATTTTTCAATATTTAATCTTCACACCAAGTAGTATTTAAACCCAACAAAAATTGTAAAAAAAAGCCTAACAATGGCATTCATTTGCCATATTGGTCAATCTTTCAAACTCTTGCTCAGCTGCATTTGTGGTGAGTTTCTCTATTCCATTCGAAGGATTTCAGCTATGAATACTTTCATCTCTTCTTGGTCCTTTTCTCCCTTTAAAGCATTCTTTTTATATGCAATCTGTCCTAAAATACTTGCTTCATATGAATATGTTATAACTAAATCTACAAAGAAAAAAAATTACTCAACATGAGCTAAATATGCACTTCAAATTACTCAACGTGTATATGTTATGATAACTATTGATTCAATTGCTACTACCATAAAATTTGCACTAAACATGTTTCATTGTTTGAGTATACTGCAGGTACAATGAAAGATTAGAGATGAGCTCTTACCATGAAATGACTTGCTGATTACAACCAACTACACTATTTAATCTACTTAACATCTTCATTTTCTGATTTTCATATATTCAAAGGTATTAATATGAATTTCTATCATCCTCTTCATTTTTGCAGTTGGAAGCCCTTAATGTGAAATCTAATGATACATCCTCTCTTGATTCATATCTTAATGGATAAGCATTTGTAAAGCTTTATTATAAATAGAAACTTATTTTAATGGATAAGCATTTGTAAAGCTTTATTATAAATAGAAAGTTAACTCTCTTAATGATTGTTTTCACATTTCTCTCTTTTTTTCTACAAGTTACCTCCCCCACATAACCAAATCACCCGAGACAATACTCTACCATCTTTTCTAAGTCCTTTGACTATGCCATGTGTTTCACTAGCAAGTGTTCTCCATAAACATCTTTCCAAAACTTTTGTGGTTATAAAAAAGAGCATAACAAGTGAATATGTTAGTTAGAATTGTATTCAATAAGAACACATGCAAAAGATATGTCTGTGGTTTCATGAGAAGTTTGAATAAGTAAAACAAAGAATTTGAGTCATAGTCAAATGAAACAATAATCAGATTTGGCAGCAGTGTTGTAAAGGGAAAATTTTATACCTTTGGCTTTGTAGCACTAACAACACTCAAAAGTGTACTTTTCCATGCATTTCGAGCACCCAACAATACCAACATCTGCAACTAGCTTGAGTTCTAACTCGTACCACCTAATCGAAAGAAACCAACCATCTAAGACTGGTATAAACTTAAAGTGAAGGGAAAGTGGGAAAATCTAAACACAACTAGGAAAAAAAATGTTTAATTGAGTAATCTAGCAAAAGCATCACATATGTCACACTATTTTTGTTATGGTTTTTTTTACACCTTTGTTCTAATGCAAAGCTTACATGTTTGTTACAGGTGTAAAAAACTAAAACAGGAAGTTGACACAAACCTCCAGAACTCAAATTGAATAGCATATCAGATAAGTTTGGACTTACAAAAAACTAAAAAGGTATGCTTTATGGTATCTTTTAATACTTTTTGGCTTCACAAAAAACAAAACTTACTAAAAAGTCAATTGGAATGATAATCAGTGATTGATTCAAAGCATTAAACATCATAACACAGGATAAATTTCACCCATGAACCAGTGTGACGGTTTGGTAACTCAGTAGAAGCAAAAAATTGTTGTTTTGATAAAACACAAGACCATATTAAAAGTAAGTGTAATTTTTCAATACAAATTGCACATATATATTTGCAACTAATGACAACAACTATTGTTATGATCACTGATGTTAAACATGAGCTACATTTGCACTCATATAAGAGAATTCATTAACATAAATTCTACGCAATTGTTTTCATATTTTTTTTATGTACTCACATTGAAATGTGTTTTTGGACAGGTCTTTTTCCCCGTTGATTGGGGTGATTAAATTTATCATCTTTCCTGCAGCAGTTTGAAACTCAACCTGAAAGGAAATTAACACAGTCAATCGTTATTTATTCAATCATTACAACTTGACTCTTCGTGATTATGTTCGGATAGAAAGATAGAGAAAGTTGAGCAGATAAAGAAAATGTGGTTATTTTGGTCAAAGGAGGCCGATTTCGGCGGTAGTGGGTGGAGAAGAAGAGGTTGTGGCGGCGGCGAGTGGAGGAGAGGGGTAGGTGTTTTAGGGTTTGAGGGAGAATGACAAATTAGTGAGTGGGAGAGAAGAGAAACCGGGTTTGATGAGGTAGATTGGGCTTGGCCCAATGATTTAGAGAGTATCCAAAAGCGTTTGTTGGAGCTACTGACCTTAGCAGTCCTCACATACTAATTACAACAAATTGAACCAAACAACAAAAGAGTCAACATGGTGTGGTGGTAAATTGCCTTGTCTGTCAATAAAAGGTCTTGGGTTCAAGTCTCATCTAAGGTCTTGTGGTGGTAAATTGTGACGGATAATTAACGACGATCAAATTCGTCGCAAAATCCGTCGCTAGTGACATCTTAACCAAAACCCTCACAAAATCCGTCACAATTTGCGACGAAATTTATCCCCTCACAAATTCGTCGCAAAGTCCGTCGCTAGTGACCCCTTAACCAAATCGGTCACAAAATCCGTCACAATTTGCGACGAAATTTATCCCGTCACAAAATTCCGTAGCAAAAATGAAATTTTCTAGTAGTGCAACAACATAGATTACCTCAATGAAATTACTGAAAAAACAAATCAAATAGCTCCACAAATTGAACCTGATCTCAAGAACACGACTATAGTTATCAGCTGCTTCGCCAAAATCATTCTCTTTCATAGCCTTATTTCCCTTTTCCATAAGCTTTACATCTATGTCCAGAGACTTCTGATTGTCGCTGGTGGACGCCGAAACAGAAGTTTCGGCGGATTCCACGGCGGCGTTGACGGTTGTTCCGTTTTTGTTGAGTTCGTCATGGTTTAGGGTTCCGTCGACGATTGTAACGGAAGTCTCAGATGCAGCTGGAGTTTCTTCTACCATGGTGATTTTGGGAGAATTCCGCGAAAGAGAAATGAGAAGAGGGAAAGCTGAGATTCGAATCAATGTGATCAACGGGGGTTTGGGTTTTGGGGTTTTAAGATTTGCTTAATGACAGATACAACTAAATAAGTACCGAGAATACTTAATGTTAAATTGGTACCAATTACATATTTACAACACTCCGTTCAAGCAGGTAACTAGGTGCCAATCATTCCCAGCTTGCAATATCCTGGAAGAAGAAATACACGAGTAATGGAAGTTGGGAAAGTATAGTTTGGGTACTGCTAAAATATTAAAAGCATGATGCTTTTGTTGGAAGAAGAAAAAAAGTATTCGTCGTAATGAATAATATTAATATGTGGTTTTTATGCTTTTGATTTTGTCATTTATAATTTATGAAGTTCGTAATGATTTTTCAACAGATGTGTTACTTTTGAAAGGAAAAAACTACCGCGCGCTCTCTGAAATTGTAAATGTGGAGTTTCTTCCTTCTTCTTCTTCTTCTTGTTATTTTTGGGTTATGTTGAATTTATGTGTTTTTGAGAGAAAAAAGATAAGAAGATGAAAAAGAACATGGGGGAGAAGATGAAGAAAAACAAAAAAAATTGGTGTTGGTGGTTCACCGTAACATACAATGGACCTGCAATCTAATGACTGAAATCATATCTGAAATATTAGGCATTAAAAAATTAACGGAGATGATCAAATTGACTGACGGAAGCATAGATAAGGGACCAAAAAAAAAATTTAGAGTTATTAGACCAAAATAAAAACAACAAATAAATTAGGGGACCAAAAGATCAATTAAGCCTAAAATAAAAAGATATTAGGACCAGCCCGTGGACGAAAACTGTCTACCATGCTATCATTATGTCAAGTTGTTAAAAAATGTTGCAACAATATGAGTGGTATCACATTCACATTTTTTGGAAACAACTAATTAAAACCAATTGGTACTCCTCCTTCCCTTAACTTTGGTAGTTTTAAAGCTTAAGGTTTCGACTCATAGATTAAGTAAGGGTATTGTTAACGAGTGTCCCGAGACACTCTTTAAGGATTCCAAAAGAAGAAATTATTTTATACAAAAGTCAAATATTTTGAGTGCCCTCGGGACACTTTGTAAGACCTTTAAATGGTGACTTTTTATTGAAATATGTGTAATCAATGCATTGAAAATCGAAATATTTGATTTTTGTATAAAATAATTTCTTCTTTTGGAATTCTTAAAGGGCGTCCCGGGAGCACTCGTTAACAATACTCTTTATTATTTTTATTTAGTCACCAGTTATTTAAGTAATAGTAAATTTATGCTAATATTATCTTTTATTATTTTTATTTAGTACCAGTTATTTTATAAATCTGTATAATTGTATTACTAGTCCCAATTAGTCATCTTTGATGGTTGGTGTCCGTTTAATGGTGATGCATATATTTTCAATAAAAACTCCACTATAGCACCTAGTAAAAAATAAAAAATACAATTAAAGTATATTTTTGGTTTTTTAAATATAGGGAAAATTTGTGATATTTTGATTTTCTAAAACAACCAAAGTTTTAAGACAAAAATATCAAAAAACTTATTGAGCACACAATGTTGGTTTTCTCATTCTAACCGAGAGTCGATGATTTAATCATTGACCACTTACTTAAAATGTCTAACTCTCTTAGCACTCGAATCAAACCACGTGTGAAAATTGAAATTTAAATATATATAAACAAGTTTTACTCTCATTTTTTAATAGAGTTTGCCAATATATGAATGATTATGTTAACAAGTATCTCAAAAACACTTGTTAAGAAAATTTAAAAGTTAATTTTTTTTTCTTGACCAAAACAAACCTTTTTTTATTTAAAAATAACAATTTTAAACATTGAAAACAGTTGAATAAACATTTTTAAGAGAATAATATTATATTGATTTTCTTAATTTGTGTATGGTAATTCCTTAAAAAAAAACGTGTGTATGGTATTTGTTAATATTTTTCATATAAAACTTGTTAAAAATTGGAATGGAATTATTCTGAAACCTTCGGTGGTGATGAATGGTTTACGTAAGCGTGAACGTGTAAAAGTTTACCTAATTCTTATTGTCACCAAGCATATAATAATCCTTTAAAAGCATCAACTTGTTTGGTGCGTCCAATGGAAAGAACGCGTAAGTACTTAATTTAATTGATTATAAATTATCACTGCCAAGTATTTTCCTCACAGAGCTGATTGGGTCTATGCCGCCGCCAGATACAAACAATTGGTGTACATCAGAAATCCGATAATGAAAAGATGAATGCATGATTATGAAATTGATCAAGACTAATACTATAGTATATCTGAATAATCATCAATAACAATATTTTGTTAAAATCAATCATAAGTTTTCCACTGCAATCCCACGCGTACGAAAAACAAAACAAAAATTGGGACAAATCTTGATGCTAATTTTAAATTTGTCTTTTGTACGTTTCACTTTTGCTCAATCATTTTAATTCATGATCCTGCAATGCAATGGCATATTTTTATCTTTAAAAATTCATTCGTATAATTGATAACTAACTACTCTAAAAGCATGCTTGATGAACGCATGGAATAGTTAAAGAACTTTTTTTTTTTCCTAAATACATAGAACTAGATTGCACTTAGAAACATTTGTTATGTCATAAGCATGTATGTGACTCACGCACTTTGTGTCCTTCTTGAACATCATATGTAAATCCGGCACTAATTAAGGTTGGTACTCGTCCACTTCAAACACAATAGGAGTTGCTTTCTCGCGAGATCGAAGAGCCCTATATATTTGTTATTTTTTTTTATTTTTATGTTAGTTTTCTCAAACATTATGCCAAAAATAATTGAATCTTCAAATTAATTAGTAAAAGAAAGAGTTGAATCTCAAAATTAGTTTTTCCTAAAGCAATAAAAAGAAAATGTATTGATAAAAAAGGAGGGAAACAACAATTTACTTCATATAAAAAAAATTGATTTTAAATTTGCACTTGGTGTTGATGCATCTGGTTCATTCTCTTGTCCACACAGAAGATTACGGTTCTATTTGATCTTGATTTGGTTACATTCTTTTTGATCTTGTACGAGGCAACATTGGACTTATAATTATATGTTTAAGATATCTAAGATTCTATTTTTGCCGGTTGATAGAGTGACAAATACCATCTAAAAACTTACCTGCACAAAAAGGGATTTTGAGTTTGAACCGGACAATCACTAAAAATATCTAATCTAAGAAACTTGGTATTTTCAAGTTGAGCTAAGCCTTACATACAAAAAAAACTACATATTGTTACCACACCTTTTTACTCAAACCATGTAAATTCATCACTGAATTAAATTTAAATTCATGAACCTTTGTAAATATACTGTTTTTTATTTCTCTTAGTCACTATAATTTTTTTATTTTATTTTAGTCTTTGAAAATATATCCAATTTTGCTATCAATCCTTATTGTTTTGTTTATTCCTTGCAAACTTTGTTTGTGTTAAAAGTGGTCCCTGAAATATGTTGTAATATTTACTCTGGTCCTTTATCTTTTTTCATATTAAGCACTAAAGTCAAATATTCTATATACATCACATGGATCAACTCCAATATAATTAAATTTTGCAAGCACTAAACCATAACAAGGAACAAAAGCAAAATGTAGTATATTTGTAAGGACGAAGAACAAAAAAGTAAATTTTTGAGGAATTAATAGCAAAAAAAAGGATATATTTATTAGAACCAAATGCGTATTTCAACAAATTTTTAAATACATCCACGAAATGAAAATAATTGCAAGAACATAATTGTTACCATAGTTTATGAGTGGCACAAGTATCAATTTTAACTGTAGACTGTCACAATAACTAATTAAATTTATTTTGTCAAAAAAAACTAATTACAATTTATAATCATTGAGATTCACATAATCGGCTATATCATCATGTGCACCACATAAGCAGCACGTACGTGAAGAGAAAAACTTCGATCAATCCGATCCTTATATTCAATCGGCTATCATGAATTACATTATATATTACTATCCAATTAATGAGTACTGTATATATCATTAATAAGGCAAAATTATCAGAAAATGAAACTGTATATATTCATCTAGCCTCTCTAGCTAGCTAGCAATAGTTGCAGAAGATTGGGTGAACGTATAGTTATTATTATTTGCATAGAAGTGAATTTGGGCCTTTGGGCAGAGAATGAAAGCCGTGGTGTGAGAGGAGCCATTCTCACTGCCGGTGCCGGTGCCGGTGCAAATTCTTTTACAAGAAGGGCAAACTGTAAGACTGGCAACTGGAAGCTGCATGTAATTATTAACCGGTTGTGCCGTTGTTTTCATGAACTTAAGCTCTTTCAACTCCTCTTCCAGCCTCTTGTTCTCTTCTGTTAGAGTTTCATAACATTTCTTCAGTGCCTCACAGTCTACTTCCGTTTGTTTCAGCTTTGTCCTGCATATATTATATGGTAAACATGATCACATAAAAGAATTTTATTTGTATGCACCGTCGTGTAACATGCATTTAAACTCTACATTTAAACAATAAAAATATAAGTAATAATATCTATCTATATATTATGATCAATAAACATGGAGAGTAATGATTGTAAATATAGAATTACAACCTTGCCCTCCTGTTCTGAAACCACACCTCCACTTGTCTCGTCCGAAGATTCAGCTTGCTTGCCAATTCTTGCTTTTGCTTCTGATCATCATATGTCAAAGGAGGAAAATGAGAAATCAAACCAATTCATGACTTAAAAATAACATCATAATTATGTTTTTTTCTCTACTAGTCACGACTTGAATTTAGTCCATACAAAAAATTTATTCAGTTTAATTATTTTGCTTTACAAGGACTAAATACATGGACCAAATGCACTCATTTTTGTAAAAATTAAAAAAATAAAGGACTAAAATTGAATAATTTTTTTGAAGGGACTATATTAAAATAATATTCATTTTATAGAGATTAAAAACATATTTAATTCCTCAAAAAAAACTAATATCTTTGTCAAAAAACATATTTAATTATGCTCACTAATTATAACCAATTAATTTGCCTAAATAAATTCTAACCAAGTAATTAGTTAATTTAATTAAAAATATGAAGATATATACCGGATTGAGAGTAGAATGATCTTTGAAGGTGTCCTCCAAGATTGCGGATTGTTCTTTGGTAAGCCTAAGTTTCTTCCTACTGGAGTTATCATTTACATCAACATCAACAAATGAAATCTTCTCTGGCTCATGTACTTCATGGCTGTTGAAATCATTTCTCTCCCTCTTGATGCTATTAGAGGAGTTGGAAAATGAAGACATCACGCTAGTAGAATTAGAGGCACGAGGATGCAAATTATAAATAAACTCATCTGATTCAGTTTTTGTAGTAGTAGTAGCAGCAGCAGCTACTTGATGAATATTTGTCTCATCAATATTATCAGCAGCTGATCCAACTCCTAACGTAAGAGAATATGGGTCTGCCTTATTACATGGATCCTCCTCTTCCTCCTTAATATTCTTGCTTTGTTTATGTCTTTGTTCATGGAGGCCAAGACCAAGACCAAGAGAAATATCAAAATTCATGGTGTTCATGAGACTGTTTGAATATTTAAATATTTGACGCATGTATTGCTTGCGCTCTTATGTAAATCATCATGTATATAATGAGCAAAAAGTGGGTGCGATTATGCGAGTGTGGTAGATGACCAAAGAATGGAGAATGAATATAATTTATGATTGGGTGGGGACTCCTTTATCTATTTATTAAGCAACAATTTTGGAATAATTGTCATGATTAATGCAATACATATTCTAGAATGTAACATTTATATTATTTATTTATTTTTATAAATCGGTTATGAATAGACTAATAATTTAATTAGTAAGTTAAAATGTAAACTCTGAATATTCTTTTCAAACTCCTTCCACTATAATAGATTAAGGGTCTTGTTAACGAGTGCCCCCGAGACACTCTTTAAGAATTCTAAAAGAAGAAATTATTCCATAAAAAAATCAAATATTTCAATTTCCGATGCATTGATTATATAAATTTTCAAAAAAAATTACCATTTAAAGGTCTTAAAGAGTGCCTCAGGATCACTAGTTAACATTTCCCATAGATTAATTATTTAAATTTAAGAATTTTAATAACATTGATGCTTCATTCAAAAAATAACATTGATGCTCATCGATCTGTAAAATCATATTTCTTTCTATTTTGTTGAAATCATAGAAAATAGGAGATATAGCATCCTATAAAAATATTCCTATACTCGAATATTTAAAATCTCATGTCTCTTTTGACAAACAGGTTGACCACTAGAAACTCTCTTTCTTCTTCCCCAAACTATAAATATTATTATACCTATTCTCGAATATTGTTAAAAATACGTTTTTTTTTATTTATTGTATCAAAAAAGAAAGAAAGTATATAGTATCATGCTACATTATAAAAAAATTTCTCCCAAAAAAATGAATTCAAAAATTGATTTGATATGTTTAGATTATCGATACTTTTATCTTAAACTTTTGACGTTGAAGGAATATATATTTAATTCATCTCATGGTAAAAAAAGGTGCAATTTTTTTTGTAGAGACTAAAAAAGGAATAAAAACCAAGTGAAGATTAAACTTAGACTATCCTCATTTTGTGGCAATAAAAAATATATTTAATCTTAAAGAAATCAGTAATACAAGGTGGATGTGATTGAAAAGTTTGAAGACTAGCCATAAATAATGTCATTCTTATCAAAGAACGAACCGCACTTGTCTCTAATTAAACTTACACTAAAGTGTGCAGGACAAATTCAAAATATCACAACAAGCTTTAACAATAAAACTACCAATGAGTGTCTTTTCTAGGACTTGATCAACCTCCACCTTTGAATCCATTTCAGAATATTACATTTTCAACACCAAGCATTCTAAAAATATATTTAATCGTTCAATCAAAGCATGTTAATTGTGGCACCATTTGATTCATGAAAATAATTAGAAGCGCTTGAAGAAGAAAAACATACGTTGGTGGTTTGAGTTGAGAGGCACCCATCAAGAAAGCAAGTAGGAATGACAAGTGAAAAACGAAAGCAACATCCTCTGGGAAACATGTTTCTTAAGCTTTCAAAACAAATAATTTATCCATGTTTTTATCCAATCTTAATCTTTGCATCAATAGTACATCTAGAACCGTCATCATGAATTCTACTTTTCTTTTTAAATGATGTGTTTTGGTGCTTAGCCACTTAATTTGTTGTATCTTGGGAACCAAATACACTAATTAGTAGTATAGTATGTTTACCAAACTCATTTGTTTAATTATTTGCATTTCCCACCAATCGCAAGTTGCTTGAGATCAAAGTCAACTTTGGATTAGTGATTTGTTTTGATTTCTCAAGGATTAGAAAGAGACAGCCACTGTATAATTTTGAGAACCAGAAACTCCGCATTAACCATTTGGTAAGAATTTCAATGTTAGAAATTATATATGATATTGATAATCAATGAAAAGTAATTGTATAGAATAGTTGAAAGAATGGGTTAAACAAAACATACCAGCTGGTAGGACATAATTCAATTAGAAGAAGAATCATGATTGAGCAATTGAAATTGAAGTGACGAGTAACACTAAACTATGTGAACTTTTTGGCTTTTAACTGTTGTGTAGAATTAAAACTTTATAAAACGGGTTTTCTAATAGGACCTTTCAAGTAACTAATTAAGTGAACTAAGGATTTTCTATCATTAGTATATTGTAATATAATATCTAAACAGACAACCTTCTTTGCTCGATTAGACAGATATTGACTTCAGGGAAAAACATTATTTCAACCAAATTATGAATAATTGGGATACAGTGTCTTGCTGGTAACTGAGTACTAGAACTATTAGGTTTTCTTATATATATTCTGGCTAACTCATACTTGTATCTTTTTTATGTACGACGGTTTTTTCTAATAAGAACAAACAAAACCTCTTTATCAAATAGTGATTGAGTTCAATTTTTTATTTTTTATTTTTTGGAAAACCGATTGATTTCAAATTTCATCACACAAGATTTCTATCTCATACCTACATAAATGATTCACTTCAATTATATGATTCAGTATTTATTCAATTTTAACACACTTACATCCTATCCGAGAAACAGAGCGCAACGCGCGACTCCATGCGTATGCGCACATGTGTTCTACTAGTTATAAAAAAAAAAGATGTTAGAAAGTGTTTTGTGAAAATGTCACCTATAGTATGAGTTGATCTAATTCGACTTAAATTAAATAAAATAAAATTTGGTTTCTCACAATTGAGGAAAATAATAACTGAGTTAGCAACACCAACTGATCTTTTTTAAGTTTCGATATGAGCTCTTTTGAAGGAGCGTAATAATCTAGTCTTCTCTAGATAGACTGAGTTTGATAATCAAGATAATTAATAGTTTAACACAACTTACCAGATTAAGAATGAGATAAATTGTCCTCTTCCATCTCATGAGACTACATCTAGACGAAATACTCAATGGATAAAGCTTCCTCCAGGATTTGTTAAAGTTAACACATATGGCTACTGCATTCATGGGCAGTCGGCTTATGGTTGCCTCATTAGAAATCATCTTGGTCACTGTGCAGCATGATTTTTTGCGTTATGGAGTACATTATATTTTATTTGGTTGTCAAATGACTTACTCATGTTATCTTATAAACTAATTCAACTCATGTCGTCAATATGATTTATAATCGTTCTACTTCTATCCTACATTCCCAACCCCTCCTTAATGGATCCTTTCTCTTATACACCTTCTAAGTTAGGCTATTAATGTCACTCACATTGATCATGAAGCTACCTCTTATATTGAGGTATGGCTCTAAGAGATCATGATCTTGATCTCTCACTTGTAAAGCTAGATGTTATTCTTGTTAGTATTAGCCGTCTTCTTGATAAGGATTATAGTAGTGTCTTAATTTTCTTTTTTCTTATATACAATATATTGATGCTGATTCCAAAATTAAATTTCATCTTCTAGACATCTTGTTCCCAGTCGCTAGCTAGCCAGCAAGTTGGTGAAGAAAGGTAAAAGGCATGTACATATTGATTCCTTTTATTTCGTTGTTTCTCATAGATGGCAATAGATAAGTGGTGCAACGTTGACAAGGGCAAGACAAAGAGTAGGTGGACTAACCAATAATTTGCATGATTGGGTATTTGATTCTTTAGGAAGATTATGATGATGACTAAGAAGCGTAGAAGTTGGCAATGATGGGGTGATGAAGGAAGAGACAAAGTGTTGAAGATAAAGTAATTTTCGATTTCGGATTTCCTGGCATCACGATTTCCACGCATATACACAGTCCATAGATGGCTATTGGATTGAGAAAAGATTGTTTAGCTTTCACGCTCGATATTATCTTAATTCAATGGTCATCAATACACTAACTATTTTGGTGTATTGGAACAATAGTTTCAGATCAAGGTTAAGGGACTAAAGACTATGTTTATGACATATTACCCATTTTAAATTCAATGTGAGCCTTTACGATTTTATTCAAAAATGTTTCGTTGTATTGAAGAGCGAGAATATTGTAAATAAACTAATCTTAACTCAATTTCCAAACAATATTAGACTATTTTGGAGCACCAGAACATTTATTATTGTTGAGAATCTGAATTAGTAATTTGTATATGAAAATTGCTCTCCTCTCATACAAAATTGTTCATTCTCAAACAAACTGACCAAAATACTCCCAGCGTGAGTTAACTCACGCTGGTATATACCATGCGTGACTTAAGTCATGCTCGGTATATACCAACGTGAGTTAACTCACGTCGTGTACATATTACTACATTACATCACTAAAACATAAATATTATTACACACAACCTAAAGATTATAACATTACATTACAATTCATTACATTCAACAATCACTACAAGAAATACTGCAATTAGCCAAGGCCTAATGTCAGGAGCAAGAACCCCTGGAAAATTTGCCAGGAAAAAGCCAGGGAAACTCTTGGGAAGTTGTAAAGGAACGGTTTCAGGTAAGCCAGGAGCATGGCCCTTGCAAATTGCATGCATTCCCTAGCTTATATTTGGGCTGGGAAACAGAATTCAAAATGGGGGACATGTTGTAGCTGTGTCACACATTTTCCTAGGAGTTTTGTGAGGGCCTGCCCTTGTTTTATGGAGAATCTCTACTTTGTGCAGGTGATTTGACCCAACACTGACCAAAAGTTGTTGCATGCAATTTGCCAGGAGCGGGTCCCTGTGAAAGTGCATGAAATCCCTGGCTTATTTTCTGCAATTTGCCAGGAGCGGGTCCCTGTGAATGGACTACTTTTGCGAGGGGTTGACCCTCGTATAAGCCCTGGCTTTATTCCCTCTATAAATTAACTTGAACCAGAACTTCAGTACATTTGTGCACTTAGAAAAAAATTTCACTACTTCATTCTCACCATATTTCTTCCATATAATCCACTCTCTTCTCCAACAACACTAATATTCTTTAATCTGGTAAAATTCTTTTCACTTATATTTTTATGATTCTATTTTTTATTTCTTATATTGACATATAAATTTTTTTATGTGATTTGTATCAGTGTCAAAGTTAATCTGCCTCATGTGGTTCCTTGCTCAGCTTGATTTTCATATCTGTTCTTTCTTAAGCTTCAACAAGTTGGTAGTTTCTCTACTTCAAATTGTTGATGTTATACATGTTATATATGAATTTTCGAATTTATTATTGGCTGGCTTGTTATATATATGTTGTTGTGTATACATGTTGTGATATTGATAAGTATGTAAAATAATAGGTTTTTTAGAATGAAAAAGTTAATTAATGGCTGATTTTTTCGAATTTTTTTTAGGGTATGTGTAATTTTCGAAATTTTTTTACTGTATGTGTATTTTCGAATTAATGCATGTTAAATAGGTTTTTTTATAATAATAACATTAGGTTTCACTAAATTGTGTATACTATTTTTTTATAATTTAAATCTGTATTTTTTTTTAAGTTTTATAAGAGCAAATTGTTAATTTATTCAAATTTTAATTTTAATGGTGTAATAATTTTTTTCCAAATATTAACACTGTTTTTCTAAATTTTTGAAAATTTTAAACTGTTTATTTTCTAGTGCAATAAAATTTTTAAAATATTAATTTTTTAAAAAATAACCTCAATTTAAAACTGTTTAGGTACTAGTAAAATAATTAGTTTTCATAGTTTTTTTAATTTAGGAAAAAGTGTTTTAGAATAAGGTTAAAAAAACTTTTTATTAGTTTGTAAATTAAATTTGTTTTAGAATATTTAAATTTTTAATATAAAAAATAGTATACAAATTTAGTTGTGCGTAATGAAATTTCGCGTGTAAATAAATTTATTTATTAAAAACAATTTCGTGCGTAAAGAAATTTTGCGCAATTTAGTTTAGTTAGTAAAAAAACAGTTTAATTAGTAAAAAAAATGCGCGTAAATGCGCGCGTAAAGATATTTCGCGCAATTTAGTTTAGTTAGTAAAACATTACGCGCGTAAAGAAATTATGTGTGTAAAAAAGTAACAGTATACACAATATCATTATATATTCGACTATTAGTAGCGTTACTAAGCAAAAAGATGGATTACTAATCATGAAGTTGAATATGTGAACGTTATAGATGAACGTGCAAAAGATTGAGTATTATCAGCATTATCGTAGTTGGATGTATGACAGAACGTTTCCGGGAAGAAGAGGATTAAAACCCCATTTTGTGGATGTATTTCTTGGTCTGTAATATTTGGGGAAGTTTCTTATACTTCTCGGTACAATTTCTTGGTGTGTAATATTATTCCGTACAATTTTAATTTCATTGCTGCTAGAACTAATATTTTATGTGAGCTATTACTTTAATTTGTATTTTTAACTACTTTTTTAAAACAATTAATTAAAAAAACAATTTAAAAACATTTTTTTAAAATAATTTTAAATGATTTTTAATTTTAAAATAACGAAATAAAAAACAATTAAAAAAGTTTTTTTATAATAATTTTAAATAAAAAACAATTTAAAAACGTTTTTTAAAATAATTTTAATAATTAAATTGGATTATTTTTATTTTTGAAATAATTTAAATTAAAAAAAAAACTAAAAAACATTTTTTAAAAAAATTTATTATGCATTTTGCCAGGGGCATGCCCCTCACAAAGCTTCTGTCGTTGTTTTGCGTCAGACTGCCATTGATGTGACATGTGACAGTGCAGTGCGTCAGAAAAGCAGACATTTGCGTCAGACACTTTGCCAGGGCCATTGCCAGGACTATTGTCAAGGGTTATGCCAGGAGATTTGACAGGGGTGGCCCCTCGCAAATTTGCAGGAGCTAAAGCCTTGGCATAACAATTTGCGATGACCAGATTTGCGAGCGTTTGCGCTCCTCGCAAAAGCCCTGACAAATTGCAATTTCACAGGGCTTTACGCAATTTCACAGGGATTCCGCCCCTGGCAAATTGCAAGTTTTCTTGTAGTGAATGATTATTATAACATAAATTAAAGGATTTTTTTTTAAAAAAAAAAGATTAATCATAATGACCAATCTTCTTGGGTTAGGGGGGCCGGTAGACGAACCCGCCATAACCACCTCTACTGCTAGTGGGAAAACACATTCAGGACGGATTCTTGTCGATTAATCATAATGATCCTAACATGACTCAAATATTTTTTCAATTTTCCATGAGCCGATTCAACAATGTTGGTGGTTCTACAACCAAGATGCAAGACTTTATCCGTCCATGCCCGATCACAAACTTTATCCGTCTTATGTTGGTGGCAACGACATTCATCAAAGCATTGTCCCGGTCCGTGACTGAAGGTGAGAAAAACACACAAGAAGGGGGGGTTGAATTGGGTGGGCTATTTTTTTTTTCTATCTCATCAGAAGCTGGCTTCAGGAACTGTTCATCAGAAGCTCCCTTCAGACACAGTACTTCAGAAGCTGGTCATCAGATACTGTTCATCAGACGCAGTTCTTCAGAAGCAGACTTCAGACGGACATCTTCAGAAGCAGACTTCAGACGCACTGTTCATCAAACGCACTGTTCATCAGACGCTGGTCTTCAGACGCGCCCTTCAGACGCACTGTTCATCAGACGCACCCTTCAGAAGCTGGTCTTCAGACGCACCCTTCAGACACACTGTTCATCAGACGCACCCTTCAGAAGCTGGTCTTCAGACGCACATCAGAAGCTGGTCCATCAGAAGCTGGTCTTCAAAACTGTCTTCAGAAGCTGATCAGAAGCAGCACTTCAGAAGCTGCTCATCAGAAGCTGTTTGCAACATAAGCTTCAATAAATTCCTTTGCTCTTAACTTGATCTTTGAACCATTGTTAGATACCAATCTTTAAGCATATGGTTCTGCACACTAGAATCAAGCATTAACATATCCAATTTTCTTCTTAACACTTTGTTATCATCAAAACTCAAAGAGAGACTTGTTCATACATTTTGTTCCAACAATCTCCCCCTTTTTGATGATGACAAACACAAGTATTAATAGAAAATTGTTGTTAATTTAATTAACAAGTTGACTGCAGGGTATGAGGTTTGCAAGCTCCCCCTGAGTCTGATCCAGGTTAATTAAATTCAGTTTAAATCAAAAGGTGATTATTTCAGAATTGTTGTTAACTTTAATCAACAAGTTGACTTCAGGATGAGGTTTGCAAGCTCCCCCTAAGTCTGATAATCCACAAGGTGAGGTTTGCAAGCTCCCCTTGATTCTTATCCATGTTAATTAAATTCAACTTAAAACAATAAGGTGAAATTATCACTCAGAATTATAAATAACAAGTTGACTTCAGGGTGTGAGGTTTGTAAGCTCCCCCTAAGTCTGATAATCCACATGATGAGGTTTGTAAGCTCCCTGAGTCTTATCCAAGTTATTTAAATTCATTTCAACTCAATAAAGAGTAATGTATCTCACAGAAATTAAATCAGAGGCTAAGAGATAAAAGATGTTCTCTTAAGTTAATTAATCAACAAAAATTAACTTAAATCTGACTGGCTTAGAGCCTGAAATACTTGTAAACTTTCTCCCCCTTTTGTCATCAACAAAAAAATTCAAGAGTTTAAAAACAGAGAGAGAATTCAGATGTGAGATAATCATGCAATCATATAGGCAATCAAGCAGCAAAGATAAACATCAGAGCAAACTTGATCATACATGAAGTATATGATATTGCATTGAAAAATAGAGACTGCTGTTCAGAACAGATTGTTCAGTACTACTGAACTGTTTCTGACCAAAAATGTTAAGAGCATAATTGTTCAGAGCATTTTGTTCAGTACCACTGAACTCTTTCAGAAAACTGAAAACAAAGCCTGATGTTCAGAAGCATATTGTTTAATACCACTGAACTGTTTCTGACAGAATTTGTTCAGTACTACTGAACTTGCCATTTTTGAAAGTGTGAATGTGTTTTTGTTTAAAACTTTTCAGAACTGAAAACAGAAAAACACTACTGCACATTGATGACTTTGGGAGGGACAAAGTACAGCTTTCAAAACTTAATACATCACAGCCCAGCTGTTATTACTTATCAGATTCTGACCAAGTGTTGAACAACTGTTCAGATTCACTCTCATTAGTGGGCGACGTGAAAAGTGTCCACTTATGATGAGTTTTATCAGAAGTCACTAAAGATCAGATTCCGAAACTCAGACTCTGATGTTTTCAGAAGTTGAACTATCTTCAGACTCTCAAAGTGAGTGTCTGTTAAGTCTTAGCTTCTGATGAACTTCAGGTTCTCAGTTTCTATTCAAAGTCAAGCAATTTTTCAAGAGATGAAATGCAAGTTCAGATTCTTTTTAATAAAATAAAATCTGTCTAAAATGAGGGGTTTTGTAAATATATCAGCCCATTGATGATTGATAATCAGAATCAATGAATTGAAAATCCAAAACACTCTTCTGAACATAATCTCTAATAAAATGAAGTTTAAGTTCAAAAATGCTTGGCTCTTGAATGTAGAATTGAAATTTTTAGAAAAACAGATTACAGCAGTATTATCACAATGAAGGTTATGCTGTTTTCATGAATCTGATAGTTTTCCAACTGATGTAGAATCTATTAAGTATAACAGAGAACAATCATACCTCTGTGGAGCTTTTGATCTACCTCTCCTTGTTCAATTAGGTTGTTTCTGAACACCCATTTTTGTTCCAACAATGTTCTTGATTGGCTTTAGGAGAAGTGTCAGATTCTGAGAGGCTTTTCAGCTTTGGACTTTCTTCAGACTCAGGCTCTGGTTCAGGTTCTGAAGTGTCCTCTGAGAGCTGAATCTCAGTATCAATGATCTAGTCTTTGTGGTTTTCTCCAGATCCCACAGTTCCTCCCTCTTTCATGATCAGGGTTTGGAACATAGACTTGTCTCCTTCCATGTGATGCAAGCAGCCACTGTCCAGGCATCATGACTTTCCCTTTTGTTTGGCTTTTGACCATATCTGCAACATAAATTATTTCAGACCTAGGTACCCATATCTTTATGGGTCCTCTTGGGTTAGTTCTGAAAGGTTTAGTCCATTGTTGCACCTTATGTCTGGAGTTATAATACTCAGACTTGTTTAGATACCTTGGAAATGAATCCTTTAATCTTGAATAAGTCTTAGTATTAGAAACTGAGTTCTTCAGAACCTGAGTTTGCAATGGTCTTGACCCAGATTTCTTCAGAACCTGAGACTTGAAGGTCTTTGGTTCTGAGTTGTTTAGAGTCTGAACCATTGAACACTTTGGTTCTGGTTTCTTCAGAACTTTGGACTTAAGAGTCTTTGATTCTGATTTGTTCAGAATCTTGGATTCAGAAATCATAGGTTCTGTTCTGTTAAGAACTTCAGTTTTGCCAGCTCCTGATATAAGGCAAACTTCAGTTTGACCTTTCTTAATGCAATCAGAAACAGATGACAGATTGACTTTCTTTTGTTTGCTTTGTCTGACATTCTGAGATTTATAAGGTTCTATATAAACTGGTTTAGTATTCCTTGAAGGTTTTACAAACACAGTCTTTTGAAAGTTTGAGTCTGAATTTTTCAGGGTTTGAGACTTGCTTGTCTTAGGTTCTGAACTCTTCAGACTTTGAACCTTTTCAGATTTAAAGTCTGTTTTCCTCATAGTCTTAGACTTAGAACCTTTTGGTTTAGACTTTGGCAAAGTTTTAAATTCTGCCTTCATCTTTCCCTTAGGTTCAGAAGCTTTAGATTCTGAGCAGTTCAGAACTTCAGACTTAGCAGTTTCAGTTTCTGTTAAATTCTGTTTCTCACAATTGTCAGATGTAGGTACAAAACATACCTTAGTGCCTTTCATAATATCTTCAGAACAAGAGGTTAGGTTTGTTTCTTTTGAAAAATTAAATGGATCATTTTTGAAACCAATACCTTCACCTCTGTTTCTGCTGATATTATAAATCATAGAAGCAACTTTGCTTCTGTTGATTCCAGCCAAAATAAAGTCTTGAAGAGCAATTTCTTCTTCACTTAAAGATTTATCAACTTTCTTATCAGTCAGTTTTACAAGAAGAGCATTGTTCTCATCTTTTAATACATAGATGTGACTTTGAGCTTCTTCTTGTTTTCTTTCAAGCAGCTCAAATTCATTTTTCAAAGTTTTAAATTGCTTTGACTTGTTAAGATAATGACTGATAAGATCTTTGACATTTTCAATAAGTTCAGATCTAGTGAGTTTAGAATATACCTCATTATCATCATCTGAGTCTGAACTTGACTCTGTATCAGAAGATACAGTTACAACCAAATCCAAATTGGCTTCATCTTCATCTTCCTTGTCATCTTCATCTTCCTCAAAGGTAGAACACAGAGAATTGAAGATGGCCTTTGCAGTTGACTTATCATTAAGTTTTAGATACTCATTGTGAGGTAGAGAGTTCACAATGATATCTCTTACTCTTCTATGCTTTTTATAAATCATTCTTTCAGCATCTGAGAGTGTCTTTCTGTCAGTTGCTACACCTTCTTCATCAACAGGAATAGTGATACCATCTTCAATGATATCCCATAGAGTGTCATCAACACCAATAATGTGACTGTACATCATGCTTTTCCACCAAGAAAACTCTTCAGAATCACAAGTAAACACAGGAGGTTTATGGTGTGAATAAGATTGCCTGTTTTCTGTATCATAGTCATATGATACAGAAGCACCACCACTTCTTGATGTAGATTTACCAGAACCATCAGAAGACATGTTTTTCTCAGGATCTATACTGACTCACTGTTAAGTGATTGAATATCAGAACCAGGGGCTCTGATACCAACTTAAGGTGAGAAAAACACACAAGAAGGGGGGGTTGAATTGTGTGGGCTATTTCTTTTTCTATCTCAAAAACTTATGTTAGTTCAGATTCTGATATTGATCAGATCTGAACTATTTTCAGAGTGTTTTATGCAGCGGATATAAAGTAAATGAGAGAGGGAAAAAGAGACACAATGGTTTATCCTGGTTCCTTCCACAATCCGGAAGTAGTCCAGTCCCCTTGTTACTAACAAGAGATTTTCCACTATAATTAAACGATTACAATTGCTCAACCACAAAGGATGAGACTTCTTTGCTCAAACACCAGGTAAGAGACTTCTAATTGCTCAAACACCTAGTAAGAGACTTCCAATGCTCAAGCCCTCAAGCAAGAGACTTCTAGTTGCTCAAACACTTAGTAAGAGACTTTCAATGCTCAAGCCCTCAAGCAAGAGACTTCTAGTTGCTCAAACAGTTAGTAAGAGACTTCCCTGCTTAGACACACAGTCGAAGACTTTCTATGCTCAATACACAAAGTTATGAGACTTTTGGTTGCTCAAGCACGCAGGCTAGAGACTTTGATTCAAACAGATTTACAACAGAAAACAGTTTGAGTTGAACACTTGATATACAATCAGTGGTGTTCACAAAATACAACTCAGGTTGAGACTCTACACATTCTAAGGTAAACAAGTTTGTAAGAATTCCTAAGTTATTTGATGACTGTTAGTGAAAAACAGAGTATGACAGTTTCTGGTTTTTCAGTCTTGTGAGCCTTAGTCTTCTTCTTCAAATCTTCAATCCTTTATAGAGAATTAAAGAGCTGTTGTAGAAGATGCCATGTCATCAAAAGAGCCGTTGGTATTGAAGCTACAACCAGCAGTAATTCTTTCCAGAACTGGTGCGCAAAACAGAGCAGCACAATTTGAATTGTTTCCTTAAAACAGGGATCATGTTTTGCCCAGGGAGACAACCATTTCAAAGAGTTGTTCAGACACAACAGTACTTCACTGTTGATAGTTGCAAACGTTGACTGCTGCATTTCTTCAGACTTCAGAAGCTTCTCATCAGAAGCTGGCTTCAGGAACTGTTCATCAGAAGCTCCCTTCAGACACAGTACTTCAGAAGCTGGTCATCAGATACTGTTCATCATACGCACTTCTTCAGAAGCAGACTTCAGACGCACTGTTCAGCAGACACACTGTTCATCAGATGCACTTCTTCAGAAGCAGACTTCAGACGCACTGTTCATCAGACGCACCCTTCAGACGCACTGTTCATCAGACACACTGTTCATCAGACGCACCCTTCAGAAGCTGGTCTTCAGACGCACATCAGAAGCTGGTCTTCGTACGGATCAGAAGCTGGTCCATCAGAAGCTGGTCTTCAAAACTGTCTTCAGAAGCTGATCAGAAGCAGGACTTCAGAAGCTGCTCATCTGAAGTTGTTTGCAACATAAGCTTCAATAAATTCCTTTGCTCTTAACTTGATCTTTGAACCATTGTTAGATACCAATCTTTAAGCATATGGTTCTGCACACTAGAATCAAGCATTAGCATATCCAATTTTCTTCTTAACACTTTGTTATCATCAAAACTCAAAGAGAGACTTGTTCATGCATTTTGTTCCAACAGTGACAACCACCTTAGACATGTTGAGTTTTGAGGATAAAAGACTAACAAACATCTCAAGTGCCCAAGTAAAGTTGTCTTATTTTCCGGAGGCAAGAAAGGCAAAACCAACCGAATATGTCATGTTGGTAGAGGTGACACCAACAATCTCAGATAATGGTATTCTATACAAGTTGGTTTTGTAAGTGGAATCCATGACCAAAACAGTCGGAAAAGTGTTAAGCATATTAATTGACTCCGGATGAGCAAAAAATATGTCTTCAAGATTGGTTTCCTCACTATTTGCTCTTGTTAAATAGACGTATTTATGCTCCTCTAACATGGAAATCAAGAATTGCATCTACCTCTTGTCACCTCGTGTCCCGTTTCGCCATCTTGTACGCGCATTGTACACTTGTTTGATAGTCATCACACTTTCTTTGCTTTTTGCCTTTAAATCCGTTAAAATATTCTAGGCAACGCCAAGCTCTTTGTCATGTTGATTACCCTCTTCTTCTCCTCCTTTTTTAGTCTTCCCGCAAGAAGGTGACAGCCTAATTTTGGCTCCAACTCATGGTTGTGAATTCCACAAAGCATGGCCAACCACCAATCACTTGAATTCTTCTCAAAGTAACCACGAAATCTAAACAGACAATCACATTTTCTTGAGCATGTGCCTTCAAGCTTCAATTTCTTCTTCGTCTTCAGTGGTTTCTATACACCACTCCTTTCACATTGCAATGTAACCATTGGATTCTTTAGACTAGATTTATCTATAGATATAGTAAATTCAGCCCTTGCCGCTTGTCGACGAACCCAACCAAGCAACTCATCTCGCTCTCGCCATCTTTCGTTTGTAAAAAAAATGAGGCGGTGTTTACTTCATAACCGCGAGGCTTGGTAACACCGGTATGTACCGGTTTAGGTTTTTCTTCAATGTGAGCTTGAAATGGAATTTTGACTTTAAGCTTCAAATCAACTGTTGATTTGACATCAACAGAAGCTTCGCCGGAAGCTTCAATTATGGCCGGTTTCGGCTCAATGCCATCATCCACCATATTATCAACCATCACTATGTCTATTGAATAGAAAAATAACAAGGAAATAAAATATAAATAAGTTGCGCAACAAGCTAAGAAAGAAAAATAAAATTGGCGCAAAAATTCAAATTTTGGGCACCAACGTGACTTAAGTCACGCAGAGCTCCAGCGCGAGTTAAGTCACGCCCAGATCGTGTACTAGATTGCTAAACATAGCTCAAAAACCAGCAAAATCAAGAGAGATTAGATGGTACATTACCTGATCTTTGACGTTTGATGAACGTATAAACTTGCTTCCTGACAATTTGCAATGATTTTGGCTCAAGATTATGCTTCAAAAATTTGCACTTTGGGATTTTTTGAAGGTGAAGAGGGAAATAAAATGTGTTTTGAAGTTGAAATTGTTGAGTTTTGGCCCAGAACAGTAATGCACGCAGCGTGAGTTAACTCACGGTGGAAAGCAATGTGAGCTAATTAACTCATGTTGTCTTCATCGTGACTTAAGTCACCCAGAATATACCAGGCGTGCATTAAGTTACGCATGGGTATTTTGGTCATTTTCTTTAAGAGGAGCAAATTGTTTGTGGGAAGAGCAATTTTCTTTGTATATATATGTTCCGGCCTTTAAGGCCAGTCCACTAATTTGGGTTTATGCTCTCTGTTAGGCTTTTCCAAGTCCACTCTTTTTATTTTTATTTTTACCAATAGTACATGTCGACAAAGCCACCACTTTTGTCTGCATTTAGAATTAAGATAGGCTGGATTTTGATTGTAATTTTACGTAATCATTTTGCTGTACTATTGTCGTTCATCAGCTAGTATCTAGTTCCTTCCTCTTGGGATTCATTCCCTGATTGAGTAACACAGGGACAAGTCAATGCCACTAGCAAGTACCAGTAGCAACCAACTTGTCTTGAATCCAATTTTCATATAGGGGCATGATTTTTTTATTCCTTTTTTAGGGAATAAGGGCATGATTTATAACGTTAAATAAGTTTTTTCGTCCTTAAAATTGTAACGAATTTTGATTTGAAACATTTAAAATAAAAATGAGATATTATCGTTTTTGCAAAATATTTTGTTTTGTTCTTTTATCTTTAATGATCAGTTTATATTCATATTAATGTCTAAATTATGATAATTTTACGTTTAAGATGTGTCCGAGTTAGGTCAATATATTATGTCCAAGGCTTGGACAGTCCAACTTATGTATGTCCTTTTTTTTTATTATGGAAGTTATGTATGTCTATATTATGATCAAGAAATGTCAAGGACATGTCCAAATTATGTCTATTAGAGACCAAAAAATGAAACTGGATTTTGGGTAGATGAAAACATATCATTTTTTATTTTTGAGTCTAAAATCAAAATTCTTTATATTTTTAAAGACAACAAGCTTATTTAACCATTGTTCATATATTGATCGTATGAAATTAAGAAAAGTATACTATGTACCGCCTCCGTCCCTAATTATATGGCCCTTTTGAAAAAATAACGGGAATTAAGAAAATTGAAAGTGATAATAAATTTGTTTGTAATAGTTATTGTTTTTACAATTTTATCCTTTAAGAGAGAGAGAATTAGTGTATGTTTTCAATATAGTATTTAATGCTGAATGGAAAAAATATATAAAATAAATAGGAGTGTGTTGGTAAAGAATTAATTAATGTACGGGGTCTTATAAAAAAACAATTTTTTTTCTTCAAAAGATCTTATATTTAGAGACGGAGGTAGTAACATTTAACTCATAGATTGAATTTGAGATATCACGGTTGTGTGTGTGTTTTTTTAGGAAAATTTGATGTCGTATTTGTTACTTCGTCTACGAACAAAACAAAATTAAGAAGAATATATTGGATTTTTTTGGCTCTCCGCTGAGATTATATTATTAATCATTGTGGTGTGATACAAAGAACAATCTTAATCCCGGCATAAAAACAGATACATATGGTCCCCGAGCTGGTAAGTTTGCATGTGGGTTTCAGTGTTTCACACAAGCTTTGTTGGTTTTAAAGAGTCTATTATCCTTCTTTTTTCTTTTTTTTTGCAAAGAGTCTATTATCATCTATTAACAAATAAATTGGAGAAAAATTTAAAAATAAAAATGTTTTTACCAAAATGCAAACGACACCCAGGTTATCTTTGGTCTATTTTAGTATCTCGTCCTGTTTGTGACCAGAAACATGAGGCATCATATTCTTTCAAACTAGTAAGAAAAAACCAATAGTAGAACTAATGTGAAAGGGTTAATGGACAACACTCTTTAAATATAACATGTCAAATACCTTTTTGATATTTTAAGTTTGACAAAATTATCAGGTTAGTCCTTTAAGTTTTTTAAGTTTCAAGTAAGTCTTTATTACCCTTTTAAAAACCTATTTGAAACTTAAAAACTTAAAAAACATTAAATTAACAATTTAAATGACCTATTTAAAACTTAAGAAAACTTAAAGGACCTATTAAAAACTTAAAAAAACTTAAAGACTTATTTGAAACTTGTTCACGTATGTAAACATGAATTGCAATAGATGAGCTATTCAGTGAAGCGGCCTATGAGGAGCTCCAAGAAGACTCTAAAATGACTAAGGTGAAAATACAATGTTTAGTCTAGAATGAATTCATCCCCTTGCTTTCTAAGTGCCATCTTTTATAGTCATCACTTTCTTGACCTAATGGGCCCATTAGCAGAATTGGCTACTCCTATATGCATCTCCTCCATACAGGACATGTGGAGTTGGAGCACATGCAGCTTACGTCACTTGTCCAATAATGTGAGGAAGAAGTGGATCTCTAGTTGACCTGAAGAGTAGAGCTGAGCTATGCATGCCGAAGGGTCGAGCTGAGCTGGGCATGCTGAAGGGTAGAGTTGAGCTGGACATGTTGAAGGGTCGATCTGAGCTGGGCATGCTGAAGAGTATAGCTGAGCTGGGCATGCTGAAGGGTGGACCTCTACTTGAACGATCATGCTGAGCTAATCACGCTGAAGTTGGGGCTCTCGTGATCTGAACACTCAAGTTGAGATGGACATGTTGAATAGTAAATGTATAGTAAAGTCCATGTGGTATGGTCCTTTATACCAGTCCAAAACTTAACAAACTTAAAGGACTACTTCGGTATTTTTGTCAAACTTAAAGGACTACTTCTTCCTCACTTCTTCCTCACGTTAAAGTCCACGAAGATATGAGTATTCCAGAGACTTGAATATAGTCATATGTGTAGGCTTTTGTACTTTGTCGTTTTATGCTATTAACATGGATGTTGTGAGTTTGTTCGCAGATTCATCCATTTTGTTTTTAGCGAATTTGCATTGTATCGATATTCTCTATCAATTTGAATGAATGAATATCATTTATTTTTAATTAAAAAAAACTTTGTCATGAAGCAAAGTTGGTTGACGCGAGGCTTTATGATGCTTACAGCATGGGTTCAACACTTTTCCATAGAGCTTTACAATGCACATTATTTTTCCGCTGGAAGTGCTGCACTTACAACACTTCCACTTATATAATGCAATATTTATTTTTCTTTTTAATTGTAATGTTTTTTTATAAAACCTATGAATTTATATTAATTTCTCTCATTAAAAAAGCCTTATATTATAGTTCGCTTTAGGCCTCAAAATGTGTTTGTCCGACACTGAATTCATACTTTTGAATGAAAATTTCCAAAAATGTTTAGCGTATTATTAGAATATCTCCAAAAAAAATTTTTTTAACTAATCATGAATTAAATATGAATTTTTTATATTTTTGGCACTTAAAAATTCATATTTAATTCATGTTTTGTTAAAAAGATTCTTATAATATTCTAAACATTCTTGAAAATTTTCATTCACATATATGAAAGCTACAAATGAATTGATTTAAAAGTAAGGATCAAAAGTGGTGATTGAAATTTTTTTGGGGACTAAAAGTTAAAAAAAATTATGGGGACTAAATCAAAAAGTTTATATATTTATAGGGACGAAAAACATATTTAACCCTAAATTTAATTTTCAAACGGTAAAATATGTACAAAATGTATACCCTTGCAGAAAATGAGAGGTATTAATTCTTGATAGCCAACATCAAAATGAGACGAGATTTTCTTTTTCCACCATCCTGACTTTCTTGTGAGTCCTTCAAAGTTCTCGTTTTGTCCCCATTCGGATTATATAATATAAACTCTTGTTTGCAGAATTTTAGATTATATAATTTGAATATTGTCAAAACTTAGAAAACGTATTATAATTGATAAGGATATCTCTGCTGACGATCATACCATCCCCATAAAATGATGCAGCAGTTTTGAAGATGGTATGAATGATCAGCACTGACCATGGTATCATAACTCACTCCCAAAGAATAATTAAGAAAGAAAAGAGAAGAGGGGATTTGCAAAGGAAATGGAGAAGAATGCAAAGCTATTTTTTAGCCGCAACACCATCCTAGACTATAATTTTAGTCAAAGAAAACACTTAAAATGGCCAAACTGACAAAAAATTAATTAAACACCATAAATGGTCCAAACTTTTATTGTAACGTCACCGTCTATACTCTGGAATTTTTCAAATTTTATAATCTGAAATCATGTCAGATTGGTCTGAATGATATTATCTGAAATGCCCATAAAATATGTTAAAACTTGTGTTTTGGAGGGTTGACATGTTTTGGATTATATAATCTGAACCGTGTTTAGAACACAGAAAATTGAAAAATTTGTCACTAAATCAATTTCTACAAAAACAACACAATATACATTAAATATAACAATTTCAACAACATAACTTCAACAATAAAATACAACAGCGTAAAACAGCTTAATTAAACGCAAACAAGATCATAGATCAACCAAACTAAATCTCTCATCGAGTCTATCTACTATGCAAACCCGGATTTCTTCATAGGTCTTGGACTGAATCAAACTTTCTCTAATATCATGAAAAGATCTGACCAAGAAAGCGTCTAACTTTATCACTCAGTACTTCAAACTATGTTAACCAAATATAGAGAACATGAATATAACGTTGTCATATGGGTGAACCGAATGCTCCCTTCTAAGTTGATTGAAAGACGACAACACTAAACACTTTCCACCCTTCTTGTGTCTTCATGGTTGAGACGACCGTTAATTTGGTACAACTGATCCTTCAAGGCAGACAGTGTGACATTAACGTTGACACTAAACAGATTACATTTCTCCTTGTTGTAGCAAATTACAGCTAGCTTAGTAGTCATATCTACTAGATAAGTGGTTTACAGATGAACCAAACACACCAAATTATAGAAGCTTATGTGCATCGTGAACCACATAAATTGTCAGTATAATATGGACCAGATAAAATATTTGTATTTGACTAGTTCATATTATATAATCTAAAATGTGTCAAACCCTTCAAAGCACAAATTTTTACATAGTCTAAGTACATTTTGGATTATATAATCCGAAACTATCTGGGAATGATTTTGGATTATATTGTCCAAAATGTTCCAAACTGAGGACGGTTCCTTGGTTGGTTTCATGCATTTTTTGACTGTGTTGACCACATTTTTTTGACTGTTTGACCATTTTTTTTTTACTATTTGACCAAGGTTGAAGGATCGTTCCTATAAATATCCACTCATTTTTCACAATTTCTCATTCCAACTCATATTCACTCTTTTTTTTTCCTTACTTTTGTTTTAAGGGCACATGTTAGGATGTCATGGTTTCATTGTTGGCCTTTTATTCACAGATTCAACACAACCATTCATAGAAGTAGTTATAAGGTTAGTATGAATGGTCAAAGTGGGCTGTATAACATCAACTTGTATGTCAAATCTGTTTGGATATGAGATTTTTTGATTCAATTCCCACCTTCTTCTGCCTAATCATCTTGTGTTTCCAACTTCTTCTGAAGGCACATGAAAGGGATGACAAACCTTGTATGTCCTTCCACGTTCATCTTCTTGTACTTCATATTTAGTTTTAGTTGCTAACCTTTTGTAATGCATAGCATTGTGTTAATGTAAATGTATTACGAAATCATGCTTAATTAATAAAATGCGAGGAATTAGTAAATTTTGTTGTCAATTATAAATTGCATCATTTTAATAAAAGTTATTATAAACTATGTCATTTTAATAATGAGTTGAATGTGAATAAAACTGATTAAACGTGGTTGGGATTTTGTAATCCGAAAAATGTCAACCACGTTTTGGATTATATAATTCTAACAAAGGTAAAATGAGAAATTTGTATGGCACGTGAGAAGTTAGTTAGGTGTGAAAAGAAAATCTCAAAGGAGACATCTCAAGTTTCATAAATAAATATATTTGGCCCAAAACCAATAAACACACTGCCACGGAAGAGACGAGGCTTCAATGCCAAGACGGAGAAAAATTTACCCTACACCCCAATAATTATACCCCTGATGTAGTATCAAAAGTAAGTATATTTTTGTATCGTATCCACAGGGACTAGTGCGATACTTCTAAGTCGTTCATCAATCGATATTGTTTTAAGTGATAAGTGATGGGTTTGTAAATTGTTTGTTTTAAACCTAATCGAACTATAATGCGGTAACTAAAACGAGATTTGATAAAGACTTAAAAATTGTTAGGATTAGATTTCATTAACCAAACTTCGCACATATCCTCATAATCACATATATAGATTCTAGATATTAATCAATATTATCACATATCACTCGACAACATTATTTATGTCTAAAGAACGGCGTGATTTCAATCGTATCGTTTAATCGGCGATTTCTCGATCTATTAAACGATTCGATAGCATTAAGCTTTGACACTTGAATTGATTACCAAAACCTAAACCCCATTTCTAGCATTCAAGTTTTGGTAGATGATTATCCTATATCTAGATTCAAAAAGTATTTCTCAATAACATTTCAAATCTTATATGAACATGACTAGAAAAGATAACATCAATATCAAGTAAAACTAGAATCATATATTGAAAGGATCATAAGAAATACATACTATGTTTGATCAATTACATCTAATCCCAACAAGGTGAGCTTTAGCTACTCATTGTCATGGTAGCCTTGCAAAAATGGAAGAATTAATGAAATTGCATCACAAGATCTTTGATTCCTCAATAAATCTTGATGAATCCACCTCCTACACCTTTGGGGTTATGTTTCTCTCTCAATTTAGTCACTATCTCTCTCCCTAAAAATAAAAGCCTCCCTCTAAAATGAATTGAATGGCTTTATATATGATCTGGTTTTTTAACAGCTCGCTGCGGCGACAGGCTTGCTCGCTGCAGCAAGCAAAGCTTTCTTCACTTGTGGTTTTGCTCCATGTCAGCATTGGGGTCCAAACCGCACTTGCTCTTTGTAGCGAGCCTATTCCTCGCTATGGTGAGGCTTTGCTTGTCTTTCTTCCAATCTTCCCTGCCTTAGCTCGCTGCGGCGAGCCCTGTTCTCGTTGTGGCGAGACTCTGCCTTCTGGTTTCCATTCTTCCTTGCCGTAGCTCGCTGTGGCGAGATTACCTTTGCATTTTCTTATGTTTCTTTGCCAAATTCATGTCTTGGCTTGCTATTTCCTGCACAATAGGATGAAGTAAGATATAGAAAACATAATTTGGCATTTGATCAATAATTCTTAGTTTTTCCTTAGGTAACTTGAGAAACAAGTAACAGAAGTGCCTAAGATATAACATATAAACAACTACTTTCTAGCACTTATCAACCCCCACCGCTGCAAAGGATAAAAAAATATCATTTTAACCCTTTTTAAAATCACTCACCACACCAGAAGGTTTGAAAAAAGTTTCCCAAAATTAAGCTAATAAAAACGTAAAAATAAAGCTACCAAAAGCTTGAAAAAAAAAAATTCACCATACAATGCTTAAAATCGTGGTTCTTCTCGTTCAATTTAGTTAATTTGCTCTTTGTTATAGCCATTGCAATAACAACAACCCATAAAAAACAGAGATTATATTTCTATTAATAACACAAACGGGTCAAAGAAAAACAGAAACATAAGATGATTTTATGAGTTTCAGTTAAATAGTGAAAATGAATTAATTATGCAAATCAGTAAAACAAAAACACAATCTTGAGATGATTTTGTTGAGTTTACTGAAAATGAATTAATTATGCAAATGTGTAAAAAAAACCTTGAGATGATTTTGATGAGATTCAATGGGTATGTATCGAATTGGACAATGAAAACGAAGAAGGGACGAAAATTAAGAGAAATTTGAGAGATGAACTCACGATTCTCTCAATCGGCCAGGGCTTTAGAATTCCGAATGACTTCTCAACTAATTTCAATTCCTGAAAACTTAAAGGGGTGAATGAGTGTGATTTTAGAAAGGGGTAAAATTGATATTTTTTTGTTGTTTATAGGGGTAGAAGTATAATTGTTGGGATGTTAGGTAAAATTTATCAAAACAAACTTGCTACATATCTTTTTGGATCAAGGATTGAACTCCAAATCAATGGCCACTAGTTCGGCCTTAATCCCTTAACAAGTTAAACTACTATTAGAACAACTATATATAGATCATTCACCAAAGAACATCGATTATAAATAAATTAGTAAATATTCTATTAATGACTAAAATATAAAAAGAAAAACATTCAAATAATTAAATGACATGGTTTCATTAGTTTTATACATTGTTGAGAATCAATCCATAACTGCAGTGACACCAGAGTCTGAACGTTCAGAAGCTGAAGTTCAGAGTCTGAAGCTTCAGAGTCTGAGGTTGTTAGTGACCAGAGTCTGAGTTTGTTAAGTCTGTTAGAGTTTGTTAAGAGTTTGTTAGAGGTTGTTACTTAGCTTGTGCTGTTAGCAAGTGACATTTTGTGTATATAAAGCTGTGTAATGCGTATATTCATCACTTAATGAAAAATTCACATTACAATTCAATATCTCTCTTCATTCTTCTCCTATAGTTTTCGTTTCTGTTCATTGTTTTTCATCTTATGCTGCGCAACTTGATCCAACAAATTGGTATAGAGAGCTTGGGTTAAAATCTTAGGGAAACACGAGTGAAGTGTGAGGGGAATCATCATAGGGAAACACTGAGTGAGGTGTGTGTTGATTTCTGGATCAAAGCAAGATGAGTAACAATGGTTTTGTATCAAACATTGATGGCAAGAACTGGGAACGATGAAGTGCATTGATGAAATCGCTTTTTGGAGCACAAGATGTAAGTGATTTGGTGCAGAATGGCTATGAGGATTTGGGGGCAAATCCAACTGAAGCACAGAGGTTGGCATTCAAAGAAGCGAAGAAGAAAGATTGCAAAGCTCTGTTTTACATTCAACAAAATGTTGATAATCAGCACTTTGAGAAGATATCAAAGGCTACAAGATCCAAAGAAGCGTGGGACATTCTGGAAAACTATCACAATGGGGGAGAAAAGGTGAAACAAGTCAAGTTGCAGTCATATAGAAGGAAGTATTAGATGATGCAAATGGAGGAAAATCAAAAAGTAAGTGATTACTTCTAAAAAATGATTGAGATTGTGAATCTGATGAAAAATTGTGGTGAAAACATCTCAGATCAGATGGTAGTAGAGAAGGTTTTGAGATCCTTGAATCCAAAGTTTGATTTCATAGTAGTAGCAATCCAAGAAGCAAAGGATGTTAAAACTATGAAGATTGAAGAATTGCAAAGTTCACTGGAAGCACATGAACTGTTAGTGATTGATAGAGGTTCTGAAAGATCTGTACAACAAGCCCTTCAAGCACAAACAGTCAAGAAAGAAGGAAATCACAAGAATTTCAAGAAAAAGGGAACAAGAAGAACAAACTGGTCCAACAATGGAAAGTCTAAAACTGATGACAAAACTGAATCTTCAAGAAGAGGAGGTTTTGGCAAAGGTCAGAATAAGAAGAAGAATTTTGATAAAAGTAAAGTTCAGTGCTACCACTACAAGAAAAAAGGCATTTTGCGACTTCTGAAATCATGGATTGCGACTGTTAGAAGGGTCGCAGATATCCCTTTGCGACTGTTCCCCAACAGACACAGAAATTGGGGTCGCAAAGGGTATTTTGCGACTGTTAAACCAACAGTCGCACCAACAGTCGCAAAGGCTATTGCGACTGTTAGGAACAGTCGCAAAGGAAGAGCATTCACATGGTTTTGAAGGGACTTGCGACGGTTCCCAACAGTCGCAAAGGAAGGGACTTGCGACGGTTCCAAACAGTCGCAAATGAATGTTTTTAATTTTTTTTTTAATTATAGTCTGTTTTTAAGCCAATTTAACTAAATATATTATCAAATACTTAAAATGCAAAAATATATAACTATAAATGACTAAATCTCATTCATATAATTCATCAAAGAGTAACAACATTGATCCATGCATCAACTTAATTAAAACAATGGATAAAATGCATAGTTAAAACATTCACAAACCAAAACACTAGTGACTAAACATTCAAAGCAACTATATCTAAGTATCCCTTAGTGATGTTGCTCCATTATCTTCAACCTTTCTTGATTATCTTCCATTCTTTTCATCCTTTTATCCTCGTATGGTGTCATGTTTTGACAAGAATGAGACCTTCAATACAATTACACTACAAGATTGACGATAAGCAAAGTCACAACGAAGCAAATGGCTAACATAGTAGGATAAGAAAATACTAGAAAAAATAACAATAAAAACTTTATATTAATAAAGTGCATATAAGAAACTTATACCAAGCTTACACAGAGAAGCTTATACCAAACTTTATATTAATAAAGGGTTGATGAATATTACGCTTCTTTTTTGCGGTTTTTTGAAACGACAAAGTTTACAAGGGCATCATAGTGTAAAGCATATACAAAGGTTCAACAAAAAATCACCTATCTATTTCAAGTAATGTCCTTATTCTTTCTAGACCAATAACAAAGGTTCAAATGAATAAATTTTACCTTCAAAAGGGAAGTATGAGATCTGAAGAACTGCAAACGACGTCGTAACCCAATTGCAAAGAACAGAGATGGCAAAGCTGAAATAAGAAATTACAAAGAATTTAAAAAATCAAGAAATTAACAAACTATTGACAAACTATTAACAAACTATTGAAGTGAAGTTACAAACTATTGAAATCAAGAAGTAATAAGTAATAAGTAATTAATACATTCAATTTGAAACCTTTATATTATTACTATTATTTGTAACTCAAATGGAATATATTCTAAACAATATTGGATGCAAATATGTGTTAAGACAAATTGGTAGGAATGCTGATATTTCACTGTTAGATTAATTTAAAAATTTGGATTTCTTTGTAGAGACTTAAGAGAATGCATAGCAACTACATGTGTGATTCTACATGTTCAAAGACAGGGGACATATGGTGCAATCAAAGACATCAAACTCATTCGATACATATGATCGGTTATAGATTCCAAATTCTTAACAAAGTATAGTTAAGTACTTGGTGAAGTTTCTGCTACACAAACAAAAGAGACAAAACTTGTTTACATAAACTAGAAAAACTATAGCAGCCTATCTCAAAAAAATGCAGACATTATAGTACATAAAATCTGTCATAACATCACAGTAAGAAATGTCATTTAGCACAAGAGAGTATCTGTATAAAAATGAATATTAAATTATCTCACTTTACCTACATTATGATGAGATCGCATGAATGAATCTCAATCAACTATTATTACTGATCATGGATTCATAGCCTATGCCAGGTAGCTACAGTAGATAATATTTTATTCTAATACGGAATGTACACATAATTGGATACATTTCTAGATTGTGAATCTTAATTATATATCCTACTGAGCCAAATGAAAATTTTACTTTATGGAGTGTAAAAAGGTTCAAGAGAAAACCCACATGGGTTGGCCTGATGGTGTAGGCTTGGGACCATGGAGTGTGCTCCTCTCAAGGTCTCAGGTTCAAATCCTCCTGGTGCCAATTTCAGCTGGCTAGTCCATACAAAGCTTGCTCTGGCTTTGAATGGACACACAGCTTGTGAACGGGTGGGACTGGTCCCCCAGATTAGCTGGTCCTTGGGCCGGTTACCAAGTTTTCAAAAAAAATAAAATAAAGGTTTAAGAGAACCAATGCATTGAAATAAAAATTCAAAGGGAAAACCTGACACATCTCACTAATTCCGGGTAGAAAATGGCAAGCAGAGTACAACATTCTGTTCAAGGACCAACACTCAAAAAAATCTTTTGATTTGAAGTTTACAAACCCATTTTCCCCATGTTGAAATTTAATTTAATCTAATTATGAAAAATGGGGTGAAAAATGCCAATGACAAACTTCTTAAAAGCTTAAGCTATCAGGTAGAATGGTTTTATATCTCCTAAACAACTACAGAATAGACAAGTTATTCTGGCAGGTATATTAAGAGATCAAGGACAAATCCTGATGTAGATAAAAGGATCAATACTTACGGTAATGACCAAACAGTTCTATTCCAGACATCATCAGCCTTTATTCCCACATCGACACTAGATCCATAATCAGTTGTTGAGGAAAGCAAACATGGAGTTACCTCAAGCTGTAAGAACACATGATTTTAGACTCTAATGCATTATACTTATTGTAGTTTAATTAGAAATTAATATTTTCAAGTAGAAAATGCCATAAGTTGACAGAATGAAACAGTACTTACGTTTTAGTCATTGGCAAAGACATGCAAATTATCTTGAGAATTTTTTTATTAACAGCTAAAATATTAACCAAATATCATATTTATGAAAACATTTTTAGTCTAAAATAACCATGCTCCACTTACACTACAAAAATAAGAGATAATAGGTAAGTTTCTGATATTTGGTATTTGGTAACAACACATCATATGATCATTCTAACGGCAAGAAAACATGAAACATCTAAAACAAATGAGTTTAAAAATCGTCAGATTTATACTTACACATCTATTTCCTTAAAACTCTGTAAAAATAAGAGAATTGAAGTTGGAGAACATAATTACACTTCATTGGATGGACATAACTAAAGTTTTAAAAATTTGAAGGTTTTCTTGATTGTGGATACTTACATCATTGAAGCCTAGCAAATTGAGCCAAACATTTGTACCACTCATGAGAGATACTTGCCGTTCTGATGTGTCACCTCCAAAAATGACAAAAACTTTTTGAGCTCCTTCATGACGGGGAAATGACTTGTGAGGCTCTGAAGATTTTGATCTGCTTGGAATCTGACTTGATATGCCACTGACTGAAGCAAGATTTGGAAACCGCAAGCAAGCATGGTGAACAATGCTCCTAAGGATGTTCGTATGAGAAAAACCAACCTGAATAGCATAGGGAGCATTTTCAGACAGTGAAAAACATGAGCTATCCATACATCAATACGCAAAACATATATGTTGTCAATTACAAGTAATGTGAGGTAGACACATCCAGAAATACCTTAGAAGCTTGCTGAAACAGAAAACTTGTTTGTTCCATACCACTGATCTGAAATATGTAATGAATATATTCAGCAATAGTCAACAACCACCATTAGTTGCAAAACCGCTATCTGTATTCCTCCCAAGAGTGAAAATCATCTCACCATGTTAATGTCAGTGAATATTATGGTACCAGATTCAGACCTTCCAAACTCACTTTCTAAAGATGATAGCTTACAACCTGAATCAGGCAAAAACCATCCATCAAGTCGTGCAAAATCTTGCAGGCGAAGCTGTTGAAATAATATAGATGCTCCTTTGCGAATATTCTCAATTACATCCAAAGGAAATCGAGGTGGAGTGTGATAAGCAACATGTGGAGAATAAATCCTTCACCAGATTAGAAAGAAACTTGACAGTATTATATGAAACCAAATACAAATTATAGTGAGATTGAAAAAAACAAAAGTAATTTGCTGGAAAACATGTGCACTACATCTTGTGTGAATATATAATACATTTATACTAGTACTGACCTGTTGGGTTGGAAGGTATTTCCTGCGATAATTAAATATTGCATCATTCTCTTTCAGGTCATTTTCTCCAAGGAATTGAAGCTCTACCTGTTCATCTAATTACAGTGTTACTACTCTGTACGAAATATTCATCGAGAAAAAAACAATTACAATTTTCATGTATGAATTGTTGAGTAATTTATTGCCGACTTTGGAAGCGGAATTTCAATTCAGTTATAATTACAACCGATCCCAATTATTAACACTGGACTTTGTTCTACAAATCATGGCCAATTCACAGCCTTGAGCCACAGCTCAAAGACATCATAGTGGCTCAAGGCATCCCTCACCTTACTAGTCAGTTACACAGTCAATGAAAATCAAGAATGAATGAAAAGGAACTGACCCAAAAATCCATTTCAAATCAGCATTAGCTGCTTGGAGCAACCATTTCTTCTTTTCAAAAATCAAAAACATCTTCACCTGTTGAGAGTTGAAAAAGCACTGAAATAAACCATCACAAAGTTAGGGATTTGACAAAAAAAACTTCATAAGAAAAAAAAATTGAAAAGGAAACGAGCTCAGATAAACTCACAAAGAATGACTCTTTTAATGGAGATTTTAGTGTTGGTAATGGCGCTCCATCACCATCGAGGTCGTGGCCTTCAAAAGAGGCGAGAGAGGAAAAAGAGACCATAAAAGAGGAAGAGAAGTAGAAGATTGAGATCTAACACTAGAATCATCACTAAGTTGTACAGAAAATTGTTTTCACTATTCTTAATCCCAATTTTTCATTGAAATCAAAAGCTTCAAACCTAAAATTATCAATTTCATTAGAACAAATCAAAAGGTAGGAGAATTTAATTAAACCCTAATTCCCAAATAATAGAGCAAATTGATGGGAGGGAAAAAGAATAAAAACACCTGGATGGAGTGCGGCGATGGAGGCAAAGAAAGAAAGTGAGAGCGGCGAGGAGAGTTTCTGGAGAGAAAGGAGAGAGAAAGTGAAAAAACAGACTTTCTTTTGGCCAAAAGGTTTAGTGTGAAGCGCGTAAGAAAAAAAAGGTATAAAACCTGCGACCCTTAAGCCTAACAGTCGCAATAACAGTCGCAAAAGTGTAATTTGCGACAGTTCTAAGCCAAGGGTCGCAAAGTAAATGTCGCGAAATGACAAATTTCTTGTAGTGTACAATTGTGAAAAGTATGGACATTTTGCTGATGAATGCTGGTTCAAGAAAGATCAAAAGACTGATGAGGAAGCAAATATAGCTCATGGAGATGATCCCAATACAGTCTTGATGATGGCTACTACATGTGAAGATAAGATCAAGAATGAAGAGTGGTATCTTGATTCTGGATGCTCTAATCATATGACTGATCATAGAGAATGGTTAACTAATTTTGATTCTAGCAAGAAAACTAGTATCAAATTAGCTGACAGTAAAAAGCTTGCATCAGAAGGAAGTGGAAATATTGTGATCAAGAGCAATGATGGTGGGAAAATCATTATTGAAGATGTTTTCTATGTTCCAGATATGAAGTGCAATCTGATGAGCATAGGTCAATTAGTGGAGAAGGGGTTCTCGGTAACAATGGATGGAAATTCATTGAAACTGTTTGATGCAAGGAAGAACTTAGTGCTAAAGTCTACCTTGTCAAAGAATAGAAACTACAGATGCAGCATCTCAAGTGATAAGATGATGTGCCTGTCTGCAACAATTAGTGAAGATGCTGAAGCTCTATGGCGTCTGAGGTACGGTCACCTGAATTTTAGAAGTCTTAGTGAATTGAAATCTAAAGAATTGGTGCATGGTTTACCTAAACTGAATATCAGAAAAACTATATGTGAAGTGTGTGTGAAGAGCAAGCAAAGTAGGTTGCCTTTTGTGTATGAAGCACCTAAAAGAGCAAGTATGGCATTACAAGTAATTCATTCTGATATTTGTGGACCTTTTAAGGTAGCTTCTTTGGGTGGTAGTAAGTATTTCATTACTTTTGTTGATGAATTTACAAGAATGATATGGTTGTATGCTATTAAGCTTAAGAGTGAAGCTTTGGAGGTATTCAAAAAATTCAAAGTCTTAATAGAGAAAGAGAGTGATAAAGCTATTAAGATTTTGAGGACAGATGGTGGAGGTGAGTATACATCCAAGGAATTTGAAGCTTTCTGCATGAATCAAGGAATTGCTCATGAAGTAACAGCTCCATATACACCACAACACAATGGACTTGCATAAAGAAGGAATAGAACTTTGCTTGACATGGCCAGAAGCATGATTAAGCAGAAGATCTACCACACAAGTTTTGGGGTGAAGCAGTCACCACAGCTGCTTGTATTCTAAACAGATGTCCTACAAAGAAGCTAAATTTGAAGGTACCAGAAGAAGCTTGGTGAGGAAGGAAACCTAGTGTGAAGCATTTCAAGGTGTTTGGTTCTTTATGCTACAAATATGTGCCAGATACTAAAAGAAGTAAGCTTGAAGATCAAAGTGAGATTATGATACTTATAAATTATCATCCAACTGGTACATACAAGCTTTACAACCCTGTAACTCAGAAAGTTCATATCAGTAGAGATGTGATAGTAAATGAAACTGAGAAGTGGAGATGGGAAAGTGAATCTGTTTATAGTAGTGAAGTTCAGCAAAGCTGTATATACCCTGATTAAAGTGATGAATCAGAAAATGAAGAGGATCATGATGATGTTGAAAATGATCCAGAAGTAGATGTAGCACCAGTGAGGCCTCAAAGAGCCAGACAAGCACCTACCAGGCTGAGTGACTATGAAATCATTTCTGATGATGCAGTGAATGATGAAGGTGATCTTATTCATTTTGTATTACTAGCAGATTCTGAACCAATCAGTTATAAAGAAGCACTGAAAATTGATGTTTGGAAAAGAGCTATGATAGAAGAACTGCAATCAATTGAAAGGAATCAAACCTGGGAACTTGTTAATTTGCCAGACAAGAAAAAGAAAATTGATGTGAAATGGGTGTTCAAAGTGAAGTTGAACCCAGATGGCAAGGTTTCAAAGTATAAAGCAAGATTGGTGGCTAGAGGCTTCTTGCAGAAACATGGTATTGATTACAATGAGGTGTTTGCTCCAGTAGCAAGAATTGAAACTGTGAGATTAGTAGTAGCTCTTGCTTGCAAAAATGAGTGGATACTCTATCATTTAGATGTCAAGTCAGCTTTTCTAAATGGTCCACTTGAAGAGTTAGTGTTTGTGTCACAACCTCCAGGTTTTGAGATTGCAGGCAAGGAGAATATGGTGTACAAACTCCATATGGCTTTATATGGATTAAAGCAAGCCCCTAGAGCATGGAACAAAAGGTTTGATCAGTTCCTAATCCATATAGGCTTCAGAAAGTGTTCAGTTGAGTTTGGTGTATATGTTCAGAATCTCAGTGATGAACAAACTATCATAATTTGTCTGTATGTTGATGATCTACTCATTACTGGTAGCACAACATCAGAGATTAAGAAAGTAAAAGATAAGCTGAAGTCAGAGTTTGAAATGACTGATCTTGGTGAACTTTCATTCTTCTTAGGAATGTAATTTGTAAAATTGAAGAAAGGAATGGTTATGCATCAGAAAAAGTACATAGGTGAACTGTTAGAGAAGTTTGAGATGGAAAGTTGTAACTTAGTCTCAAATCTATCAGAAACAAACTCAAAATTAGATGAGTGCAGTGAAGAAGAGAAAGTAGATTCAACCAAGTTCAGACAAATGGTTGGGTCATTGAGGTACCTATGTAACAGCCGGCCAGATATTTGCTACTCAGTTAGTGTGATTAGCAAATTCATGCATGATCCAAGGAAACCTCATCTGATAGCTGCAAAGAGGATCCTTAGATACATCAAAGGAACTGTGGATTATGGCTTGTTATTTCCTAATGGAAGTAGAAGTAAATTGAATGAGCTCATAGGGTACTCAGACAGTGATTGGTGTGAGGACTTGACTGATAGAAGAAGTACGTCAGGCTATATCTTCAAGTTCAATGATGCTGCCATATCCTGGTGCACTAAGAAGCAACCTGTTACTGCACTCTCATCTTGTGAAGCTGAGTACATTGTAGGAACTTTTGCAACATGTCAAGCTATGTGGTTGGATTCAATGATGAAAGAGCTCAAGTGTGAAGTTGTGAAACCTCTAACACTGAAAATTGACAACGAATCTGCCATAAGTCTTGCTAAGAATCCAATCTCTCATGGGAGAAGCAAGCACATTGAGACTAGATTTCATTTCATTAGGGAGCAGGTGACTAATGGAATGATTGAGGTGCAGTACTGTCCTACAGAAATGCAGCTTGCAGATGGCTTTACTAAGGCTTTTAAGCTGGACAAATTTGAGTTGTTAAGGAAGAAACTTGGTGTCCTCAATATTCAACAGTTATGAATTAAGGGGGAGTGTTGAGAATTAATCCATAACTGCAGTGACACCAGAGTCTGAACGTTCAGAAGCTGAAGTTCAGAGTCTGAAGCTTCAGAGTCTAAAGGTTCTGAAGCTGAAGTTCAGAGTCTGAAGCTTCAGAGTCTGAGGTTGTTAGTGACCAGAGTCTGAGTTTGTTAAGTCTGTTAGAGTTTGTTAAGAGTTTGTTAGAAGTTTGTTAGAGGTTGTTACTTAGCTTGTGCCTTAAGCAAGTGACATTTTGTGTATATAAAGCTGTGTAATGCGTATATTCATCACTTAATGAAAAATTCACATTACAATTCAATATCTCTCTCCATTCTTCTCTTATAGTTTTTGTTTCTGTTCATTGTTTTTCATCTTATGCTGCGCAACTTGATCCAACATACATAACATCTGAAATGTCAAGAAGTACCTGGTAGATATATTTATACAAATTTGGAACGATCAATTTGTGCTGTTAAGGAACAATTCTTTTTTGATATTGAAAAAATACAGAGTTGGATCTTAAGTGTCCATCAGGATCGGAGAAGACTTTAAGACAAAAAACAGTAACAATTGTACTTACGTTGGAAAATATTATGAACCCAACAGTAGAATAGAAAACTCAACGTGTTACTTAAGCTACTGAGATTCTTCCAGTTGATGTATTAGTTTTTGGTTAAGATTTTCCCATTAGTCGAAGTCACAATAAATAGCGGATAACTGATAAGCTAGCTGATAGCTTATATAGCTTATGACTGATGGTTGATAGCTGATAGCTTATAGTTGATGACTGATGACTTATGGCTGATAAACTAATTGAAGTGTTTGGTAAAATTAGCAGTTCAACTAATTGATAGATGTAAAATGACATAAAATGACATTTTTATATCATTCAATTTTTTATGAAGACAAGAACAACATACATTAATAATAATAATAATAATAATAATAATAAGAACAACAACAACAACAATATCATTGTCATTTAAGTACAAATTAAGATAATCTTAACTACAATTATATTAATAAAAAACAATAATAAAAATAAGTCTATCGCCTAATATTCCATAATAAAGCAGCAATATTGTTACGAAGAAGCAGTAGATCCCATTTTTATCTCTCTTTGCATGATCGTTGGTATTCCCTGTATTTAATACATTTATTTTTTATTTTAAATTATAATAAAACATAAGGGGTAAAACTGATATTTAAATAAAATAGTAAGGGTAAAAGAGGAAGAAAAAACAATAAGCTATAAACTATAAGCTCAAACGCTACTTGAAAGAGCGTCTGAAAAATAAGCTATAAACTCCATAAATAAGTTATAAGCTCCTGACGAAAAGACAGTTACCAAACAGGTCTTTTTTGCCAGACAAACTTATAAGCTATAAGTTATAAGACATAAGCTTGTTTTTGTACCTTGCCAAACAGACCTATATGCATTATTTTTTTTATTTTTTTACAAAAATAAACGATATTTATTCATTTAAATTGATAGAGTACATTAATACAACACAAATTCAAAGTCGCTAAAAACAAAAATGATGAATTTACAAACAAACTCACATCATTCATGTTAACAACATAAAACGACAGAGTACATATGCCTACAAATATAGATATTACTATATTAAAAAAGTCTCTAAAATACTCATCTCTCTGGATCTCAATGTTGACGACGTCAAAGTCATTGAATATGTACTTGCTCAAAGATAGCATTTCAAGCTAAATCAAACAAACACCGCACTAAGACGGAAAATCTAAAACACACCGCACAAAATCGAGAAATCAAAACAAACAGAGTCTTGCAAAGACGACCAAATAACAAAAACAAATGAAAGAAGATTTAGAAAACAATTTGGAGAAGAAAAATGATCCTAAATCACCCCGATAAGAAGAAGAAAAATGGTGATTAGTGTTTGAAAAGGAGAGAAGAGAGAGAGAATTAATTCACTATTTTGAAACTATATATGCATTAGTGGCTAGATTACCTTTGCATTTTCTTATGTTTCTTTGCCAAATTCATGTCTTGGCTTGCTATTTCCTGCACAATGGGATGAAGTAAGATATAGAAAACATAATTTGGCATTTGATCAATAATTCTTAGTTTTTCCTTAGGTAACTTGTGAAACAAGTAACAGAAGTGCCTAAGATATAACATATAAACAACTACTTTTTGACACTTATCAACCCCCACCCCTGCAAAGGATAAAAAAAAAAATCATTTTAACCCTTTTTAAAATCACTCACCACACCATAAGGTTTGAAAAAAGTTTCCCAAAATTAAGCTAATAAAAACGTAAAAATAAAGCTACCAAAAGCTTGAAAAAAAATTCACCATACAATGCTTAAAATCGTGGTTCTTCTCGTTCAATTAAGTTAACTTACTCTTTGTAATAGCCATTGCAATAACAACAACCCATAAAAAACAGAGATCATATTTCTATTAATAACACAAATGGGTCAAAGAAAAACACAAACTTAAGATGATTTTATGAGTTTCAGTTAAATAGTGAAAATGAATTAATAATGCAAATCAGTAAAACAAAAACACAATCTTGAGATGATTTTGTTGGGTTTAGTAAAAATGAATTAATTATGCAAATGTGTAAAAAAAACCTTGAGATGATTTTGATGAGATTCAATGGGTATGTATCGAATTGGACAATGAAAACGAAGAAGGGACGAAAATTAAGAGAAATTTGAGAGATGAACTCACGATTCTCTCAATCGGCCAGGGCTTTAGAATTTCGAATGACTTCTCAACTAATTTCAATTCCTGAAAACATAAAGGGGTGAATGAGTGTGATTTTTGAAAGGGGTAAAATTGATATTTTTTATTGTTTATAGGGGTAGAAGTATAATTGTTGGGATGTTAGGTAAAATTTATCAAAACAAACTTGCTATATATCTTCTTGGATCAAGGATTGAACTCCAAATCAATGGCCACTAGTTCGGCCTTAATCCCTTAACAAGTTAAACTACTATTAGAACAACTATATATAGATCATTCAACAAAGAACATCGATTAGAAATAAATTAGTAAATATTCTATTAATGTCTAAAATATAAAAAGAAAAACATTCAAATAATTAAATGACATGGTTTCATTAGTTTTATACATAACATCTGAAATCTCAAGAAGTACCTAGTAGATATATTTATACAAATTTGGAACGATCAATTTGTGATGTTAAGGAACAATTCTTCTTTGTATTTTTTCAATATGAAAAAGTTTAATTGAGTTGGATCTTAAGTGTCCATCAGGGTCGGAGAAGACTTTAAGACAAAAAAACACTAACAATTGTACTTACGTTGGAAAATATTATGAACCCCACAATAGAATAGAAAACTCAATGTGTTACTTAAGCTACTGAGATTCTTCCAGTTGATGTATTAGTTTTTGGTTAAGATTTTCCCATTAGTCGAAGTCACAATAAAAAGTTGTAGTAAGATTGAACACTTGTCACTTCACGATTTATATTTCAAATATATTTCAAATTCAATAAAAGGGAAAGAGAAAAACGAGTTAGATGGGTGATTTTGGGTCAAAAATTGACCATAAATCACCCCTCTTTGGTGGATGAAGGAGAAGAAACTAAGATTTTGGTGACGATTCACAAGAGAGAGAAGGGGAAAGAGAGAGAACATTTTGGTCCTTCTTGATTGATGTCTTATTGACAAAGTTGTATAATTCATTTGTTGTGTGACCTTTATTTGTTTGTATATATATACATAAGTTTGTCTATTTTAAGGTCTTCGTTCTAAGTCCAAAATTCAAGGGCCTAAAGCGAGGGCCTGGGTTGCCTTATCCTTGGGCCAGCTCTGTATGAATTCATAGACCAATGCTTTCAAAAAAGTATTATTTTCATTCGGATACTCTAAACATTAATTTGAACATTGTCACTTAGACCAATGCTTTCAAAAGTATTACTTTTATTTTTTTAACTGAAATATTATTTTTCTATCTTTCTCGAGTGCAGTTTTGTTATGTATTATTATGTCTAGTACTTATTATTTTGCGAATCAAATACATCTTAAAGTTATGTTTGAATAGAGAGTTCAAGAAGCATAAAGGGAGAATGAATACTTTTCCTTTTTAAGTCATAGACACTATAAAATGTTTATTAAAACAGATTAAATGTTATTGATATAGTATTATATAATTATGTTGTAATTTTAATTTTTGCAAAATAGTCTCTCAGTCGGCATTGAATCGACAATCTTTCCACGTTGAATAATGTTAAAGTCACCAATAAATTTGAGAAACGTAAGACATTAATATGTTCTTAAAGGTTAACAAGGATGTGGATCGACGTGGATTAGGCAATGCAGATTTTTGGATAGGTACTACTGCCAACTCTGATCGAGATGGGCTTTCTTTGTATTATTATGATCTTCATTCATGTATCTCGTAGGCGACACATAGTCATTTTTTAAATCAAACATCCTTATCTCCTAGCATTGTTTTATTTTTAAAAAGAAATTTTTATTCAGTTGCTAGTGCAAATCTTTATTCATTTACAAAATGAATTTAACTACCTAAAGGCACATAATATCAAAATATAATAGTATATATAACTCCTCTAATTTGAATTAGAAGTCATCTGATATAAAAAAAAAGTTTATCTGATAACTTAGTGGGTTTTAACTAATCTACGTATCAACTTATAGCTTATCTGGGGTGATAGATGATAACTTATAGCTGATGACTGATGACTTATGACTGATAAGTTAATTAAAGTGTTTGGTAAAATTAACGGTTCAATTAGCTGATAGATGTAAAATGACATAAAATAACATTTTTATATCATTCAATTTTTTATGAAGACAAGAACAACATACATTAATAATAATAATAATAATAATAATAATAATAATAATAACAACAACAATATCATTGTCATTTAAGTACAAATTAAGATCATCTTAACTACAATTATATTAATCCAAAACAATAATAAAAATAAGTCTATCGCATAATATTCCATAATAAAGCAGCAATATTGTTACGAAGAAGCAGTAAAACCCATTTTTATCTCTCTTTGCATGATCGTTGGTATTCCCTGTATTTAATACATTTATTTTTTATTTTAAATTATAATAAAACATAAGGGTAAAACTGATATTTAAATAAAATAGTAAGGGTAAAAGAGGAAGAAAAAACAATAAGCTTAACGCAACTTGAAATAGCATCTGAAAAATAAGCTATAAGCTCTTGACGAAAAGTCTGTTACCAAACAGGTCTTTTTTTGCCGGACAAACTTATAAGCTATAAGCTATAAAACATAACCTTGTTTTTGTACCTTGTCAAGCAGACTCTCTATATGCATTTTTTTTTATTTCTTTACAAAAATAAACGATATTTATTCATTCAAATTGATAGAGTACATTAATACAACACAAATTTAAAGTCGCTAAAAACAAAAATGATGAATTTACGAACAAACTCACATCATTCATGTTAACAACATAAAACGACAGAGTACATATGCCTACAAATATAGATATGACTATATTAAAAAAGTCTCCGGAATACTCATCTCTCCGGATCTCAATGTTGACGACGTCAAAGTCATTGAATCTGTACTTGCTTAAAGATAGCATTTCAAGCTGAATCAAACAAACACCGCACTAAGACGGAAAAATCTAAAATACACCGCACAAAATCGAGAAATCAAAACAAACAAAGTCGTGCAAAGACGACCAAATAACAAAAACAAATGAAAGAAGATTTAGAAAACAATTTGGAAAAGAAAAATGATCCTAAATCACCACGATAAGAAGAAGAAAAACTGTGATTAGTGTTTGAAAAGGAGAGAAGAGAGAGAGAGAATTAATTCACTATTTTGAAACTATATATGCGCATTAGTGTTTGTTTGATATAAAAAAAAATGCATTAGTGTTTGTCAAACACGGTCTGAATATCTTTAATTAACATGCCTAAAGTGTGCGATAACATATCATTTAAAAAAAAACACGTTTTCAACAAATTTGAAGTTATCTTATTTTGGTGATGCATTTGAAGATATCTATTGTCAATTGTCTTTATTAGTAGTATTTTTTTAATCAATAACAACACTAATATAATTAAGAGAAATATTAACGAGTGTCCCGAGACACTCTTTAAACACCCTGGTAAGATTTTATAAAAATTTGTGTATTTATTGTATTGAAAATTGAAGTCTTTGCTTGTTTTAAAAGAATAATTTCTTCATTAAAAATGCTTAAAGAGTGTTCCGGAGATACTCGTTAACAAGACCCTATAATTAAATAACAATACATGCTACTCCCGTTTATTTATGAAGAATATTACATAAGTGGCCTCAATCTTAGTTAGTATAAAATCGGCACTTTGCATATGCAGTGTTCCAAGTGTTGTATAGAAAATTGCTACGTAGCAACCGAAATAGGTAAATGCAGATTGCATCCCTGGAGTTGTAGTCTACTTGTCTTGTCGTTGCTTCTCCTAATATATCTTATCTTGTTGATTCTTTCCTCTATTTTCATTGTTTTGTGCGTGTGCTCTGTTCCATAGGATTTCCAAAAAACACATTTACATTATATTACACTGTTTTGAACAACCTGCAGAAGGATCGATCGAGCAAAATGATTCAAAGAACAGTGAACTTTCCGAGTTTAAGGAAATTGCTTCTTCGTCCTGGTTATCGGTCTTCTTCCAAGGTGATCAACGTTTTACTTTCTCATTCTTTGTTTATTTAATTTTCTCATCAAAGTCAGTCATAACAATTTTACGTGTTTTTGTTCCTTTTCATGTTTTCGTTTTACCCTATCTCTGTTTTCTTGATTCCTTGTCTGTTATGAGTGTCTTATTTTTTCTTTTGTTTTCTCGGGGTGTCTTTATCTATTAACTAAAATATTTAATATTAAGGAATACAGTTGATTTTAGTCATTCACAATAAGAAAATTAGTTGATTTTCTTCTTTCAATTTTGGTCGTTCACAATGTTCGTATGGATCAATTTAGTCCGACAAAAATAAAACTTAAATAATCATTAATTTTCATATTATAGACAAATTAATCCATTTGTTTTGTATAACTTGCCCCATTATAAAAATGTCATGTACTACTTTGAATGTTATTTTTGTCACAATCTAAATAATCTCATATGAAAAGTGTGAAATACCAATATAGATATTCACTCTTTATACTAATTTAAAGACAAATTTACGGTTAAAATATAAAAGAGAATTAAACCTCCATTATATTTTAGTATTTTAAGAGAATTAAGCCTCCAGTTTTCCGGGGGACTCAATTAAATATTAATACACTTGGTTTCACATAAGAAAACTTTTGCACTAATTTTATTGTATGTCGAATCATTTTTATTTTTTTGGCCCCTTTGGACCGATTTCTCGTGACTTATAAATCTACCTTTTGATAAAAAAAAAAAAGTTGAATTTATCCGTAGGTTTAAAAAAGTGAAAATAAAATGACGTTGAAATTCCCTTCCTCCAACCCAATTAGTACTAATAAATGAAGGAAAATAAAATAGTTAGATAGGAAGGTTAAAGATCTTGTGTATTATTATTTCCCTTAAACAAAACTTGTGTATTATTTGCAACAAAAAACCGTGTATTATTGTGGAGTTGATTGAAGCATTCATTTAAACATTTGGTCTTAATACAAAATCACATCATAACAGATAGGGGCTTACAATGGCTATACATCTCAGCCCTCCCCTCTTCCAATTCCGGACCCAACTTACAGGTAACTATAATATCTTGCACCATATGTACGTACTCAACAACATTGTATTCATTCGACCGAAAAAAAAGAGAAAAAACAACATTGTATGTAGTACTTTGTATTTGTAATTTGCAAAGGTTTTTCAAGGTTTTCTTGGTGAATTAATGTGCATTAATTGACTCCTCGTTCTTCTTTTTTCCAAAATAAAAAATCCAGTGATGATGATGAGTACGCTAATGTGGATTGGGACAGCCTTGGGTTTGGACTCATGCCAACCGATTTCATGTACGTTACAAAATGTTGTGCTGGCCAAAATTTTGGACATGGACAGCTTAATCGGTATGGCAACATTGAACTTAGCCCATCAGCAGGGGTCCTAAATTATGGCCAGGTATGATGACCAATGTCAAACTTTTAGTAGTAGTATTTTATTATTTTATGTATCTTCTTTAGAGGTTCAAAACCATCAATGTTATATATCCACAGCTGTAGATGAATACAAACATGTCACAATTAAAGATAAGACTCTAAATGAACGATAAAGATAGCCTCCAATATAAAGAAAGATAAATAATTCAGTCTGAAAAGGAAAATTAGAAAACGTTCCTTTGTCTAAGATAGTAGTATTATTCAATAATCAACATGTGTACAAGTGATGGATACTAATTATAGAATCATTTGACCTGGTGGATCATCCACCGATTGTGACGGTGGTGGTGCCGGTTTGAGGGGGAGTTACATGCAAAAACCACTAAAATACTAAAGTCAGTCATAAAATAATGTTAGAAAAATAGTAAAAGAGAGATTTTAAGATACCTAAAATAGAACACTCCTTCTTCCTTCAAAAAAAAAAAACACTCCTTCTATTGATGGGGTCACGTACCCATTCGGTTGGTCCACACCATCCTAATAAACACTCCCTTGAAATCCCTTTTTATAGGAGTATTTTACAAAAATCACGTGTATTAAGAAAAGTTGTTGGAGTAATAAAGTTGTCTCAAATGTGTGTGACTATTACTAAATTACCCTTGATTAAATATATATTTAATGTTAACTTTTCATATACCAAGACAAATTGGTAGTATTAATAAGGGGTATATTTGGAAAAAGAGTAATCAATGCATATAAGAATTTGTATATAATCTTATATTTAGGGACAAAATTTTTTTTGTAGACTACTCCTATAAAAAGGGACGGAGGGAGTAGTTTGATCGAGATTTTATTTTTTAATCGTTGATCAAGAGATAGGACACGCAAGAAGGTTGGTGCGTGAGAAAAAAATCTCTTTTCAATCACTATATGACCTCGTAATAATCTCATCTCATCCCTATCAAGTTCTTAATTAACCAACGATGATTCAAGAAATTTGTTTATTGTGGTGGGAAGTAAATAGTATACATGTTTAAAAGAAAAATATCCTAAAATAATTGTTTAAAAAGAAAAATGTTTTTATTTTTAATAAAATACACATGTATATAGGAATTAAACCTTATTGTAACTATTCAATAAGTTTGCTAGTTCTCCCTAGCCATACATGAGACTGTGTCGTTGGGCAATGAGGGAAGTTGATAGATCATCTAAATTAGATTAAGGGTTCATTTGGTGCTCATGATAGCAAGACAGAATATGATAAAACTATCATATTTTGGTTCAATTTATTGTTTGGTGCGTTAATAGGAAATGATAACTTAAACTCATTTCTAATCCTATCATACTCACCATTTGTTATTTTTATCTTTAGTTTTTGATGTGTTAGAATTATCCTATTATGATTAGCACTAAAATGTTTATTTTGCCCTCTCTCTCATTCATCACTCATGTTCTCTCCATGCATCGACCTCTACCTCTTTCTCTATGACTCTTCAACTTCGTCTCTTCTATTTGTTACATATATGACTCTAATTTCATCCTACAATCACTTTTTCTTCAATCTGGTTAATTGTTTGTTCGTTTCTTTCTTGATTGTCTATTTTGTATTCAAGTCAAATTTGAAAAGAGATAAAACAGAGAGTTTTGAAATTTCGTATTATTTTTAACAGAGACAACAATTAGTTTGGCTAAGAGCTTGGATTGTAATTGTAAATTTTTTATAGGTTGTTGTTGGTGTATGAATTTTTTTACAGGTTGAAGTTAAACAAATGGGTTTTGATAGAATTTTGTAATTGAAGAAGGAAGAAGACAGTAAACAATTTTTTTAATTGAAGAAGTCATGATTTTTTTTAATTGAACTTTAAGAATGAAGATTGTGGCACCCCTAAAAAAAGGAAGAAGACGATTGACAATAATAGTTTTGTATCTAATTAATAATAGTTTAATTATATTTAATTATAATTAATTACAAAGTTAATTATGTCATTTAATTGTGATATATATGATATTATGTTTGTTATCATGTGTGCAACAAACATGTGATAGGATAAATGTTTATCATGTCTATATCATTTTCTATTTTTATCCAGTTTCATATTTTATCATATCTCTATCATATCATGTGCACCAAACGGGCTCTAAGAGTAATCACACAAGTGAGTTGGACACTACATCTAAATTCAAAATCTTTAAGACATTAGATCTATGTGTCTTTACACTTATATATCGTTCAACCTTCACTTTTTCATCTAATATAAAACTTTTACATGTGTCTCTCCTGATTTAAATTTTTATTTATGCAAAAAAACACAACTTATGAACAAAACATCCTAAAATTGTCTATAATATATAGGATCATTGATAGTATTTTATATCACAGTATATGCTTAGTTTTAAAAGAGTAGTGAAAGTTTCAAAAATAAATTATTAAATTATTACTAATTATTTTATTTTATCTTTTAAAACTTTCTATTTGTATTTTCTTAAAAAATATACTTATGAAAACAAATATTTTCTTATGGACACAAAAATTAATATATATTTAAAAAAAAGTTCTTTATGGGGGCACGAACCCTATAAAATTCAACATGGATCCGTCATTAGCCTGAGTAGAGATCATCTCTATTTCTTAAAAGAAATGGCAATATCCAATATCCATTACTATAATTGAGGATCTCAACTCCACTAGCCCATGTGTGGTGGATTTCTCTCACTCTTGATTTACTTACTGTCTTTCTCTCACATATTTTTCCCTCCAATTTAGAAATCACCACCTCTCCTATTTCATCCAAAATTTGCCTAAAGCCACTCTACCTTTGCCACCAAAAAGATAGGAGATCGTTGTTCATATGTGGTACCGACACAAAACACAGCCCTCAAGCGTTGCTCCTGAAAGGCATAAACATTATGAATGAATGAACTATTTACCAAACAATTTGGTAGTAAACAAGTGTAAACCAATTTTACATCGACATTCAGTCATTGATATCAATTTTAATGTTATTGCATTGTATAGGTTACACTTACACCGAGTGTGAATATGGTTTAATAAATCCAAAGAAAATACTAGTGATGTAGGGTGCCTATAGTTCTTTTTAAAGGATTTAATTTGTATACATCAATAGTTTATTTTTATTTTTTTTACACTTGCATCAAATTAAATCACTTTAAGATGCCTTTTTAAATAAGTTTCAACTATCTAGCTGACATTGTTTGATTGGATGCATGTGTAAATAAGTTTTTATATTGATCAAACATAGATATTGATTTCTTTTTAAAAAATTTAGGGATTATTCGAAGGCACGAAAGCATACAGAAAAGAAAATGGGCAGCTGCTGCTATTCCGTCCAGAAGAAAATGCAATTCGCATGAAGATTGGTGCTGAAAGAATGTGCATGACAGCACCTTCCATTGATCAATTTGTTGATGCTTTGAAGCAAACTGCTCTAGCAAATAAGCGTTGGGTACGTAAGAGTTATTCCTCATGTGTCCATTTTAATTAAATTTGAACTAAAACTTCATAATGCTTTTAATATGTGTGCTACATTAATTCGAACATTGTCACTTAGACCAATTATTAATGTATAGGTTCCTCCACCGGGCAAAGGATCGTTGTATCTTAGGCCACTGCTCTTAGGAAGTGGTCCGGTTCTTGGTTTGGCTCCAGCACCCGAATACACATTCCTCATATATGCTTCCCCTGTTCGCAACTATTTCAAGGTTAGTGAAACTTTATCTATTTATTTAGTTGCTTGTTTTTGCAGATTGCAGCTGGAGGATTTATTAACTCCAATTTGGATGGTTTGTTAACTTGACAGGAAGGTTCCGCGCCACTTAATTTGTACGTGGAGGAGGATTTTGACCGTGCTTCGCGTCGCGGGACTGGAAGTGTTAAAACCATTTCCAATTATGCACCGGTACATATTTCAAATCTTCACTCAATTTAAACAAATGTTATTTAAACTAATGCCTAATTTTACTTGGTGCATGTTTGGATTTGCAATGAGTTAAATGAAATTGTGGTCAAATTGTGATTTTGTTGAAGCTACGAAATGTAGCTTTTGTCAAAATTATGGTTGCAACCATGATTCTGCTAGTCACTCTCACCCGTCTATCCAATCATGCACTTATAAATGAATATGAAGCACAAACACATATATCGGACACCAAAACTAACATGACACTGGTAATAATTTGAGTTATCAATTGTGATTCATTTTAAGGAATATGTGCTACGTAGACAAATGCTAACTGATATACAAAGACCTTGGTTGAGTATTTTTTTTTTTTTTTTAATAAAAAAGCAAATTGTTATGTTTTTTGCTATGCATGAATACATTCAATTTCAATATAATACTTTTTAACAACTTAATTGCCTTGTTTTTAACTAATGTACCTAATGCTGAATCACATTACACATACATCACCGTAGCATTCAATAGCATAGCACTGATTGTCTTGACATGTAGGTCTTGATGGCACAAAATAGAGCCAAGAGCAGAGGATTTTCGGATGTGTTATACCTTGATTCAGACAGTAAGAAAAATCTGGAGGAGGTCTCTTCTTGTAACATTTTTATTGCCAAGGTATTATTCCAATCATTTTTATTTTTTATTTTGATTAAAGATAGGTAAGGTGTGTTGTTTTCTTAAGCTTGTTGCAAATTGCAATACTCGAAATATTATTAGCGACGAAAAGCAAAATGGAATAAGTTAAAACAAGTGCTTGCTGCAAGCTGACATGAGTATACATGGAAACGTTCAGAGCCAAAGGTTCTGATGATAGGGTTCAATCTAATCTAATGTAAAAGAAAGACAAACATACAATAAAAGAAAGAAACTTGTCACCAAAAGTTTGTTACACTATGTACTTTGCTAAAAACTAAGGATTGGAATGAAGGGGGGGCTATTCTCAATATTTAGTAAATCATATGATCATGCAAACATTGTATGATATAGAAAGCATAGGGTTTATTTAAATTCTGGTTTTCGGATAATCGCATTAATTGTTACTTTCCTAGTTGTGCATGTTCTAACTGATCTGGTGAAACTCAATATGTACTATAATCTATCTGTTATATTTGCAACTGGTCAATCTAACTTGATTTCAATTTCTTAGGGCAAAACCATTTCAACGCCTGCTATCAATGGAACCATACTTTCTGGAATCACAAGAAAAAGTGTCATTGAAATTGCCAGTGATTTGGGTTATCAGGTACGTAGTATTATACCATAATCGTTTCATCTTTGTGGCTATTATATGATTATGAGACATCATAAACATTCTGCATTTTGTTGCTTTCTGGTTTCTATCTTAATTACGACCAATCTTTCTCATATATACATATTAAATATGAATAGTCTTTCATTAAGTTATTGTTAGTTGATTTTTTTTTTTACCGAAAGAATTTTTAATGTTGAAGTTTTCAGCAAAATTAAAGTCGTATCATACATCATTTTCATATTCTGCACTATATTTCTTATTGTGTGAGTGTTTATCTTTCAATTTTAGATGATTCACAATATAATATAAGATTGAGCAAACATATGTATCATTGTTTATTCACTTTAAAAATAAAATAACTTAGAAAGATTCTTGTCCATGAACTCAAACAATAGAAATTATAGAATACATATAGTATATTGTGGTTGGATTTCATTATAGAAATTTTATCTTAAAGCTATTCTTTAGATTGATTGGTATACTTTGATTTTATTAATTCGTCAGTTAAGACAATATACTCTTTGTCTTCATAATAGAACTAATTATAAGGAATCAAATTCCAGAAACACTTGCTTGAAATTCATATAAGTGTGGTCAAGTTGAAGTATATATGTGCATGTTAATATAACTACTTTTTCTCAGAGTTCTCTCATGTATGGTCACAGTCACAACTGGTGAGCTATATGTAAGCGTAAACATGATCGATCATATGAATTTAGAACACCGATAGGACGTCTGCTTCTGTGAATAGTCAGTCAAGTCTTCATTTGCCCAATCTCACGCTCCAAGAACTCAGTTTCAATGGGACAAATCAATAGCAATGAATTGTGTTATGTGACTGCAAAGGGAACCTAACCTCGAATTCACAGCAACTTAACGATAGACACCTATCACAGTCCTAAAAACTATGTCCTGAAAATTAAGCAGAATCAAATGAATGATAATTTTAGCTCTTTTTTGGAAAATAAAAAACCACAGAATTATTAGAAAAGTCCCAACATTAACCCACTTTTTTGCAACGCTTTCATATCACATTTTGGTTAGCCAATTTTGCTATTTATATATTATTTTATCTTTCAAGTGTGTTTATTGATTAAGACCAAATCGGTTCAGGTGGAAGAGCGCGTTGTTGCTGTGGATGAATTGACTGAGGTAGATGAAGTTTTCTGCACAGGAACTGCCGTTGGTGTTGCTCCTGTAGGGAGTATCACATACCAGAATAGAAGGTAAAGTAATGGACTGGAAAAATATTTATTAGATACAAAGGATACAGAAAAAAGAGTAAATTATAAGGATGTAATGGCTCTGGAAGCATTTTTTGTTTTTCTCTGATCATATATATACTAACCAAAATTTTCTATCTAGATAAATTATCAACCTTTTTGTTTTGAAGGAAGATACATTATCAATCTTAATTACTTGTAGTATTTCTTTTTATGGCACTTTTATGAAACACTAGTAATATCCCCGGACGTGCCTCACGAGTCCAAGTATTCCTGAAATATTGTTTATATATATGCAGGGTGGACTATAAAACAGGTTCTGGAACCATTTGTCAAGAGCTGTGCAAGACCATTTTAGGAATACAAACAGGTAGTATTGAAGATAAGAAGGGATGGATCGTTGAATTTGATTAAGTGTGTGCATAGATTAAATTATTTTGGCATGAAAATGGCTTGAAAGAAATATAAGTTGTTCTTAACATGCTACCCTATTTGAAAAATGGTCAAAGTAACTTTGTTTGTTATCTCTACACATATTGTGTACATATATTAGTGACACCAAGGGGCACCCCCCCTTCGGTCCTTCTTCACCTGTATTTTACTAGTGTATGTTTGGGTTCGGTCCATCATCTACCTTTTATGTTACACCATTACTTTTTCCACCCTATAGGTTTCTTGCGCGTCATATTCCCGAAATATTTCAACGTGTTTTTGGAGGGTTTTGGGGGTTTTTATGCAGTTTAGATTCTAATATCCGAACTACATAGGGCGTGTGAGAACCTCATGGGGTAGGAAAAGAAACGGTCTTTCTTTCTGTTAATGTTTAGCGTACATTGTGTTTTGATTTTTTTGCTTTGTTTTTGCCCAATAAATCAAAACCAACAAATTAATCAAGTTAAACATTAAATATTTTAAATTGAAATTTGAAAAGCAAACTATTTTGAGTAGTGATACATTGAGCACCCCGTATCGTAAGCCCTCCATTCTACATCCCTATGTGGCATGTTTGGTAGAAGAAAGAGAAATGAAATGATAAAAGGGAAGAGAAATAAAAATTAAAAAGGTTTGTCTAACATGTGCAATATTGTTCATGATAAGACAACTAAAAGTAGTAATATTTTATTGAAAAACATCAATTATTTATTAAAAAGTTGTATATTTAATATAAAATGCAAAAGTTTCAAGACAAACTTACCATTTTAAATTTCTTAACATGTTCAAATTTGCACATGATATAAAAACTCAAATTAAAAAATACCACATGGGATGGTATATGAGTGGTATGAAAAAAAAGTTGTCAACCCATAATTATCCAACTATTTTATAGCTATAATACTTTATCCAAACCAAAATATGTCATTTTAGAAAACGACACACAAATTGAGTAACATAGTTTATTTGGTGTGAGAAGAAATTATTACTTTACAAAATTACGCTTCATAATATAAATGACAAGTATAAAATGTAATGGACTTATGATGTTGAGTCAAAAGTAAGTATTTTTTTATATCGTCTCCATAGGGACTAGTGCGATACCGTAAGTCATTCAACAATTGTTATCATTTTGAGTTCGGGTTTATAAGTTGTTTGTTATAAACTATTGGAATTTAAAAGCGGTAATAAAGACGACAAGTAATAGGGAATAAAAACGTTGAGATCGGAGTTCGTCAATCTAGCCTCGAATATATTCTAATGATCATGCATATGGATTCTAGCTTTTTAGCGAAATTATCACGTATCACTCGACAACATCATTCGTGTCTAAATGACGTCGTGAGATCGATCGTATCATTTAATCGGCGATTTCCCAATCTATTAAACGATCCGAAAGCTTTACGTTCCGACACTTTATGTGATTATCAAAACCCAATTCCATGTCTAGAATTTCTTATTTTGATAGAAGATTATTCTAAACCTAGATTCAAAAGTATTTGTCAATAACAATTAAATCAAGCATAAAAATGAAAAGCAAGAATAACTTCAATTATCACATAAGTTACTAGAATCATATATTTGCAAGATCAAAAAATTGCATCTAAGCTATATTAAGTACCTCCAATCCCAACAAGGGAAGGTTAGTTGGTCACTGTCATGACAACCATACAAAAATGGAAAGAAAGATGAAGATCCAAAGCTAAGTCTTGATTTCCCAAATAATCTTAGTTAATCCACACTCCCTTCACTCTTGCTCCATTGAAGATCACCTCTTTTAATCCTATTTTCTATCTAAAACTATAACCTAAAATATTACTAAACTGTAATAATATTATCTCTAATTATTTTTCAACACTGTGCTGAATGACTATAAATATAATCTGGTTTTTTTTCTTGCTCGCTGTAGCGACGGGTCTGGTCGCTGTAGCGATCGAAGCTTTCTTCGCCATTGGGTTTGCTCCACGTCAGCCAAACGGGGTTCAAACCGCCTTTGGTCACTATAGCGACCAGTTTCCTCGCTGAAGTGACGAAAGCTTGATTTCTCCCTGCCTAGGCGCGCTATAGCGACCAATCCTCCGCTGTAGCGAGCAAGCCTTAACCTTTCTTCATGTTTCTTTGCTCAATTTCATGTCCTAGCTTGTTATTTCCTGCACAAATGGATGGGTGAGACATAGGATCAATATTTTGGCATTCGATCAATAATACAGAGCTTTTCCTATGATAACATACAAAACAAGCAACTAAAGTGCTTAAATTAAATATGCATTTTAACTAATTTCTGGCACTTATCACTCTCCCCAACTTAAATCTTTGTTTGTCCTCAAACAAAGGACTCAAAAAAGGAAATGTTTACAAACCTTGGACTAAAGTACAATACAAGCAAAGAAATGAAAAGTTTTCAGATCGCATAATTCAAATGTGGATTGCGCGGGCAAGTATGAAGTTTCTCATTAATCCAGATATATACTGTGAATGTGACATAAGTCCTAAACACAAAATTCATATCACACAATGCAAGTCAATAACATAATTAACAATGAACCACACCTAACACACTTCTTTGAAAGTGAATGAAACAAATTGAAATCATGAAGTGAGGGTTTTGAACACACATCCGGCAAATCTGCTAACATCCTAATTAAGTTATGTGTCCATCCAAATATCATCTCAAAAAGCACAAAAGCATAGATCAAAAGGTCTTTGAGGGTTGTAACTTGGTGATATACAAGTATAGAGGAACATTCTTTCTATTTACACAACTTCCTCCAAATTCTCATTATCAACCCTTGGTGATATACAAGTAGTACTTTGATCTTGACAACTTTTTTGATTTATTATATTTTTTTCTTTTTCTTTTTCTTTTTCTTTTTCTTTTTCTTTTTCTTTTTCTTTTTCTTTTTCTTGTTGTCAAGATCAATTTTCAAAGTTCACCATTACTTGACATACAATACCTCCCTTTTCTCCCCAACTTATTCAAAATAATACCCTAATTCACTACAAGAAAACTTGATTTTAGCCTCAGATTTTAGCGTCGGCCACCGACACCGACGCAAATAGCGTCCACTTAGAGTCGGCCGAACTCACTCTACATGTATATATGATTTTACTTTTTTTCTAAATAATATTAGAGTCAGCCTAACCGAGGCAACACGTTAGGAGACCCACATATGACTTTTTAGGACAAAATTAGAGTCGGCCTAGCCGACGCTAGTCTATTTACTAATAAAAATTTAATTTATATATAATTATTGAAGTTCTCTCTCTCTCTTCATCCTTCATTTTCAGATCCCCTTTCAAATATGTTTCTCTCACCTCTCTCTTCGACCGTCCCTTTCCGGCAGCATAACTAATCCCGGCCTCGCTCCGGTGGTGCTCCGGTGAGCGGCTTTTCACCGTTATTCTTCATTTTTCACGATTCCGATTAAATATGCTTCCCTCTCTCTGTGCTCCTCGCCTTGCTCCGTTTGTTCGTGGCTTCCAGTGGTGTTTCTTGCTCCTTCCTTTTCGGAGGGAGTGGTTCTTGCTCCCTTTTCCTTGTCGTCGCTCGTTCAACCTTGTTGATTGTGTTTGATGTTTGGACCTTTTATCAATTTGTATTTTTAGGTCATGAAAATTGATGTTGTTTTGATGCGTGTGATTTGATTTATTATATACTTTCAGAAAATGTGGGTTTTGGATGATTTATTTATGATTTATTCTTTTTGTTGATTGTGTTTGATGTATGGACTTTTGACCAATTTGTGTTTTAGGGTTTAATGTATTGGTTGATTTATTAGTGTCAATGATTGGTTTAGGTAATGTGAGAGAGATTGTTATTGAATCTGATGACATAAGTGTTGTTTGTGTTCACGTGTTTGTGTGTGGTTGAACATGCTTTTTTATCTGATGTGTATTTGAAACCTAGGTTGTTGGTGTTTTACTACTTTAGTCCATGACTATTTGAAAAGTAAGGTTTCTTTGTTGAGAGGCAATAAACGTAAAAGAAAATTGGTTTAATTTTGTGATAACCCGAATTGGAAGATGAAATTGTTCCGTATTGCTTTGTTGATGTATTTATTCATTCCTTTTGTGTTAGTTAACTTTTTGTTGGAATTTGATGAGCTGTTACATTGATTGTTAAATTGTGATTATGTAGATGATGTTTATTGTGTTGTTTTCCTTGTATGCTGATATTTTTCTTTCATGTACTATTGATAGTGAGGGAGTCCAGAAATGAGCCTTCTCGTGGTGGCCGTGGAGGCGGACGTGGATTTGGACGTGGTCGCGGTGATGGTGGCTTTCGTCGTGATTTTTCCAATGATGACAACTCATTGCCTGCTCCTCCTACCAATCAAGGTTCTTTTGAAGGAGATTCTGGGAATCCCACTGAAAGGCGTGGGTATGGTGCACCTCGTGGTCCTTATCGCGGTGGCGGTGGCGGCGGTGGTCGTCGTGGAGGTTTCAGCAATGGTGAAGCTGGTGAAGAAGGACGACCATGAAGGACCTTTGATCGCCACAGCGGGACTGGACGAGGGTAACATTGATATATTATTCCTTATTAGTGATTTTTTCTTCCAACTTATTTTCCTATCTTTGTTGATATCAATTTTTCAATTTGCAGAGGTGGATTCAAACGTGAAGGCGCTGGACGAGGCAATTGGGGAACTCAGTCTGATGAAATTGCTCAGTAAGCATATAATCAATTGTTTATTTGTATTCAGCATCATATTATTGATAATTAAGTTCTGAGCATACTTTCTTTGTAGATTATTTTTTCTTTTTATTTGTGGTGGTTGTTTATATCTTGTTTATTGTTAATTTTGCGTAGGGTGACTGACGAAGTGGCGAATGAAACTGGAAAGAATGTTGCTGAGGAGAAGCCTGCTGGCGTGGAAGATGCAGCAGCAGCTGATGGAAACAAGGAAACTTCTGCTACCGAAGCTGAAGAAAAGGAGCCTGAAGATAAGATGAATGACCAACTCAATTAATGCTTTCTCCAATTGCCTTGAATCTGCAACTGCTATTAATTTTCTGCATCTCATGATCATGAGATAAATGGAGGATTTGTGTTGTGATTGAATGATAAATCATTCAAAATCAAATTCAGCTTCGGTTGTCTGTTAAGTGAATCTCGCGGAATTGCTTGGGTTGCTTATTATTCTAAAAAAGAATTGCTTAGCCGGTGTGAATTGATGGTTTCGTCCTTGTCGCGGTGATTTTTGGATATCAAGCTATTGATTAGCGTTGACTCGCAATTTTAAGTTCACCACCGATCTTTTATTTTTCCGAGGAAAAGGGAGAAAGTTCGAAAAACCCTATTTTTTAGAGAGATCAAGGTCCGGGGGTTGGTTACGCAAAGGGAAGGTATTAGCACCCTAAACGTCTATAGTACTCTATAGGAACCTCTTGTTTTTATTTATCTTTATGCTAAATTGATTATTTGTTTGTAAATAAATGCCTAAGTGTAGAAGAGACTAAAGTGATGAGTTTAAAAGAAAGAAAATGTTTTTGTTATTTTATTGATTTGGAAAGACAAAGTTTTTTGCCTACATACCCGAATAGGATCAAAATCATGTAGTTCGGGGTAAAAAGCCGAGTGATTGGTTTTGATTGTTTTTTAAAGTTTGAAAAAAAGTTTTGAGAAAGATAAGGGGCTGAAAAGGCATAGAAGGATAAAAATGTGAGTTTGATTGATTTTAAATTGAAGAAAAAAGTTTGATTGATTAAAAGTTGATTAAAGTTTGATTAAGAAAGAAAAGATAAAGTTTGACCCTTTTTTTGAAATTTTGATTATAAAATGTTTTTTGATTTTGACTTTTTTGACTTTTTTTGTGAAAATTTTGATTAAGTCCTAAGGTCCAGAGGCTAAGTTATGCTGAGAAAGTCCAAACGCGTCGGATCCCTCAAAATGACATTGGATCAAGTGAGGGTCCTTTTCCTCGGATACAGTCATTATTACATTATCGTCCTCGACATAAAGCATAAAAAATAAATGTGGTGTCGGTGCATATTCTCATTTATATTTTTACATTGGACCTAGATACATTCTAATGGAAATAAAATAAATGACAAAAATAATAAAATTGCATTAAAGTAAATATGCTAAAAAGAAATAATAAAAAAATGCATGAAATGCAAAACAATAAATAAATATGGTGCATAAAATAAATAAAGAAAATAAAAAATGCCAGACATAAAATAAATATGATGCTGAAAATAAAATAAAAAGAAAATAAAAATGCAAGACATAAAATAAACATGATGCTAAAAATAAAAAAAATATGCAAAGGGAGGTGAAAAGGGAAATGCAAGAAAAGGAAATAAAATAAAATAAGAAAAAGAATAGAGAAAAGGAGAGGGGGTGCAGAAGTGAAAAGGGAGGTGAGAGGAGTAGTCTGAAGAGGGAAGAGGAAATTGAGAATGGACCGAGCAAAGGCCCAACGGACTAAAGAAAGAAAAAGGATAGACCGGTTCGGTCTAGGAGAACCGGACCGGTCCAGCCCCTCTATAAAACCCCTTTGGCCGGTTTTATACTCATTTTTTCTAAAACTTTCTCTTTCCTCTTTTCTTCTCTCTTCTCACTCTCTCCTCTCACTAGCATCTGATCGGAAGTTGGTTTTCCGGCGCGGTGGCCGCCGGCGGCGCCACCGCGCTGGAGTTAAAAAACTCCCTCTTTTCAAAAAATTTTACGTTTTTTTAGGTTCCTTTTTCTTCCTCTTTCCAAAGATCAAACCAGTTTTTTAAGAAAATTTGAGGGGAGGAGTAGATCTAGGTTTATATATACTACCTCTTCGAATTCGGATCCGAGCTTGTGAGAGGGATAGTATTCGGATTTGGGTCTTTTTGATTTGGATTCCGTTTCTGTATTGCTGTTGTGTTGGCTTTGGTTTAAATCTTTTCTGATTTGAGTTCGGATTCTAGTTGGATTCGGATGCCTTGCTGTATTCGAGTTTGAACGAATTTGTTTTGGGTTTTGAGTGGTTTCAGTTCGGGTTTCTGGAAAAGGAGAAGAGAATGGAAAGAAAAAGAAAATTTGTGTTGGTGGTGGACGGTGGCCGGAGTGTCACCGGAATGGGATTGTTGGTGGTTTGTGGTGGTGCTAGTACTGTACGTTCTGACAAGTTCTTGGGTGCCGTGAATAGTACAATAAATGTACTATTTATAGGCCAAATAAGGGTTGGTGAAAAAAAAGTTATGACAGAAATGCCCCTTGGACAAATATTGGACCAAAAAAAGACTGAAGAAATAAATGAAACCAGTAAAATAAAATCAATAACAGTAAAAACGAAAATAATAAAATGAATAAAAGAAAACACTAATAAAAGAAATTTTAAAAAGAAAGTAAATAAAAATAATAAATAATAATAATAATAAAAAAAACGGTTGCCCTCGGAACAAAAATATGAGGTATTTTAAAATACCTCCCTGTCGAAATTTCGTCTGAAACGACGAAAATTTCTGGCTTAAAAGACGAGAGAAACGAATTGAACACGGGTCAAAAATGGGGTGTGACAGATGCCCCTATTTAAGTTTCTTCGTTACGGAGATTTAAAAGTGAAATTTTTAGATCGACTTCAACTGCAAAATGCTATGAATGTAATGCTATGCATGTGATGTTATGCATGTAACGTTGCGAATGCTCGCGATGCAAGTATGAATACAAGACGGCGAAGATGACTCGACTGGGGATAACAAAACAAAAGGATACCCGATTCTGTTAAAGAAACGGGGTCCGACTCTATTGGGGATAACATGGTTTCACTGGGGATAAATGTCAGCTGTTCGGGTTAATACCGAACTGCCACTGACGACAAAAGAACAAAGATAAATGTCAGCTGTTCAGGTTAAAGCCGAACTGCCACTGACGATGAGCAAGGAAGGTAAATGCCAACTGTTCGGGTTATTGCCGAACTGCCATTGACGACAAGAAATAAAGGGTAAATGTCAATTGTCCGGGTTATTGCTGAACTGCCATTGACGACAAGAAAAAGATAAATGTCAATTGTCCGGATTATTGCCGAACGGCCATTGACGACAAGAAAAAAGGTAAATGCCAACTGTTCGGATTATTGCCGAACGACCATTGACGACAAGGAGAAAGGTAAATGTCAATTGTCCGGATTATTGCCGAATTGCCATTGACAACAAGAAAAGAGGTAAATGTCAACTGTCCGGATTATTGCCGAATTGCCATTGACGACAAGGAGAAAGGTAAATGTCAACTGTCCGGATTATTGCCGAACTGCCATTGACAACAAGAAAAGGTAAATGTCAACTGTCCGGATTATTGCCGAACTGCCATTGACGACAAGAAGAAAGGTAAATGTCAACTGTCCGGATTATTGCCGAACTGCCATTGACGACAAGAAGAAATGTAAATGTCAACTGTCCGGATTATTGCCGAACGGCCATTGACGACGAGGAAAAAAGTAAATGCCAACTGTTCGGATTATTGCCGAACGGCCATTGGCGACAAGAAATAAAGGTAAATGTCAATTGTTCGGATTATTGCCGAACGGCCATTGACGACAAAGAAAAAAGGTAAATGTCAACTGTCCGGATTATTGCCGAACTGCCATTGACGACAAGAAATAAAGGTAAATGTCAACTGTCTGGATTATTGCCGAACGGTCATTGACGACGAGGAAAAAATTAAATGCCAACTGTTCGGATTATTGCCGAACGGCCATTGGCGACAAGAAATAAAGGTAAATGTCAACTGTTCGGATTATTGCCGAACGGCCATTGACGACAGAGAAAAAAGGTAAATGTCAACTGTCCGGATTATTGCCGAACTGCCATTGACGACAAGAAATAAAGGTAAATGTCAACTGTCCGGATTATTTCCGAACGGCCATTTACGACAAGAAAAAGGTAAATGTCAACTGTTCGGGTTATTGCCGAACTAGCCAACTGAAGACAAAAACAAAGGTGAATGATGCACAAGCTGTTCATTAAAGAACTGCCACTTGGCGAAAAAGAGGGTGTCATCTTTGGACCAGACACACTGGGGATGACGCTTGGGGAAAGACGGTTACAAATTATTCATGATTGATTGATATGGAAAAGATAATTGTGGCAAGACTCATGGTGGTTAATGCAACCATGTATGAATGATATTGTTTTTATTGTTTATGCATGGATGTGTATATGCATGAATGTATGAATGCATGAATGACGACACGACTTGTATGACTAGTATGGGGGATTGACTTGTATGGTTGTATGACTAATAAACTTGACGAGACAGGATTGGACAGGTGGGAGGGAGAATGACCCGACGTCGCATCACAAACACTCGGCAATCTTCGATGGGGATGATGCCACTGGGGACATATCAAAACATTGACGGGGTAAAGTCCGACATATGCAACAACTGATGGGGAATAAACACTTCTTGGGGAGAACGTGTCAATCCAAAAATCATGGTAGAAGAGCTGGTGCTTCCGTGGTCATTGCTTATTTTTAGTTTTTTTTTCCTTCCTTTTTGAGTCCCTAATTTTTGCCTGGACCGCCTTTTCAGGTTTTCAGCCCACCGGGAATATATTCTTTTGTATGCCCCTAATTTTTGCCTGGACCGCCCTTTCGGGTTTTCGATCCACCAGGGCGCTCATTTTTGCCTAAGCCGCCCTTTCGGGTTTTCGACTTACCGAGCTCTTTTCTCTTCTCTTTTTTTCTTTTTCATATATTTCTTTTTTGTATTTTTTTTTTTAAAAGCAATTGACCATGTTCAGCTTGCAAAGTTTATCCGTTCTCAGGATAGCTGTTGACGCACCCTTCACTTATTCATGAGTTCAAAGAAAATGTGTTTGTTGTTTGTGCTTTTCAAAAAGACATGGAAAATATTTATGATTTTGAAAAATATTTTGTTTCAAGTACTACCATCAAGAATAGAAAAGGTTTTATAAACTGAATAAATGAGAATTCCAAATGAAAGGCCACAGGCTCAAATTTATTTAAAAGAGTGGTGACCTGCCAATGGCATGGCTCCACGGATCTTACAAAGTTTAGAAAATGGTAAATATAAATTGAAGGTACATTGAACACAATAACCGCTATTCCCCCTGACAACTTTGAATTCCACTGTTTCCGAGTTTCATTGACATTTAATGTGCCCCAAGTGAGTAGAGATCAGACCAATGCAGTTACTTTGTCTTTTGATCCTTAACTTTTGCATAGATCGCCCTTTCGGGTTTTCGACCTATCAGGATGATTATTTTCTGTTTTATGTCTCTAATTTTTGCCTGGACCGCCCTTTCGGGTTTTCGATCCACCGAGACGCTCATTTTTGCCTAAGCCTCCCTTTCGGGTTTTCGACTTACCGAGCTGTTCTTTTATTTCTAGACAAAGTATTTCTTGACTGCATCAGCATTCACAGGACGAGGGAGCTCATCACCATCCATAGTCGTAAGAGTCAGTGCGCCACCGGAGAAAGCCCTCTTGACGACGTATGGACCTTCATAGTTAGGCGTCCACTTGCCCCTGGAATCAGGTTGGAAAGATAAAACCTTCTTGAGCACAAGATCTCCTTCTTGAAACACACGAGGACGAACTTTCTTGTCAAAAGCTTGTGTCATCCTTTGTTGATAAAGTTGTTCGTGGCACAAGGCATTCATACGCTTTTCTTCAATTAAATTCAGCTGATCATATCTGCTTTGGCACCATTCAGCTTCTGACAACTGGGCCTCCATTAGAACTCTCATTGATGGGATCTCAACCTCCACCGGGAGTACCGCTTCCATGCCATACACCAAAGAAAAGGAGGTTGCCCCTGTTGAGGTACGCACTGAAGTGCGATATCCATGCAAAGCATACGGTAACATCTCATGCCAGTCCTTGTATGTGACCACCATCTTCTGCACTATCTTCTTGATGTTTTTGTTGGCAGCTTCAACTACGCCATTCATCTGAGGTCTATAAGGAGAAGAATTGTGATGGTCAATCTTGAACTCTTCACACAGATCTTTCATCATCTTGTTGTTCAAATTTGTTCCATTATCTGTAATGATTCTGTTGGGCACACCATATCGGCAGATGATCTGATTCTTGATAAAACGGACTACCACTTGCTTAGTCACATTTGCATAGGATGCTGCTTCAACCCACTTGGTGAAGTAATCAATAGCCACTAGAATGAAATGGTGCCCGTTTGAAGCTTTCGGTTCGATTCTACCAATCATGTCGATGCCCCACATAGAGAAAGGCCATGGAGAAGAAAGAACATTAAGTGTAGTTGGCGGTACATGAATCCTGTCAGCGTAAATTTGACATTTGTGGCATTTCCTGGCATGCTTGTAACAATCTGTTTCCATTGTCATCCAGTAATAACCTGCTCTCAACAACTTCTTAGCCATTGCATGTCCATTGGAGTAAGTCCCAAAAGATCCTTCATGCACCTCGTGCATCAAAAGTTCTGCTTCTTGCTTATCTACGCACCTGAGTAGTACCATGTCAAAGTTCCTTTTATACAAAACATCACCGTTCAGAAAGAAATTACCAGACAATCTTCTCAAAGTTCTCTTGTCTTTGTTGGATGCTCCGGGTGGATACTCCTGACTCCTGAGGAAACACTTGATATCATGGAACCATGGCTTATCATCCACAACTTCTTCGACTGCAAACACATGGGCGGGCCTCTCGAGGCGCTGAATTCTAATCGTTGGCAAATTGTTCTGGTGACTCACTTCATACATGGAGGATAAAGTTGCCAACGCATCCGCCATCTGGTTCTCATCACGAGGGATGTGGTGAAGCTCCACTTTGTTGAAAAAAGTTAACAAACGCCTTGCATAATCTTTGTATGGAATCAAACCGGGGTGGCGAGTTTCCCATTCTCCTTTGATCTGATTGATAACGAGTGCTGAATCCCCGTAGATATCAAGGTTCTTGATTCTCAAGTCGATGGCTTCTTCAATGCCCAGGATACATGCTTCATACTCTGCCATATTGTTCGTGCAATCGAACTGCAGCCTCGCAGCGAAAGGGAGATGATTACCTTTAGGAGTGACAATTACTACCTCAATTCCATTGCCAAAGACATTCACCGCTCCGTCAAATATCAAGCCCCATCTAGACTCGGGATCTGGACCTTCCTCAAGCAATGGTTCATCACAATCCTTCATCTTCAAATACATAATCTCTTCATCAGGAAAATCAAACTTGATGGGTTGGTAGTCTTCAATTGGTTGGTGAGCCAAATGATCAGCAAGAACACTACCCTTGATTGCCTTCTGAGTGCGGTACTCGATATCATACTCGGACAACAACATCTGCCAACGAGCAATTCTTCCTGTCAAAGCGGGTTTCTCAAAGATATACTTGATTGGGTCCATCTTGGATATTAACCAGGTGGTGTGGTTAATCATGTAGTGACGAAGACGCTTGGCAGCCCAGGCTAATGCACAACAAGTCTTCTCAAGTAGGGAGTACCTGGACTCGCAATCTGTAAACTTCTTGCTCAAGTAGTAAATGGCATGTTCTTTCCTTCCGGTCTCATCTTGTTGTCCGAGCACACAACCCAAAGAATCTTCTAACACAGTCAAGTACATAATCAGAGGCCTTCCTTCAACTGGAGGGATAAGAATTGGAGGTTCTAGCAGATAATTCTTGATACTATCAAAGGCCTTTTGACAATCCTCAGTCCAAACAACACCCTGATCTTTCCGAAGCAGCTTGAATATGGGTCCGCACGTGGCTGTCATGTGCGAGATGAAACGGGAGATGTAATTCAACCGTCCAAGAAAACCTCTCACTTGTTTCTCTGTTTGCGGAACTGGCATTTCTCTAATGGCTCTGACCTTGTCGGGGTCTACTTCAATACCCTTCTGGCTAATAATGAAACCCAAGAGTTTTCCAGATCTAACACCAAAAGTACATTTGTTGGGATTCAAACGAAGTTGATATTTTCTCAGTCGTTGGAACATCTTCAGCAAATACTCAACATGTTCTTCCTCAGTACCCGACTTAACAATCATATCATCCACGTACACTTCTATCTCTTTGTGCATCATGTCATGAAAGAGAGTGGTCATGCCTCTTTGGTAAGTGGCACCTGCATTTATCAACCCGAAAGGCATTACCCTGTAACAAAAGGTGCCCCAAGGCGTGATAAAAGATGTCTTTTCTCTGTCTTCAACTGCCATCTTGATCTGATTGTATCCAGAGAAACCATCCATGAAGGAGAAGACTTTGGACTTAGCAGTACTGTCAACCAAAACATCGATGTGGGGTAAAGGGAAATCATCCTTCGGACTAGCCTTATTCAAATCCCGGTAATCGACACACATCCTGACCTTGCCATCTTTCTTTGGAACGGGCACTATGTTGGCTAACCATTGAGGATACTCTGATGTGACAAGAAAACCTGCATTAATCTGCTTATGTACTTCCTCTTTGATCTTAAGAGCCATGTCAGGGCGAGTTCTTCTCAGCTTTTGCTTGACCGGTGGGCATTCGGGCTTCAGAGGTAAACGGTGCTCCACGATACGGGGATCTAAGCCGGGCATATCCTGGTATGACCATGCGAACACATCAGCATATTCTTTAAGTAATTCAATCACCCTTCGTTTAACAGTTGTTTCAAGCAATGCCCCAATCTTGACTTCCTTCTTATCTTCCTCGGTTCCCAAGTTGATCACCTCTACTACCTCTTCATGAGGCTGAATGGTTCTCTTCTCATATTCCAATAACCGAGCAATTTCATCTGGAATTTCCTCATCCTCCTCCTCTTCGGCCTCGTAGACAGGGAATTCGAAGTTGGGAGAGAGCGCAGGGTTATCATGTTCAACGGGCTCAATGATGCTTAGTCTGCATATGATTGATGATTGATTTTAGAAAATGAGTAGAGAATGCAGACTTTTTGTAATTAATTGAAAACAGAAAATAAAAATAAAATATTTTTGGGTTTTTTGTGTTACCATTTTCCAGAAAAAGCAATAAATATAGATATCGGGATAAACCACATTTTCCATTAATAAAAGTAGTACTTGAAACAAAACAGCCCTACATGATTGCACTTTCGTCCTGGGCAAGACGAAAGGATCTTTTTGAAAAAAAACAGAAAAACAAAGACACATTACTTTGACGCATGAACTACTGAAGGGATGTCAACCGCGTCCCAGTTGCGAACAAAACTTCCAGGTGTAACAAATGCCGGCACTATCTCTTCAGGAACATCTTCCAAGACGGCATTGGCTTCTGGCGGGGCGTTGATGAACCCGGCACTACAAAAAGTGCTACTGATGGAACTTGACCCAACACTGTTCTTTGAGGATCCTGCAAAAGAAGCAAATCCCAGTCCTTCACAGTTTTTGCTTTCCGGCAACTGCACAACCTTTCCCCATCCTACACCTGTTCCTTCCTGCACCACTTTCTGTGCGCACTTCCAAGTAGCAAAAGACACTTCACTCTTCTCTGACTCCTTATCCTCCACAGTCAGGCCTTGGAAAGAGGTTCCTTCTATATCATCCGCACCAATGAAAGAGAAAGTTGACAAATGACTAACCAAAAGAGCTTCTTCCCCACTCACAGTGATCAATCTTCCATTTATGACAAACTTCAGCTTTTGATGCAAGGTTGACGTCACTGCCCCAGCTTCATGGATCCACGGCCTACCCAAAAGACAACTGTATGCAGCTCGGATATCCATCACCTGGAATGTAATTTGGAAAACAGATGGTCCGATTGTAATAGGCAAGTCGACCTCCCCGATGACAGACTTCCTTGACCCATCAAACGCTTTGACAACCACCCCGCTTCTTCTCATGGGAGGCCCCTGGTAGGAGAGTTGATCTAATGTTGATTTGGCCATTACATTCAATAAGGAACCAGTGTCCACAAGTACATTTGACAGAGCATCAGACTTGCAGTTCACCGATATGTGTAACGCCAGATTGTGGTTTCTTCCCTCCTCAGGGAGCTCTTCATCGCTGAAGCTCAAATTATTGCATGCAGTAATGTTTCCTACTATACTATCCAATTGGTTAACAGTCACGTCCTTCTCCACAAAAGCTTGGTCTAACACCCTCATCAGAGCCTCACGGTGTGCTTCAGAGTTTAATAGCAAAGACAAGATGGATATCTTGGAGGGAGTTTGCAGCAGCTGGTCTACCACTTTATACTCACTCTTCTGGATCAGTTTCAGAATTTCATCATGATCGGAATCCTTGCAGGTCCCACTAGATTGGCCTATTTCCTTCTTTGTACCGGGGCCATTCACTGTCACCTGTTCCACTACCGGATCATTCACTTTCTTTGAAAACAATGTGGGGATAACACGCCCATTCCTCAGAACCCTGCTGTCACTGGCAATGTTGTCCACAGAAGTCGCAGGAGTTAGAGAAGGCAAAAGCACCTCCTGTCCACCCTCCAACATTGTGGCGCTATACTTGTAAGGGACCGCTTTTAGAGAAGCATACGGCACAGGTCCTGGCAAGCTAATCACCAGTGGAGTAGTAGCTGGTTTCCCACTGTTATAACTTATTTCCAACCGCTGGAACTCAGGGGTAATGACACACACTTCCTTGTCTTTCCTGGTGATGATTAATTCTCTGCTGTCTATCAGCCCTTGTATATCCTCCTGTACCTTCTGACATCCTTTTACATTCACGAGACATACTCCACACGCTGCATGATCATGGTCAAACAAAGCTACCTCGCACATCTTGATATGTATTGGAACCAGGGGGTTCGAACATGTTGGACATTCAGGATGACACCGCCTTCATCACAATCTTGTATCATGTTGACAGCAGGTCCATGGTTCGGCAGAGGATTTGCCTGAACATTTGGATTTTGATCTTTTAAAGATAGCAAGTTGGCCCGAACTAACTTTTGTACTTCATTCTTCAGAATATAACAGTTTTCGACGTCATGGCCTGGGGCCCCTTGGTGAAAGACGCAGGTTAGGTCATGCCGGTACCAGGGAGGTAAAATATCTGGTGTACGGGGAGGTGCCTTGAGCTGGACAAGGTTTTTGGCGAGTAAAGCAGGGAGCAAGTCAGCATACTTCATCGGGATTAGATCAAAGGTTGTTCTCTGGCGGTTTTGTGGGTGATATGGTTGTTGAGGGGTTTGTGGGCGATTTTGTTGTTGTTGAAGGTATTGTGGCTGATGGTATTGTTGTGGGGGATATTGTTGTGGGGGATATTGGTAGGGGTAATGTGGCCTTTGTTGGTGATATGCTGGGTTCGGGATAGTGGATGCGACATTCGCAACTTGGCGGTATGGGGTGTAATTCTGCTGGGGCTTACCATGGGCTATCATTCCCACCTCTTGATCTTTCTTCTTCGCGAAGTGGCTTCCAAACTTCTTGGCATTACTTGCAGCAGGGGTACTTTCCACGGTCAAACGTCCCTCTCGGACACCTTCCTCTAATCGTACACCCATGTTGACCATTTCGGTAAAGTCGGTTGGTGCACTTGCAACCATTTTCTCGTAATAAAAATGACCTAGGGTCTTTAAAAATATTTTGGTCATTTCCCTTTCTTCCAACGGCAGGACAATCTGAGCAGCCACTTCCCTCTAACGCTGGGCGTACTCCTTGAATGTTTCCTTCTCTTTCTGTGTCATTGCACGGAGCTGATCACGATCTGGAGCCATGTCCAGATTGTACTTATACTGACGGATGAATGCTTCACCAAGATCATTGAAAGTGCGGATATTTGCACTGTCCAGATTCATATACCACTTCAGAGCGGCGCCAGTCAGGCTGTCCTGAAAGAAATGAATGAGCAACTTATGGTTATCAGTATACATGGACATTTTTCGCGCGTACATCACCAAGTGATTGCGTGGATAAGTATTTCCTTTATACTTCTCGAAGTCCGGGACCTTGAACTTATGGGGTATCATAACATTTGGGACCAAGCATAATTCACGGGCATCTTTCCCGAACAGGTCTCTTCCTCGGAGGGCTTCGACTTCCCTTTGCATACCATCGAACTTTTCCTGGAGTTCATCCATGTTGTCAAAGGCTCCAACACTTTCAGCATGGAAAATTGGCTCAGCCTCTTGTTGAGTGGTGTGAATCAGTGGTGTTGAATAAGTCATTGCAGCCTGAGGAAAAGCCGGGTCAGGTTGTGAAACCGGTGCTGACTGCTGAGCAAAGGGGAGTGGAACTTCAGATACAGCGGGCTGGAGATTTCCACAGGCTGGAGGTGGCATTCCCTATGTACATCCTGGAGGCATGAATAAAGGTGGAGAAGACACCGTAGACAGCGGGGTTGTGCTTACAACAGGCTGCTCTACAACAGCAACGGCAGCTTGAGAACTTTGGGCCGACAGAAGTGCATTCATCATGGTCGTCAATCTATCCATTCCCTCTCGTAGAGTGGCAACCTCCTCTCTGAGATTCTGATTTTCTTGCTCAACTAGATCCATCCTTTTCCGATTAGTCCTAGTGTTGTAAATGCGAGTTGGTTTGCGGAGAATTCGTCGAGCCACTTTCTTTGGACGACGGCTGATTAACCTTTGAAGTAGTGAACACAGTGTGAGACTCGATTTGGAAACCGTGAATGCAGTATGATGCGTGATTATGCTTATGCAAAAAGAAAAAAAAAAGAACAAATTATTATCGAAGGACTTGTTAGAGCAATTGTAAACATCATAAACTGAAACACTTCACTTAAGCATTGAAATATTACAAAGGAGCTTTTTGTTTACAAGTCAAGAGATTTTGGAAGCTAAAATCTAAACATAAGGTCCTAAGAAACTCAAACTCAAACTCCCGGAGTAGATGGATCCTCGGAATCTGAATGTGCACTAGAGAGCGAATCCATAAACCTCCTCTTCCTTCTAGCATCTTGGCGGAGCAAAGCGTCCTTTCGACGAAGCAAGTCGTCCTTCTCAATTATCTTCTGGTTCTGGATGAAAAGCTCACGACTCTGCTGGGCTAGCTTCCCCTTCAAGGTCTCATGCTCGAGCTCGAGTTCCTGGTATCTCCTCTTCCAGGTTTCCTTCTCTTGCTTTTCTTTGGTTAGCTGCTCTTGAAACTCCTCCTTGGTGTCAAAGGGGATAGGCAAGGATGATGGTGGGATGGTGGAGGATAGGTATCTAGGAAGGCGGTAGGGTAGGCCAAAACTCATGGTCCTATCAATGACCCACTGAGTATAGGACTCATGCACATAATCAAACTTCTTCCCTAGCTGACTTCTGTTAAGTCTGCGGATGGCACTCCAAGCTTGTGTGAATCTCTCTCTCCTGTTTGTGTGGTCTTCATGATAAAGATAGAACTCACTAGTCAAGGCAAGATTGTTTGGTTTTGTTCTCACTGGGTAACCGAACTGTCGACGGGCTAGAAAAGGGTTGTAGCTAATCCCGCCACGCATACCAAGAAGAGGTACGTTGGGGTATTCACCACAACTGACAATAACTTTCCCTACGTCACAGGCTGCCTGGTACCAAACTATGTCTGAGGGATGGAGGGCCATGATTCTGTGGGACCAAGGAAGATCTTCAAGGTTAGCTTTGAAAGTATGAGTTTGAGGTAGGTGGGAGATAAACCATTTGTAAAGCAGTGGTGCGCAGCAAAGGATAGTTCCACGGCCGGCTTGGGTTCGGTCATGGATGGAGTGGTAGGTATCGGCTAGTAGTGTGGGTACATGGTTTTTTGTAAGGAAGATTTTGATGGCATTGATATCGATGAAGTTGTCAATATTTGGGAAGAGTACAAGGCCATATATAAGGAGGGCTAGTGTGGAATGGAAGGCATGTGTGCTAGCTGCTTCAGCAAATATGGAGGCTTGTTGGTAGAGGAAGTGGGTGGGAAGACCTTGGAGGCCTCCTTTAGAGGTAAGGTTTGCTTGGATGATGGAGGTTTCAAGATGGAGAGCGGCTGCGATGTCGGAGGGTTTAGGGGTAGGCTCAAGACCGTGGAACGGTATCTTGTCTGGCACAGGTAAACCAACTAGGTAGGAGTACTCCTCAAGTGTGGGGACAAGCTGGTAGTCAGGAAAGGTGAAGCAATGGTAGAGTGGGTCATAGAACTGAACCAAAGTCTCTAAGCATCCTTCCTCAACATCTACTCTCAGAATATTAAGCAACCTCCCATGATGAGCTTGAAAAGTCCGGTTTCTTGAAAAGATACTTCTTAGTGCTTCTTCGTGGAATGTCCATATCTACAATGTTTACAAAAAGTCTATTTAAGTCCTTCAATGTTTTGGATGAAAAAAAAGAGTTTATGCATGGATGCATGTATGCATGATTATGCTAAAGAGCGGAGAAAACATGGTGAGGTTAAGGTCCATAATGTTGGAGTCAAGGGTAAACACGCCATTTGGTAAGGATTATGGTTTCACATGTACCTGTATCACGGGTTCTACCAAGTTCCCAAAGTCCTCAACCCCTTCCAAATATCGTCGGGTTACGAGATTGACTCCCGGTCCAATAATATTTGTAAGAAAGTCTCGTTTGAGTGTAGTATCGCGTATCAACTAATTCAAGATTACTCTTGGTTAGCCACCGCACTACGTCCTAAAAGGCCAAGATGGGTTAAAGGTAACTAAATGTCCTCAACTTCATAGGTCACTTGAAAATATCAATGCCGAACACGACTTACTCATGCCAACATAGTAATACTTCCAAGATTCCTCCATTGAGTGGGGTTATCACATGAGCCACATCCAAAATTTACCCTCGGAAAGACACTTTGATTATACCACCATCCTATCTTATGTTTCCCTCAAGTCCGGGTGTAGGACTTATCTCACCACTCACGTAAAAAGATAAACACTTAAGCACATATTTACAATTACAAATAATAATAAAGCATAAAGATAAAGAAAAGCAAGATAGGTTTAACCCACTTAGGATTTTCGTCCCCAGTGAAGTCGCCATTTTTCTGTCGCGGTGATTTTTGGATATCAAGCTATTGATTAGCGTTGACTCGCAATTTTAAGTTCACCACCGATCTTTTATTTTTCTGAGGAAAAGGGAGAAAGTTCGAAAAACCCTATTTTTTAGAGAGATCAAGGTCCGGGGGTTGGTTACGCAAAGGGAAGGTATTAGCACCCTAAACGTCTATAGTACTCTATAGGAACCTCTTGTTTTTATTTATCTTTATGCTAAATTGATTATTTGTTTGTAAATAAATGCCTAAGTGTAGAAGAGACTAAAGTGATGAGTTTAAAAGAAAGAAAATGTTTTTGTTATTTTGTTGATTTGGAAAGACAAAGTTTTTTGCCTACATACCCGAATGGGATCAAAATCATGTAGTTCGGGGTAAAAAGCCGAGTGATTGGTTTTGATTGTTTTTTAAAGTTTGAAAAAAAGTTTTGAGAAAGATAAGGGGCCGAAAAGGCATAGAAGGATAAAAATGTGAGTTTGATTGATTTTAAATTGAAGAAAAAAGTTTGATTGATTAAAAGTTGATTAAAGTTTGATTAAGAAAGAAAAGATAAAGTTTGACCCTTTTTTTGAAATTTTGATTATAAAATGTTTTTTGATTTTGACTTTTTTGACTTTTTTTGTGAAAATTTTGATTAAGTCCTAAGGTCCAGAGGCTAAGTTATGCTGAGAAAGTCCAAACGCGCCGGATCCCTCAAAATGACATTGGATCAAGTGAGGGTTTTTTTCCTCGGATACGGTCATTATTACATTATCGTCCTCGACATAAAGCATAAAAAATAAATGTGGCGTCGGTGCATATTCTCATTTATATTTTTACATTGGACCTAGATACATTCTAATGGAAATAAAATAAATGACAAAAATAATAAAATTGCATTAAAGTAAATATGCTAAAAAGAAATAATAAAAAATGCATGAAATGCAAAACAATAAATAAATATGGTGCATAAAATAAATAAAGAAAATAAAAAATGCGAGACATAAAATAAATATGATGCTGAAAATAAAATAAAAAGAAAATAAAAATGCAAGACATAAAATAAACATGATGCTAAAAATAAAAAAAATATGCAAGACATAAAATAAATATGATGCATAAAATAAAAAATAAAAAAAGTAAAAATGCAAGACAAAAATAAATATGGTGCTGAAAATAAAAATGCAAGACATAAGATTAAATATGGTGTTGGAAAATAAAAAAATAAAATAAAAATGCAAGACATAAAATAAATATGATGCATAAAATAAAAGAAAATAAAAATGCAAGACATAAAAATAAATATGGTGCATAAAATAAATAAAAATAAAAAATAAAAAATGCATGGGGTACTGGAAATTAAAGACAGTAATAAAATGCATGAAAAATAAAAAAAATAAAAAAATGAAAATGCAAGAAAAGGAAATAAAATAAAATAAGAAAAAGAATAGAGAAAAGGAGAGGGGGTGCAGAAGTGAAAAGGGAGGTGAGAGGAGTAGTCTGAAGAGGGAAGAGGAAATTGAGAATGGACCGAGCAAAGGCCCAACGGACTAAAGAAAGAAAAGGATAGACCGGTTCGGTCTAGGAGAACCGGACCGGTCCAGCCCCTCTATAAAACCCCTTTGGCCGGTTTTATACTCATTTTTTCTAAAACTTTCTCTTTCCTCTTTTCTTCTCTCTTCTCACTCTCTCCTCTCACTAGCATCTGACCGGAAGTTGGTTTTCCGGCGCGGTGGCCGCCGGCGGCGCCACCGCGCCGGAGTTAAAAAACTCCCTCTTTTCAAAAAATTTTACGTTTTTTAGGTTCCTTTTTCTTCCTCTTTCCAAAGATCAAACCAGTTTTTTAAGAAAATTTGAGGGGAGGAGTAGATCTAGGTTTATATATACTACCTCTTCGAATTCGGATCCGAGCTTGTGAGAGGGATAGTATTCGGATTTGGGTCTTTTTGATTTGGATTCCGTTTCTGTATTGCTGTTGTGTTGGCTTTGGTTTAAATCTTTTCTGATTTGAGTTCGGATTCTAGTTGGATTCGGATGCCTTGCTGTATTCGAGTTTGAACGAATTTGTTTTGGGTTTTGAGTGGTTTCAGTTTGGGTTTCTGGAAAAGGAGAAGAGAATGGAAAGAAAAAGAAAATTTGTGTTGGTGGTGGACGGTGGCCGGAGTGTCACCGGAATGGGATTGTTGGTGGTTTGTGGTGGTGCTAGTATTGTATGTTCTGACAAGTTCTTGGGTGCCGTGAATAGTACAATAAATGTACTATTTATAGGCCAAATAAGGGTTGGTGAAAAAAAAGTTATGACAGAAATGCCCCTTGGACAAATATTGGACCAAAAAAAGACTGAAGAAATAAATGAAACCAGTAAAATAAAATCAATAACAGTAAAAACGAAAATAATAAAATGAATAAAAGAAAACACTAATAAAAGAAATTTTAAAAAGAAAGTAAATAAAAATAATAAATAATAATAATAATAAAAAAAACGGTTGCCCTCGGAACAAAAATATGAGGTATTTTAAAATACCTCCCTGCCGAAATTTCGTCTGAAACGACGAAAATTTCTGGCTTAAAAGATGAGAGAAACGAATTGAACACGGGTCAAAAATGGGGTATGACAGTCCTTTATTGGATCACTTTTTAAATTTTGTTTTAAAGTTTGTGGCTGAGGTTGTATTTAGTATTATTCTTACTCTTGTGCTTTCTGATTATTTTGTTTTATATTTGAAACTTTTGATATTGTATATGCTATTGTTTGTCCTTCTGCTAAACTGAACTTGAACTGTGTGATATAGGAGATGACACTGGAAGAATATGAGAAAGTGCTGAAGGAGAAAAGGAAAGCCCTGAATGTTAAGACTGATGGAGGAAGAAAGGTGGATACTAAGGAGTTTGAATCCTTGAAGCCACTGTCATGCAAGAAAGAGAATGACGAGATCTTTGCTAAACTGGTTAGTTTTTTCTACCCTTCTTTTACTCTGAATTTGCAGTTCCAAGTTTTTTAGTGATAATGTCCATAAATGTATTTACATTTTCCAATTGTCTCCTCAGGGATCTGACAAGGATAGGCGCAAAGATGCTATTGAGAAGGAGAAGGCAAGGAAGGTATGAACTATGATATTTTTAATCTTCCATTGCTTCTTTTACTTCCATGAGCTCCAATTTCTTCTGCTCAATAATCAAAATTATCTGATTCCTATAATATGTTATATTACTGCTTTCATTTGTGATTTTAAGTGTTTGAAATATGTTACAAACCTATAACAGTGGATATATGATAAAATGTGAGGAATAACATCCATTCCATTGGTTGAAGAACACTAAAACTGATCTTTTAAGCTTTTATATCTTGTACAAGGATCATAGTTATCTACATTGTATTGTCCTTGACTTATATGTTCTGTCGTTATCCTCCTTGTTGATATCTGTGCTCCTACTTGCAATTGTTGTTGTTTTGGTTGTTCTAGTGAACTTAAACCATTTTCCAACTTTTCAATTGATTTGTTTCAAATTAAAATGTTTATCATACAGGCTTCTTGTACTTTTCTCTAATTTGTTAAGTCACACCCACGCTGTAGTCTTTTTGCTTTTGTCAGTGATTATGGCATTGTTGTCTCCACTTTGCACTTTAATCAATTTCACAGTTCATATATCTAATGGCTCCTCTAAAAAAAGGGCATGTGTATTCCATTTTGTATCACTTGTGACAATGATTAGCATTTAGTTGGAGATTCAACCTCCCAAACCCTTTGTAATAATTTAGTAATTTAAATTTAGTTTCACTATACCTCAACTAAAGATTCCACCTCCCAAACCCTTTTTACTGTATGTGTCACATTTGTCTGGTTAATAGAAAGGACTTTTTTTGATTTGCAGATTTCTGGTTCAGTTTTGTAGAACAGGGTATACAGTAAAAATTAGCAAAAAAAAACAAAAAAATCTAGCGTCGGCCAAACCGACTCTAATATTTAGTTGACTTGTTTGACTGTAGAGTGGGTTGGCCGACTCTAAAAGATTTAGTTGACTGGTTTGAAGTTGACTTTAGCGTTAGTTCAGCCGACTCTAAACTTTATAGTAAGCGTCGGTCTGGCAAACTCTAAATTATTTGTTGATTTTTTTGATTTTGAATTTAATAGCCTCGACTGCGCGAAGAGTCGGTTTTAGAGTCGGCTTAACCGACGCTATGTTAGCCTCGGAGGACTGATAGCTGACTCTACCCAGTAGCTTCAAAAATTTTAGCCTGCCCCCGACCCCGACGCTAAATCTGTGTTAGCGTCGGTTTTAGCCCTGTTAGAGTGGGTTTTTGGCCGACGCTAAATCGCAGTTTTCTTGTAGTGATTGAATGTTCCCTTATCATCAGGCAAAGGTCAAATATACATGATAGTTTAGGGTTCAAAATGAAGGTAAGAATATCAGAATTCAATAGTGATTTAACTATGAACTGAATTTTGAAAAACTTGGGCAAATTCATTAAGCATTGTGCTTATGAATATTGACAATTCAAAGTTAAGGATTCTGATTGATTAGGCTCAAATGGGGTTATCAAATACTCACTCTCTCACTGGGTAGGCTTTCTGTGGTCAAGTGTTTCTTCTCAATTTCAAAAAGAATACCTTGATCATTTATGTGCTTTCATACAGTTTAAAACAATTATCAGATTTAACATAAAACAACCGAGTGAAACAATGAATGTCGGTCTCCTGCATATATGTAAAGCACTTGAGGATTCCTCACATTTAGGCTAGTTCTAAGTGGTTCACATAATAAGCATGTTATCGCAGAGAACTGAATGAGATAAATTTTGTGCAAAGTACTCGTTTTAAATTCAAGTACACACCTAGAAAAGCAAGAAACAAATACCTTAGCTTTGCGCACATCAAACAATTTCTATCATTATCATTATCATGCATCTGTTGGTGATTCACAAATCTATGGCTCATTCAACATTATTGAACATAAATAATAGTGCATAATTAAACATAAGTTCATCATAATAAGTTAATGGGAGTTAGTGGCATTGGAATCTGTAACAAACAGGTTTTTCTGTCATCGCTACAGCGGACCACCCATCGCTATAGCGAGCACAGAGTCTAAAGGGTCTTCAGACTCTGAATTTCAGAGTCTGAAGCTTCAGACTCTGACCTTCAGACTCTGAGGATCAGACGCTGAAATTTTTAACTTGTCGCTACAGCGACGGAAGTGATCGCTATAGCGACCATGACAGAATATAGAATTTTTGAAAATTGAAATGTACCACATTCTCTTTATGTGAAAACGTATTATGAGGATTATAATTTAATAAAGCATAAATACTTACAAAATTGGGTTGCCTCCCAACAAGCGCTTGTTTTACGTCGTTAGCTCGACGCCTGTTTCGTTAGGGTGACCAAAATGAGACGGACATCACATCAGCCTTTGTATTCCTTTTCTTTGGGAGGAATTCCATGAACTTGAAGTAGAGCTGATGTGGAGTCCATATCCTCCCTAACCAGAGTTTGCTGAACAAGGAACATATGTTATCTTTTACAAAATCAATTTCTGCCTTGCTCACTTTCATCCTCTTCTTTTCATAAATTTCTTCCTTGTTAAGAAACTGTTCCTTTTTCTCTATATCAATCACTTCTTCATTATCAACAGTTTTGGCCTCTTCAGAATCTGACCACGCTTGAGGAAATTTTACTTCGTGTGGTATCTCTATTTCTTCTATTATTTTCCTTATACCACATCCTTCAAACATTATCTCTTCCTCCGTTTCATCAACATCTTCTTCAACAATCTCTCCGAATTTAAGAGTGGATTGATTGTTGGTTTGAACATCCATGATTCTTGGTGAAAAATTTAATTGAGCTTGCAAAATTTCCAATTGACTTGACAAAGCTCTCAATCTTTGGTTGGTATTTTGCATGTTGATCATGGATTGTTGTATGAACATATTCAAAATATTTTCCATTGTTGACATTTGTTCATCTTCAGAAGGATATTGTTGATACTGTTGATAGGATTCATACTCAAATGGAGTATAGAAGTTGAAATAATCATGATCAACCATGATTTCGTTTATGTGTAGAATCTGAAACAAGTATAACTAACAAGAAACTTTTCTTTGTATAACAAAGAGGGTTAATGCAAACAAAATTTTTCAATGTGCAAAAGAGAAGAAGAATATTAACAAGATATATACAAATGCTCAAAACAATACAAATTGTTGAGATACTTAAAATATCTAAACACCAGTCCCCGACAGCGGCGCCATTTTAATGTTGAGTCAAAAGTAACTATTTTTTTATATCGTCTCCACAGGGACTAGTGCGATACCGTAAGCCATTCAACAATTGTTATCATTTTGAGTTCGGGTTTATAAGTTGTTTGTTATAAACTATTGGAATTTAAAAGCGGTAATAAAGACGACAAGTAATAGGGAATAAAAGCGTTGAGATCGGAGTTCGTCAATCTAGCCTCGAATATATTCTAATGATCATGCATATGGATTCTAGCTTTTTAGCGAAATTATCACGTATCACTCGACAACATCATTCGTGTCCAAATGACGTCGTGAGATCGATCGTATCGTTTAATCGATGATTTCCCAATCTATTAAACGATCCGAAAGCTTTACGTTCCGACACTTTATGTGATTATCAAAACCCAATTCCGTGTCTAGAATTTCTTATTTTGATAGAAGATTATTCTAAACCTAGATTCAAAAGTATTTGTCAATAACAATTAAATCAAGCATAAGAATGAAAAGCAAGAATAACTTTAATTATCACATAAGTTACTAGAATCATATATTTGCAAGATCAAAAGATTACATCTAAGCTATATTGAGTACCTCCAATCCCAACAAGAGAAGGTTAGTTGGTCACTATCATGACAACCATACAAAAGTGGAAAGAAAGATGAAGATCCAAAGCTAAGTCTTGATTTCCCAAAGAATCTTAGTTAATCCACACTCCCTTCACTCTTGCTCCATGAAGATCACCTCTTTTAATCCTATTTTCTATCTAAAACTATAACCTAAAATATTACTAAACTGTAATAATACTATCTCTAATTATTTTTCAACACTGTGCTGAATGGCTATAAATATAATCTGGTTTTTTTTCTTGCTCGCTGTAGCGACGGGTTTGGTCGCTGTAACGATCAAAGCTTTCTTGGCCATTGGGTTTGCTCCACGTCAGCCAAACGGGGTTCAAACCGCCTTTGGTCGCTATAGCGACCAGTTTCCTCGCTGAAGCGACGAAAGCTTGATTTCTCCCTGCCTAGGCGCGCTATAGCGACCAATCCTCCGCTGTAGCGAGCAAGCCTTAACCTTTCTTCATGTTTCTTTGCTCAATTTCATGTCCTAGCTTGTTATTTCCTGCACAAATGGATGGGTGAGACATAGGATCAATATTTTGGCATTCGATCAATAATATAGAGCTTTTCCTATGATAACTTGCAAAACAAGCAACTAAAATGCTTAAATTAAATATGCATTTTAACTAATTTCTGGCACTTATCAACTTACCGTTTGATCTCAACTAGACTCTAACTCGTGCGATGCACGGGTTCTGTATAGCTTCATATATAACTATCAAATTGACTATATTATTACTTTTATAGTTACATTCAGTATTATGTTATCAAACTATCTCAAAAAACAACAAAAATAAAAGATGGAGTGCAATAAAAATGACAAATCAAAAGAAAAAATATATACAAAAGCTTGCACCAAGAAATTGATCCTAACCGCAAAAGCTATTAAATCTATAAAAATGAAAAGGAAAAGAAACTGTTATGTGGTAATCGAAAGAAAAAATAATGAAAAGGAATTGCTATTTGGTAACCGAAAGAAAAAAAAATAAAAAGGAAGTTATGTGGTAATTGAAAGAAAAAATAATAATGAAAAGGAACCGCTAATAATGAAAATGAACTGTTATCAAAAAAGAAATTGCAATGACGTTAGTGACTTTTAAAAAAATGACATTTTCATGTGTTATCTGATTCAATTCCTTGCAGATTTTTTTTCATAAAAATTAATTAGGTCCGTCAAAAAGGGTGGTGTTATGGTTATTAGGTTCAATTGCAAGATGGTGAGAGAGATGAAAGTGAGTGAGAAATGATTTAGGGATTGTGAGATTGAAAGAAAGAGGACCCGAGATTTGTGTCGAATACACAACATTGAAACAATCGCATGTCATAAAAAACATCAGTACCTTACCTTGGTGGTAAGAGTTGTGAATTGAAAGCATGTGGTACCTGGTTCGATCCCCACCAGAAGTTTTTTTCATAAATTTTTATAACTAAAAATTAGGAAAAAGCTAAAATTCACACAATCACATATCAAAATCAAAATCAATGATTTTCAAACCCTAATGTCAAGGATTCGAAATTAACAAAATTCAGACAATTAATATCAACATTGATCATAATTTTTTGTCAATTCGATGAAAGATGGTGTGAATCGATGAGAGAAAGTGAGTTATCGGCAATGACACGGCGGTCAGTTGTTGGTGAGGTGGCAGTTGCGGCGGCGGCGTGATGTGTGTGGATCAGTGAGAGAAAGTGATTTTTCGGCGGTGGCAGTTACGACGACATGTGTTGTTGAAGTGACAGTTGCAACGGTAGCGGGATGTTGTTATTGGGGTCACCGGCGGCGGTGAAAATGAAGTTGAATCGCATGATGTGTGTGAATGACGTTCAATTCGTGTTCAAATGATGTTGGAATTCAGGGTTGTGAGAATGACTTAAAGTGAACTCGCATTTGTGCTAGATAAATAAAATGAAAGCAACTATAAGTCACAAAAAACTTTAGTGATCCAGTGGTAACAGTTGTGATCTACCAGAACTTGGTCTGTGGTTCAACTCTCAGCAGGAATTGTTTTTCATAAATTTTTTTCAAAACCAAAAATTTGGGTTAAGTCAAGACTACCTAACATTTAGTATTATAAAGATCAGATGGTCACATGTTATGTTTTCAGGATGTAACATGTGTGGTAGCTTTTCTGTGTTAGTATAACATCATAACATTTTAGCTTTCTTTGGTACACCTTGTACTAGAAGAATTTTTGTTGATTTTAATATATTCGCTTAGTTTTTAAAAAAAAATGTAAATTCTACGCATTAAAAATGAGTTACAGGTAAAGTGGTCTGATCCATATAAATTTTATTCAATAAAAAAATGTCTTAGATAGAATAGCGAAAGGAGAGCTTTCATTGGTGTATCTTTGTTGGTGTATATATCTTTGTTTACTTTTTATTTATTTAGGAAAATGTCATGTACACCCTTGAGGGTGTTTACATCCTCAAACAAAGAAGAAAAAGAAAGCAATGTGATAGTTTGATGATGTGATAAAAAGAGAAATATAGAGAGAAAATGAGATGTTGAATTAATGTATAAAAAGTAAGACCATCTATAATGAGGGACCTCTCATTTTTAAGACTTGGTACCTATGAGGTACCTCAGTTGAGGAGAAATTATTTTGAATACCTAACAAAATCTTAATGTAGACCTCCATTCTTAAGTGGGACCCATATTTTTTAATATTAGAATATTAAAATATAATGATATAAAGTTATTGATATATATGATTAATGGGTCATATTTAAGACATTTGTGTGAAGTGCTGAGTTTGAGAAATTAAGGTTTATTAGATAATACTATTAAAATAATTATAAAGGTGACAACTTGGGTACCCATCAATAAAAGGTGGGTAACACAACCCATGCTGAGTTGGCACCAATCAAAGTTATTTGTTTGTTTTATATTATTTTTAATGTTATATAAATACATAGTTTTGATTGGGCCAACTCAACATGGGTAGTATTACCCACCTTTTATTGATGGGTAAACAAGAATTTCCCAATTATAAATGAATGATGTGTACATTTATGACATATTTAAATATTAAAAAATAGATGTCTCAATTACGGATGCTACGTGTTGTTATTTATCATCGTTGATTTATTTATGATGTAATACTGTTTGTCTCCTCTTAGCATCATGTGTTGACTGTCGGGCATTATATATTAACTAGGGTTTAATATGTTTTTGGTCCCTATAAAATTGGAAACTTATATGTTTAGTCCTTGCTTAATTTTAATAGCCTTTTTAGTCCCTACAAAAAAAATTACATGTAATTTTAGTCCCTGCTGAAACTAAATTTGTTTAATTATCTTTAAACTCTTGAATTTTGAACGATTTTTTGGAGACAAATTTAGAACATTATAAAAGATTCATTTAATAAAATTTAGAATTTTTTAACATGAGATGAATTAAATATGAATTTTTTTAAACAACAAAAGTTTAAAATAAAATTCACAAAAATCTGGACGTATAAATCAAATTTTGAGCTGATTTTTTGTGAAGAAACATTTAGTACTGTTATTAACATGTCTACAAAAAGTTGTTAAAAAACTTAAAAATTTAAGCATAATTCAACAAATTTGGATTTAGTAATGACTAAAAATGAATGCAAAATTTTTTTTATAAAAACTAAAAAAGTTATTAAAATTAAGTAAGGACTAAACTTAAAAGGTCCCAATTTTATGGGCACCAAAATAATATTTAACCCTGTCAACTATCCTTTGAAATACTCCTAAAAAGAAGAAACAAATACCACAGACCATGTTGTGGTCATAAATCACAATTTGACCTTGAGTAGGTCAAGGTACATCCACCCTGGATCCCTGCCCTGGTCAGTCCAAGTAGGACCTATATTGAGTTACACCGACTTGTTCGACACTATACTTCGATTCTGCCCTTCGAAAAGGAACATCTGCTCTAACAATTCCGTCTCCGTCGACTAAAACAACCGGAAATGTGTAGAATTAATTGCAAAAGCAAATCGGCACTGTTCAATGTATCCACTCCCAATCATACAAAAAGTCAAGTTAATTGTTTGACTCAAGAAACCTTCATTTTCACCGCCCACTGTTTTTTCCATGTCCATTTTGAGGAACATCTTTTCCAAAATTCCACATCCACAATCCTTCCATCACAATTAATTTCGATAAGGAATATTGACTCAATCATGCCCTTATAGTTAATTTGAGTTGATTTAAGTGCTTTAGTTCTTTAATTATTTAATTTTTGTTACTACTCCCGTCCCTAATTATAAGACCATTTTAAAAAAATTCCTTTTTTATAAGACTCCTCTAGGATTTTCAATTACATTAATTATTTCTTTACCAACATACCCTTATTTAATTTGCATTTTTTTCTTCAATCAACAATAAATAATATGTTGAAAACATAAACTAACTTTTTCTCTCTCTTAAGGATAAAATTGTAAAAGCAATAGTAATTATATACAAATTTAATACGACTACCAACTTTCTTAATTCTTGTGATTTTGACAAAAGTGTCATATATTAAAGGACGAATGTAATAATATATATGATTCCCTATATTTTTTTGAAAGCAGCATATATTAAGCAAAGGCCCCGGCACAAGAAGTGCCTAACAGGGAGAAAAAGCATTACAACAGGCCAGCCAGAAACCATCAAGTTACATAGACCAAAAAGTGCAAAAAAAACTCCCAAAAAACAACACCAACAGCGCTGCCTAAACCCCCAAAAAAAACCAGCCAGCACAGTACTTGTACTTGCTGTCCTGAAAAACTCTAACGGAAACAACACCAACAGCCATGACAGCCCACGCACTTCCTTGCCTACTGTTCACAAAACCAAGACAGCAGCCCATAAAACGCATACAGCCAGCGCTGCCCAGCAGAAGCCTCCCTCTTAAGGCACTCTCTCGGGTTCCAACACCACTCATAAAATAGGCATGATGCAATCTTTAGTCTACTTAACGACCAATGCCATGACAATACCTTGATTGCTTTCACAACCTCATCAATATCATTCTCCTTATTATTAAAAATACGTCCGTTTCTTTCTCTCCAAATCGTCCAAATCACGGCATGTCAAATCAATAAATACCCTTTCTTAAGCTTATTCGAACTCACTCCATTCCTCCAATACTCAAAATGCAAAAATAGATCATTTGGAGTAGTAAAGTTCAAATCAAGCCACCCGCATATATTGATTTTTCAAATGCAGTGCAAACTAAATATTTTTGAATTGATTTATTTCCTTTTCCTATGAAAATAAAATGGTTATGTTAACCGGTACCCCCGGAGCACTGGTTAAGAAAACTAAAAAAAAATTTAAACTAAAAGTAATATTTTTTAGATTTTTAATGAGTTGACTACACAAATTTCAACGTGATATTATTATATTTGTTTCCTTAATGGGCACCAGCTTAATTTTAACAATTTCACACATTATATTGTCCCCGTAGTGCATTGGATTCATCAATATCTTTTACTCCTTTATTTTCATCTAGCTATACTTTTGTTTTCTTGTTATCGAAGAATCCTTTTTAAATTGGTGGATAAAGATAAATAAAGCCTGGAGAGGAAGTCAGCTTCGGCTTTACTACTGACAGACTACGGAAGAATTGTCAAACAATGACAAAATTTTCAAACTTATTGGTCAAAATTTAAATCAAGTTTGGAAATCAATACATATATTAATTCGGAGTATATACATATATAGACTGTGTCTAATTCGGAGTACGATACAAGTAAAATAGTCTGACATCATACATATGTATGGTTTTATCAATGAAATAATAAGTCTCATCATATCTAATTTGATTTAATAGTAAGATTTATTGATTCAATAAAAATATCGCGTGCATGATGCAAAACTTATTTAACTTGTATATCATGTATATAACATACTTGTTGGCTGCCTGACCTTTGGAGAGACTTTCTGTCGTTACATAAAAATTATTTAATTATACAATACAGTAAAGTGTGTGTCTAATCCTCTAAAAAAAGAGTGTGTTTCAATTCTTTTCTAATCAATGTTTTGAGGATTTTTTTATTGGTCATCTTTTCGAGCTTTTCTCCCAATTATGGTACTTTTTTTAGGTGTAAATAAGTATTCTCCATGTACAACGGTAAAGAAGGATCATTTAAGTTGGGAGAAAAAATTTAACGCACAAGTTTTAATACTTTTGTTGCATTCATATATGACTGATTTCGAATTGGTTGAAAATTAAGAAATCCCACACATATATGAAAACTAGTTGTAAAAAGAAACGAAACATTTTATTCCCACTCAGGGCCGACCCAAAGGGTGGCAAGTGAGGCAGCCGAGTTAAGCCTCACATTTTTTAGGCTTCAAATTTATTATTTTTATTTAATTAATAGTATTAATTTTATCAATATTTTTTTGAAGAAGATAATCTAGTCCATCAAAATTGACACCGGAAAGAATCAAATATGAGACTTTGAAAAGATCACACTCCAATATCCTAAGTCAACACCACCAGGCCAACCTAAGTGAGTTTAATTTTATCAATATTAATTATTTTATCATATAGTATAAATTGACCTCATTAATTTTGCTACTAATTAATTTACTAAAAACTTAATTAATCTTGTGAATGTATTGTTTTTTTTAATGTTGTTACATTAATTAATTAGGATTAAAAATACCTCTAATTTTATTGTTGTTAGTTTTTTAAAGGCCTCGTTTAAAAAAAAAAAATCTTTAAACATCCAAATTTGGTGGGCCGGCTCTGTTGAAACTCTCGTGTTCTACTATTAATATTATCTTCTTTTTTTATTGCATTGCATGTTTTATTTATGTATCAAAAGATTATTAATTTAGTGGTAAATAAAAACAACCCCAACTTCTTCTTCCTTCTTTTTTTTTTAATAAAAAACCCTAACTCATAAACAAGATATATTGTGATGGTTTTAGCTTTTTTTTCACAAGTAAAACAGCCAACAATTCAACATTAGGAAAAGGAAAGAGTGGTATTAACTTCTCAAACCTTATAAATACAAATATACAATGAGTCCTCCTAATTAATGAAGTTCCTTAATTGTTTTGGCTAAACTTTGTAGTATATTTTTTTTTACTCAGTTAAAATTTGTATATAGATTAGTATTTTTCAGAGCTATTAATAGAGAAGCTTGAGAAAACAGGACCAAACTAAGGATCTTTAATTTAATACCAAATCATTGATGTGAAATGCAGTTGTAATAATAACAGATCTGTTGCTTCGCTGGCTTGCAGCTGCATGCGACTATTTTAGAGAACCGTAAGGTCAAACAAAATGACCCCCAACCCCAACCCAATAGATAAATAGATATGTTGAATTTCATTTTTTTCACCCCTTTTCATTTGTGGGGGCTTATTATATAGATTTTGTTTTTTTTAGGGAAGCTTATTATATAGATGTATGTTGAATCTTTATTCAGAATTATTGGTCACTGTTGGAACAAAATGTATGAACAACTCTCTTTTGGATAGGGGGAGATTGTTGAAACAAAATGTATGAACAACTCTCTTTAAGGTTTTGATGATAACAAAGTGTTAAAAAGAAAATTGGTATTGCTAATGCTTTGTTCTAAGTGTGCAGAACCATGTTCTTAATGTTGGTTAATTAATATTGGTTTTGGAAGAACAAGCTAAGAGCAAGAAGGAAAGCATTGAAGCTTATGTTGCAAGGCTGAAGCAAGACTGTGTCTGAAGGAAGCTTCTGAAGACTGAGTCTGAAGGAAGCTTCTGAAGACTGAGTCTGAAGAGAGGTTCTGAAGACTGCGTCTGAAGGGAGAGTCTGAAGGCAGCTTCTGAAGACTGAGTCTGAAGGTCAACAGAAGTTAACGTCTGAAGAGTGCTTCTGAAGGTCAACATAAGTCAACGTCTGAAGAGTGCTTCTGAAGGTCAACAAAAGTCAACGTATGAAGGCAGCGTCTGATGAACAGTGCGTCTGAAGCCTGCTTCTGAAGTGTGCTTCTGATCCGTACGTCTGAAGACCAGCTTCTGAAGAGAAGCTTCTGAAGTCTGAGTTCCTGAAGTAGCTGCTGTCACTATCAGCATTAAATGCCTGGAATGTCAGAACAACAGTTGTCTCCTTGGCTCAAACATTCCCCAACTTTTAAGGAAAGAATTCAAACTTTGTGTGCTCTGTTTTTACGCACATAATGTCAGCTGGACATAGCCTCTCTTGCAACGGCTCTTTGCTGAAATCCTGGGCAATCTCAACAGCTCTTTTTTTCTCTATAAAAGGGTGAAGATTTGAAGAAGATTGCTAAGACTCTGTACAGATATACAAGCTGCAAAAAACCTGAACTGCAATACTCTGTTTTTCGTATCTGTCACAAAATAACTTAGGAATTCTTACAATTTGTTTATCTTAGAATTCCTTAAGTGTTAGAGTCTTATTTGAGTTGTATTTTGTGAACACCTCTGATATTTGATCAAGTGTTCAACACAAACTTATTTTCTGTTGTAAAATCAGTTTGAAACCCAAAGTCTTAGCCTGCGTGCTAAGCAACCAGAAGTCTCATTACTTTGTGTTCTGAGCAATTAGAAGTCTCTTAGCTTTGTGCTTTGAGCAGGGAAGTCTCTTGACTGTGTTTCTTGAGCATTGGAAGTCTCTTGACTTAGTGTCTTGAACATCGGAAGTCTCTTGACTGTGTGTCTTGAGCAGGGAAGTCTCTTGACTTAGTGTCTTGAGCATTAGAAGTCTCTTACTAGGTGTTTGAGCATTGAAGTCTCTTACCTTTGTGGTTTGAGCAATTGTAATCAGTTTGATTATAGTTCAAATCTCTTGTTAGTAACAAGGGGACTAGACTACTTCCAACTTGTGGAAGGAACTAGTATAAAAACATCTTGTGTCTCTCTTTCCCTTTCTCTCCTTTATTCTATACCGCTGCAATTAACTCTGACTAACAGTTCAAAATCTGATTCTGAACTTGTTCATAAGTTTTAAAGAAAGGAAAAAGTGTCCACACAATTCAACCCCCCCTTCTTGTGTGTTTTTCTCACCTTCAGTTGGTATCAGAGCTCCGGTTCTGATATTCAATCACTTAACAGTGAGTCAGTATTGATCCTGAGAAAAACATGTCTTCTGGTAATTATGGTGAATCTACATCCAGAAGTGGTGGTGGTGGCTATGGTACAGATAACAAGAAATCTCACTCACACAATAAACCCCCTATGTTTAGTGGTGATGCTGAGAAATTCTCATGGTGGAAAAGCAAAATGTACAGCCACATTATTGGTATTGATGACTCCTTATGGGATATAATAGAAGATGGAATCTCTATTCCAGTTGATGAAGAAGGAGTGGCTATTAACAGAAGAGGGTTGACTGATGCTGAGATGAAAATCTACAGGAAGCATCACAATGTTAGAGGAATCATTGTGGACTCTTTACCCCACAATGAGTATCTCAAACTGAATGACAAATCAACAGCAAAGGCTATCTTCACTTCTCTATGCTCCAACTATGAAGGAAATAAAAAGGTTAGAGAAGCAAAGGCAAACCTTCTAGTTCAGCAGTATTAGCTGCTCAGAATGCAGGAGAATGAAAATATTGAGGCTATGTTCTCAAGATTTCAGACTCTAGTTTATGGACTTCAGATTCTGAAGAAAAGCTACACTACTGCTGATCATGTGAACAAGATCCTCAGAAGCTTGCCATCTAAATGGAGACCTAAGGTGAGTGCTATTGAGGAAGCTAAAGATTTAAATACTTTAAGTATTGAAGATCTTATAAGCTCTCTCAAGGTGCATGAACTGGGACTCAATAAAGATGAACCAGTTAGAAGTTCTGAGTCTGTAGCACTTAAATCCAAAGGAAAGTTTTCAAAAGCTCTAAAAGCTTCAGAATCTGATGAAGAATTTCCCGAGGGAAGTTCTGAAGAGGATTCAGAAGCTGAAGAGCTAGAAATGCTTTCCAAAAGAATTAAGTTCTTGCTGCAAAGACAAAATAAATCTTCTAACAGGAGCAGCAACTTCAAAGGATCTAGTTCCAAGAAGGAAGAACAAAAGGGCTGCTCAAACTGCAAGCAAACTGGTCATCACAAAGCTGAATGTCCTGAGTTACAGAAGGATAAACTCAAGAAAACCAGTTCAAGATCAAGCAACTTCAAAGACAGATTCAGGAAAAGTCTTATGGCTACATGGGATGAGCTTATCAATGAATCTAAGTCTGAGAATGAAGATGAGGAAGAAGCAAATCTGGGCTTGATTGCAATAGTATCTTCTGATGAGGAATCTGGATCAGAATCTGACAAGGAAAATGAAGCAGAATCAAATTTGAATCTGGTTGCAAATGTATCTTCTGATGAAGAATCAGGTTCAGGCTCTGACAATGAGGTATTTTCTGAACTCACTAGATCTGATCTTGTTGAGACAGTTAAGGAACTTATGAACCACCTCAGCAGCAAGTTAAATCAATCTAAAACTTTGAAAAAGAAAAATAACTTGCTGACTGATAAGAATCTTCGACTTCAGAATCATATCAATGATATTGATGAAGAAGTTAAAGAGCTCAGAGAAATGGTTCATAAGAAACCTGATGAAGTTCCTAGTGAACATGAAACTGCACTTCAAGACTTTATTTTGGCTGGAATCAACAGAAGCAAAGTTGCTTCTATGATTTATAATATCAGCAGAAACAAAGGAGAAGGAATTGGTTTCAAAAATGATTCATTTAATTTTTCAAATGAAATAAACCTTCTATCTTGTTCTGATGATAATATAAATGTCACTAAGGTATTGTTTGCACCTGCATCTGATAATTCTGAGAATCAGAATTCAGCAGAAACTGAAACTGCTGAGTCTGAAGTTCTGAACTACTCAGAATCTGAAACTTCTGACCCTAAGGGAAAGATGAAGGCAGAAGTTAAAGTTTTGCCAAAGTCTAAACCAAAAGGTCCTAAGTCTAAGACTATGAGAAAATCAGACTCTAAACCTGAGAAGGTTCAAAGTCTGAAGAGTTCAGAACCTGAGACAAGTAAGTCTCAGAATCTGGGAAATTCAGATTTAAATTTTCAAAAGGCTGTGTTTAATAAGCCAGTTTATTCAAAACCTTTTCAAAACCAGAATGTCAGGCAAAGCAAACAAAAGAAAGCCAACATGTCATCTATTTCTGGTTATATTAAGAAAGGTCAGAAAGTCTGCCTTGTGTCTGAAGCTAGCAAAACTGCAGTTCTTAACAACTCAGAACCTTCTACTTCTGAATCCAAGATTCTGAACAAATCAGAATCAAAGACTCTTAAGTCTAAAGTTCTGAAGAAATCAGAACCCAAGTGTTCAATGGTTCAAACTCTGAACAACTCAGAACCAAAGACCTTCAAGTCTCAGGTTCTGAAGAAATCTGAGTCAAGACCATTGAAAACTCAGGTTCTGAAGAACTCAGTTTCTAAAAACAAGACTTATTCAAGATTAAAGGATTCACATTCAAAGTATCTGAACAAGTCTGAGTTCTATAGCTCAAGACATAAGTTGCAAAAGGCTGAACCTTTCAGGACTAACCCAAGAGGACCCATATGGGTACCCAAGTCAGAAATCATCTCTGTTTCAGATATGATCAAATGCCAAAGAAAAGGTGAAGTCCTGGTGCCTGGACATTGGCTGCTGGCATTGCAGAACAAAAGACAAGTCTATGTTCCAAACCCTGATCATGAAAGAGGGAGGAACTGTGGAATCTGGAAGAAACCACAAAGACTGGACCATTGGTGCTGAGCTCTGCAGAAACTGATACTTCTCCTAAAGCAAATCAAGAACATTGCTGGAACAAAAATGGGGGTTCAGCAACAAACTAAATGAACAAGGAGAGGTGGATCAGAAGCCCACATAGAGGTATGATTGTTCTCAGTTATACTTAATAGATTCTACATAAGTTGGAAATGTATCAGATTCATTAAATCAGCACAACTTTCTTTGTGATAATACTGTTGTAATCTGGTTGTCAAAAATTCCAATTCACATTCAAGAACCAAGCATTTTTGAACTTAAACTTCATTTTATTAAGAGATTTTGTTCAGAAAAATAGATTTAAACTTATTAAAAAAAATCTGAACAATGCATTTCATCTCTTTGAAAAATTTGCTTGAATCTGAATAAAAACTGAGTTCCTGAGTTTATCAGAAGCTAAGACTTATCAGTCACTCATTTTGAGAGTCTGAAGAAAGTTAAGCATCAGAAAAACTTCAGAGTCTGAGCTTCAGAATCTGGATTTTCTGACTTCTGAATCTGTATAGTTATCTAATTTTTGGTCAGAATCTGATAAGTATAACCCTGGGCAATGATGATTTAAAGCTTTGAAAGTTATACTTTGTCCCTCCCAAAGTCATCAATATGAAAATGTGTTGTTCTGTTTTCAATTCTGAAATGTTTAACAAACACAGACACATTTTTTTTTTGCTCAAATTAGTTTCAAACATGTTCAGTCTTTCAGAACTTATTTAAAAAATTGGTATCAGTTTTATCTGAAAGAATTCAGCAGCACTGAACTAAATGCTATACTTTTTCAGTTTTCTGAAATGCGTTCAGTAGTGCTAAAACCCTCAGTTGGTATATGATCTGAACAATTTTGTCTAAAATAGTTCAGTGATACTGAACAGATTACACTGAACAACTGTGTCTGAACAAGAATGCTCTGATCAGAATGCTCTGAACAATCCTTTTTATGCTTCTGAACATCATTCTATTTTTAAATGCAATGTCATATACTCATTTTTGATCAAGTCTGCTCTGATGTTCATCTTTGCTGCTTGATTACCTATATGATTGCATAATTATCTCACATGTTTTCAAACTCTCTTAAAATTCTGGAAATTTTTCTTTTCTGAAATTTTCTTTTTGTTGATGACAAAAGGGGGAGAAAAAAAGAAAACAAGTATTAAGGCTCCTGAGCTCAGAATATATAAGTTAATTCTGTCAGTTAATTAACTTATGAGAGTGAGTAAAAGGTATTAAGGCCTGAGCTCAGAACATAAGTTAATTTCTGTCAGTTAACTTATGAGAACTGCTTTTAATCTCTGATAAGGGGAGAAAAAGTTCTGAATTAAAATTTTTTGTGAGTATAGATTACTCTTAGTGAGTTGAAATGAATTTAAATAACAAGGATAAGACTCAGGGAGCTTACAAAACTCATCCTGTGGATTATCAGACTTAGGGGGAGAGCTTACAAACCTCATAACCTGAAGTCAACTTGTTATTTATAATTCTGAGTGAAAATTTCACCTTATTGTTTTAAGTTAAATTTAATTTACATGGATAAGAATCAAGGGGAGCTTGCAAACCTAACCTTGAGGATTATCAGACCTAGAGGGAGCTTGCAAACCTCTCCTGAAGTCAACTTGTTAATTAAACTTAACAACAATTTTGAAATTCTCACATTTTTTATTTAAACTGAATTTAATTAACCTGGATCAGACTCAGGGGGAGCTTACAAACCTCATACCCTGCAGTCAACTTGTTAATTAAATTAACAACAATTTTCTATTAATACTTATGTTTGTCATCATCAAAAAGGGGGAGATTGTTGGAACAAAATGTATGAACAACTCTCTTTTGGATAGGGGAGATTGTTGAAACAAAATGTATGAACAACTCTCTTTAAGGTTTTGATGATAACAAAGTGTTAAAAAGAAAATTGGTATTGCTAATGCTTTGTTCTAAGTGTGCAGAACCATGTTCTTAATGTTGGTTAATTAATATTGGTTTTGGAAGAACAAGCTAAGAGCAAGAAGGAAAACATTGAAGCTTATGTTGCAAGGCTGAAGCAAGACTGTGTCTGAAGGAAGCTTCTGAAGACTGAGTCTGAAGGAAGCTTCTGAAGACTGAGTCTGAAGGGAGGTTCTGAAGACTGCGTCTGAAGGGAGAGTCTGAAGGCAGCTTCTGAAGACTGAGTCTGAAGGTCAACAGAAGTTAACGTCTGAAGAGTGCTTCTGAAGGCAACATAAGTCAACGTCTGAAGAGTGCTTCTGAAGGTCAACAAAAGTCAACGTATGAAGGCACCGTCTGATGAACAGTGCGTCTGAAGCCTGCTTCTGAAGTGTGCTTCTGATCCGTACGTCTGAAGACCAGCTTCTGAAGTCTGAGTTCCTGAAGTAGCTGCTGTCACTATCAGCATTAAATGCCTGGAATGTCAGAACAACAGTTGTCTCCTTGGTTCAAACATTCCCCAGCTTTTAAGGAATGAATTCAAACTTTGTGTGCTCTGTTTTTATGCACACAATGTCAGCTGGACATAGCCTCTCTTGCAACGACTCTTTGCTGAAATCCTGGGCAATCTCAATAGCTCTTTTATTCTCTATAAAAGGGTGAAGATTTGAAGAAGATTGCTAAGACTCTGTACAGATATACAAGCTGCAAAAAAACCTGAACTGCAATACTCTGTTTTTCGTATCTGTCACAAAATAACTTAGGAATTCTTACAATTTGTTTATCTTAGAATTCCTTAAGTGTTAGAGTCTTATTTGAGTTATATTTTGTGAACACCTCTGATATTTGATCAAGTGTTCAACACAAACTTATTTTCTGTTGTAAAATCAGTTTGAAACCCAAAGTCTTAGCCTGCGTGCTAAGCAACCAGAAGTCTCATTACTTTGTGTTCTGAGCAATTAGAAGTCTCTTAGCTTTGTGCTTTGAGCAGGGAAGTCTCTTGACTGTGTGTCTTGAGCATTGGAAGTCTCTTGACTTAGTGTCTTGAGCATTGGAAGTATCTTGACTGTGTGTCTTGAGCAGGGAAGTCTCTTGACTTAGTGTCTTGAGCATTAGAAGTCTCTTACTAGGTGTTTGAGCATTGAAGTCTCTTACCTTTGTGGTTTGAGCAATTGTAATCAGTTTGATTATAGTTCAAATCTCTTGTTAGTAACAAGGGGACTAGACTACTTCCAACTTGTGGAAGGAACTAGTATAAAAACATCTTGTGTCTCTCTTTCCCTTTCTCTCCTTTATTCTATACCGCTGCAATTAACTCTGAGTAACAGTTCAGAATCTGATTCTGAACTTGTTCATAAATTTTAAAAAAAGGAAAAAGTGTCCACACAATTCAACCCTCCCTTCTTGTGTGTTTTTCTCACCTTCAGTCACTTCTTCCATATGATATGTCTTGAAAAATGAGAGATCCACAATTATTTTTGGTCATTTCATTTGTTCACCTACCAAAAAAGAAAATAAAAAACCCTACAAAAGTACAAATTTTCCACGTGATATCAATGAAAGTTGTGCCCTATCTCTAATTTGCTTCTAGAAACTCCATAAGCTTTGCATAGGCAATAAGAGTGATTTGACAGCTGATGATAAATTTCAACGTTATGTGGATTGATTTCCTTACTTGGGTGAAGTTTGGTTTGTAAATTAGAATAACTGACCCTACCTACAAAGTGACTATGTCTCCTGAATTCTTAGACCAGTTTGGTTGTTTGGTTTTGCCCTGTCCGTTTTATGCGTAGGGTGGGTAAAAAAACCAAAAAACCAAACCGAACTGCTGAACTGAACCAAACTAAAAAAAAAACCTGAACCATTACTAATAGTTCTAGAACTGAACTGAAACAGTTCGGTTCAGTTCAAAACAATTCGGTTCGGTTCGAAACAGTTTGGTTCGGTTCGAAACAGTTTGGTTCGGTTTTACCTTCTAAAATTCGATTTTGTTTGGTTTTTTATATTTTTTTTCAATGGTACCAATAATAACAGTTCGGTTCAGTTCGAAACAGTTCGGTTCGGTTTCGAACAGTTCGGTTCAGTTCAAAATCCAAACAGTTCGGTTCGGTTCAGTTATTTTAAATTTATCAAACAGATCAATTCGGTTCGTTTCAGTTTTCATCCCGAACCGAACCATGCCCACCCCTATTTATGCGGGGAGCCTTGTGATATTTAATATGCTGATTTAAAAAAAATTAATTATCCATTCACGAAAAATATAATACAATTATACATTTTTTAAGTTTCTCCTTCTTCCAACTACAATTGTGTTTCATTCAATTGAGTTTTTACGGTAGCCATATTCATCTTACATTTACTAATTTTACCTTTCACATTCCTCATTTGAATCTTCATCACTTTTATATGCCTCTCTAACTTAATCTTTATCCCTTCCATATTCCTCTCCAAATTGATTAACTTTGGCTTCTTAAAACTAAGCTCTTGTAGCCTTTGACACAATAAATTCACCCCCAACATGAAAAAGTTAGAATAGACATATTCTTTCCTTCAAAAAAAAAGAATAGACATATTCTTATGCACCGTTATAGGACCTATAAATGTCCCTGAATTTCACATTAAATGCACGTGGTTTGTTACATGGCAGATGGGTGGAACGCCAAATAAACATGATAAAAACGCAAAAAATCAAATTGGCTGTGTAAGAAATTTGACTTACTAATGACTAACGTACTACTCCCATTTTTATGTATGGGAGTAAGAGATGCGTTAAATTGTGGTCCAAAGGGTATAACTATTGGATGCAAAAGTTAGTTAAACTAGTTTTTTTTTTTGTGTTTGTCTGCACATGTTAAAGCAATTAAGAGTGAATTTTTTTTATTAAAAAACAACAATTATTTATTAAAAAGATAGATATTTAATAAAAAAATAAGATTTGCTAAAAAAAATCTCATTAGTTAAAGCTAATTAGTTGTATGTACTATAGTTAGTTGTTCTTATTGACTATATATAAGTTTTATTGCTTCCTTTGATGTAATAAAATCTCATTATTTTTTGTTGTGAACTGGATATCTTCTCAACGTAAACTGTAAAGTCAGATAAAACCACAATAAGTGACAAAGTTCTCCCTAAAAAATAATCAAATCTTATTATTCGTACGTACAATTTTTGTATTACTTTCTATACTTTCATATCTCTTATTTAATTAAGGCTCCCAAAAAAAAGTAATGTGTTTACCAATTTACTAATTAAGTATAAAAATAAAAAAGGAACCGGGTAAGATAATAGTACTAGTATTTAAGGAATCTTTAAATAAAAAAGATCCGAGTCTTGCTAATCGGTGTCCCACGGGCACTATTTAAAGAATCCTTAAATAAAAAGTTTGCCTTGAAAATATAAGTTTTTATTTTTGATGAAGTAATGATTATACTACCTTTTTTTTTATAAAAACTTACATATTTTGGTTGCTTAACCAATTCGCCTAAGGCACTCGTTAGAATTCTCCATAAAAGAATGTATGTAGCTAGAGTAGACATGTTGTAACTTGTATGCTGGTTGGACAGCGAGGGTGAGAGTGGAGTTGAAAAAAATTAAGTTGAAAGAAAAAATAATGGGATTCGTGTTTAAAGAAAGACAAGAAGAACAAACCTTATTCTCCTATTCTGGCAATACTAAATATCTGAAATATTTCTATACAAATACCTTACTTTTCTGCCACACCCTTATATAAAAATACTATAATTGGTGGATCTTCTTGGATTCATCCTTATTCTCTCTTTCTCTCTCACACTCACTCATTCAGAAATAGGGGTACTCCAAATTAATCAAAAGCAACAATAGTCAAGATGGGGAGGGCACCTTGCTGTGACAAAGCAAACGTGAAGAAAGGACCTTGGTCACCAGAAGAAGATGACAAGCTCAAATCCTACATCCAACAACATGGAACCGGTGGTAACTGGATCACTTTGCCACAAAAGATTGGTATAATTATATATCAATATCAATATAGTATATATATTAACCTAGCTAGCTTATCAATTAATTATTCAGCAAAGAAAGTTTTCCTAGAATCTTTAAAGAGTTTTGTTTTTGAATAATTAGGTCTTAAGCGATGTGGCAAGAGTTGTCGGCTGAGGTGGCTAAACTATCTTCGCCCTAACATCAAGCACGGTGGTTTCACCGAAGAAGAAGACAACATCATTCGCAGCCTTTATGTTACTATTGGAAGCAGGTAAGTGTATTATGTATATATATATATTTAGTGACAATAACATGCGTTTATAACGCAAAACAGTTGAGCTTGATTAATTTCGGTTTAATTAATGATGGATTACCGGTTTGTTTGATACATGTACCTACATAGATGGTCGGTGATTGCGGGCCAATTGTCGGGAAGAACCGACAATGATATAAAGAACTATTGGAACACAAAACTGAAAAAGAAGCTTTTAGGGAAGCATCGTAAAGAACAACAATTACAAGCACGTAATAAATTATTAGCTAGTGCTAATCGTACTGTTTTTAATGTTAATCATGAGAGCAATGGAAGAAGGAGTGAGAATTCTTCATCTAATTTGATTTCTGATCAACATGTTTTACAGCCATATTGTTGGCCACAAAATATTCATCCATCGTTGACCTACACAAACCAAGGTTCTAGTTTCAACGATCAAGATTCTATTAGAAAATTTCTAATCAAGCTTGGAGGAAGATTCTCTAATGAAGATGATTATTATCAATTACATGATGGTGGTTTTCTTTCAAGACAACAAGTTCATGAAGAACAGCAAGCAAATGATATTTCTAATTGCATCAACTCTATTAACAGCAACCAAGTCTTGCAATATTTCTCTCAAACTCAAACTAATCAATATTGTGTTGAGGGAGCAAGACCAAAATTGGTACAAGGACAAGGAAGTTTCATTGAAACAACAACATCTAGTAGTAATAATAATTATTATCCACAAAAGTTAAGTGGGTTGGAATTAATATATGGAGAGGACATGGATGGTACAATTTGTGGACAAAGTAGTAACTGGGGTGAGACTGATCAGAGCAGTAGTAGTATGATATATCCTCCTTTCGTTGCATCCAATTTCCAAGAAGAAAAGCCACAAGAATGTGTATTTCAAGAGTTGAGTTACCCTAGGGAGCTATAACTATATTATATGGCATCATGTACATTACTATGATCTATATTGCTGGATGGAGTTGGGATTATACAATAGCAATTTGTAGAAGGGAAAAAAAGCTTGTATTAATTTGATTCCCATATATATTATAAACTTTAGCTAGATATATGTATGTAATTAACTAGAGATATAGAATTTGTGTGCTGTTTTAGACTTTTTCATGTGCTGAATCGTTGTCAATGCAGTACTTTTAATTAAATTGTTTGTGAATTTTAATCATCGTATATCATTGCGTTCTAACTAGATAGTTTGTAGCACTGGCCATGGATCTAAATTGAAGTGCAGAAACTACTAATTCACACAACTTACGTGAGGTTCCTGCCTTAGAAACACGTGTGTCGATAGATATATTCAAGCATATAATTTGTCACAAAACTCAACTATATTTAGCTGGTACGTACGCATACAGGCATACTGTTATTTTCACATATTTATAGTATAAAACAAAATTCTAGGCAGTGGTAGGATAGAGCATTAGGGAATAGGGATGGTGTCATATTAACATATCATTACAACTAGTCAAGCACTAGATAACGTGAGATTTTTTATTTTATGTTTATATAAAATATGGAAATGATATAATTTATAGTGAGTCATTCGTAAAGATGAATGTGATTTACTTTATCAACTGATTCAATGAATAAAAGTGCATGCATATGTGTTTTCATAGAGTCTGTTTGGTAAGGCACAAAAACAAACTTATGTTTTATAGCTTATAGCTTATAAGCTTGTCTGACAAAAAAAGACCTGTTTGGTAACAGTCTTTTCGTCAGGAGCTTATAGCTTATTTTTCAGACGTTATTTCAAGTAGCGTTTGAGCTTATAGTTTATTGTTTTTTCTTCCTCTTTTACCCTTATTATTTTATTTAAAATCTTTTTTTTTACCCTTTACAATTTATTAATATAACTGCATCATAAATACCAATGTCTCTTGTGCTAATAAATATCCACTTCTTTTTCAAAAAAAAAAAATCACTTCCTTTCGTTGCTATATACGGCATACCTTCGGTTTTTTTTTTTTTTTTTACAAATCAATATACTTTTTTTTACATGCAAATCAATATACCTTCAATTGTGTTTAGATTTGATGAAAATATACCTTTTGTTATTTTGAACTAAATAAAATTAACTTCTATATGTACAATATACTTTATTATTATTATTATTATTATTATTATTATTATTATTATTATTATTAATGTATTTTGTTCTTGTCTTCATAAAAAATTGAATGATATAAAAATATCCTTTTATATCATTTTACATCTATCAGCTAGTTGAACCGCTAATTTTACCAAACACTTCAATTAGCTTATCAGTCATAAGTCATCAGCTATAAGCTATCAGCTATCAGCCATCAGTCATCAGTCATAAGCTATCAGCTATCCGCTATTTTTGCCAAACTGACCCATAAAGGAAAATGTTGGATTCAACGAAAATATGCTTCACTGGATTTTCACGACATGATGTGGCACCTATTAATTGGCTATTTAACACCAATGCCCATGTTTTCCGCCAAGGTCAAATAGTCAAACTGTTAGCAATTAAAGCATTATACGTTCGTGATTATTTCAGGATGAAATAATTCGCTTTATATAGCAGTCCTCAGGGACGGATCTATTCATGTTGGTGTGGGGGTTAGTGCATGCACTAACATTTCAAACTTGTTCAAATATATACCATGTAATATTTAATTTAACTCTTCATTATACTAATTGTTAATGCTTTTTAATGTGTTGTTTTTCAAAAAACGCAAAGTAATAATAATTGTCCAGTAGAACCAACCAATGTGTTGAGTGAATTGTTTGTAATTTTTAAAATTATGAGGTGTTGTTTTAAATTTTTATACTTTTTATATACATTAAATTAAATTAAATTAAATTACAAAAATAAACTTAAACGTGTTTTTTATGAGTCATTTTGATCTTTAAATGTGTTATCTAGTATTTAATTTGGCCCTCAAATATATTTTTGCTTGATAAATTTGGCCCTCAAATATAAGTCTATGGACCTACCATTACCATTTTTGAGTTGTTTGCTTATAAAGTCAAAGAAGTCACAACCATATAAAAGCTCACACATACTCCTATCTTGGCTCACTGAGTGTATATATATGTGGTTGATTACAGTTGTATTATTTTTAGATGAATTTTTTTTTTACTAAGGATATTGTCATGTAAGCAAGGTCATGATTTGTTAGAATTCGTTGACTTTTATGTTAAAATGAGCAGCTAATGATTTTGTCATTAATTAGTTTCAAACTTCAGCCCCAATGTTATCTAATCCTTTCAACAATTACATAGTTACACAAAATATTCTCTCATCCCCTCTTTTATGAGACCTCAACTTGTGTTCTGTGCCTTCAGTCAGAAGAGTACGTAGCAAGCAAAAAGGTAAAAGTCCAGTGAAAGAGTGTGATATGTGTGGGAGTTGAACATTAATTTACTAACAGTTTAATTTGAATCATTAAATTTTAAATTAATCGTCTAGATTAATTATTGTGTGTAACTACGAGAAAATTTTATTGAAGGGAATTTGGGTTAGTATATTTTGTGTCATATTCATAAGAAAAATATTTAGAAATACTTAAAAGACTAATAAACTCCTTTTGTATACAAAGAAACAATTATTTCATTAATCAGACACAATGAAACGATTTTTTTTTTTTTGAACAGCTAAATGTATTAAAGCTAACAATCCCTTGAGAAAAGGGGGATTGCTGCCAACAGCAAAATGTACAGCTGCCCCAGCGCTAGGCAATGCAGGGACTAAAAGAGAACAAGAACATAAACTCCCCAAACCAAGCTCACAGCTGCCTAGAGCAATAAGAAAAGGAAAAACAGTAGCCAAGCCAAAAACCACCAGCAGCAGCAGCCGCCAGAACCCTGTCCAGCTACAAGCTCCCGCGAAAAACGCTCCGACAAAAACAGAACGCACCACAACCCTATCGAACTAAGCATTCACGAGGGTTCCAACACCATTCGTAATACAAGCTCGGACCGATTTTTAGCTTATTCAAGCTCCAAATCCATGAGAGAACCTTAATATTATCCACCACCACATCAACCTCAAAAGTACCATTATTAAAAATCATGTCGTTTCTCGCCTTCCAAATCACCCACAAGGTATCATACCAAATTAACCAAAAACCTTGTCTAAGCTTTTTAGAAGACACCTCTTTCGACCAACACTCCAAATGCACAAAAAGGTTATTAGGCACAATAAAATAACATTGGAGCCAAGACATAAGCTTTTTCCAAACCCGTTGGATCTCATCGCAATGCAAGAAGAGGTGCACTCCCGTTTCCTCCCTTAACCCACAAAAAACACAACTTCTAGAATTTTCTGCTTCCAAAATACCTCTATTTGCTAAATTAACTCTTGTTGGAATCCGATTAATGAGTGTTGCCCAAACAAATGCCAACACTTTCGTTGGTGCTCGACTCTTCCAAAGATAACCAAACACCACCTCTTCAATACTATCCATATCCCCCTCCACCAACCACAACCCCTCAAGCAACTTATAGCAAGAATTAACCGTAAAAACACCTTCTACTCCCGGACACCACCTCCAAACATCCTCATCCTCCCCTATCGTCACCCCTTCCAACAAAAGAAACAAATTTTGAAGAATCACCCTTTCCCACACAAAAAGTTCTCTACGCCAAGTAAACTCCCAATTCCTCCCCTCCTCGCTCCTATTCCACAACTCTCCCACCAAAATATTCTTTTGAGTCGAAATATTGAAAAGTCTCGAAAAAAGTTCACATAGTACCCCTTCGGCATCCAACTATCATTCCAAAAACTAGTAGCCATACCATTTCCAATCTTTCTTCTCACCTTTGTTTTGAACCAAGGTTCACCACTATTACCTTCCAAGGTCATCAAATCCTTCCACCAATTTGACGCAAATCTCCGCCAAGTTCCGCCACTTCTAATACCCAAGCTCCCCACTTGCTCCCCATATTTATCCTCAAGCACCCTCTTCCATAAGGAGCCATTATCGTTAAGAAGCCTCCATCTCCACTTAGCAAGGAGACTAAGGTTTACTAGCTTAATGTCCCTTACCCCCAAACCTCCCTTATTCCTAGGTTGACAAACACGTCTCCACTTCACCCAACATAACCTCCTACTTCCCATTCCCCTTCCCCAAAGAAAATTCCTTTGGATTTTCACAATCGACTTCACCACCTTCATCGGCAATTTCATCAAAGAAAGAAAAAAAATAGGAATTGAGTTAAGGACCGAATTAAGGAGAACAATGCGCCCTCCTAAACTAATGTACCTATTGCCCCAAGAGAGAAGCCTTCTTTTTAATTGCTCCACCAAAGGTTCCCAAGTTTCCACTTTCCTAGGATTAGCACCCACCGGAAGATCCAAGTCCATAAAAGGCAAGACCCCTTTCCGGCAATTTAAGAAGGAACACGCCATATCCATAAATTCCGGAGCTACATTCACACCAATCAAGCAACTTTTATGAAAATTTACCTTTAGACCCGAAACCATTTCAAACCCTCTCAACAATGCTTTCAAAGTCCACAAATTCTCCACACTAGCTTCACCAATACAAATCGTATCATCCGCGTATTGGAGATGAGAGAGAGTTACACCACCCCTTTTGACTTCAAAGCCTTTGAACATGTTCCGCTCCACCGCATTCCTCATCAAACCACTAAATCCCTCCGCCACTAGGAGAAAAAGAAATGGGGCTAAGGGATCCCCTTGTTTTAAGCCCCTTTGGATATTAATCTCCTCCGTTGGACACCCATTCACTAGAATTGACATACTCCCACCGAACACACACGCCTTCATCCAAGCTCTCTATTTACCACAAAAGCCACACCTTTTCAACATATACTCCAAGAAACCCCAATCCGAGTCATATGTCTTTTCAAAATCCACCTTAAGAATTAAGCATTCTCTTTTCCTTCTTCTAGCTAGATCCACCACTTCATTAACTATCAAGACTCCCTCCACCAAATGTATACCTTTAAGGAATGACGATTGGAAAGTAGAAATTATAGGATCCATCACCTTTGATAAGCGCGCAACAAGGACCTTAGCAAGCAACTTATAAAGACTTCCCAAAAGGGAAATAGGCCTAAATATACTTGACAGTTGCATTGTGTTTTCAATGTGGAATATGAACAATAAGTAATGTTTTTTTTTCATTAAGTTTCTCCTAGTTAAGCGAAAGTCCCATTGAATGATAGAGCCTAGGCAAAAAGTAAAAGACCTTTCTTCTAGTTAATTGAGACCAAAAAGGCATAGAGCTATAGTAATTAGTTAATCACATTAAAACTGCACAAATTGAAGCAAGGCATAGATAGAGCTAAAAAGTAGTAAAAACAAACAACTCAAAAAGAGTTTGCTAAATAAACTAATACTACAATTAGTTGCTTAAACAACAATTTATTACAAATATGAATGATATGTTCTGTAAAGTACATGGAATTATGGGAATATCCCGCAGCCAGAAAAAACACAAGAGAACAATCCCACAACATAATACAAAGGAATTTAAAAACTTGATACCTTACAGAATTTAATATAATGATTAAAAATTGAGCATGCATCAAACAAAATAACATAATCCGTGATTGAAGCCCTAGCTATCGGCAGGGCATTCCCTAAATTGAGCATGCATCTGATATTAAATTTTGACGCGTAAACCTCCTAGTGTAACAAATGCTTATTAATCTGCGGCGGTTTAAAACTCCCTCAAAATTAAAACAATTTTTCCACTTTTTTTCACCAATCCCGCTAGATTTTCACGTGTGGCCCACTTATTTTTCCATCTCCGCCTCTTTTATTTTATTTCATAAAAAAAACCTAAAGAACCTCTCTTTTTCACCTTTCCCACTTTCTCTCTTTCTCAATCTTCAGAACCTCTCTTTCTCAATCTCCAGAATCGTAATAAAAACTGATTTTATACATGTACTACTCCATATTCTATACACATTGTATTATCTTTAATAAGAAAAGTATAATATCTTGTAACAATATCTCATATTCAAAAAAGAAATATGCATTTTTTTACAAATGGGCAAAAAATATTAAAAAGATAAAGAAGAGTATAAGAAATACTATAACCAAATATAATGCGCTTTTACTTTTTATTGTCATCAATATTGTTCAATGAATTTTCCTTTCAAAAAAAATATCGTTCAATGAATTTTAAAAGTTGTTAAATGTATCATCTCTTTTAACATAATTGAATTACATCATATTAATATTGATTTGCCAAGTATTTTTTTCTTACAAATATTAACTTTTTCTTTCACATATAAAAAATCTTGTTTAATTTAAAAAATGCCAACAAACGAAAGGAAAAGGTTGGTAGATCGTTAATTAGATGCATCCTCACAACACAGGGAATATAAACCTCCCATTCAATTTCAGATGCTTTCACATATTCTGGCTATAGTTATCAGCCTCCAACTAGTGTGAAAAATGGAGAAATTATAGGACAAACAAACCGATCGATGATTCAACTAAACATCATCGTTCATCACGTCCAGCAAAAAATATTTAAGTCTATGGACCTACCATTACCATTTTTGAGTTGTTTGCTTATAAAGTCAAAGAAGTCACAATCATATAAAAGCTCACACATACTCCTATCTGGGCTCACTGAGTGTATATATATGTGGTTGATTACAGTTGTATTATTTTTAGATGAATTTTTTTTTACTAAGGATATTGTCATGTAAGCAAGGTCATGATTTGTTAGAATTCGTTGACTTTTATGTTAAAATGAGCAGCTAATGATTTTGTCATTAATTAGTTTCAAACTTCAGCCCCAATGTTATCTAATCCTTTCAACAATTACATAGTTACACAAAATATTCTCTCATCCCCTCTTTTATGAGACCTCAACTTGTGTTCTGTGCCTTCAGTCAGAAGAGTACGTAGCAAGCAAAAAGGTAAAAGTCCAGTGAAAGAGTGTGATATGTGTGGGAGTTGAACATTAATTTACTAACAGTTTAATTTGAATCATTAAATTTTAAATTAATCGTCTAGATTAATTATTGTGTGTAACTACGAGAAAATTTTATTGAAGGGAATTTGGATTAGTATATTTTGTGTCATATTCATAAGAAAAATATTTAGAAATACTTAAAAGACTAATAAACTCTTTTTGTATACAAAGAAACAATTATTTCATTAATCAGACACAATGAAACGATTCTACGGTACACCTGTAGATATACTTGACAGTTGCATTGTGTTTGCAATGTGGAATATGAAAAATAAGTAATGTTTTTTTTTTCATTAAGTTTCTCCTAGTTAAGCGAAAGTCCCATTGAATGATAGAGCCAAAGCAAAAAGTAAAAGACCTTTCTTCTAGTTAATTGAGACCAAAAAAGCATAGAGCTATAGTAATTAGTTAATCACATTAAAACTGCACAAATTGAAGCAAGGCATGTATAGAGCTATAAAAGTAGTAAAAACAAACAACTCAAAAAGAGTTTGCTAAATAAACTAATACTACAATTAGTTGCTTAAACAACAATTTATTACAAATATGAATGATATGTTCTGTAAAGTACATGGGATTATGGGAATATCCCGCAGCCAGAAAAAACACAAGAGAACAATCCTACAACATAATACAAAGGAATTTAAAAACTTTGATACCTTACAGAATTTAATATAATGATTAAAAATTGAGCATGCATCAAACAAAATAACATAATCCGTGATTGAAGCCCTAGCTATCGGCAGGGCATTCCCTAACCTTGACAACAACCAAACGACAAATTCTCTTATCAAATTATTCATGTGAAATTCTTCTTATAATAACAAGTCCTCTTCTATCTGGATTCTGATACTAAACAAATTTTAATATGTATCATATAATTAACGCTAAAATATTAAAAAAGTCTCTGCAAATATGTCTCATTTGGCTTTTGGTCCTTGCAAAAAAAATTTGATTTTTGTCCTTGCAAAATATTTTGTTTTTTAAAATAGTCCCTGAGCCCATTGGCAGCTTATGTGGCAGTTGAAAATTAAAAAACAAAATATTTTGCAAGGACGAAAGACAAAATTAATTTTTTTTACAAGGACCAAAAGTCAAATGAGGCATATTTGCAGGGACCTTTTTTTTTCACTTATGCCCAGCTTCAATGGGCCCAAGGACTATTTTAAAAAACAAAATATTTTGCAAGGACGAAAATCAAAATTTTTTTTACAAGGACCAAAAGCCAAATGAGGCATATTTGCAGGGACCTTTTTAATATTTTAGCCTATAATTAATTGAAATTTGGAATTGCCTTATTATTTGTTTATGCAATGATAATGACACTCACTAACATAAAAACTTGTCAAACTTCAGTCCCACCCTTGGACTAGACAAACATGTTTTATACTCGGTAATTGTATTTCTTATTCCTTATATGCTTCAGAATGACTCATACAATTTTTTAATGTTGGACAATATATTGTTTCCAAGAAAATTGTAATCGACCTTGGTCCACTCTATTTGTTTCTAATGTGCCAAATGATAATGATAAATATATCATATCTTAGAATAGTCATTTTACTGAACAAAAATAATCGTGATTCATTTTATGTACAAAAAAAGTGTGATTCATTTTTCTTAGCCTTTTACCATGTATCATGAAATCCGATTCACTACGGTGAAACAAATAATACATTCACAAAATCAAAATATTGATGGTCATTCAATCAAGATGAGATAGTCTCCCTTTTTTCAACAAATTTTGAATACATGGCATTTTTTGATGTGATGTGGCAGTAAGTGAATCCCAGATGTGGGTGCCGTGTTGGGAATTTTCTGGGGAAAATATTTTGATCACATTCAAGATAGAAATAAATAGTTTTATTTTTGACTTAGAGAAATATTTGTATGTTGACAACACTAAATAAAAATTACTTTAGGCACACACATAACAATATATCATTTAATCATTTCAAAAATACCCATTATGAAAATCTCTTCTATTTTACCTTTTTCAATTTGTGTGAGTGTGTTCAAATGATTTATATTTGGGATTGTGTCTATATATACAAGTGTTACTCTTTGACTTATTGAAAAAATAGCATTTGAATAATTATTTCAACATGAATATTTACAATTACATAGAAAATAGGATAATTACAAAGATATTCACTGTGGGGAGAGATTGATTCCTATAATATGTGCAGGTAGGTATTTGGATCGAGATAATCTAAATTTACATGTGCACAACCTCCATTTGTAGTAATCACCATGCATGATTCTCATAAAATTTACAAGTCTATGATTGATTTCTACAAAATTGAACTATCGACGAACTATTGGCCATGACATTTCTTGTTGGATGATTTTTTTGCCTAAAATATAATTAAAAAAACAAAAAACAAAAAAACAGTCAAATTTTCAATCATATCTTTAATTAAAAATATAAGGGTAAAATACCAGCATTAAATAGATGCAAACCTGTCTCTAAATCTTTTGGAGTCTGAAGACTCTGAACACGCTCTGATATGTCCCCTGAATAACTGAAACATTCAGACTGAGGAGGACTATTATTATTGAATTGACAGTAGGCTAAATGCAATTGATGATAAATCTCTTCCATCCTTCTACAAGTCTCATCTCTGTGATCCATGTCAATAAGAACCTAAAATAAAAAGTTTCTTAATTTCAAATATGATAATGAGAAAGAATGGAGTGGGGGGTGATATATTGAGAGTAAGAGACCATACCTGTGCTGCATTGTTCTTAAATACTGGAAGAAATCGTTGCCTACAATATTGATTAAATAGAACTGTACCGATCAACAATGGAATGGTAAATCCAGCTGCAACTGTTGATCGTTTTAGTCCAAACACCCCAAGTGCGATAATTTGTGCCACAAGCAATGAAAAGATCGTCGTGGTGTGAGCAATAGGCCATAATTGTCCACCACCATCATATTTTGTAATATACACATTGATGATCTGCAAATGATATTAAATTGAAGCTTTTACATAATAAAAAAAAGAGCAAACATTCGAATATTTTTTTCTTATAGGCAAAATTTTATTAATACCAAGCAGAATTTTATTAAGAACAAAATAACCATGCAGTGCGTATAAAAAACATATCGAAGCACTACATCCCCACAGAAAAAAATCAGAAGCAGGACAACTAAAAGGTAGTAAAAAACATAGAAAACTAATTCTACTCCTCAATGCCATCTGGAACATTATAAAGCAGGAATTAACACAAAAAAAAATGTCATCTGAAATAAATAATAGCAGCTCCAGAACCCTGAAGTAACATAAATAAACCAAGACCATGGAAAACGAATTATACGATCCACCACCTCCGAAATATTAGCCACTTTTCCATTTAAAAGGACATCATTTTTCTCCAACCATATGCACCACACCTTTGTTACACAAATTAAATGAGAAACTCTTTTACCTCTCTTCCCTTTTCCGACTGAGTTGAACAACAAGGAATTTCTCGATCAACTCTTCACACCATCCTATTGCATTCCACTTCATCCAATTAAAAATCAAATTCCGAATCTCCTTAGTTTTCGGATAAATTACAAACAATGTCCCTCTGTCTCGATTTCATCAAGGAAAAAAACACAACTTTGTTGATGAATGTCCCTCTTCTCCATAATTCCACTCTTATTGGGATTTTCTCTTGAAGCAATTGCCAACCAAAAACACAAATTTTCTAAGGTACCGATGTTATCCATAGTCGTTTTACCGCTGCCAAAAAGTCATAGTCCGTGTCCTCAACTGTCTGGAAATTAGACAACAGCATCTAGCAGCAGCTTTTCACAGTAAAAGACTTCATCGGTTCAGGTAGCCAAACAAAAGAATCTGCCTCTTCGACCTGTGGACGAACCTGATGTACCAGATTACTCAAAACAGCAGCTTCCGCGCTGTCAACTTCATTCAAAATGTTGTTCAAGCTCTAGGAAAATACCCAACTACCAACCTGCTATGATCCTTTATCTGCTACGAAAATAGATTTATCACTTGCAACACGATACAAACGAGGAAATCTGATATACAATGGCCGATCCCCTATTCACAAATCCTTCCAAAAGAAGTGTATTCTCCTTGTTTTCAAGCTCTCTTTGGATTACCATCGAAAGCCAATTTGAGTCAACGTCAAACTCCCTCCCAATTGAACATAAACCTCTCCACCATAATGAATCACATCTTCCACTAATTAACCCTTTCGGACTTACACATCAAACCGGACAAACCTTCAGCTGCAATTAAGAAGAGAAACGGGGACAAATGATCATCTTGTCTCAATCCCCTCCCTACCTTGAAATCTTCAGTTGGACTTCCGTTCACCATGACTGACATGGTACTTGAAAAGATACAAGTCCGCACCCATCAGTAGAGGCCTTAACATTTGAGCCCCAGCCCCCATGTTAAGGGGCTTAAAAAGAACAAGATAAAATAGGTCATCTTTCACATAGGCCCCAAATATATTAAGCTCATTAAATATACAATTGGCCCCAAAGGCCCAAAAGCCTCAATTGATAAAAATATTATTTTTTTTCTAGATTTTTAATTGACTGCTGTGGTCAACAGCTGGTCAACGCCGGAGCACCTGGTGGTCCGGCAGCGGTGCTCCGGTCACCGGCGATGGTCTGACGGTGGTGATCTGGCGACTCACGAAGGCGTACCGGTGCCGGCGGCGGGGCTCCAGTCACCTACGGCGAAGCTTCGGCAGCTGCAGTGGTTCTCCGGCGGAGGGAGGTGGTGGTCTGGTGGTTGTGGTGTGCAGCAGTGTGACTTTTTTTTTTTGCAAATAATTGTGATAAAGTTGGCCTTGAAGCCTTTGACATTAAGCCCACAAATAAATAGAAATATAGTGGGCTTGGCCAAAATACATTTATTCAAATAAGGGGCCTAAAAATAGTGGACTTGGTAGAGGCTTATTAGGTGGGGCTTTGTCATTTGGGGCTTTATTGACACCTTTACCCATCAGATCCATTTAGCTGCAAATCCCTCTTTTGAAGCATGAATTCCAAGTATTCCTACTTAACCGAATCGTATGCTCTTTCAAAGTATGCTCTTTCAAAGTCGACTTTCAGAAGCAAACACTTATCTTTTCTTCTTTTAGCCAAAACAATAATTGCATTGACTACTACCACACCGTCTACTAACTGTCTGCCTTGAACAAAAGTTGTTTGATTTTTGGAAATCAATTTCCCAAAGACTCCCTTAAATTTGATTTTTGATATAATATTACACTACAAACAACTAAAACACTTACTTTTCATTGTATGCGTAGATATAGATGTCCATCACTTAATCAATTTATTTATTTTGGTTCACTTGCTTTTAAATTCTCTTCACTTTGTGGATTTTAATGTAGAGACTATCATATAATAAACCAAATAATCAGATTCTAATTACAAATCAAGCCATTCAACTTTTCTAATTTCTATAGTTTCCAAAAAGATCTTAAAATAGTCTTAATTGCAGTTTTAGCCCCCTAACTATCACGAACTTGCGATTTTAGCCCCCTATAAAAAACAATAACAAACCAGCCCCCTATGTTTAGCCCCTTTTGCAGTTTTGGCCCCCCAGGCCAATTTTGACCAATTCAACGCAGACGTGGCACCCACATCACTTAAGTGAGGTGCCACGTGGCAAACGGTGAGAAGATTGGTGGACTAAAACTGCAAGTTCGTGATAGTTAGGGGGCTAAAACTGCAATTAAGCCTAAAATATAATCAATGTGGCTGAATTTTATAATCATAATCTTTCATTGCCGGACTTTAGAATATAACAATTCCTGTTCTACAAAATATTAAGGAGCTCCAAGAAAAGATTTCTTGAACAAAGACAAATGTGATATACAGCTTATGAGATAACGCGATGCACAAGTTAACAAGGTATTCACTTCTAGCTACTATATTTTCATGAGCGATGACTTGATATCTCAAAGAAACGATACATAAAATGGTATGACAATAAGATGTATGAAAACATCATATCAAGTCTTGGCCTAAACAACGTGTAAACTTAAGACTGAAACGACAGCTTGATGAACAAAAGAACACAATAACATGGTGAAAGTACTAACCTGGTTACGGTAAACGAGGTATGCAAGGAAAAAGTAAAACAATAAAAAGGGCAGTATCAGGGGTGCCAGAATAGAACATGTGAACCCGAGAAATCCAAATAGAAGGATCCTTGGAACTTCTGTATGGTATGGAAAAGTTAGAGTTCCATTGTATGAATCTTGCCCAGAACATAGTACTAATCTTTGGAAAATGTTACAAAAAAGAGGAAACGGTTGTATAATCTCAAATGCTAGACTTGCCCAACCAGATGATAAAACATATGTTGTGAAGAATGTAACCTGTATGCCAAGAAAGAAAAAAGAAACTATAATTAATTTAGCAAATAACTGAAGATTGAGTACATCATAATTTATACAACAAAGGGTATATAATTTACAATAGGAATTTGTCATTTATCATCTTGGAACATGAATACATCACCTGAGTTGGGACTGCCTTTGCCAATTGGGCAGGTAGTTCTGTTATACTAGTAAACACCGATAGTTGACTGATAATAGACCCGGTAAAAACATTGACAAAAAACACATTCCAAATGGTGAAATACAAAACTTTGCAGCATGCACTTTTCTTCTTGCCGCTACGGGAAATTGGCCCTTCCACTGCTGAAAGTAACATCATCACTGGTCCAACACCAATTAAAAATAAAACCAAAATCACACTTGGCAAGTAACCAGACACCAGTTGAACCATAAATTTCCTGGGAAAAAAATATTGTTTAACTTTTCAATGAATTTATAACATTTAAAAATTTCAAACTCCTATATAATATTCTACATACCATGGATAAATCATAATTTACAATTGATTTATATTACAATGCATCTTTTTCTCTCTTCTCAAAACAAGTTTACTAAAATGAAGTTCCACAGTTAATTTATCATGCATAATGATTACAATCCTAACAAAAACCAATGTTGTGCATTTTCTATATTTCCAAATTCTTTCTTTAGATAAACTGACATGTAAAGGCAACACAATTATTTAAATTATTCTAACTATGTTGACGTCTCAGGTAATAATCATGGTTTTAAATTGTGGCTGTGGTCTCGGATGCGGTTGCAGTCGTTGCGATTGCGGTTATTGCGGTGTGAAGTGATTGTTAATTTTCACAAACTATATAAAAGTAGCACCACCATGCCACCACACTATTTACCAACCATATAACGGTCTCTGTTTGCTCTGTAAATACTGATTGGGAGGTGATTAAAATACATAGTTGAGAGACTATTAAAGGTAAGATTTGTCATTAGATATGAAGTAGATTGACATTTGGGGTTCCAAATTTTATATTTTGGTGAGAAGATTTGAACAAACATGGCCAAAATTGTTCGATGCAGTTATGATGCAAGCGTACAAGTGATTTAAGATCACACTGCAATTGCGATGACATTGTAGAGGCTACCACATTAGCAAATATTGGCAGTCGCAATTGCAGATGCGGACCGCAATTTGAAACCATGGTAATAATAGTCATTTAAGGCACACTATAATTTTCTTATAATGAAGAAAAATAAAATAAAAACATCAAGGGCATAAACCAAACTCAACCATAGAAAGAATAAAAAAAATGATCTATATGTATTGTCAAAAGAAAAAAAAAGATAAAAAATATAGAAGCAGGTAATATTTGACCCTTGTATGTGCAATATCTTACGTTTTAAGTATCTCTGTCAAGAATGGGAACATTTTCTCAAGCTTTTCAGGTTGAGTCAAGCCTTGTGCAAATGTGACAGGGATGAGGAATACAATCACGAAGGTGGTAGAAGCCACCCATGTGAATATCTTTCGAAGCCATAGTTGTCTGTATGGGATGCAAAGGTTGGACCAGTAAACATCACATGGTTCAGGAGCTTGTTCTGTCACCCATAACATAGGATTTGATGCTTGAAGATTTCGGGCAGCCATAAGAGCAGCGTATCTACTTTTAAAGAACACGAATGCAGCTGCACATTCCTGCAATAGAGGCCCAAATTTGAGCATAAATTGTTAATTCCATGAGTTTATTTTACATATACTTCTACTAGAAACTAATTTAATGTCACTTTCATGGCTTAAATTGGCTTAAGGTCAAACTATACTCACATATAATTAAAAGAGGTTCTCATATCTATGCCAAATCGCAATAGATTTCTTAATATCATAATTAGTTCTTGAGTCGCATAGAGTTTAAAAAAAAAACATCATAGTTTGCAAAATTATAGAAATGAAAGATGTTTGCATGTAATTTCATAAATCACAATCATAACATATAGGGTTAAATATATTTTCTCGACCCTACTAAATTAACAAGTTTCTTTTGTTTTTCATCTCCATAAAAGAAAATAGAATTTTTTTTGTTCTTCCAAAATTACCCCTAGGTAGTTTTAGTCTCTTCTGTTGAGTCAACTTATATTTTTGTGTGAAGAAACTTTTTACAATATTCTAAAAGTACCTTAAAAAAATCATTCAAAAATTTAAAAGTTGAAAAATAATTAAACATGTTTTGTTTAAAAATGACAATTTTTATAGGGATGAAGAAACAAAATATGATAATTTGATTGGTACTAAACATATTTAACCCTAACATATATAAACCAACTCAGCTAGAAAATTGACCTCTTTTCTTGCAACCATATGCATGTCCCTGTAGCCTGTTCTCGAATGTATGCTATCTATTTCTTTAGAGATAATCTTAAAATTATTTGTTCCTCCACAAAAGTAACATTGTACCATGCACATGCTTGGCTTACAAGTCTGTTCCAAACCATCACCAAACATCTTACATATATATCCTGCATCATCCTAGAAGAAGAAGTTTAAAAGAAACAAAAGTTTAAATAGTAGTTATGCCAAGAAACAGAAGAATGGTAAAAATTTATTATAAAATGCTTTAAATAATAAATATCATGAATGACAACTCAAAGAACATAAAAGAGGTCCAATCCATTGTTAGGGAACACCGTAGATATTAAGAAACACTATGTATATGATATAAATGAATGTCAATCCATATTCTTCCAAAAGGTGCGTCCGATGGGACGGGATGAAGTATGTGTACCTAAAAAAAAGGGGTGGCTTGGGAATAAAGAATCTTGAGACTTTCAATATAGCTTTACTAGCAATGTGGAGATGGAGGATGCTTGTTGATACATATAGCATATGGCATAACTTTCTGAACTACAGGTATGAGAATCTTAGTGAAGCTATCATGAATGGAGAAGATGAAGGTGCGGATAATAAACAATCGCTTTGGTGGAGTTGGGAACAACATTAAACAATGGAGCAAACTGGTTTGTTGATGGCATTAGTTTAAGGCTTGGCAGTGGAGAGAAAATTAAAATTTGGCACGATAAATGGGTGGGACCGGAGCCACTAATGCATGTATATCCGAGGTTGTACTCAGTTGCAGCGAATAAGTATATATGCTACTGTAATAGAGATGGGGCAGTGGAGCGGAGAATTGTGGTTGTGGCAGTGGAGTTTAAGGTGGCGATTATTCGATTGGGAGGAATTGCTAAGCAGAGAATTATCAAATTTTGTTGCAGGAAATATCACGGAACTGAAGGGAGCATGACAGGTGGGTGTGGAAGCTAGATGCGGCAGAAGGTTATTCTGTCAGGTCCGGGTACACAATTTAGCCGCAGAGTAACAATTATTTAGCAGTAAACAATGAGATGGGACAAATGTTAAAAAAAATCTGGTGCACTTCAGTTCCTTCAAAATTAAAGGGCGTTCGCGTGGAGACTATTTCACAATAGGCTCACAATGAGGGAAACATTAGCACGCCGAGGACAGCTTGTTGTGGAGTGTAACAACAACTGTGCATTTTGTTCCAGGGAGGAAGAAACATGTAGGCACTTGTGCTTTGAATGCTCTTTTTCATATAATTGGTTATCTGATTGGTATGACAATCCTGTAGATTGTCTTAGAATGTAATGCCTCATTAAGTCATTTGTACAAGCGTAGGAGTATCTCTTATACTCCATAACAATGAATATTTGCCTATTACAGAAAAAATTAAATTCTTGCAAGAGAGAAATGCAAACAATTTTTACTGCATACACATACATTAATTATTAACAACAATACTAAATGTGACATAAACAAACAGAGCTTAAAAAATTACACAATTAATTTAGAATAAAGAAAACATAAGTAAAACGTAGTCTCAATACAAATAAAAGTATTTAAAGATAAGAGGTAGACCTTCAGCTTCTGAACAACACCGGACTTATACACGATTTGGTGTGACAAATATGTTGATGCATGGTAAAATGTGAAAAACTTCCTCACAGCTTCACAATATGATTCCTCAGAAGACCAGGGTATTCCTCGGACAAGAATAGTAAAATGACTTGATTTTGGAGGCAATTCAGTGATATGGACTAGCCGCAAATTAGTAAAGCTCCTGTATTCCTGGACATGATTTCTAGTTAATTAATCGGACAATATAAGTTATATTTACAATGGGAGAAAAAACTTGTTAGGTAACTCAATAAAGACATGTAAGGTCAGATCCTTACAAAGTAAAGAAGACAGCAAGCTGTCAATGTTATGATGTATAATGCAAGACAATGAGCCCAAAGCCTGACATCAAGAAAAATAATGAAAACTATAAGTAACCAGTTTGTATGAGTATTCTTGAATTTCCAATCAATGCATAAACATCTGAAAATGGAAGGGATAAAAATAATGAGAGAGCAAAAAGACCGAGTCACTGAACCATTCTTGTCGTTCTTAGGGAGAAAGGTTAACATAAAAAACTCAATTTCTTTTACAATAAACGAAGCATCTTTCTCGACCTCAAGCATACAGATCAAGCACATTGAAATATTTATTTTACTTTTAGGTAGAATGAAGGCATCACATTGTTTATTTTATGAATGGTCATGGGATCTATAAGTTGTTTGGCTAGATAATTAATGTTCCATTTCGCAGCTGTTGCGTTTTTTAGAAACTTGCCTTTGTTTTGAAATATTGAGGTGCATTGCAGCATGTTTTATCTCTCTGCAACTATTGTTCAGTTTCAGCTTCTACTTTTTGTGCTGGTGGTTAGTGGGGTTTTTGTTCCTGGTGGCAGATACTTTGCTGTGTTTAGGGCCTGTTAGTTTTTGTAGCGTAGTTTGTGGTTTACATCTATGTTGTTTTAGCAGGCTTGTTTTTGTGTGATAAATCTTCCTATTTTTTACTTGGATTGTATAGTTGTTATTGGCATTTGTCTCATTCTTCCAGTGCAGTGATTTTTTATCTCTTGGCTCTACTCCAGTTTAGCCATCTGATCGAATTTGTGATGTATCCATATATTTTGTTGTTCAAACAATATATGAAGTGTCATAAGCATATTTATCTATGTATTCTATGGTTTGTTCATTATGTCCTTATTCTCTGCACATTATTTGCTATTTGAACTACACTCACATGATGAACACTTCCATACAAAAAAAAAAAAAAGACATTGTGCATACCATCTGGATCCTTCCTTGACATTCTCTATGGTAAATACTTCTAGTGACTCAAAAGGTATGTCTTTGTGCATCCTGTGATCAGCATAGTAATTCACCGGAAGCACTAATATAGTGCAAATGATAGCAGCAACAGAAAATACTCGTATACTGAAGGAAAAAGAGTAGCAGTATAAATAGTTAGTAAAATCACAGAATGGACTGTAAAATTCATTTTGACTTAGTTTTTGTTATTTGATGTGCTATTAAATTTGTGATTAATATTGGGTTTCATTTCTATAGTATACATGGTATTGAAAGCATATAAATCTCATACAAGTAAATAGAATAAGTTAGACAAATCTGTCATACTAAAATGAAAAGATGATAAAACTCCTTAAAAGATACAATACACTTGGGTTTAACATCACCTAAAAGCTATTTTAGATACTTGATGAGTTATATGCTTCACCTGTATCAGTTAAGCATCATATATAGTCAACATTCAACAACAATGTCACTTCTAGTTATCTAAGCACAAATTCATCAATCTCAATTCCAATTATTAATGAACAAATTGTTGTATAAGAAAATGATTTCTTGTGCATGTGATAAAAAGCATTGTGTATGGTATATATGTTACCACACATATGTCATCTTTAAATTTCAATATCTACAAATTATTATTGCCATAACAATATTTTAGGTTTTAAGTTCTTGCACTAAACAAATGGCATATATAAAAAATTAAATTTAAGAAGGATTGAACAACCTGAAGATAATAATCCTGTTAAAAGCTACAGCATCCAAACCTCCAATATTAAGAAGTTCATCTTGAGTTGTATCACATGCTTTCATGACCCATGTAGGAGAGGGAACAAATCTTTCCAAGGAAATGTCGACATTTTTCGAAGACCTAGTGGCTAGTTTTCTTCCAAAGTAGACATTAAAATTGCTTGGCTGTTTTCTTAATATTGAATAAAGTGAAAAAAGTACCACACACACAATGATATTAATTCCAGCAGAAGTTAAAAGAGCAGCAAGGTTCATCTCTGCCCACTATGTTGGCAAACTTGTCACCTCTCATTACCCAATAACAATAACACAATACATGAAAATCACATTAATCACCTGAAAGCACAATATCACAATCAATGTCTCCATCACTTGATTCAATTATAAATTTAAAATGATTCTACAACACGTGAATACCATGTATACTATAGAAATTTGAAACCCTAAAAGTTTCTTATTTTACAAGAATACAATTGTTTAATGTTGGTTATTTAAAAAAAAAATTACATGTTATTCTACAAGTATTTCTAACGATTGAAGATAACTCAAATGTAAGGTTCCTAAATAAATAAAAAACTCAAATGTAACGTTTATTTCTTACGTAAAAATTGAAATAGAAAATGAAAAATAAATAAATATGCAAAATAGAAATTAAAAAGAATTACCTGCACACATATGGGTGAACAAATTGTCAATGAAGGGCATTTAGGAAAACAATGGCAGAAAAATCAAAATATCGAAGGAACAAAATAGAATGTGGGTTGGGTTCACAATTCAGGAGATGGTTTTAGGTAGAGTTATTTGAGGGAAAGAGAGAAATTTGAAACCCTAGAAGTTTTTTTAGAAGGTATTTTGTTTTTCTTGTTTATTAATTGTGGAATTGAAAAGAGAGCGATGGAGAGGCACATGAATCGAATATCAACTCTTGAAGCATTATTTCCTTCTTGCAGAAAAAAAAAATAGAGGGAGTAACTAATTCTCCACATGGCCAACCCCCAAATGTCTGAAACCCCCCACAAAATCTTTTCTAATAGGACAATAATTGTAAGAATTTAATTACTATATTAGGTAAGTGTACAATTATTTCACATTCATCGAATGATATGTAACCACGTCGATAATTAATGTTTTTTTTGTTACGTCGATAATAAATGTGACAACACATTTATATATTAGCAAAGTATATTAATTAAACTCATATTGTAATATTATTACATTATGTCTTGTCATGCATCTCAAATATCAATTTTAGGGGTGTGTTTGGAAATTAAGCAAATATTTATTTGGAAATTTATCTTTTTAACTTTTATATATATATATATATATATATATATATATATATATATATATATATATATCAATGTTTTCCTTCAAAAATTATATTAATCAATGTTAAAATATTTTTTTATGCTAATAAAAGTGACGGGGTGTCTCTGTGAGCGTAACTCAATTGGAGGGACATTGCATAATATATGTAGGGGTCAGAGTTCGTATCTCTGACACCTCATTTATTCACCTTAAAAAGATGAATTTCTAACTACTAAATTACTTGAAAAAAAAACTGTGACGGGGTTGGGGGCAGGCAGGTGAAGCGGAGAAGGATAAGAGAATTGATAAAGAGGGTAAGGATAGATGTGTTGGGCTTTTGGCCATACAAAAACAAAGTTATAGAAGATGTATGTGTATATTACTGCTAACTCTGGTTGTGAGAAAATCATGCTTTGCTTTATATATAGTAGAGTATCTTCTATGTCAAACCTGTACCAAAATAGTTTTCAAGGTATTATAGTCGCCAAATTTTAATTTTCCAACAGAGCACTTAAGCATGCATAACTTAGAAGCAAGTTTGAAATTGAGATCCACTCAAAGTCATAGAACCAAATAATATACAACCAAATTACGTTTTATTCTCTTTCCACAAACAGTAGATACATCATACATGTAATAATACAATCAAATTAAAATACATAAACTAAGCCACTTCATCTAATTCTAATATACTATAACAATATCTATTTAACTAATTATACTTCAACCAAGAGCGCTTAGATGAAATGACATATGTCTCTTCTGCTTTAACCAATATCTATTTAGTCTCCGCAAGTTGCAAAGGATACCCAGTTTACATAAAAAAAAACTAATTATACTTCAATTAACCTAGAAACATTAATGTTAACAATAATATACATATATATGTGCAAGTAGTTTCTTCCTTGTGCAGACTTCCTTCTCCTTTGAATACAAAGTCAAAGCTAAGGATGTACATAGCTCTGATATTTAAATATATTTTTTATCTCTGCAAATATATCATTTTTTTATTTTAGAAGGAAAATTATTAATTGGCTTCTGATTATTCTTTCCATGATAACTTGAGAACTCAATTAGTAATTTCCCTTCTACCGTAGTGATAATAATTGGTTTAGTACTAGTGACAAATTGTTGTTTAATAGAAAACATGGTTGAATTTGATTCTGTAACTGACGCAGCAGAAGCAAGGATTAACAAACGTTAAACCTAAAAGATAAATAGACAGGTTGCAAGCGACAAACCTATCAAATAAGGGTTTCCGGAATCCACCAGAATTTGAGAAAAGTCTCGATAATTTTATTCAATCAAAAGTGTCTCTCTAGGTTGCATAAGTTGTGTTTAAATACTAGAGGAAATAACAAACTCTCATGGGCCGAAAAATAACAAACTGAAATAAAACGAAAATAATAAAATATGCTGAAATATTAAAATGCGGTTTTGGGCTTCCAGACGACCTCGAATAACTAAATTCACCCCCTACGTCATGGCAAAGCGATGTGTTTTGCTCGTGAGGTCCGGGGCTTTTCGAAAAGGTATATTTCGAGTCATTCCGACACCGGATGCCAAATCTGCGCTATTCCGAGTGATCCTTTCTTGCGCGCCACTTCATCTTCGATACAAGCCGCCAGTTTGCCTACATCAGTAAAGATCTTAATCCTTCGCATTGCAACTTGCAAAGCTTCTTGAGACATATTAGAGAAGCAAATCCTAAACCACCCTGGTTCAGAACAATGACAAGAAGATCCGGGAGATATATTCAAACCAATTTGGTAAAGAATCCTTTTCCAAAGCTCATTCTCTGCCTCGAAAGTTGCAGAACTCAACAAATGCCTCATATCAACCCAACAGAACAATCCAGCATTACTCTTTAAACAACGAATCCCCGCATTTTTTAAACCGGATACAAGGATTTTCTTTCGTTTCTTTAACCTCCTCTTATTCTCATCCATATATTTAAAAGTAAATTCATCGTCGCCAAGTAAATTTGCTAGCAAATATTGAGTTTGCGACGAAATAAGTCCAAAACTTGACATTTTGGTAGCAGTAGATAAAACCATTTTGTTATTTGAATATATCATTCCTACACGAAAACCAGGTACACCGAGGTCTTTAGAGAGACTATAAACGATGTGAACACGCTTTGAAATTTCATCGTTTTTGTGACTTCTTTCGTTGATAACTTCCATGATGCTTACAAATTTCGGTGAATCGAAGACAGTACCTGAGTAGATTTCGTCGCTTATTATGTGAATGTTTTTGTCTATTGCAAAATCTACTAGTTTATTAAGTTCTGTTTTGGTCATGGTTATGCCTAATGGGTTTGAAGGATTGGTTAATAGTACACCTTTGACATTAAGGTTAAGATTTTGTGCTTGTTGATAGGCTTGTTCTAAACCAGAGGATGTGATTCTGAAACCGTTTGAACTTGAACAATGCATTGGAACAATTTCAACACCTGTACGCCATTTAAGATCTCTGTCGAACCTGCCAAATTTATTAAGTGAAAAAACTTGAGTGTTAGGAACTTATAAGTAATTAAATTATTATTTTAAAAATTGAATCGTTTAATCGGTTGAACAGTGAGATGTCATAGTCTACTATTCACTTATTCGAGCAGTTGAATTGCAGTTTTTTCTTGATTCGGTTAGTTTAAAAGAATTGAATTATGATCCATATGTGTTATTGTATATGATTCAATTTTTAAAACATGGATATAAAATATTTTAAAAACCAAATAATTCTAATTAATTTGATGTGTTACCATATCTAATTCGAGCTACATGTAGCTCGAATGATTATTACTTATTATACAAGAAGCTATATATGCAGCTCGAAATAATGTAGCAGAAATAATAATTGAAAATGGAATAGAAGTGATGGTATATATACATACCCAGGATAATAGGGTGTGGGAAGAATGAAAGCTTCCCCAGGATCAGCAAGACAAAACATGAGAATCTCATTTGCACAAGTTGCGCCAGCTGTGAGGACAAGATTCTCTAAATCAAATTTTATAACATTTCCTCTTATTTTTGCCATAAATTTCACCAGTTCCTGCAGCAACAAAAAAAAGGAATTAACATACTGAGCATGTTCTTGGATTTTTTTCCTTTATGGTAGCAGGGGCGGACCTGGACTGGGCCTGCTGTGGCAGGTGCCACACCAGTCCAGGCCCATTTTTTTAGCCTTAATTACCATGTGATTTTTTTAGGCTTAATTATTCATGTCTTGATTGAGTAGTTCATGTGATTTTTTTTAGGCTTATGTTAATTGTTATACTTCATCAAATGTCAATTGTCATTTGTCAACCAATTGTATAACACACTGACACGCGCTGTTAATTTCCAACCAATTGTATAACACACACTGTTAATTGTTATGCTTCATCAAGAAGTGGGTTTATCATTTTTATGTTTGGGTTATGACTTATGATTAATTTTACACAGATTAAATTGTCAAACATGCTGCGAATTTGTTGCATATTAGGCAAGGTTATGATTAATTTTTTGTTCATGTTTTTGACATACTATAATGGAAAATAGAGCATTTGTTTTGTAATTTTGGTTGCTACAACCACTTTTAATATAACTTCTTATTAAATTTTGTATTATTTAATCATTTGACAAAAAAAAATTGCCCCACTAATAGTGGAAGTCCAGGTCCGCCCCTGTATGGTAGTCTTCCATCGAAATTCTTTTTTTGAAACAGTGAATAACATTTTTTTTTTGTTGAGGGAACAGTGAAAAATACTAGAATACGTGCAAAACCACAAAATATAAAATCCCTTTTTTTCTAGCTATAAAGTATAATTATTATTATTATTATTATTATTATTATTATTATTATTATTATTAAAGTGACATATCATATAATTACAAATTAAATGAGTTCAGGGTTAAAAAGTTGAAGGTCCATGGTTAAAAATTCAGGCTTCATAAGAATTCATATTGCTTAATTTTGCATGCATGCAACTCATCATGTCAACACAACTAATTAAATTTGTCTTGTGTATATATAACTTATAAGAGAGCAATACTCAAATAGTATATATGTCTTACATTTTTGAAAGCAGATAAGCCGTGATAATCCTGGAATAGAGCGAGTTCTTTAAAGACGGATATCCCATCTAATTTCTTCATCTTTACTGCATCAGAATTTCTTTGGAGCCATGATTCAAGAAGGTCAAATGAAAGCTGCAAATTAAATATGTCAGCAATTTGTTGGACACATGCATATGTTGTCCCCTTTTCATCTTTTTTTGAAACAACATACGTGGTCTCTTTCTTTTGGACTGTTTTTCTTATTCCTTTGTTGTTATCCTACCTAGCTAGCTATGATGATCAAAGAAACTCTCGAATATTATTGATGATCAAAGAAGCTATTTATACAAGAGAACTAAGCTACAAATTAGCATGAACTAACGTCCTAAAAGAACAAAGCTTAGCTATAATAAAAATTTGAAATAGTTCCTAATTATTGATTTATACTCCGATCTTTATTTGTTCATCCCGATTTTCTCGATGACCTACTAGTGGAAAGACGGACATGATATGACACTTAACTGTATAACTGTATAGATAGGTAAATAAATTTTGATATATACCATAATTAAATATTTTTGACAAATAAGACTAAAATAAACTTTCTTCATAATTATATATATTGTTTCTATTGTAGTAGAATTCTTCATGTTTCCGTGGTATTTATCACACAATATTGCTCTCTTATATATGCTTGGTTTGATATAGTTGACATAACTTATGTGCATTTTCTTATATGTTTTTGTGTGGGTGACAACTTGGGTACCCATCAATAAAAGTGGGTAACACAACTCATGCTGAGTTGGCACCAATCAAAGTTATTTGTTTGTTTTCTATTATTTTTAATGTTATATAAATACATTGTTTTGATTGGGCCAACTCAACATGGGTAGTATTACCCACCTTTTATTGATGGATAAACAAAAATTTCCCTTTTGTGTGATTCATCACATAAAATTCATTTTTTGTGTTTATAACATAGTTGGTAGTTATGAGTATTTCATAGAAAAGAACCCACGAAAAGCATATATAAGGAAATGCAGCTAAATTTTGTTCTTACAGTAATCAAACTAATTTACCTGATTCTCCGCAAGTCCCATCTGAATAATTCCCGTGGGATTATGAATTGGGTGATAGGGATTCTTCTCGTACTCTTGCCATCCTAGGAAGTAAGAAGAGTCTTGGCCATGAGAGTCTTCACTAGCCTTCCTAGACAACATGCTTTCTAATGTATAATACCAAATACAAATTTGCACAATTATTAAATCAAATTGTGTAAGCAATTAAACTCGAGAAATCAAAGAGTGAAATCAAGACACCGAGAGAGATTGATCACGGGGTTTTAGAGCAATGATGTGGAAGACTATAGAGAGTTGATGTGATGAAAATAATAGCCAGCTAGGGTTGCATATTTATAAGGGTGAAACTGTAAGAGACACGAACCCGACAATGTGACATTTATCAAGACTGAATCATGTTGCACTTAAAGATAATATGTAAGCCATGATGTTGGACACGACAATTTTGTAAATACCAATTACGCTAGAAGGGAAAACTAGTAAATACAAATAATTACAATTGTGATATGCAAGAAATTAGTGATAATCAAAATTTTGATTTACAATTATCTGTTGAAACTAACTCACTTACCTTTTTTTAGTAGATAGACGAAATAACAAAGTCATCATAAACTCAAACACACAAAGTAGAGGTGTCGGAGGTTCGAACTCTGGTAATGACGTCCGACCTAACAATTTCGGCATTTTTGTCAGTTGTCCTAGGACTTATGGGACTAAATCACTTACCTTTTATTCTTATGAAATCAATCGCCAAAAATGATACTAGTTTAGATAATACAATTGTATATTTAATTGGATCAAAATTAAATGATACTGATTAATTATTTTTAAAGAATGTGACTTTTAATATATTTAAACGAGAGGGAATATCATTTTAATGCCAATTATCACAAAAAAATCAATAACAATGACAACTGATTTCTTAACTACCAATATAGGTTGGTTAAAATGGGGAAGGATTCAACTCAAATACTATAAAGACTTAAGTTCGAATCCAGTTGCTGATGTGAGTGGTTGGGACATGAGGAGAATTGAGAGGCACATTAAATCAATAGCAACCACACAAGTGACTTGATATACTATTTTAATTTAAATGAATCATCTCATTTATATATTGCTTCTAATTCACACTCGTCATAAATGTTCCCCTCAAGTGTGAGTTCATTACCGACCACCATTGTTAGGAAGACTTTCGACACAAGGAAAGACTTTTGACACAAGAAATTGATCCCTTTAGTAACCTCGACTTTGATATCAATGTTGGATCATTAGAAGACATTGGAGGGTTATCTGTATAGGTCAGAGCTACCACACAAAGAGAATTTGACACCACATATTTACCCAAAATCTTAAAACATTGAATTTATGGGTCCTTTTACTTATATGTTGTTTAACCTTCACATTATTAAGCAATGCGAAACTTCTAACTCGCATTGCCACACAAAATCTTCCCTCAAGTGTGAATTCACTCATTCATATGGGTCCCCTTTGAAGAAAAGTTTTTTCATCCACATACACTTACACGACGACTTTGTTGTTGCATCAACGGGACATGTTGACTTAACACAAATGTCGAAGACTTTCGACATAACAAGTCGGTCTATTTAATGACCATCAACTATGATATCATTGTTGTGTCATGAGGGGAGTCATTGGGATCATTCATATTGAGTCAAAAGCAACCACACAAATGAGTTAGACCTAACATCATAACTCAGAAGTTAGGACATTAAGTATATATAGATCTTCTCATCTATATATTGTTCAATATTAACTTTTCCATCAAGTGAGAGTTTTTTAATTCGTAGTTGTCATAAATTAAGGTGATGACCTTGTTGGTAGATAATATCTAAATACCTCTCTTAACACTCTATAATTCTTGAGACTTTTCTTTATACCCGTTGAACTCTAGGACCCAATTCGGCTAAATTTTTATTATATAAACAAAACATAAAAAGCCAAAGTCCCAACAAAAGAAATAAGATACAGAACTTAACTGTAGAGTACTGGTAGCACCGCAAGCTAACAATATGCCAGATTTGTCCGGTATAAAACTAGAGGCATGGGAGCTGCCAAATGACACGTCCCCCATGTAGGGGTGTACATGGGTCGGTTTGGGTTAGGTTTCGTCAAACCAAAGACCCAAACCATATAGCATATTCCAGTTTGTGTGAGATAAAATAACTACCCGTTATGTTATTGGATTGGGTTGGACAAACCCACTAATTTATGGTTTGGGTTGGGTTTGGTAGCGGGTTACCCAATTTTTTTTTTCTTCAATTTTTTTGTTAAATTAAATGACGAGTCCTTTTTTCATAAAAAATACTCAAATTTTTATTGGGAAATGTTAACGAGTGCCCTCGGGACACTCTTTAAGACCTTAAAATGGTAACTTTTTATGAAAATATGTGTAATCAATGCATTGGAAATCAAAATATTTGACTTTTGTATAAAATAATTTCTTCTTTTGGAATCCTTAAAGAGTGTCTCGGGGGCACTCGTTAACAAGACCCATTTTTATTTTATTTTTTAAAAAATGTGTAATTTATTTTCACTATATTTTAGCGTCATAAAATAATAAATGATAATATCAAATAATAAATTTCATCATAAAATACTAGCAACAAACTAAAGTTGCATGACATAAAATTGCATTAGTATCAAAATAACCAAAAAGTGCAACATCCTAATTTGTAACTCTAGCATGTTTTAATTTTCAATATAGATGATATCTTTCAACATCCTAATTTTTAATTCTAGCATGTTTGAAAATTAAACTTGATTTATGACCAAAACTTTTTGTATTCTCCTTCGTTCCTATGAAAATAAAAATTAAAATGTGAGTATTATTGGGTAAGTGGGTTTATTGAGTCTGGGTCTGGTTTTACCCGAAACCCATTATTTTTTATGGGTTTTTCAGTTTTTAAAACCATAGTCACCCAATGACCCAACCGAACCCACTTTTTTGGATTTTTTTTGTGGGTTTAACTGGGTTTTTTGGGTTGACCCAACCCATATACACCCCTAACTAAATGCCTTTCTACCTTCCTGCCCTTTGCACACTCAATAGTCAGCAAATTAAGTGGAATGTCATAATGGAAAATACCATTATTCAAAATGCACATAGCATTCTGCTTGAATTTTTTCATACTGTTTATCCTTATCCCCTGTCTTTTCAAAACAAGCTTGATCCAGAAGTACATTATTTAAACTAGCATGAAGACATTCATGTGTTGCATTTTCTTCCCCTTTTGTCTTTTGTATGTTTTTCTTTGACATGCTTATTTAAATAACAATTCTTCCTTCTTTTTTCTTTTTAATCTCTTTCCTTTTAGGCCCCTTTTTGAGATAAATTCTTTAAGCAAATTATGAAAGCAAAGACCATTTCGATATTGCCCCCTTTCAGGTTTCCATGTTTTTGAGTACATTATACTTTTTCTCCAAAAGGTTTCTCACATTATTCTTCCACAAAATAAATTTTGAAATATCTCGTTATTTGAAGATATTTTTGCAGATATTGTTTTGAAATTGATTTTCAAGACTGTTGGTAGGCTTGAAGGGCACAATGGTTTAGGATTTGACACCACGTTTTCATAAAAAACTTTATATTCATATTTCGTTTATTTATTCAATATTTAACATAGTCAGATGTGCAACTAACAACTCACAATTGAACTCAACAAATACACTATGCTAGTTAAAAGAACACAAAATCCTTTTTAAATTTGTTTTCTTAATTATTCATATTTTAGTCTTTAGAGTAGAACTTCATTTACATCCAAAATTAATCCATCACTCTAACATTAGGTAAAATCACTTCCAATGAGGTTCTTAGATATGCTGGTTTCTTAGTGCAAGAATAAAATGTTCTTAATGCATGTATGGATTTGCAGTGAGTTTGGTTTCTTCAAACTCATTGTAATTTTTAATATATTATATTTTTGAACACATCCATTATACAAATTATATTTTGAAACATGCATTTATAGATCTACTTCAGTTAATATGCATAAAAATTACAAAATATTAACTTATAATAAGATGCAGAGGTGGTAATATCATATCCATATAACAAAATGTCAACATATACCGACTACATAAGTTGGGGTCCTGTCTTACTACAAGTTGTCAAACTTGCAGTTCAGGAGTAGTTTGTTATCTGCCAAATGTCCTCAATTCAATATAGGACCACCTAATTGAGCTGAATCTCTTTCTTGCTTGGAAGGGATATGTTGGAGTCCACCAAGGGCTTATGTTATGTGCACATTAGAGTACTTGACTCTAATCAACTCAACTCAAATCTATGTCGGCCATTCATTTTGTCTCTTGTTTGCATCACAATTACAACGACCATCCGTGAGTGAGTGCAACATATTTTCTTACTTGACTTGAGTTTTGCCTTCTTAAATCCCCACCGTGTTGGAAGAATGACAATAATTCATACTATATGTCTCAAAAGATAAACTGGGGAAGCACGTTAACATCACATCTCTAATGCTTAATATAATAATGTCATCCAGTTTGTAATGCTAGACATCTTTAGAATTTTCATTACATATGTACGTGTCTTTTTATTATGTACTAAATATTCATCAATGCTTTAAATTTTGATTTCAAAAAGGATAAATGTAAATAATGATGTATCGCTTAATGGATTGTTATTGGCAGTTGATTTCAATGTCAACAGCATTTTAAATTATGTGAAACATTCACTATTAATCATACAAAACTTGTTAGCATATTTTGTTTATCATAAGCTCGTCAAAAGTATATATACATTTGAGTGATAGAAAAGTTGTATAGTTCGATCAATTATACTAACAGTTGAAAAATGAGTGTTAGAATGAATGTTGGTAACATTTTGCCTGTTGTTATTATAATCAGTTAAGAGATTGTTTTTGTATGCATGTGATCTAGATTTAAGGGTTAATTTGTCAATAGATATTTGTTTTGTCCCGATCATTCTAGGCTTGGAGACATATTTCATATGTCCAAAGTGTCAATTCCTCTTATCTTAGAAGATAAGAGTGGTGAAGTGAGTACCTGCAAAGGCACCAAGCTCAAGTCAACATAGCATGTCAGGGGACTCATTTTTCAGTATTTTTCATGTGCCTCTTTTACTCCCACCTTAATCGGGAAATGTCTATCTTATAATGTGTATTTGATTCTGCAATGATAAAAAATCATTTTGAATTAGATGATTCTGTAAAAGCTAAAAGTGAATTGAGTGTAAATTGATTTATGCTTAAATTCATTTGTATAAATGTAGGTTGAACAATAAGTTCGAGACAAGATCAACTCTACTTCTGAAAATCTAAACATATGAAAATCAATGTTATATCTCTTCACGTTACTATTTTTGATAGAAGTCCTTGATAACAGAAAAGTAAATAAAAGTAAAATAGAAATATATTGATAATGAGAGAATAAATTACAGAAAGGAATACATAAAACTTAAATAGTTAACGAGAATAACAACTAATTAGTATAACTAACCAACTAGTCTAACTAACTAGTATAAGTAACTTTTACGGCTAAATTACACTATGAATCCTTTAAGTTATTTAATTGTAACAAATTGGTCCTTTAAGTTTTTTTCGTACCACTTACGTCCTTTAAGTTATTTAATTGTAACAAGTTGGTCTTTTAAGTATTTTTTGTAACGCTTAGGTCCTTTAAGTTATATAATTGTAACTTTTAGACCCCGAATAACTTACATTTTTAAGATCTAAAATACACCAAATTGTTACAGTTAAATAACTTAAAGGACTTAATTGATACGGAAAAAACTTAAAGGACTAATTTGTTACAATTAATTAACATAAAGGACTTAAGTAGTACGAAAGAAACTTAAAGGACCAATCTGTTACAATTAAATAACTTAAAGGACCTTTTGTGTAATTTAGCCTAACTTTTACATATAATACTTGAAATCAATTTGCCTCCTATAATAGTGAAATCAAACATACACCGACTCTTGCTAGAAGTGTTGTGGAGGATGACACTTTTCTTCAATTTGGTCAGGGATGTATATGTACTCAATCTAGAGGAATGCAGGATGCACTTGGATTTGTTACATTTTTTTTCCCAACAAATGGATCATTATAGGTGGTTGAAGCCTTGAAGGATGGTGCTCACAACACAAGGGTTACTTCTTGCTGGTTTTTTATGATCTTTTTGGGAGAGACCCACAATATGCAGTGTATTGGTAACGAGGTATTTCCTCTCTACAAGCTCGTATGGGAAGTGAATAAACTTGTTCATTAGAAGAGAATGTGCATTCAGCATCAAATGCACATTAATCTAATAGACAGATGATTATGCTTGAGCAAACCATACAAAACTAAATGTAGATGGAAGTCGCTTTGGAAACCCGTGAAGATCTGGCTATAAAGGTTTGGTGCAAGTTTGGATTGGCGGTTGGATTGTTAGAATCACAGTGAGTCAGCTCTGATTTTGGCAAGGAGCTTCTACAAAAACCCGATGTCATTATCATTTTGTCAAACTCACTGTCAATCCAAACATACACTTAATTTAAACACACATAGGATTATTTGATACGTGGATTCGGGTTAATGTGTGGGACAAAGGGTTTAGAGATGTTTTGTGCTTAATAATTCAAAAAGGGCACTCACTTTGAACAATGAACCTCTGCCTCTACTCAATAAGGATGCTGCAATTATTCTTAGCATTCGGGTAAAACTTGCATAAAATTGAACAATTAGACTAATACACTTAATTTGAGAAGAAACACAATGTGCCGAATTTATTACCAAAATGGTGGCTTCTAATGAGGATAATATGAAGATTTTCGATGCTCCTACTAAATGTCTGAGTAGCCTTCTGCTAGCATATATAATGGGAATGACTTTCCTTAGGACTTAATTTTCCCTTTTTCTTGTTCTGTTCTTTTCAGACCAGTAGCAAAAAAAGATATCCTCTTTTCAAATTTATCTTGATCGTTAACTAATTAGATGTTGATCTTGAGACAAACAATAAAATAATTTCCTTTTATAATTTAAAACAGCACTTAAATACGAATAAATTCTTCATAATTTAGGATAAAATCTACATGTATCCTCTTATCAGAACAACCTTGTTCGATAACAACCGAGTAAAAAGAATATGATCTCTCTGGGAAACTTGTTTCTCACTAAGAATCGAATTAAAGATTTCTTACTGAAGAATAATTTTTATACTCATTATCTCCACTTGCAGACTTAACATGCTTCTACTAGACCAACTAGTAATGTATCTCAATGTTTTAATTATATAAGAGTAGTAAAAGGAGGACTATTTCTCTCTTCTCCCAAAATAAGTATATCACTTCAAGTACAACGATCACTACCACTGCATTTAAGATCACCTATGAAACAGATAAATTACTTAAATACCAAAATGGTTTACCCTTTACTACCACCAGGACCTGGTATTACAAAAAATTTAAATCGACTACACCCAGCAACAAACATATGCATACCATCTATGGAGATTAATTTCAATTGATTAAATACCTTAGTGGTTTAGAAGAAAACCAATGGAAAATCGGCCATTAGGAGATCCAATGCTACAAATGCAATCATCCAGGAAAATGGAAATCAATGGAGAGACTTCAAGTGGAATATCTAGCACTGTGGAACTGTCCAAACTTTTTTGAAGCAACTTCATTCTCCTCCAAATTAATCTGGAGAAAATATCGTTCCCACCAAGACGAACTCCTCTTCTTGGCCTGAAGCAAGACAAATCGGATAAGCTTTTCTTTTCCCTCCTCCATGTTATTTATGGATCAAATTTATAGACACAATCATTAGGGTTGATAATGACTCAACGAAAACTACAAAAACATGATTATACCATGTAAAACACACTCACCGCTGTTCCAAATTTAGAAACATATGCAGCCTTAGCCTTTTGGTTATCTGAAAAACCTGCATATATTATTGTCAAATCCCAACATATAAAGAAAAGTCCAACAGATTATTGATTTATAGTAAGATAATCTTGCAAGCTACCCGCATAAACAGTGCATGAAAAACTCAAAATTTAAGTATAACATCAAAAATTTCAACCAAAGAAAGTATCAGACCCTGATAAGTCCAATAGGAGAGAATTTTATGGTTTGCGTAAAGTATATCATACCAGTTCTGCTCTATAAACAAATATTATACTGCATGCATGCCAGTTTCAACTCATTCTAAAAAGTTATTTCCAATATAGCGTTTGAAGCAAAGTAATACTGGACTCAGAAATAGATAATAGCTTACTTTCATTTTTCCATAATGGTTATGTGACTCTATTATTGCTAAGTGAGCTGATGCTAAGTTTAGATTACACCAATCTCCTTTGACAGAGAATTTTATTTAAGAAGGGAATATGCACTAATTTAAGTTCACTTACTAGTAAATATCACTACTTCATCAGCTGATACCCTTGTCAAATCAGGAAGGGTTTTGTTAAGGTATCAAGGTGATAAGAAATCAAGGGCCTCTGAAACAATACTGAGAGAGAAAGATTTTGGCCTGTATAGAAGAGGAAATTTGATATCGGCCACACACACGTTGCCTTTACGGATAAGAGCTTTGCAATTACTATTAGCATCTCTATATTGTAGGGATCTATACCCCAGGCTTCGGTTTCCTCCTCCTTTAGCAATTTAGAGACCACATAGCAAGTATCAGGACCAACATGCAAAACTTTGTGTAAGCTATCTCCATATGCCTTTTGCAAAATGGGAATTGCTTATTGGACCTCTCAGGTGCACAAACAATCGCCTGCAATTTCAGTAACCGAGATTATAATAGGCTTTCATGCACAGCTAATGTAAAATGAAGTATAAAACAAACTAGAATTGTCTCATTTGCAACTAAAAGGATGATGTTTGATCAGGGCAGGCCCAACCATAAGGAGGCCTAAGCCCTCACTTTATGCCTCAATTAGAAAATTTCTTTAGGCCTACTAATTTGTTAAGCCGGCGTTGTGTTTGATACATAACCCTTGGCAGACTATTACATCCTCAAACAGAAAAAAAAAAAAATATATATATATATATAAATCAAATAACTAGAATCAGAAAATACCAGTGGTCAGAAGACTAAGAACAAGATGGCATTGCGCTTTTGCTTTCCATCTCACTGATATATTTTAAGGCATAATGCATTTACTATGAAGAAAATGTGAAAATGGCAGTGGAAATTGCATTTTGGAGAATGGAAGAATGGTTTTTTACAAGATCAGAGAAACTTGCATGGTAAGACACCACATAAACTTGCATAGTTATCTAAGTTCATAAACATTCAACAAGAGATTACAAAACTTGTAAGTGAACAGGAAACAACTTTATGGAGTCCTTAATCAGGAAAATAAAAATGTGCAAACGCAATGCTCAGTTTCAAAACCAAACAAAATATCATCGCCATAATTTTAATGACTAAAAAAATAGAAGGTGAAGCAAATGACTATCTGTTAGGATTTGATGAAAGAACAGTAGAGGAAAGGGAGTTTCTTCGTCCCTGATAGTTTTATTGATAAAGAAAAAGAAAGGTACACAAAGGAGACATACTCCCCTCACATTGAAATTCTCCAGTTTTCTAAAAGATTAAGTTAAAACTCAAATAAACTGATCCCAATCTTCTATTTATAGAAGATAAGAGAACAACAATAGTAGCTAACAGCAACCTAATAACCACATAACAAACTAACTAACTAACTAACTAATTGCTATAACACTCTTAACTACTCTAATTTCCTGTAAAACTATACCCTAACAATACACCTTTCTTCAAAAATAACATTGTCCTCAAAAGTTGAAATCTACAAAATTGTTTTTATTCAATGGTTGTTGAAAACAAATTAAAAATAAATAAAGACAAAAATTCTCCTCCAGTATCCCACTGTTGAGAGCTTGATGAACCAAATTTTGTTTCAGCCAACTTCATATTCCATTCTTCTGCACTTTTTTGTAGCAATCGCACACCCACATTTGTTGCTAATGAAGGGAAATCTCTCCCATACACCATAGGAGAAAGTTCCGCTGAGCAGTAAACTACAGCTTCTGCAATTATGCACTGATTTTTGCTTCTTTCTTGTTTTTCTAGCATTGTTTTCACTGACCAATCTGATTTATAATTTATTTTTTGCTTTGCTGACATCCAACCCATTGGACTAGTCCCATCACTTCACTTTTTTGCCCAAGAGCAAGATTCTTGGCGGTTGTCTTCTTCATAAATGTTTTCTTGCTGCTGTGAAGATCATCTTTGGAGAAGGTTAAGCCTCCAACTTGTTCAACTCAACATGGAGTATCTTTAACCCCTTGACCCATCAACCTTTTAGATACACCAATCTCTTTGACAGTCTTCTTGGTCACAGGGGTTGCAGTCTCTTCTCGTTCTTGGTCGCAGCCAGAACGAGATGTTTCAGTATTTTATTAAGCTCAAGACAATGTGACACATGATTTGTGGCTCCATTGAAGACTGCTTCTGAATTTTCCACTGTTGTGTTGCTTGTGATTCCATCATCAGTTCTTTTCTGGAAGCACTTCAAGATTCCTCCTTGTCCATGTCAAACCCGGTTTCCTCATTATCCTTGTCTTTCAACTTATTGTCCTTACATGTCTCACAAACCTTCTTTCAACTCCATAAGGAACATTCCTTACTTGCTGGCCAATTTTTCCAAAGCCTCCACCACTCTACGCTGCATGGTGCCACCCATTTGACCAATTGTTAGGAACCCAATAAAGAATAGGAGAGAATATCTCCTCCAAGGGTTTTTCCCGTCACTAACTTCAAAACCTCGTATTTATACAAGATAACCCTAACTAACTTAACTAATTAGCTCCTCATTATTATTTTTTATTTTTTTTGGAACAAAGAGAGCCTAAGCCCAGGAAAAGAAAAAAAACTACAGGGAAATCATCAGCAATGATCAACTGGCTAATACAAGCAGGACAAGACTAAAAAATTCTCTTAAGTGTCCTCGCTATCGCACCCAATATTAGCAAGAGCATCAGCACATCAATTAGCTGAGTGACAAATATATTGTTACTAACTCGTCTTATCATATATAAGAAGTGATTAGAATATGAAACACAGTAATAGCATTAATTAATTAATGTAAAGTATATAAATGTGAATTACCAAAATGAACAAAATGGGCGAGAGGAGGTTGATTTGGAAGATGAAAACAATCCTACACCGGTCTCCGAGACATCTCTTTTTTTTTTTTTATTCAATTCAGTTGTCTCGGTACAGTGTTGCCTGCTGCTTTGCTTACTGCGTACAATGTCTCCGTACAATTCAGTTGACAACATATCACCATTAATCTTAAAAAGATATGTGTTGGCAAATTGATGAACTGTGATCGAAGTAAATATACCTTTTCGTCGAAAGTGCGTGTCATCAAACTCACTTTTTTTCTAAAGAGACTAGTAAAACTCACTCGCACATTAAGCATAAACTATTTAAATCTTATAGTCGGTTAATCAATATTTTGTAAACTTTTAAATATAAAATAAAAACTGTCAAACTAAAATATTTTTTAAAAACTAAGTTATTAGAAATAAAAATGAGTTTGTACCAAAAAAATAAAAAAATAAAAATGATTTGTCAAGGATATTTTATGTTCTTTTTGCTTCATGAGTTTGGTTCAATTTGTAAGGATGTTGCGGTATGTAGAAATCAGAGTTCGAAACTTAAATTTCTCATTTATTCAGTTGAATTTTCAACCACCAGATTGTTGAAAAAGAAATTAAAAAAATGTGGATGGTCTTGCCTAACTTGACAAATTATAGTATGGGATAAATGTGCTCATATTTAACAGATAAAGTTGTCTCTAGTAAAGTGAATCTATGAATTCTTAAAAAGAAAGAAATACATTTTTTATAATTTTTTTATTTATAATATTTTTTTGGTAAGCTAAATTAGTCGGGCATAATTGGTATTAGAGAAACTCGAACTTAAAACCTTGAGGAGAAGCTCACTCCAAGGTAATCAGACTTTAAGGCTATGTTTGGATCGATGAAATGTGATGGAGTGGGATGGAATGAAATGGTAAATAATTGAGTTCCATTGTTTGGATTTGCAAAAAGTGAATGAAATGGAACACAATGGAATCATACCATTCCATTAAATTCTTCAATTTTTCTTCCCCCCAATTTAGGGTGTATCCAACGGAACGAAACTTTATAATTAAATTATTACTATTTTACCCTTATATCTATAATTTTACATCTTCTTCTTCAATACCTTCATATTTGATACTTCTTCATCTTCACATTTATTGTTATTTTTTTTATACCCTCTTCTTCACCTTTCATCTTACGACAAAAAGAAAAAAATTATTTGTGCACTGCTTCATTTATTCATCTTCCTGGAACATTCCTTCTTTGCCGGCAAAGTAAACCCATCAATTCTTTGTATGTGTGCTACTATTTTCATGCTACTGGGAACATTTCTAGGTATTTTTTATTTTATTTTTCGTTAAACGAAATAAGATTTTAGTAATAATATTTTTTTAATAATATATTGTACATAATAATAGTGTTTTTTAAATAAGGGTAAAAATGGAATTAAAATGGTATAATTCATTCTGTTCCGTCTACTTTTCAAACAATGGTCTAATAAAAAATTTAGGTGAGTCAGACTTTGAGAGTTCACTAACCAAATAGTCATCACGTGGTAGTGGGTGTTAATATCACGATCAACTCTTTATCAACTGAGTCAACTTTCATTAGCTAATAATAGCTTCTTTTTTGTGTTGAACTTTCGATTCTAAGGTAAATAGGTTTTAATAATTTAGAATTTGGCCAGAAAGTAAATAAATGTTTGTAAAGAATTGTTCCAATCAGGAATGGAACTAAGTTATTCACAATTCATCATCTGACAGAGCTTATTAACCATTGGAGTTCGATTGTTTGATTTTAATAATATATTTTTTAATGAGATAAAGAGCTCGTTTGTTATAGGTTTTTTAAGGGAGTAAAAACACTTTTAAAAAATAATCACTTTTAAAGATACTACATCCTTTTGTTGCATCTTTTTTAATAAAAGAGAATCTAAAAATAACTTCAAATGAGAGAAAAAAAATAAGTGTCAAAAGATTAGATTAAGAGTTTGTTTGTTACATATTAAAATAAAAATAATTTTAAAATTAAATAATTTAGAGATTATTTTTTAGAGATTTTGTGTGCGTTTGTTTTAGCTTTAAAATAATAGATTTTGTGTTAGAAAAATCTAGAGTTTATTTTTTAGAGATTTTGAAGAAAAAAAAATCTAAAGCTATTTGTGTTTGTTTACTATTAAAAAATCACTTTTACAAAAATTAACTAGTTCATGTCTTACCTCCTTATGTTTGAAAAAAAAATAGATTTTGAGAAAAACTAATCCTAATAGCTTTTCATTTTAGAGTCAAAATAGATTTTTTTAATAAAACGATTTTTCTAAAAATCCTAAACATACACATAAAAATGACAAAAGTGTTTTTTTTTACTAAAAAAAATCTACTAAAATAAACGAGGCCTTTATAAAATATCTGAATCGATTTTGGTTTGTTTATCACGATAAAAATGACTTTTTTTTTGAAAAAAAATAGTTTGTTTGGATATAATGGTATGTTTTGTTATAAAATTAGTTTAATATTTTAACCTATATTTTTTCTCTCCTTTAAAAAAAAATTTAAGAAATTATTCTTAATAGTTTCCCATTTGAAGTTGATTTTAGATTTTTTTAAAATTATGATTCTTTTAAAAAAAAAACTGTAACAAACGGATTTAATACTCCAAAAAATAATTTTCTTTAAGAATACTCCAAAAAATGATTATTATTTAAAAAAAATCTTAAAAAATACGATAACAAACGGGCTGTAATTTGTAAAAAAAAAAATAATTTTATATAGCTTCATCCAAATAAACAAAATTATTTAAAAATATATTTTTTTACGATAAACGAACACAAAATAAATTCTGATATTATATAAAATCTCAAAATTATTGAATTTTAAAATCAATTTTATTTTAATAACATCAAACAAACAGTTACTGATTGAATATTCATAATTATTTTACCGGAAAGGATAACTTATAAATATCTAGATTTAACTAACAATGCACAAAACAAAGGTGAAATTTGCTACCACGAAAAAATAATAATAAAGGAGAAACTCAGAGAGGGTTTGTAATTAAAAAAGTGTAACATTGAATTGCAAATCGGAGAATAAACGCGAGCGAAGAAAGAAAAAGTGCAGGCAAGAATCACATGAGTTTGGGTTTTGGAATTGGCGTTATCATTTATTATTATTGTTGAATCGAATGCGAAGAAGAAGAAATGAAGAAAGAGGACGATGATAAAGACCCCAGACTTGCCGGAGCTATTCTCTTCGGTCTAATTGCTGCCACCACCACTACTCTCCTCGTACGTAAGCTTATAGATTCATTTTCCCTTTCTTTTCTTTTCTTTTTAGGTTTCGCTAATAATTCATTATCTTAATCTCAATTTTCAGTTCGGTCAGGTTCGCAAAACTCTTGAATGGTTCTCTATTCAGGTATTTTTTGATGAACTGATTTCTGTTTTTTTTAATTATCTTGTTAAATTATTATGTGTTTGAACGAACTCTTTTAATTGTAGTTAACCAGGACTCAGGCATGGAAAGGGAAGAGTGGTAGTTCTTATAGAACAGCTTATCAGGAAGAGGCGTGGAGAAAACACAATAAGCGAATGCAAGAGGAGTATGAGGAAGAGATGGAGAGAGTCGTGAGTTTTTTAATCTTCTGCTCTTCTGTTCAAATTTTAAATGCAAGATTTGCTTTGTTGTGTAGCAGAGATGAGGATATTGTGTTGCTTGTGTAGTAAGACTATATGGGATTGGATTAGATATGATTACATTAGACAGAAAGAAATGCAGTTTTTAGCTTGAGCTTAGGTGATCTAGAACAATAAACTTGGAGACAGGACTCCTTTAGGGAAGAGTACTCCTCTTGTCTGACCAGAAAAATAAACCTTAAGTGCTCTTTTAGGGCAGTGTATTTCGCTCTTATTGAGTTTTAGATACTGATATGAATTGGTATTTCGTTACAAAGAAATTGAGAAAGATCCCTTGGATTACAACTTTGCAGAACATGCAACTTTCATGCTTTAAGGCGCTAATTCTCTCACAAAGCACTCGCCGTCCTCCCCTCTTAACCCTTGTTGTTTGTGAACACCGTGACCCACTTTTCTAACTATTCCCAGCTAACTAATCAAAGACCCGGATTTGGAATCTCTCCATTTTAAATTCTCTCATTTTTTCTCAAGTGGAATCTCAACCATCAAATATGAGAAAGAAGATGAGAGTTGGTTGGTGTGTTTAAATGGTGAAGATTGAAAATGGAGAAAAATTGAGAAAATTTTCAATAGAGAGAATCCAAATCCCAAAGACCCATGTCACACCTCCTCCTTCACACTAATTGTTGGTGCAATTGCGTGCGTTGCGTCAGCCATTTATACTGCTCTCCTTGTGTAATCTGCGAATAAGGTTGGTCCAGGCAGGGTGTGCACCATTTCTATCATTATCTCTAAAATGGTAATATTTTCCTAATAACATACAAGTTATTAGAGATAAACTTTATAAAAACGATGAAAGATCTCTTAAACAAGAGAAAGAAAGAAAAACCAAATGACACGATAATCTATAAATATGCCCTTCTATTCTACATCACTAGGTGATTTTCCTTTTGTTCTTTGTAGGAACGAATAAGGCGTATGCAAAACGTGTTTAACAGAGAAAGGAATAAGTTCAAAAGAGGGTATGAAAGCTGGAGGGAACATGGTCCCAACGCATATCATCAACATTTCCAAAGAGAAGATTGGTATTGGAAGACTGATAATTCATACAGAGACAGGAGGACTAATTATCGAGAAACTCCAAGAGAGAGCGGAAACTATGCATTATCACATCACTACTCAGTTTTGGGTCTTGACAGGTACTCGCTGAGATCTAAGACAACTATCCATCTAATCTGTGGAGGAAACATTGTGTTTTTTTCACATATATTACCTGAGGAAGTACAAGATAACTGTTTGCATTATAGATTATTATAGAAAAGAAAACAAATGAGAACTGTGTTGGTGAAGAAAATGCATTGTACTCTACGGTTGGATATATGCTTATATGGTAAATCCAGAGCTGTCAATTACCTATCTAATTTTAAACACTATGTACTTTAGACGTATGTGATTCTGATACTTAGTAATAGTTTCAACTTGCAAGATCGGTATTTGTGAATGGAGTTTCAGTTTCCAATTTTTTTCTTAAAACTGTAACTTCGTAAATGCTTGAAGACTCTTACACAATTGTGTTCTATCTGCAAATAAAGTTAGCATACTTGTTTTGCTTCATGATTGGCTATTAAATTTAACTTTCTGATGGACTTCAGGTTTAGGAAAGCACCATATTCAGATGCAGAGATTAAGGTAACTTTATTTTCTCACAATGCCTTGCACATTACTAATTTACTATTGGTGTTTTGCTATATTTTGTCTATCAATTGCTATGTGCATCAGTGCATCACACATTTTATATACAAGTGTTTCATCTCATTTTACTTTTAGTGTCTTTGATATGACCAGATTTCAAGCCTCTATAATACTACATCATAGATTGTGCGTTTGAGCACTATTCTGGAACAACTAGTTTCATAATTATTCTTTTGAAGTAGTAAAATCATATGAAATTATGTCATGGTCCAGCCTATGAATTGTGCTCAAGGCAAATTTATAATCCTGCCATAATTTATGTTGCATATTATCGTTGCTAGAGAGTGCAGCGTTCCATCTGGTTGATAAAGATCTGAACTTGTTAGAGCGTTCATGTCCTGGTCAATTCACTTACCTAAAAGATAAGGAAAAATAAGCCAAAAAAGTGCCAAAAAGACAGATAAATATTCTCTAGTTATACCCAGACCCAGACCAAGGGGCCAGTCTAGCACCTTACTTACTGGCTCTTACTCAGGACCAGGACCTAAACTAACCGAAAAAGGCAGCAGAAGACTTCTCTAAAAGGGACTACAGCCTCTAGTGACTTCTATCCTGATTTGATGTCCAGTAGTCTGTTCTCCCTTCGGATTATTATTGTTATGTATTTTGATATTATTGATATTGTTGCTTATTGCTCTCTTTCTTACATGACCTTGTTACTTTGTTTTGGTTTTGTTTGTTAATTATCCTCTTACCTCTGCAGTCAGCATTTAGGACAAAGGCAAAGGAGTATCATCCTGATCAGAACCAGGATAATAAAGGTAGGTCTTGACTTATTATCAGTGCATAAGATCTTGTGATCTCAAACTTTGGCATTATTAATTACATAATCGTGTATGGGGAAATGCCAGATGTTGCTGAAGCTAAGTTCAAAGAAGTGATGACTTCATTTGAGGCCATAAAACAGGAAAGAAGTAACAAAAATCAGTAATTGTCAAATTCTGCCCATCAATCCCAGGACCCAAAAGGATGTAAGGTATTCCAAGTAATTAATAAAGTTCATTATTTATTCATTTTATCTTCATCTAGCTAAATCATGAATTTGCTGTGAATAAATTTTCTGCAATCATTTTTTTTTTTTTGGAATTCCTTCTATGTAACATATGTATTTAATTAATTAGGATTCCAACCACATATGTAATGCCTGTGTATTGTGGTCTAAGTAGATTCTGGGGGGTTGCGGTCACATAATAATTCACGTAACACAGTTAGAAGGAAAATTATTTTCTCATACAATAATATGTCATTATTATTGCTACATATAATGTTGGATAAAATTTGCTTGTATTAGTACTTTCTTTGTCAATCACTTGATGAGTCATGCCTCTCACACTTTGTTTAACCAAATTGTTATCCTACTTTTACAAGTTTGGCCTTTACCATGAGCGCAATTTTCGTTTATAAGCCATTTTCCTTTTGGATTTTAACTGCCACCTCTTTTTGTCGTTTGTTTCTAAAACCAAATACTGATTAGACAAACTATCGTGTATGATCTTAAAAGTGTTTTAATTTTTGTAATTGGATTTGTTGGTGTTGTTTATTTTTATCAATTATAATTTGCCACGTATACTAGATACACAGTTCGTGTGCTATATGATAATTGTAGAACCATAATAACAACACATATAGAATTTCACCTAAGTTTTGTCCATTGGATCCCCGAATGTATTTAAGTTGAATGAAAGCAGGAAAATAATATCTTTGATGGTAATAAAGGAAAAGTTATACCAGTTTCATTTGGTTAATTTTTTCTTTTGTGCCCCTTTTCTGGAAATGAAGCTGGATTACATCTGTCTGCCTGAAAGAGTTTGAATTTTAGTTTTATGCATATGATTATACTTTGATAGCTGTTTAATTTTGTTTCTATGCTTCAATGAACAGAATTTGACACTAACAGACATGTGTAACCTGTCTGAGCTGTACAAAGAAAATCTGGTAATAATATTACATTATAGTGAGCACGACTTAATTAAGTGGCCATGCCATGTTTGAACGCCGCTGGCAAACATTTGAGGTTGAATATGGAAGCCATGGACAGAGATGGACACTGAAGTGCTGCTGTTCATAAGAGTTTATTGACGTTTATCAGCATTTGTATAACATACGTGTAGAACTAAAAAATATAGCTCATGGTATGCTCATAAGCAATTTTCAATTTATTTTTATAAATTTTCCAAAATAGTTCATAGAAAACTTATACAGGGATTGATTTTCTCTTTGATTGTAAAAGCTAAATAAATTTAAGCTCTTATATGATTAACATTTTATAGAATGAGTATTTAATAATTAAATTGTTTATGCTTCTTCAAAAAATTATTAAATTGTTTATCCGAAGATTAGACCCAAATGTTTTCCGTAGGTTGCAACAAATATCAAGACAGCGAGAAAATGAAGAACCAAACTCAGGGGGCGAGGGTTTAATCCTGAAGCAAAGTGACTGGTCCTTCTGAAAATAAACCCCCAAATACTCAAATAATCAAAGCAAGCTTAACACATTTCTTTCCTTGATGGATCAAGTGATGCACAAAAAACCTTGTAAAGTGCTCCTGCCAATGTATTTATGGTAGATGCAACTGACAGCATATTCAAAGATTAAGATACCTTTGGCATTAAGCAGAGCTAAATAGCTTCGTGAATGCTTATGCATGCCGGAACATATGTGTTCATTGTGATGGATCTATCGAGAATGACTAACATGTTTCTTTGGGTGTTAGAAAGTAGAAGAGATACTGAATGAGTCAGGACTTTGGAAGTTTATTAGTGACGAAATTGATACGGCATATGGTTTATGCCTTTATTCTTTCAACTTGTTGATACTTTAATACAACAAAATCTATGTACGTTCGCTATGACTTTATTGTGTATCTAGAAGCGATGAAATGATGTTGAGATCCCATCCTGTGTCGTGGTAAAGCTGGTGCATTATACATTTTTTTTAGTGGAAGCACGTGCGCAACCGTAGAGAACTGGGGGTGTTGAAGTGTAACGTAGACGCGACAATCTTCCAGGAGCAAAGAAGGTATGGTATATGGATGTGTTTGAGAGATGACAAATGTGACTTTGTAGTAGCCAGAGTCTTGGTATATAGGGTTACCACAACCTCGGGAAGCTGAAGCACAAGGCTTATAAAAGGCTATTAATTTGTTTGGCAACATGAATTTACCTGAGAGTGTTGGTTGATCCTGATCGTAAATAAGTGGTTGACGACATCCAAAGTAAATTTAGTATTAGGTTGAATTTTTAAACTATTTTTTATTTTTGTAAATCTTTGTTTAGTTCTACACAAAACTTTAAGATAAGTTTTATTAAGAGACAAACAAATAACATTGCAGCCTTGTCGTACGTTTGTTCAGATACATAAGCTTCTTTTTTTTTTACAAAAGATTCATAAGCATATGTTATCTCATTAGTTTGATTTTTATAAAAAAAAAAAATATTTTTAACCATAAGACCAACACATTTAGATTGGTATGGTGGTGGCCGCTTGAAACATTGATTCACAAAAAAAAACTTTAATGTTTATTTTTTCCTTGCCAACTCTTAAGTTAAAAGAAAGAGTTTAATGGTGGATTGTGCAAAATTGTACACACGATGAATATAAAACAACTTTGTACACACTATAAATCAAAATATTCATAATCGCCACATAAATTAAAAACATTGATTGATGCGACAATTCTATATCTTTTGATTGATGGTTTGTACAAAATTGTTTTGGATTGTTGACTCATCGTCATTAAATTAAACTCAAAAAGAAATGAAATTAAAAAGTATATATTATTATTAGTGTAAACTAGTTATAAACCCGTGCTTCGCACGGGTTGCATTTCTAGAATTGATTATAATTTTTTTATGGAATAATAAGTTATTTAACTATAAAAATTAAATGAAAATGATGATTTATAAATGTTTTGTGGAGGAATATAAAAATCTATGTTGACGAACTTAAATTCTAATTGTCGATGAATATTAAAATCAGACGATGAATTTAAATTCTAATTGTCGATGAACATTAGAATTATTTATTTAAATGTCTAATATAGGAATATAAAATTAAAATGTAGATAACAAAGATAAAAAAGATGATTGTAAAACTGACAAAACTAAACATGTGGCTTGGCAACTGAAACATTAGTTTCAAATATTCTCTAGGCAATCTATAAGGAATAAAGATCTATTATTCTTTTTCCTGCCAATATATCTGGCTGGTCTATATATTATGCAGCATACCTTATATATTTGTTCCCAACTGAAATTGAACTTTTCAAAAGTGTCCATAAGATATGTATGAAATAACTTTTAGAATTTAAACGGGTTGCATAAATACGGGTTGCATTTTTTAAAATTTAAACGATTAAGAAATTTTGTAGAATGATATAATTTTCTGTAGAATTATATTAGACATGAGATTTTAATATCTTACTTTATAAATTGTTATCCAATTGGGTGCATTTGACATAATTTGATATAAATATTGCATGTAAATAAATAATCTGAAATACAAATTTCAAGTTGAAAGGTAGTAAAAACATTAAAACATTACTAATAACTTTGAGAGGTATAACACGAACAAAACACTCTAACAAAAGGAATAGACAAAAAATAATGAAAACTAATTAGGAACTGTTGTCAAAACCTTAATAAGTTCGAAGCAATTTTGTTGTTAAAAAAAAGTTTGAAGCAATCTTGTTCACAAACTTAAACTTGAATACATCTCTGACTTTGAATTGTTAAAGGTACAAAATAACATCCATTCAAATTTAGTCTTTGTTGTTTGCCTGTCTTGAGTATTCCTTAATGTTTAGAAAAAGGTCACATTCTTTTAAAATCATAAAATGAAAGATATATATCATAATCAAATGTATAACCTTAATTTGTTTACCTCTCCTAAGAGGTGGACAGTGAGGAAACTTCCTTGACCATCCATTAATTCATTAGAGTTATGTTAGTGGCAATTGACATAAACATAGATATGAATAAAATGAAGGAAATGGAGATGCATTTATAGTAAAAAAAAATGGTTATGTATTATAAGTGATGTATAGAATGATTTGTGGAATAAACTGACAAATGAAAAGTATAACCAACCATTAAATTTGACAATACCACTAAATTGAACATAGTGATATGTTGGAAAAGAAATTATTTACAACAAAATGTCTACACATAACTGAAGATATTATTTTATTGAAATTTGAGTTTAAAGTACTTTAGCATGGAATCTTGAATAAAACAAAAAGAAGTGTATTGGTCAGGATAATTTGATTGATCAAATAATGCAGCAGATTTTTGTTTTGTGTTACCCAAAAAAAACAGAGATATCAGCATTGGCCATGTAATTGTTTATTTTAGTTAGGTATTACCTCTAATGATTTTAGAGTATATGAATTTCTTGCCCACAACAATGTAACTGGGATTTGAATACTTATTTATCATAGCAGATATAAAACCATGTTAAAATGATTGAAAAATAACATGATCAGCTAAAGAGATTATAAAACTTTGATAAAATAAATGACTATATTTTGTATTGCATTATTATGATCAAATAAACTTTGATTAAACAAAAGATAAAATAAATATTCTATTTGATGAATCTTTGTGAAAGGTTAGTTAATGTTAATTGGAGAGAGTTTGTTACCTCTCCAGGAACATGGACAATTTCAATAACACCTAAAATCTTTCCTTTTTTAGGACATACCAATGGTTAGAGATATTCTCATAGATATGTATGACAAATCTCATAATTGAGAGTATATCACCTGCTACTTTAGAATATAAATATATGTTAAAAAGTAATTAAAGGCTAGTCTAAGATATATCTAACCATGGTTGAAGATCATAAATGTAACAACATATATGTTTGGTAAACAAATGAAATTTTCTGAAAACATGGTAAATAAAGACAAATATTTGCTCAGAGGAAAAGAAATAAGATTTTATTCTCAATCTTACCTTACAACCCATCATTATTTGATTAGACTTTGCTCGCCATTTGACACACAATTCTCCCGTGTTTTCCATTTCTCATTTTGGCTTCATCCATTTTTTTCTGTGCTTCTCAATGAAAATCTCAGCACTATGAACTTTAAAATTACTCCCTGAAAATACAAAATAGTGGTAAAAATAAAAGTGATGATGATGGACAATTTATATAGATATATCAACCACTGAAATATCACTTTAATTTGACAATAGACAACGGTTACACACACAACGTAAATTACATAGAGGGAACCATCAATGTCGATGATGCCTAAAGAAAAGAAAATATTGTCATTGCTAAATAGCATATATTCATTCTTATGCGGTATCAATATGTAATGTGTTGCATCATAGGAAGTTTTCAAATGAAAGAAAAGAAACCAAAGTGACATATTTGTAATAGTTGTTACATTTTCGTTAACATTTTGTGAGTCCTTACTTTCACATTCAACTAATACACTGCACAATTTAAGAAACCATTAGAAACAAATAAGAAATTTCTTCTCAATTTCAAGTTACAACTTATTAATATTTGATCAAACTTAACTCACAATTTGCGCACGATTCTCCCGTGTTATCCTTATCGTGTTCTGTTTTTATCTTTCTGTTTCTCGTGCTTCTCAGCGAGAATCTAAACAACGCGGCCTTCAAAAATAGTCCTTGAAAAGAAAACATAGTAGTAAGGAAAGAAAATACGGAAGAAAACAACACAAATGCAAGGAAACCAAACTCATAAAGATGTTAAAATGTAAATATAATGAGAATGAAAATAATGGCCAAACATGAAACATATGTGTTTGGAAAACAAATGAAAATTTGAATGAACATGGTAAAGAAATCATTATAAATAAATAGGAAATTTATTCTCAATTTCAAGTTACAACTCATAAATATTTCATCATACTTAACTCACAACTTGACGCATGATTCTCCCGTTCTTTCCTTATCATGTTCTGTTTTCCGTACTTGTCAGTGAAAATCTAAACAGTGCGGACTTCACAATTAGCTTTTGAAAAGAAACCATATGATTAAGGAAATGAAAGAGGGAAGAAAGCAACACAGATGCAAGGAAACCAACGTGATAAAGATGATAATTTTGAAAACATCGAAGATAATCGTAAAACATCGAACATAGAAGAAACCAACACAGATGTAAGCAACACAGATGAAGATAATCGTAAAACATCGAACATTATATATTTGAAAAACAAATGAAATTTTGAAGAAACATGGTAAAAAAGACAAATATTTGATTATATAGGAAAAGAAATAAGATTTTTTTTCTCAACCTTACCTTACAATTCATCAATATTTAAATATACTTTGCTCACCAAACAAACTTACATTCACTGATATCATCAAAACCATCACAACTTCTGCGGGTAAAAGGAAAAGTAAAGGCCATAAACCTACTGACATAACAATTAAAAAAATATGACATAAACTTCTATTTCCCGTGTTTTAAAATGAAAGAAAAAGTGTGAGATAATGTACTTGCCTCAAATGTCTTTCTTTTACTATTTAAAGTTGTGCCATTATCAGATAAGTATCAATTTACTTAGTAGTGAATATCAAATAATGGATATAAATAAAGGAATAAAACAATTTAATAATAATTTTGTAAAAGAAAAAATAGAGAGAAAACCACATCATACTTCTTTTAATTTCATTTACTTCTTTTCCAAGCCTATGTGGAACAACATAATATTGAAATTTCTACCCCACAGTACGCAGAATGCCCAAAATGAATAATTAAAAAGCAGATTCACACACAAAAAGAAAGAAAAAAAAGACATGCAAGAATCAATCTTTTTCAAGCATAAAAAGTTTCAAAACTCAAGATCCTTTAAACATCTCAAGCATAAAAATAAACTTACAATCATAACCTATTGTAAAAATAAATTTAATATGCCTTTAGACAAATCAAACCCCAAAAGCATCTTAGAATCAGAACCTATTGTACTCCTATTTGTTTTAGTTGGGAATAAAATCAAACACTTGGCATGCGTTATTTGTTGCAACAAAAAAATAAAATAAAAAACTTGTTCATAAGCACACAATGCAAACAAAATGTCTAAAATGAATTAGAAATTTAAAATTAAATTAAATGTTCATAATCTAAAAAAAAATCTAAATAATTAATAAATTCATCAAACTGAAAATCCGAAATGAACAACAGTGAAAAATATATTCGATTTCATACCTTTTGAGGAGAAGGAAAAAATATGCAGTAGCATTCTTTCAGTTTGAATCACACGAGTTTAGTTGAACCATTTTCGAACCTGCAAATTTTACTTAAATTGCATCTGAAATAAATAGACAGAAACACAGTATGAAGAGGTAATTCGAAGCTTACATTTCTTTAGATTATTGTAGATTGATTTCGTTAAACAGTGGGAAAAGTTGTAAATTGATGATTTGAATGGAAGATCACATACATAAAGATGAATATGTTTATGGAAAAAATGAAAGAAGAACAGGATGATTGGAGAAGAATATGTTACAGAGGTTAGAAAGAAGGAAGAGAGAGAAATATGGTAGAAAATGGATTGGGATAAGAGAAAAAAAAGGAGAATTTGAATTTCAAAAAACTGCATTTTGCCCCCAAATTTTTGATGATGTGTAGTCTTTCTTCAAATGAAGTGTAATTGGATTACCAAATTGCCCTTGCCGAGGGTATTGTAAAGTAACATATACATTCTATTAATAGATAGATAGTAGATATGACATCTATTTTGATAGTTAGTAGACGTAAGAATAAGGAAAAAAAATATAAATGTTCATGAAAATTAATTCAAACACAACCTAAATTCAATCAACATGTGAATTGGATTTAGTTATTTTAGTGTCCTTGTACTCTATTTTCTCAATATTTCCTCTTTGATGGTCTATACCAATCATTAACATCCCTTACAAAGGTTATTTTTATTACCTTCAAAATAGATGTATGCAAAAACATGTTAAAGCTCTAAAAGTATTAAATTAGTAAGAAATAAACATATTTTCACACCAACCAATGTTTTGTTGTGTTGAAGCCTCTGTCTCAAAAAAAATTAATGCTACAACCTATTAGCAAAGAAGAAAATATTAAGAAGCAAAAAAGATACATCATGAGAGAGAAAAAGTAGAAAGATGAATAAAGTAGTTTTTGAAATTTGAAATTCAAATTGAAAGTGAAAAGAGGATAAATTGAGGGAAGAGTACTTTGAACTTTGACATTTGACTTGTAACAACTATCTAGTATCTTTGGTTAAAGATGGATAAAGTAGTTTTTAAAATTTGAAATTCAAATTGAAAAGTGGATAAATGGAGGGAAGACTACCTCCAACTTTGACATTTGAACCCTAACATGACATGAAACTGCACAATACTTCCAATTAAAGCTCACCTCCTGTAAAAAAAATCAAGAATAAGAAGGAGTGAATAAATTCTGACTTAAGAATGAACAAAACGAAGTAAAATTGATATAATTTAGACACATTTAAATTGAGACATATCCAAAATATTAAGTATTTATAAAACCTGTTGCAGGTATATCTTATGTTCCCACTCTTCTATGTGAACAATTGGATTCCTACAAAATTCAAACAACTTCACTAAGACCAAATTTAAATTAAACAAAGTTGATTCAAACATAGGTATAGCATATGTATCAAATATATTTATTCTGTTCTAATCTACCAAAACAAATATTAATTGAAGAGGATAAACTCATTAAAATCATTTTATTTGCATCAATTAAAAAAATATAAAAACTAAAGACATTTGAAAATCAACTAACATATATTATGAGGATTTTGAAAGGTGATACATGCTTGTATGTTTCATTGTTCCTTTGCAAGCAATTTCCTTTATTCTTGATGAACATAAAATTCCATTCCAACCTTCATACAAAGAAAGAAAAACAAATAAGTTCAAACAATGTTAGAGTGTCAAACAAAATAATAAAAACATGTTCTTTTTCACTTCTTAGATTTGTTCTTAGGAAAGTTACAAAAATCCCTCATAGATATTTTATCAAACACCTAAAATGCATAGAAAAGTAAAATTTACATGCATAAAAGTAAATCTGAAACTAATCAAAGCCATAGCTTGTTAAAATCGATACAGTAAGAAGTTTGAAACTTGAATATGACAATGCTACCAAGTTTTGAATCAATTGTTATTTTTTTAAAAAAAAATCAGATCTAATGGAGCATCAACATATTACCTAAAATCAAAAACCTATAAAAGAGAAACATTTCTTACACACAAAAGAAAAATCGAAATGGGTCAAACAAAAAAAAAAGAAGGAAGCAATGGCCATGAACGAAAATAGAAGGAAGAAGATTATTGAACAACATGAACATGAAAACAAAAATGAAAATGAAAATCAGAATGAGAAAAATGGAAAAAAAATGATCTTGAAAAAAAAAAGTGGAAACCAAACCTTAAGAAGTGAGAAGCTGAAAGTTTTCTCTCTCAGTGGAAGTTTGGTTTGGTGATAGAAATGATGGAAAGGTTGGAAGAAGGTTTTGATATTGAGAATAGCTGAAATGATGTGAGAGGGAAGGAAAAAACAAAGATTGATGACATCAGCACGCAAGTTGGAGCTCTTAGATTCATTCCACACTTATTGGATTACTAAATTGCCCTTCTGAAGGATAAAATTGGAATTTCATATGGCATCTATTTTGATATATAGTTAGTAGATCAGAGAGTTTGTATTGGGAGAGAATGGAGAATAAACGCGGAGAAATGAAGAAAGACGATGAAGATAACGACCCCAAACGAACTATTATCTTAGTCGTAGTTACCGCCGCCGTCTGTACGATCATGGTAAACTTCTTCTTACAGATTTATTTAATTTCGTTAATAATTTTACCATCCTAATTTCAATTTGCAGCACGGTTCAGTGGTAAAAACTTTTCGATGGTTCTCTGATGAGGTATTTGCATTTGGTTCTATTTTCTTACTATTCGATTTGTGTTTGAAGATCAACGCTGAAACTGTTTTTGAACTCTTTGAATGTAGTTATTCAAGAAGAGTGGTACTTGTTACAGAACAAAACACAATAAGCCAGAAATGCAAGAGGAACGAATAAGGCGCGCGCAAAATGCATTTAACAGAGAAAGGAATAAATACAATAGAGGCTTTGAAAGCAGGAAGGAACATGCTCCCAATCAGCATTTCCAAACAGAAAAAGATTCGTATCGTGAAACTCCAAGAGAGAGCGGAAACTATGCATTTTCACATCACTATTCAGTTTTGGGTCTTGACCAGTATAGGAAAGTGCCGTATTCAGATGATGAGATTAAGGTAACTTTGTTTTTCTCACATATTGATATGTGCATCAAAATCATCTTGATATGACCAGAATTGAAGCTTCTATGATTATTCTTTTTAAGATCAGTAGTAAAATCATATGAAATGAAGCCATGATCCAGCCTACAAATTGTACATATTATAATTATTTGTCTTGCTAGAGAGTGCTAGTGTTCCATCTGGTTGAGCATTCGTGCCCTCGTCACTTCACTAACCTAAAAGATAAGGAAAAATAAGCTGAATAAGTCCCAAAAAGCCAGATAAATATTCTCTGGTTACACCCAGACACAGACCAAGGGGCCAGGCTAGCACCTTACTTACTGGCTCTTACTCAGGAGGACCAAGACCTAAACTAACCATAAAAGGCAGCAGAAGAAGGCTTCTCTAAAAGGGACTACAGCCTAGCCTATAGTGACTTCTATCCTGATTTGATGTCCTGTTGTGTGTTCTCCCTTCGGATTATTATTATTATGTATTTTCATATTATTGATACTGTTGCTTATTGCTCTCTTTCCGACGAGACTTTGTTACTTTGTTTTGATTTTGTTTGTTAATTATCCTCTTACCTCTGCAGTTAGCATTTAGGACAAAGGTAAAAGAGTATCATCCTGATCAGAACCAGGATAATAAAGGTAGGTCTTGACTTATTATCAGTGCATAAGATCTTGTGATCTCAAACTTTGGCATTATTAATCACATAATCATGTATGGGGAAATGACAGATATTGCTGAATCTAAGTTCAAAGAAGTGATGACTTCATTTGAGGCCATAAAACAGGAAAGAAAGAACCAAAGTCAGTAATTGCCTAACTATGCCCATTAATCCCAGAGCCCAAAAGGATGTTAGGTATTCCAAATAATTTATAAAGATCATTATTCATTCATTTAATTTTCATCCAGCTAAATTATGAATTTTCTGCAAATAAATTGTCTGCAATCATTACAGATTATATTTTTTTGTGTTTCGGAAATTCATCTATGTATTGTTAGATATGTATTTAATTAATTAGAATTCCAATCACATATGCAATGCCTCTGTATTGTACTCAGTTGGAGCTCGTCATACTAGGCAAACTATTTTCTCACACAATATGTCATTATTGTTGTACTGTTACTTTCATTGTCAATCACTTGATAAGTCACACCTCTCACACTTTGTTTAACCAAATCGTTTACAAGGCATTTTCCCTTTGGATTCTTACTGACAAATCTATATGTCATTTGTTTCTGAAACCAAATATTAGTTAGACAAACTACCTTGTATGATCTTAAAAGTGTTTTAACTTATGCAGTTAAATTCGTTCAAAGCTTAGGTGTTGTTTGTGTTTATCAATTATAATATGCCACGTGTATTAGATACACAATTCATGTTCTATAGAACTGTGAAAACAACAGACGCAAAATCTCACCTAGGTTTTGTCCATTAGATACCTGAATGCATTTTAAGTTGAGCAAAGGCAGGAAAATAATATCTTTGATGGTAATAAAGGAAAAGTTATACCAGTTTCTTTTGGTTAATTTTTTCTTTTGTTCCCCTTTTTTCTGGAAATGAAGCTGGATTATATTTGTGTCTAATTTAAGTTTTATGCATATGATTATACTGATGATGGCAATTTAACTGTCTCTGTGCTTATATGAACAGAATTTGACACTTAACAGACATGAGCAACTCGTCCGACCTGTACAAAGAAAACATGGCAATAATATTGAATTGTAGTCAGCACGACTTCATTGAGTGGCAATCCCGTTGTCATGTATGAACGTTGCCGGCAAACATTCAAGGTTGAATATGGAAGCCATAAACAGAAATGGATACTTAGTGCTGTTTAGAAGACTTTATTTTAAGTTTATAGTATGAGATAAGCATTTGTATTGCATAAGTGTTTGGAAGAACTAATAAATATAGTTTATGATATATGCTCATAAGCAATTTTCAGTTTATTTTTATAAATTTCCCAAAATAGTTCATAGAAAATTTATTCAAAGCTTGATCTTCTCTTTGATTGTAATTTGGTAAAAGCATCATACATTTAAGCTCTTGTATGATTAACATTTTATAAAAAGAGTATTTAATGAAGTTGTTTATCAGGAGATTAGACCCAAATGTTTCCAAAGGTTGATGTCTCCTATAAGTATCCTTATCCATTTTAGATAGCGTCTCATTATACTCAATTCAAATTAATTTAATTCTGAAATTCTGTAACAGTTACTAAAATCTTATTTCGTCATTCCCAATTAGATTTTTAGTCTAGTTACACCTTTAAATTATTCGGTTATATCTAGAATTTCATTAATAGTATATCATAATACCAAAATAGCTTACCCCAGTATTAACCTTAAAAATTCTATAATTTCAGCTCTCAAATTTACTCTTCACATCTCTCACAAACATCCATGAAGATGAATAAATTTGATGAAAGGTTAAAGATTGAAGAACAAAATTTTCCATTGCATAGGTGAGCAATTTACTATTTTTTTTTTAAATCTACGCCTATGAATCGTACATCAAATCGTACATCAATTCGATTCGTATGCATCTTTTTTAATTGACACGTACACAAACGGGTTTACGTAGCCGTAGGTTATAAATTTCAGAGGTAGCGCGAACTCGATTTACGTAGGTGTACATGAATTGAGTCTATGTATATGGATTTTTTTTAATTGAGATCTTTCAACTCGCGTATGCAATTACAATTACCTTACCTTTAGAATTCATCTAAGTGTTTTTCTATTGAAACAGTGATGGATCGAAATTGTTTGCTGGTGGAAAATGAGAGGTGATGTAAGTAGATTGAGGAGAGAGGGATCTAGAAGTTTGGGTGCGAGTAAAAAAGACGCGCAAATCCTCCGAGGTCGTTCGCAAACGCTCGGAGGGCCTTTGTGAAGCCGCCACCAAAGTTTTTGTGTAAAGGGAACGTTGATAAACCCTTAAGTTTTTTTTGTTTAAAGGGAAACGATAATAAAACCCTTTGACGATGAGGAAAGGATGGTCATCGCAACCATTGTCGGGTTCGGGAGTCGATTACGCAAGGGGAAGGTATTAGCACCCCTCACGTCCGTTGTACTCAACGGGAACCTTCTATTTGGCTAAAGCTTAAATTGTTTTTAAATGTTTTGCGCGCATGCTTATCCATGTCAAAAGAAAATATACTAAAAGGGGGGAAAGAGATAAAAACAAACGAAAGAAAAGAAAAAAGGTTTTTTATTATTGCGCTTGACAAGATGTCGATCTTGCTCCTACGTATCTCCCGGTAGTCGGAGAACTCAAAGCGTACGTAGTTCTTTGGTAGAAAAACGTGCATGTGTTGGTTAATTTTAAATGGACGATGTTTTAACCGAATTCTTGCGATTAAAACGTAGCTTGTATGCTCGCGCTTGGGAGACTTATTAAGCGTTTGTTCACGAATCGCACTAGAATTGTTAAAAGGTACGTCCGTTAGGGTAAAAGGGTTCGAATTGGTCGCTATGGGACCAAGAGAGGTGCAATGGACTCATACAAGTCAATCATTGACCGAGTGGACTCCAACGAGTCGGGCGATTGTTCGATTGATCCACTGAGATCAAGAACGGGTACAATGGACTCGGACGAGTCGAACATTGACCGAGTGACTCAAACGAGTCGAGGGATCGAATCTAATGGCCACGGGGGACCAAAAGGTTCGGATTGACCACAAGGGGCCAAGGTTTGGTTTGGTTAGGGTTGTACATATTGAAAAATGGAATGACGATTGTCCGAACGACGAGACATACGTCACGCATTCGTACAATCGGGGCAATGGAGAGACATACGTCACACCATCCCTTTTTCATTCAAGTTTTTGGGTAGAATTCTTTTAGAAATCCTAAGGTATATCAAAACATTTGGTTTGAAAACCCAAAGTGAAGAGGTTTTGTGATTTTGTTAGAAAACGCACAAGTTCGGCTCATTTTGCGAACGGTTTTGAAAAGCGAACAAATTTGGCGTATGTTCATGCTTGAGTTTTGAAAATCATGGACAATATTTATTGTTCAAGTTTAGACTGAAATGATGAACATAGCTTGTTTGTTCATGCTGTTTTGAAAGTTTGGGAACATAACTTGTTTTGCAAGTTATCCACAAAATGTCATACGAACTTGTGATTTTGTCAAGATTGTGCAAAATCCTTGTTATGGTTTGAAAAACATGGGTTTAAAAACTCTTAGGTTCTGAGCTCTTGGGCTAGAACCTCAAAAATTGGCCATTTGGACACCTAAACTCAGATTCTGAGTTCTGTCATGGTCGCTCTGCGACCATGACTTCGCACTGCGAAGCATGCGAATTTTTGAGTTCAGAAGCTGTTTCTGAACTTTTGTTCAGAAACAACTTCTGAACACCCTCAGGACCTTTTAGGTGAGTGAAAAACTTTGAGTTTTTGGGATGAAAAGGACTGGACAAACCAGTTTTGATGTTTTGAAAACCTTGGGATTTCTTTGAAATTCAAAAGGGGTTTTTTTAGAACCAAAAGGTTTTGAACCAAAATTGCTATGAAAACACAATTGTAAATGCAAGACAAAAGCTTGGAAACTTACAGAACTCCTTAGCAAAGCTCCAGCTGCAATGGATTTGAATTGATTGAGGGTTTTTGCAAAAGGTTTTGAATGTTGGTAATGGTTTTGAACTTTGTAAGGCTTTGTGTTTGATTGGTTTTTTCTGGTTATTTGTGAGTGTTTGTAAGCTGGAATGAGTAGTGTATATTGCTCTTTGAATGCTGTTATGTGTAGTTTTTCAGAAGTTGTAAGTGCTTGTAACCTTGGGCATTGCCTTCTATTTATAGGCCAAAAACCAAATCTATTTCATCATTAGCAAATCCCAAAATTCAGCTGATTGTGGACTAAGATCAGGCTGAATCCCTTTGCATTAAATGCTAATGGATAGAGGCAACCTTGCCTTGTGCCAAGGGGCAAGATTCAGCCTGATTTCAGCCACAAATTCAACTAATTCTAGAAGGTAATGATGATGAAATAGGGATGAATTGCAATTGGCTAAGCTTGGGGATCAATCCTTGCAATCTCAATGGTTGATCAATAAAAACGTGCACTGTAATGTGCAGAGATTGAGGGATGAAAAAGGCTATCTATGGCTGGTGTGAGGGGTGAAAAGCTGCTGCAAAAACAGGGTAGGCACTCATGGCTTTTCAAGTGAGAAAACCCAGCTAGTTTGACTGGTTTTGGGGGAGCAAGCAGGAGGAAAGTCATCAAGCAGGTGGCTGGCAACCTTGGGGTGGTTAACAGGTCACATGGGAGGGACTAGAGCTGCCCAAGGGCAAGCCCACTTGCTTGTCACATGCTAGGTTGGAAGAAAAAGCTTCCAACCTTGGCATTAATGGCAAGTCCTTCAATTCTGGTTTTGCTTGGCCTAATTAGCCATGAATGCTGATTAAAATAAATATGGAAATGATATGCAACAAAATCTGGAATTAAATCAAAAACACCAAAAATCTGCAGAAAAATCGCAGACTTCGCAGTGCGAAGTCAGCATTTTTGAAATGTTGACTTTTCTGTTGACTTTTGTTGACTTTGACTTTTTTCTCCCTCTTTGATTTTTTTGTTTTAAAATGCTTAGGACAAAATTAGGATACTACAGCTGCCCCTACTTAATTGTGTCTTCGCATAGAGTGCGTGAGTGCCGGGGGCATCTCATGAACTCTTTGCGAAGATCAATTAAGTAAAAAGAAGGACCCGAATTTTGTCCTTCGCGGAATGCAAATGCAATTATTTTGAAAGGTCGATCGTATCCAGCCGCTAACACTGGAGGTAGATCCACTGGGGATGAAGGTAATCGTATCCAGCCGCTAACACTGAAGGTAGATTCCTAAAGGGGAAGTGATCTTATTCAGCCGCTAACACTGAAGGTCGATACACTGAGGGAGGTGATCTTATCTAGGCGCTTTCACTAGAGGTCGATACCTAAGCTAGGTAATCTTATTCAGGCACTTTCACTGAAGGTCGATTCCTAACGAGCTGTGATCTTATTCAGCCGCTAACACTGAAGGTCGATACACTGGGGGAGGTGATCTTATCTAGGCACTTTCACTAGAGGTCGATACCTAAGCTAGGTAATCTTATTCAGGCGCTTTCACTGAAGGTCGATTCCTAACGAGCTGTGATCTTATTCAGCCGCTAACACTGAAGGTCGATACACTGGGGGAGGTGATCTTATCTAGGCACTTTCACTAGAGGTCGATACCTAAGCTAGGTAATCTTATTCAGGCGCTTTCACTGAAGGTCGATTCCTAACGAGCTGTGATCTTATTCAGCCGCTAACACTGAAGGTCGATACACTGGGGGAGGTGATCTTATCTAGGCACTTTCACTAGAGGTCGATACCTAAGCTAGGTAATCTTATTCAGGCGCTTTCACTGAAGGTCGATTCCTAACGAGTATGGTCTTACCCTAAATAGGTGCCCCTGGTTGAACCGGAAAACATGATTGTATGATGCATGTTATGCAGTATGATATGCAGTGATATGCAATGCAATATGATGTGAGATGGACTCAAACAAAGATTCCTTCTGGGGAATTGGGGACAGTTAGTGAAGGAGGTTCACTGGGGAACGCTTACTTGACTGTTGATGGATGTTGGTGAATATGTGATGATCACTGGAGAAACCTTGTCGAGGATGCACGACATGATTTATGAAATGCAGGTGTATGAATGTTCTGTATATGCATGCATGAATGAAATTGACATGATGCATGAATTATGCTATGCATGATATGTGGGATGCTGGTTGGGTGCCGAGCAAAGTCGGTCTTGGTTGTGGTTGTGCCAATGATGATTGGATCCCTTTTTTTTTGTTTTGTTGGTTGGTTGGTTTGGGAGGACAAGGTCCTTTGCCTACATACCCAAATGGGATCAAAACCGGTGTAGTTCGGGCTTGTCCTGGGGATTTGTGTTTGTCTGCCAATGATGATTGGACTTTTGTTTTGGGCTGAGACTCCCTGGGGGATGTCAATAAAAATTGTTTTATTGTGGGCCAATGAATATTGGGCTTTTTATTGTTGTGCTTGACAAGATGATGATCTTGCTCCTACGTATCTCCTGGTGGGATGGAGAATTCAAAGCTTACGTAGTTCTTTGGTTTGCCAATGAATATTGGACTTTGGTTCGCCAATGATTATTGGGCTTTGGTTTGCCAATGAATATTGGACTTTTTGTTTGGTTGCCGAGCGAGGTCGGACTTTTTCGTTATGGTGGGATCTCACTGGGGATATAAGGATCATTTTGGAAGCATGATCGATATCCGGCCTTACTGGATGAAAAAGATGTATGGGGGTGAGCTTTATTTGGGAAATCTGTTTCCTCCGACACCCGGGATCTTTGCGTTTTACGCGCCGTGAGCTACGCACTTGTTTCTGCTGAAGAGCATGAGTCTTAAAATGACTGATGCATAGCTTCAAGTTTTGAGTCCTCTGATGCAATACCGGAGACCAACAAAATTCTTTCGACATTTAACGTCCAAGTAAAAAACACATTTTTTGTTTTTTATGTTATTCCCATATTTCAATGCATTATCTAATCATGAATAAAAACACATTTTATGAGCAAGTAAGGACGCATAACAATGAAAAGGTTTAAAAATGATTTTGATTCAACGAAACTTAGTCCCTTGTATGGGTAACTATTCGTGAAAATGTAATCCCTATAAGAGGTGATTACTGAGATAGAGAAAAAGGAAGAAACAAAAAGACAAATGGAAATTTGCTTGGGTTTCACGTGCTACTTTCCCTATGACTTCGAAATAACTCTTTTTTGAAAGATGATAATGAGGTTGATTCTTTCCCTCTTGAATTCTGTCCGGACCTCACGTGCCGCAGTCTTTTGCCTTTCTTCTTTTTTTTTTTTGAAACCCCTAACTTTTACCTGGACCGCCCTTTCGAGTTTTCAGTCCACTGGGGTATATTTCCTTTTTTGATGTCCTTAATTTTTGCCTAGACCGCCTTTTTAGGTTTTCGATCTACCAGGACGCTCTCTATTGCCTAAACCGCCCTTTTTGGGTTTTCGATTTAGCGAGCTCTTTTCTTTTTGGCATATATATTTTTTTGACTGCGCCGGAGTTTTTTGATAGGGGGATCTTTGTGGGTGGGTAATACCTTTTTTCCAAGCATTAAGTCTCCTTCTCTAAATTCTCGAGAATGAACTTTCTTGTTGAACTGTCCATGCCCCAATGCTGTGAGGTGTTTCTCTTTTATGGGGTTCGGTTGGTCGAACCTTGTTTGTGTTTGTGAATGCCAATGAAAATTGGATTTTGGGTGTGTGGATGCCGAGCGAGGTCGGGCTTTTATTGTGGGGTGCCGAACGAGGTCGGGCTTTTGTTTTTTTTGGATGGGAATGGCTTCCAAGCAAGGTCGGGCTTTTGTGATTGGCTTCCGAGCAAAGTCGGGCTTTTGATTGTCTTCCGAGCAAGGTCGGGCTTTTGTGATTGGCTTCCGAGCAAGGTCGGTTTTTTGTGATTTTGGCTTCCGAGCAAGGTCGGGCTTTGTTTTTTCGGCTTCCGAGCAAGGTCGGGCTTTGTTTTTTTTGGATGCCGAGCAAGGTCGGGCTTTTTGTTTGATTGTGGGTGCTAATGGAAATTGGGTTTTTTGTGGAAATGTGATGAATGCCAATGACGACTTGGCTTTTTGTGCTTGGGGATGCCAATAAAAATTGGGCTTTTTTTTTTTTTTGGAAATTGGTGATGTGAGGAATGCCAATGACGACTTGGCTTTTTGTGGGAAATTGTGGGGAGTGCCGTAACGGCAAATGGTTTCTTTTTTGATGAATTGGGCGACCACTTGTTTGGTCATGTTTGCATAGGAAGCTGCTTCGACCCATTTGGTGAAACAGTTGATGGCAACTAGTATGAACTGGTGCCCTTTTGAAGCCTTTGGCTTAATCATTCCGAACATGTCTATGCCCCACATAGAGAAAGGTTAGGGTGATGTCATGACATTCAGAGGTGTTTGTGGTATGTGCCCCTTGTAGGCGTTAATTTGGCACTTGTGATATGTCTTGGCACGGGTTTGGAAGGACTCCTCATGGATTTCTTTGGTGAGCATGACTGCTTCATGTTTATCCACATATCTGAGTAAGACCATAATTTCTCTTGTAGAGTGTGCCCCGGCAGAGGGAGAACTGTGGTGCTATACTTTTGAGGGTTCTCTTGGTGAGGTTGTATTACCCTATCCTCTTAATCCCCAAGTCTGGACAATCCTTCAGGAGGTTCAAAATCGTCCTTATTATCATCTTCCTTTTGGTTAATTTGAAAATTGAAGTCAAAAGGGATCGTAGCAGTGTTATTTTTTGGTGGTGATGATTTTTTTTGTAGGGTTGCGAAAATTTATTGCTAATTAAGAACGAAAGAAAAACGAACTCTTTTGAACATAAACTGCAACTTTATTAATGATGAAAATGATTTGAAATATGGGGGTCCCATAAAAATTAATCATTTGCCTTGGGAAGAGCAAAACGATTTTTTTTGAAAAACAAGATCAATTACTTGGACAAAGAAATGATTTCCAGAATTTCGATGGCCTTCCGGTTGCTCGGATCTCATCCGAAACGCTACTGTACACCGGGTCGGGTACTCTTTTTTTGGTGTTTGGTGAGGGAATGATGTGAGGGTTCCTCTTTGAAATGCATGAAAATGCATGTGAATGTATGAATGCAATGAGTATGCAAAAATATGCCCCTCTTTTTTGTTTATGCAAAAAAAAAAAAAATTTATGAATGCAAATGTTATGACATGCAGGGGTTTGGTATATGAACGTTCAGAACTTCCCCCCATCCTCACGTGTAGGCTCTAAAGGTGAAATCTCCTAAGAAGAGGTCCCTAGAGTCATAGATCTCATATGGAATTAGGGTTGTCTATGGACATACGTCAACATGACTTCAATTAATTCCACATGAAAATCTCCTCTAAGCGGGGTTGGGCATCCTACCTCACGGACATACGTCAACGCGGGCTTCCGCACACAACCTCCTTCTAACTTAGTTTTTTTTCTCAAGCTCGGGTAGAGAGCCTCACACGTCCGGCATTAACCCGAACAATGTGGAGTAACATCACTCAAGTAACCCCCGCATTTGATATATATATATATGATATGAATATAAAGCAAAATAAAGCAAATATAAACATAAAGCATAAATATGACATGTATGAATAAAATAATAAGCATGGCACGCAAAGAAAATAAAAACAATTGGCTTAAAAGCCAAATAGGTTAGGCTTGACTCGCTAGTGGGAAAAGGTTCCCCAGTGAAGTCGCCAGCTGTGCGCACCTCGTTTTTTTCCTGAGAAAAAGACGCGCAAATCCTCCGAGGTCGTTCGCAAACGCTCGGAGGGCCTTTGTGAAGCCGCCACCAAAGTTTTTGTGTAAAGGGAACGTTGATAAACCCTTAAGTTTTTTTTGTTTAAAGGGAAAAGATAATAAAACCCTTTGACGATGAGGAAAGGATGGTCATCGCAACCATTGTCGGGTTCGGGAGTCGATTACGCAAGGGGAAGGTATTAGCACCCCTCACGTCCGTTGTACTCAACGGGAACCTTCTATTTGGCTAAAGCTTAAATTGTTTTTAAATGTTTTGCGCGCATGCTTATCCATGTCAAAAGAAAATATACTAAAAGGGGGGAAAGAGATAAAAACAAACGAAAGAAAAGAAAAAAGGTTTTTTATTATTGCGCTTGACAAGATGTCGATCTTGCTCCTACGTATCTCCCGGTAGTCGGAGAACTCAAAGCGTACGTAGTTCTTTGGTAGAAAAACGTACATGTGTTGGTTAATTTTAAATGGACGATGTTTTAACCGAATTCTTGCGATTAAAACGTAGCTTGTATGCTCGCGCTTGGGAGACTTATTAAGCGTTTGTTCACGAATCGCACTAGAATTGTTAAAAGGTACGTCCGTTAGGGTAAAAGGGTTCGAATTGGTCGCTATGGGACCAAGAGAGGTGCAATGGACTCATACAAGTCAATCATTGACCGAGTGGACTCCAACGAGTCGGGCGATTGTTCGATTGATCCACTGAGATCAAGAACGGGTACAATGGACTCGGACGAGTCGAACATTGACCGAGTGACTCAAACGAGTCGAGGGATCGAATCTAATGGCCACGGGGGACCAAAAGGTTCGGATTGACCACAAGGGGCCAATGTTTGGTTTGGTTAGGGTTGTACATATTGAAAAATGGAATGACGATTGTCCGAACGACGAGACATACGTCACGCATTCGTACAATCGGGGCAATGGAGAGACATACGTCACACCATCCCTTTTTCATTCAAGTTTTTGGGTAGAATTCTTTTAGAAATCCCAAGGTATATCAAAACATTTGGTTTGAAAACCCAAAGTGAAGAGGTTTTGTGATTTTGTTAGAAAACGCACAAGTTCGGCTCATTTTGCGAACGGTTTTGAAAAGCGAACAAATTTGGCGTATGTTCATGCTTGAGTTTTGAAAATCATGGACAATATTTATTGTTCAAGTTTAGACTGAAATGATGAACATAGCTTGTTTGTTCATGCTGTTTTGAAAGTTTGGGAACATAACTTGTTTTGCAAGTTATCCACAAAATGTCATACGAACTTGTGATTTTGTCAAGATTGTGCAAAATCCTTGTTATGGTTTGAAAAACATGGGTTTAAAAACTCTTAGGTTCTGAGCTCTTGGGCTAGAACCTCAAAAATTGGCCATTTGGACACCTAAACTCAGATTCTGAGTTCTGTCATGGTCGCTCTGCGACCATGACTTCGCACTGCGAAGCATGCGAATTTTTGAGTTCAGAAGCTGTTTCTGAACTTTTGTTCAGAAACAACTTCTGAACACCCTCAGGACCTTTTAGGTGAGTGAAAAACTTTGAGTTTTTGGGATGAAAAGGACTGGACAAACCAGTTTTGATGTTTTGAAAACCTTGGGATTTCTTTGAAATTCAAAAGGGGTTTTTTTAGAACCAAAAGGTTTTGAACCAAAATTGCTATGCAAACACAATTGTAAATGCAAGACAAAAGCTTGGAAACTTACAGAACTCCTTAGCAAAGCTCCAGCTGCAATGGATTTGAATTGATTGAGGGTTTTTGCAAAAGGTTTTGAATGTTGGTAATGGTTTTGAACTTTGTAAGGCTTTGTGTTTGATTGGTTTTTTCTGGTTATTTGTGAGTGTTTGTAAGCTGGAATGAGTAGTGTATATTGCTCTTTGAATGCTGTTATGTGTAGTTTTTCAGAAGTTGTAAGTGCTTGTAACCTTGGGCATTGCCTTCTATTTATAGGCCAAAAACCAAATCTATTTCATCATTAGCAAATCCCAAAATTCAGCTGATTGTGGACTAAGATCAGGCTGAATCCCTTTGCATTAAATGCTAATGGATAGAGGCAACCTTGCCTTGTGCCAAGGGGCAAGATTCAGCCTGATTTCAGCCACAAATTCAACTAATTCTAGAAGGTAATGATGATGAAATAGGGCTGAATTGCAATTGGCTAAGCTTGGGGATCAATCCTTGCAATCTCAATGGTTGATCAATAAAAACGTGCACTGTAATGTGCAGAGATTGAGGGATGAAAAAGGCTATCTATGGCTGGTGTGAGGGGTGAAAAGCTGCTGCAAAAACAGGGTAGGCACTCATGGCTTTTCAAGTGAGAAAACCCAGCTAGTTTGACTGGTTTTGGGGGAGCAAGCAGGAGGAAAGTCATCAAGCAGGTGGCTGACAACCTTGGGGTGGTTAACAGGTCACATGGGAGGGACTAGAGCTGCCCAAGGGCAAGCCCACTTGCTTGTCACATGCTAGGTTGGAAGAAAAAGCTTCCAACCTTGGCATTAATGGCAAGTCCTTCAATTCTGGTTTTGCTTGGCCTAATTAGCCATGAATGCTGATTAAAATAAATATGGAAATGATATGCAACAAAATCTGGAATTAAATCAAAAACACCAAAAATCTGCAGAAAAATCGCAGACTTCGCAGTGCGAAGTGAGCTTCGCAGTGCGAAGTCAGCATTTTTGAAATGTTGACTTTTCTGTTGACTTTTGTTGACTTTGACTTTTTTCTCCCTCTTTGATTATTTTGATTTTTTTGTTTTAAAATGCTTAGGACAAAATTAGGATACTACAAGAATAATAGTTGAAAATTTAAGAGGAAGAAAGAGGACATTTTTGTGAAATCTGGAGTGCAAGTAAATAGAAAAAATCTCACTATTATGCTCTATTCAACTTTTTCTCTTGGTCATCAAAATCTACATCAGCGAGTCAATTTTGATCACGACTGAATACTGATCAATGTTGATGAATTAAATTGTAAAAATTAATCTAAAAAAGAAAAAATAAATGGAAAGTAATATTTAAGTGAATAGTAGTAAGGGTTTTGTAGAAGTTTATCAATGCCTACTATTATTGTATGATATATTCATGTGTTAATACTAGTTTCGTCATACAATGTTAGTGCATGTTGTTGGTAGTTTATAGCCCGTCTTGCAAGAATTTGTTTTACTCAAAGTTTCAATCAAATGAGATGAAATAACAACCAGCTGTAAAATGTAAAGACAAAATTCAGACAAATACAAAAACAAAAGAACCCAGCAATGTAATATTTACTCCATAAAGAATCAAACTTAAAAGCCATAATGTTTACGTTTCAATCGAATCGGTTAGATTTCTAACTGAAAACAATGCTAGCGCATCTTGGAAACACCTTGACTTTTAAAGACATACTCACTAAATACAAATTTATGAAGCTGGAGGAGCTCTATAATAAGCTGGAACAGTTGCAGGGAAGAACATTTGACGGATTCCTTCTGCCTTAATAATGGGCAAGATGATTCCGGATGCACTCTGCCAAAAGACAATTGGTTTTTGCAATTAAAGTGGGTTTTCCAACAATTTATTCAAATAAAATAACAACGAATCCAAAAACTCCCTACTTACAGCAATTAATCGTATTCCAATCCATATGCGTTTAGGGGAAGGAAATGGTAGCAACAAACGACCAACACCATATATCGCGACAGCGAAGAAATGAAGAACCAAACTCAGGGGGCGAGGGTTTAATCCTGAAAGCAAAGAGACTGGTCCTTCTGAAAATAAACCCCCAAGACTCAGATAATCAAAGCAAGCTTGACGCATTTCTTTCCTTGCTGGATCAGGTGATGCACAGAAAACCTTGTAAAGTGCTCCTGCCAACGTATTTATGGTGGATGCCACTGGCTGTATATTCAAATATTAAGATACATCCGGCATTAAGCAGAGTTAAAAAAATATCTTCAGGAATATGCTAATGCATTATCGTTTTAATTCAAAAGAAAAATAATTAAGGCGAAGAAGTGGTTTCCTCAGTTTAAGGAATTACCTTACGCAAGGTATAGAAGGATTCAAGGTATTTACAAAGGCTAGGTGCATCATTCAGGTCACGTAAAGGCTTGAGAAGATTTCGCAGCACTACTATATCAGATAATGCCACAGTCATCCCACCCCCGGTTAGGGGATGGCGCATGTTGAATGCATCTCCCATCAGAAGGGCTCCCGGGGTGGGATAAGGATCGGCTGGCATGCTTCTGTTTGGCATTGTCCTTATGTGGCCTTTGTCTACTGCAGCTATGAAAGCAGCATGAAGCTCAGGGGGTACCTGCAATATTTTTTCCCTTATCATCAACTCATCAGCTAACTAACTCTATTAGCTAAGGATGTGAAATATAACCCTGTTCTCACTGAGTGTAAGGTAATTAAATGCTGAGCCTAAAAAACAATTTGTACTTGTAGAACCACGAGTAGATGGTACCTGTGGAGCTACCACTGTCTTCAAATACTTTGCCATTTCACCATTGGAAATAGATGGAACTTTCTGACCAGGAACATCAACCAGACAGCGAATTTCTGTACTACTTATGGGATAGAACAGAACGGGCGAAGGATCTCCCAGTATGACGTGACCATGATTTGCACATGGAAGTTCACAATTTTCTAAAACTAAGCCAACAAAACAAGAGGGAACCTCTACCTGCAAACACAGAAAGAAAGAAAATAAAAATAAAACAATGGTCCAGAATTCTACAGAATATTGGTTTTTACAAAAAAAAAAAAAAATAGGAGTAGGGAGAAAATAATAGTAAAATGTGAAATCATTTAGTCTTATGGATGCCTATAACATCATACAACAACCAAGTCTTATTCCATTAGATAACGTCGGCTACATATATCAAGCAACGTTATGATATTCTATCATGGATCATATCTTTATCCAAATCATTTACCTCAAGTCTTGATAATCAGTCCTATAATTTTTCTTGATCTACCTCTAGCATTTGAGCTACTCTCCATCTGATTTACTATGGGATTTACAGGTCTCCTCCACACATGCCCAAATCACCTTAGTTGATTTTCAACTATCTTTTCTACTATAAATGCTACCCAAACTCTCTAATGCTATAATTCCTAATCCTATTTTGTCTATTATTTCCACACATCAAGTGCAACATTCTCATCTCAGTAACTTCATAGAAGAATGACAACTAGATCATATAAAAATATATTTAAGTTGAAAATTTGATCACCTTAGGATTACAAAGAGAACGGCGCAAGTTTGAGAAACAACCATCACAAATAATGGTAAGAGGTGCACATGCTGAAAATTCCTGAGCATCTTTCGTTTTGTACTGTACACCTTTAATTGTACCATTCTCTTCGAGTAGGGAAGTGACTGTTCCTTGCTCCAACCGTACACTACATAACATAAAAAAATAAGACAAATGCTAACAAGTAACAACTGAAGAAGATAAAGAAAGAAACAGAGAACCTAGTGTAAAAGAAAACATTTACATTATTGAAAACAAAAATATTATCCGATATACTTGTGTTTTAAAGTATTCAGAAATGTTTATTATAATCAATGACCTTGGCCTTTCAATGTCAAATGAAAAGCTTGCAGAAAATGATTCGTGCGTGTAGAATCATTGGCATGTAGAACACGGCAGCAAGCAAAACTTTATATCAGACAAAAATGGAATGTGAAGTAAAGGAAGAAACCAATACTTGGGAAGGGAGGCAGCTTTCTCTCTCATTCTCTGAATAAAACGCCCATTGTGAAAGCTTCTTCCAGCGATATCTGAGTGAAACTTTTCCAAGGGATAAGAGAGTCTCGTGTGTTTCCCATCCTTGAAAAGAGCATACCCAAACACTTGCTGAGCATCAATTTTCTCCACACAATCTGCAATAATAACAAGCCGTGATCATTCTCCCTTTTTGTTCTAAGTGAAGTTAAAAAGGTAAAAAAGAATCATGTGTGTTCCAGCACTAAAGATCAGCCAGAATCTAGAAGTGGAAGAAATGATGTGCCATATACACACAGCTAAGTTTGCACTACCTTCAAGTCCCAGCTCAATCAATTTGAGATAGCCTCCAGGTTGTAGCAACTCTCCAACAATTCGGTCTGGTTCATTCAGATCTCTTTCAATAATAAGTACGCGTCGTCCATCCTACATTAGATAATAGTTATGCTATCAAAAGTTGATAGTGAATTTGTTATAGAACACATTACTTAATTAAAAACATCCAACATGTCAGGAATCAACTTGATCAACACAACACAACAGAACACAAACGAAAACTGGAAGACAAAAACACAGGAAAAAGAAGAGGACCAGCTGAGCTGGATAGTAGAACCTTGAGACCAAAGGTAAAGTTAAAAATCAGTTTTCAAGTTTTCCCTTAAAATGAATATGGAAAACTAAATCTTAACTTCATTGATGAACTCCAATTAAGGGATATTTATACAAGGAGCAAAAACAAAGAGGATAAAATACCCTCATAAGGGAACTAACAAACTAAAAGAAACAACCTCAAACTAACTAAAACTAACTAACTGATTATCTATGACTGATAAACATTCAATATCCCCCTCCAGCACAACCGAAGGAGAAAAAAGAACAAAATTGGTGGTTGTCTTTCAAAGTTAACGCCATTTTCATCTACTTAGAAAAAAAACGATATTTCAATACAAGAGTGCTTGACTGTTGAGTTTTTAATTACACAACTACATTTTGGACTTAGAAATGGCAAAGTGGGGTGTGCACAGGGTGATCCCCACTCCTAAGGGTAAAAATCTGCTGCCCCATGACTGTCAGAATATCCACTAATATTTGAATTGTAAATAGGTTATGAAAAAAAAAATTAACAACAATCAAACTTTATCCCACTAAGTATGGTCGGCTACATCATGGACCAAACAACGTCATAACGTTTTATCATATATATATATATATATATATATATATATATATATATATATATATATATATATATATATATATATATATATATCCAACTTATTAATATTTTGTCAAAAAAAAAAAATCCAACTTATTAATATATAGATTTTTCTTAATAGTTTCTCTTATAGTTTTTCTAAGTCTTCCTCTGTCTCTTTTGATTTCACTACCCTCCATTTGATCTAATTCTCCTTACACAGAATCTATAGGTCTTCTCTCTACATGCACAAATAATGTTGTCATTTCTAATCATATCATGTCTAGTCTTAGTGCATATTCAATGCAACATCCTTATCTCCGCTACAATTAATTTATTCTCGTGTATGAAGTATGAAAATAAATTTTAAAAAAAAAATAAAAAAATATAATAGTTAAAATGGCATAACATTTAATTGAAACACGTACAAAGTACCAAAATAGAAATTTGAAAGTTAGTGAGAAATTGAAAGTTGTCGTTGTCTAAGTACACCGGATGCATAATATTACTAACATGGATGGAATATGTCAATATCTGTCCCCATTCCTTTCCATTCATAATTGGTAAAGAAAAAGTTTCATATACTGTCAACAAACCTAAACCCAGACCCACAACAACAGATTTAACCATAGATATGGACATTCACAGTAACACATGGTTATCGATAATTCAATAAAACCAGATACAAAACACAGTAATTTAAATCTATTTTCAATATATAGATAATCAATATTCTAAAACATTTCAACAAAATCATAAACAAACGTTAATATATCAATGGTGGAAATTAGGAAGAAATAAGAATGGGAATGAAAAACCTTGCCGAGAGTGTAAGCGAGAGCGGAGCCGGCGACACCGGCACCGACAATGATGATATCAACGTCGCCGTTTGGATTAAAAGATCTGCATTCTCCGGTGGTGATTGTAATGTTCTCGGTGGTAGCATTGGAATGGTTTTTGCGAGAGAAAAGGAAATTGTAGAGTGCAACGAGGGTGATGAGGGTGCATGTGATCCACCCGAGCGCGTAGGGGTCGATCATTTTGAGAGGAAACTCTTTGCGTCGGAGAGAAGATGACGGTGCTGTGTTGTGTTGTGTTGTATTTTCCTCTCTCTCTCTCTCTCTCTGCTTCGCTGGACGCAATGTTGTGAATTTGAAAGGCTGTCTGTTGTTATTTGCTTGCGTGGCTGGATAAAACCCAAGAATTTGACGAGGAGGACTATTTTTTTTTTTTTTGGTCAAGGCATAGAGGACTACTTATTTTAATTTCATTTATTTATACTATTGTTTTGAAAAAATATTATACTCTTTTTTTTTTGGAGACAAAATATTAATTTTTTTTAAGAACAAAATATTATACTTATATCTATATATTTTTTATAAAGAATTTATGTATTTTTTTTCTTTAAGTGTGAACAAATACGTGAATCTGATAGTATTACACTCCTTAACTTAAATTTAACATTTTCGTATATTTATGGTTTGATTTGAACTTAAATCTCTAAATAAGTTAGAATAAAATTTTATCATCTCATTTAAGTGTTTTTGGATGAATTATATTTATTTATTTTTATCAAATAGTTTAGTAGTTATAATTTTAAATGTAAGATGAATAAGTGCATAATCTAAGGTTTGAATCTCGCCTCTTATATATATAATACAATAATTTATTTTGAAAAAAAATGTAATGTTCTTACCAACTGAGTTTACTCATAAAAACGAACTATATTTATATTTATATCTTTAAAATCAGGTCATGGTATATAGATAAAAAAATAAGCATAAAGATTTGGCTACCTAACTGTAAAGTGAAAACTTATATAATCTTGATTGAAAATTTAACCAATTACAAGTTCAATTATGTCATGTAGAAGTGTTTGTGGTGCGATTTGAATGAATTTTTGAGACAAAAATTCATTCAATGTAAAGACAAAAACTATGTGTGGTTTGTGGTTTTATATTCTTAATGCATACATAAGTTATAGAATAATTATAATTATAACTATCTTTGCTACTGTTGCATCTGTTGAATGAAAATTTTCTAATTTGAATTGCTTAAAATCTTATTAGTGACTTACTATTACACGAGATTTATTAACTAGTCTTTTTTCCTAAAAGAGTTTAACAGTAAAACTCACGTATATTGGATGCTAAATGATAAATTGTTGTTTTTAAGTCTCGTCCAACATATCAAATGTTTATATGATTTTTTATGATGTGAGTTGTAGTTACAAGATTAACTAGTCTTACTTTAATTCAATAGAAAAATATTTATAAAAAAAAATAGTAATTTTGAACAAATTATCAATTATTTTATAGCAAAAAACATGCAAGAGGAATAATATCCATATAGTTAATAAATCATAATTTCCACATAGCACTCAAAATCTAAAGAATGATCCTAATCAACGTAAATGACTATTTAACAAATATTTAGTGAATATATGTACTAAAACTGAGCTCGAATTGGATAAGAGATGACGGTGCTACAAAGGTTTTTTACTATTCATTCGTTCTTTCAAAGCAGTTTCTGGGTGATTGAATTGCCATAAGAATCTGTTAACAACATCAATCAAAATATCAAACTCTAACTTTGTCTAATCTTAAACAACATTATCAAACATAAAATCTAAATGTTGCACAATCTCGTACTTGACAAAATGAAGTCCAAAGTCTAAAAAATAATCTTTCAAAAAAAAGTCTAAAAAATAAATAAATTGGAAGCATCATTATAATTGAATCCCGTCGTTGCAAATTGAGTCGCGTCTGCTGGCCTGCAATTGGGTCGTTCTTAGGAAGGAACAAATAATATTTTTTTTGTATACTTTGTTTTGAATATGATATCTAAGCTGTTGGATTAATCCAACGAGTGGGAGAGGATGAGAGGTGCAGCATAGGGAGCTGTAGGTACAAGGGCTGTTAAGGATCCGGATCAAAAATTCAATAATATATTGATTTTTTATGGTTTTAGCTTCTTTTTTTTTATTGATTTGAATATGAACACTACTAATATAATTTCTTTTGGTGATTGTTGTACTGTTGTTCTAATTATTGAATTTTTCTTTGGTGAATTAGAGGGGAAGATCGAAACTATAACTATTAACTACTATCGTCGGATTCAAAAACACAAGATAAAAAAAGTGCATAAAAGGGTGAGTAATAGCAATGCATTTTGACGTGACGGCACACCTATTGTATTGTGGAAAAATATTGGAATTGGAGGCATTGAGTGGCTCACCAAACTTTTTAACAAAATTATTTGAGGTTAAAACGAAGAAAAATGATATTTGTACGATCACTTTCTAACAATTTTGGGGACAATCTTATTCTTCTCTCTTTTTATTGGTCAACAATTTAATTCTAAATTATAAGAACAAAAGAGATATAAAAATGAGAGTTGAGAGAGAGTTGTTCAAAAGTTGCACAAATATCATATTTCTAAAACAAATGTCACGTTAGTGGAGAAAAACACTTTAATTATGAATTATAAGAACAAACGGGATATTAAAAATTGTGCTAATTATAAGAGAATTTAAACTCATGAGTCTTGCCATGAAATTATGAGAGAGTTCGTGAATGCAGACTAAAAAAAGAGACATGAGTAACTGATAACCAATTTGGTTTATGCATGAATGTCGACCATAGAAGCGGTCTATTTACTACATGTGATAATTTTTTGTGACCAGTTTAGTGATCAACTTACTTTTGGTCGATAATTTATATAATTTGGTTGTTGTATCATTTTTGTGACCAATTTTTTTCCGGTCTCAAAAGGGCAAATTGTAGTAGTCATCTATATTTATACTACGAATAAATGGGATATTTTTTTTAGCCTATTTTTAATATACATAGATTACTCTCAAACGTTTATACTTTCAAACTCATTAATTATGATTCGGTTGTTGTGAATATACATTTGTTTAATCCCTGTATTTAAATAGTAGTGATTATGTAATGATGAATCCTACCAGTAAGAGTTTATTATCATTAACTAATCTCACTCAACATGTCATCCTCTCACCATATTTATTTATTCCTCTTTGTTTTTATGATATTATTTAAATTTTTAATTAAAAAATTTGTCAAATCTCATAATAATATAAACAATCACAATGCAATAGGAACAATATATCATGAACAATTTGCATTTAAGGTAGGTATATGCTAAAAAAAATTATAACGATATGTGATAATATAAATATACAATTAAATGTAATAGAAAAACAGATATACGGACATGTCGGGGCCTCCGTTAGTATGATATATTAATTGTCCGTAATTTAATTTAGGTTTTTTTAATAAATTTTCTCCACTAAAAGTAATCATATTCGATGTATTGTTAGACACTAAATACACACACTTATTTAACTAAGAATGCAAACTTTGATTCGTACATTTAGAAGTCTAATCTTTTCTACTAAATTTGAAAATCCACATGTTTCGTATATTTAGAAGTCTAACATTTTCTATTAGATCTGAAATCCACTCGTTTAATCGTCAGAAATTTAATAATAATATAATTATAGTTACTACTTGTGAGGGTACAATGGTTATTTTGATTCTTTATTTTTTGAAAATATTCGTTTTATTTATCAAGCAAAGTAACATGGCATGGTAGAACATTGTCAAAGGATTTGGGAGATAGCATTATATATGGATGTCCTAAATATATGCTATATTCTTTCCGGCCGGTAGACACAACACTTGCACGCGAGTTTTCGTTAATATGGTCCATACGAACATTAGTCATATTTGGTGGTATATTTACCACTTTAGCTGGAATGTCATATTCTCGTGTCCTCTTTAATTACTTGAAACTTTGAGGGGGTGCTCAAGTTTGCGTCTGGCTCACAAAGATAGAAAATTGCATCTGCACCAAAAGAAAAAGATAGAAAATGGACTGGACTAAAATATGTCGCTCGCTACCGGAATAGATCCAGATGATGAACTTTGTATTTGTATAAAAAATGGTTCAACCCGTAACTTGGTTAGAATTTGATATTCGAACATTTTTTTAGTTCGAGTTTAATTCGTTTAAAGTATCACAGACAAAAACCAAGAAAATTTAACAACTAGAATTGAGAAAATTCTCCCCTTAAAACTCTTATATATATATATATTGTTAAGCTCATTTAGTTAATTAACGATCTTAATTTTCAATTCATTTGTTTCATTAATCAAATTCAACGTTTTGATTGTCGAGCCGAGTTCGAAATTATATTTGAGTTGACTCAATTCATTGTCTGACTAGTTCTACCGGTCGAAATCCAACTTCCCTCAATACTTTTTACTGGTTTTGACCGATGCAGGGGATATAATTTCCCATAGATCCATAAATAAAATGTCCTTGTAGATGAGTGGGCATATGGATGATGGCTTGAAAGTATTATAAGTGTACGAATAGCTCACACCAAACTTCAATATGCGAATCATCTCCTTCCTACTCTTCAATTAAACTCGATCAATATTGTTTGAGCTGTCTTAATGCTTTGCCATGAAAAAATTGGGGTGTGGGTGTGCGTGTGGCTAATGTATGTCTCTCATAAATTGCCCCTATAAAATTATTTAAATTTGAGGATGTGGGGTACCATGGAGGTTGGGTTTGATAGGACACTCCGTGTTGCTTCTCTAACATTGATAAGTTGGAAATTGGGTTGTGAAAATCGAGTCCGTCTTTTGTATATGATTAATTTATTGCGGTAATATTCACTCTTTTATTGAATAGAATCGAGGAAAGTCTCACATTTTAGAAACGAGTTCAATATAAAATTACATGACGCATATGAATTCCATCAAATAAAAGAGTTAATATCAGAAAGTGTTAAAAATAAATGTTACTAGTTGCACTTCTCTTCACCATATTAGTTTTTTTTTTAGCAAACTTCACCACATTAGTTAAGTAACATATCATTGAACGGTGGGATGTTGATTGAATACACCCACCATATTAGCAAATCCCATATAGGGATTTGCTAATATACACCCACTAGTTTTTATGTGGGAGTATTTTAGCAAGTTATAACTAAAAAGTTGATAAATACACTTTGAGGTGTATGTTGCTATAACACACCTTCTATAAAATAAGTGGGTGTATGTTAGCAACTCCTATAGGCATTTGCTAGAATACACCCACTTATTTTTTAGAAGGAGTATTTTAGCAAGTGATAACTAAAAAGTGGCTAAATACACATAAAGATGCATGTTGCTAAAATACTCCCACATAAAAACTAGTGGGTGTATATTAGCAAATCTCATATATATATATATATATATATATATATATATATATATATATATATATATATATATATATATATATATATATATATAACACCATGGTGTCATTTGATCTTGACCCCTATATATATATATATAGGGGTCAAGATCAAATGACACCATGGTGTTATATATATATATATATATATAGGGGTCAAGATCAAATGACACCATGGTGTTATATATATATATATATATATATATATATATATATATATATATATATATATATATATATATAACAAAAATTAGATTTTTTTTTAAAAGTATCGATTCCATTTTCTTCATTTGGTGTCAAAAAGTTATCATTTTTTTTTTCATTTAATTCCCCAATATGATATTAGCTTACACCTTACATCCCACTCTCTATCTCTAAATTCAAGAGCTTGTTTGTTCTTTTTTTGTTTTGTTTATGGATATATGCTGTTTAGTATCGATATTGCAATTTCTCATGCAAATTTCTTTGCACTGTCTTTAAATGTCAACATCTTATTATATGCATTTTTTCATGAGGAAGTATCTACTTCCAAAACACATTTAACTATACTAGTTATTTTTACATGTGTATCCTATCTAATTTTATCTATTCTTATTTGTGTTCATGCCTCACAATATCACTTATTAGCTATTTTTTGAAGGATCACTTATTATGTTAAGAATAATGATAGTTAGTAGTTAGTTTAATTGTTGGTTAAGAGTCAAGTATAAAGTTAGTTAGAACTAGTGATTAGAAGTGTTAGTTACTAGTTAGCTGAATGCCTATAAATAGGCTTTGATGTACTATTTTATTTCCACTTTTCTCATTTTGTAAGATTGTTCAATAATATCAATACAAAGTTTCTCATAGCTTTCTCTCTATTTTTCATGGATGTCATGTTTCTCAACATGGTATCAGAGCAAATCTGGTATCCACCTTGAAGGATACTTTCCGCTGCATTTTCTTGAGAAAATTCAATTTTCTCATCTTCAATTCCTTTCTTCTTTATCATTTTCGTTTTCGTTTTCATCATCGATCTGTATTTTGCTTTCATCTGTGATTCTTTGGTTTCTGTTTTCAATTTGAGATTGCGTTTTTGATCGCGAATTCCTTTGTTCTCACCTTCTCCCCTAATTTCTAGGATTCCGTGATTTCGTTACTTTTTGTTAGTTTTTGGTTCAATTTCACGTGCGATTTGTAAGTCTTGTTCAAATTCTTCATCAATTGCAATTTCCAGTTTCTGAATCTCGCAATTTCGTGATTTCATTTCTTCTGTTCTTGCGGTCGCGACTCTGTTTCCTTCGTATTTCATTACAGTTCGCGATTCTGCTTCAGTTTGCAATTCAGTTTTGATTTTTGTTTTGATCTCAATCTGGTTTCGCCTGTGTCTGTATGTTGTTTGAACGATTTCTTCGTTTCGTTTTTGTCCATCACTTCTTGATTACATTTGGCGATTCTGTTTCACAATTCTTGTCTGATTCTTGCTTCGAATCTGTCCGAGTCTTGCATTTTTCGTTTTCGATTCTGTTCAATTTTGTTGTTGTCATTTTCCCCCGATTATTAGGGTTTCGGGATTTTCGTGTTCGTTTTTCCTTTGTTCATGCTCTAAGTTTCCTTCTATGTTCGATTTCTAATTCAATTTCATCTTCGATTCAAGTTTCTTGCTCGGATCGATCGAGATTTCCAATTTATGAACATCTCGTTTTCTTGTTCTGTTTGTTCCATCTATTGTGATTGCGCTTATGCGACTGTTTTCATTGCAAAGATTTCAGAATTCTGAAATCATTTTTTTTTTCAATTACTGTTCGATTTTGGATTACTTGTGAGTGATGAATCAAAGAAGGATATGCTTATTCAACTCATTTTTTGGTTTTGACTTCAATTCTGGTTGCCGTTGAGATTGTGTGTTGTTGTTGATTGTTACGCACAATTTTTGTACGATTTTCGTCGCTTCTCCTCATCATATGCGATTGATGTTCAGATTGTGGTTTGAAGACCTCTTTTCAGCTGGGATTTTGTTGTCAGTTGAGATTTTGTTGAAGGTTGTGATAACTACTGTTTGATGTGTCAGCTTCGGTAGCTGTAAATCTCAATATCAAAGTTGCATTTTTTTGCATATGCAAGCTTTTGCTCAGAAGTTATTTGTTCAACTGGTATTTGATGAAGCTTCTAGTACACATCAGTTTTGCAATATGGTGCTCACAAGATGTTTGATACAAGTTATCTTTGAACATGGATTTAAATGGTCACACTTCTGGTTGTGGTTTCTGGATATGTTCATCAAGCTCCTTGTAAATGTGATTTTGTTTGATGTCAAGACCATGATAATTGGCTTATATCAACGAGTAATCAACTTGTGGTTGATACTAATTGGTTACTAAAGGTTTCAGTTATGTAAATGAGATTCTATTTCGGTTACTATGGTCATTGGATTGTATAGATCCCTAGTATGTCATCTACTCTAGTATGGCATTTGCTGCATAATTTGGAAGGTGGTGTGGCCAGTTGTACAAATTTTGTTTTTGGCATTTTTTGGGTCTGTTCTTATAATGCTTTGTGAAGGAACTGCATTTTTGGTTAATGTTACTCACTACCATCAACAATTTGCACAAATGATAAGTTTGAGTTACTTTGGTATTTGGATCCTATTCACACTTTGGTTACTATGGTATACCAAAGTTTTTGGTGCTGCTGTTTGGCTTATACCTCATGTTGTTTGTCTGCTACTGGTGAAATTGAAGACAAATTTGAGTTATGTGATATGTCACTGCTGCCATTACATCCTTGAGTTTGGGTTATTGCTTGCTTCTGGTTTTCTACATCAGTAGTTTTGTGGATGCACAATTGTGCTAGTTTTAGCAGATTGATTTCAATACTTGGTTCCCTTCTCTTATGAGCTCTACATGGCTCTTTCATGTCCTTGAGTTTGTCCACTTATTGTCTGTTGATGATAGCTTCTGTCTATGATGGTTAAGCATGATGCTTCTGTCATAGATGGTTAAGCATGGTTGCTTCCTCCAAGTGATTAAGCCTTGAGTTGTGGCTTTTGCTTGATGGTTAAGCATTGATTGTTTTTTTGTTGATGATTGCTTCTGCCTTTGTTAGGTGGTTAAGCTTGTTGCCTTACTTGGCTTGTTGTTGTGCTTCTATCAAGTGGTTAAACTTTGAGTATAGTTTCTGCTTAGTGGTTAAGCCTTTGCCTTATGGCTTGTTGATAATAGCTTCTGCCCTATGGTGGTTAAGCATTATGCCCTTTGTTGGCTTTTATGGAGCTGTTTTGGATGTATCAACGCTGCATTGTTTCTTTTGGGCTTGTGATCTTTTGCACAAGTGTTCTTTTTGAAGACAGTGGCATGGAATTGGTTTATTGCACAAGTATCCCTTTTTTGAAGACTGTAGCATTTTTAATTCTTTGTTCGACTTTTAGATTTGTAATCCAAACTCAAGCTAAGAGTTCTCTTACCTTGAGTTTGAGGGAGGCTGCTAAGAATAATGATAATTAGTAGTTAGTTTAATTGTTGGTTAAGAGTCAAATATAAAGTTAGTTAGAGCTAGTGATTAGAAGTGTTAGTTACTAGTTAGTAAATGTCTATAAATAGACTTTGATGTACTCTTTTATTTCCACTTTTCTCATTTTGTAAGATTGTTCAATAATATCAATACAAAGTTTCTCACAGCTTTCTGTCTATTTTTCATGGATGCCATCTTTCTCAATAGCTACTATGTCTCTCTTTTATTTATTCTTCTTTATCTTTCTTACCCACTCCTATCCGTCCTACTCCTTATATAAAAAATGTATAAGAATATCCATACATGATAATGGATAATTGATGGCTTAACTTACCCTCTTTGTTTTACCAAAGAGAGAAATATGGTTAGGTGTGATTTTTGCTATTTTAAGTCCAGAACCATCGACTAATTTAAATTTTGTTAAGTTAAAATTTAGCTCATCAAATTTTATGAGCAGTGCCTCCCAGTAGGTTTAGCCATTAAATTATTAATTTATTATTGCAAAAATAGCAAATGAGAAAGGTGCTCGTCACGCCGTTGGGTATTCCACTCACTAAACTTTTTCGTAATAACAATAATAATAATATAATAATAAAAAATAAATAAATAAGCTGATTAGGAGCTTGGAATTAGCGTTACTGTGGGAAGCTTTAGACCTGGTCAGCTCCTAAATGGGGACGGACGGCTACGGATTATTCATCATCCCTTTCACATTCTCCACCACTAAGGATCAAACTATTATAACATACTAGTAAATAATTAATCCAAACTTTTGGAGACATGGAACAAAATTAGTTTGAATAATAATTACTTTCTCCGGTCCTATATGTAGGAAAATTTTCAAAAAACATATTAGTCCTATTTATAAGAAAATGTCACAACTTCTAAGGTGTAATTATTGTTTGTCTTTTTAATATTTGTGAATGTATTTAATGCTTCACAATTTTTTATAAGGGTATAGTTGTAAAAATATTAAAAAAGTTATATTAATTAATGATTGTATTGGTTTTAATGTTTTTTTATTTTTCTTCTTATAATAAGGACCAGATGGAGTAGAAAATATATGATAGACACTCCAAATGTGCATTCATGAGAGAGATAAGGATAAAATTGAGTAATGTGATAAATATAATATATTGATAAGAATAGAGAGATAAAGAGAAAATGAAATGTTAAATTAATGTATTAAAAAAATAGTTTGAATTTAGGATATTTAATATTAAATCATTATTATATTTTAGTAAAATTAAGAAACGACAGACACATTTTGGCTTTTTAACGTATGGTTCGCGCTTGGCTGTTTATAGAGCGTGACACTTCCTCTGAACTCTTCTCAACCCCTGACGTTAATTTAACCGACATTATTAGTTTTTACCCTAGCAGTAATAAAAGTTATTATGCCTCAACAACAAAATAAAAATGATTACTAGTGATAAAAGCTTTTGGAAATTCTATTTTTTGTCTCACTGGCGAAGAAAAAGACCCACCACCAGAAGGTAGAAAGAAAGGAAGAATTCAATCCAAGTTTACAGTAAAAATTCAGAATACAAAATATGCCTGTAATAATAATTTGATAAAACCCTTTAACCAACATTGCAAAAGAAAAATGAAAAAATTTGATTGATTCATCCTCCTCTGAATAAAAATTGGAAGGTTCCAGTTGTATGGTTGTTGTGAATGTTTATTGAAAATTAAAAGGAGTTGGTGGTAAACAAGGAAAATCGTGTGTTACATGATTTTGTTACCTTTTTATCAATTGTCGCGTTTATTATTATCATTACTATCACTAATTTATGACGATGATTAATCTCTTCATTAATCCCTTCCCATAATTGAATGCAACAAATACAACAACACTTTCTTTTGCGTTTGACGGAGAAAGTGCTTTTCTGGGGTTGAATTCTTCTACTACTTATTCATTTCTTTCAATTTTTTAATCAGAAAAAAGAAATTCTCCGAATCAAAAACATAAACGTGTTGAGCTGTTACCCTTTATGTTACCCACTTTTTCCATTTGGGTTTTTGAAACCCCGTTTTGGACACATCCAAACAGGTCATAATAACATATAAACAGTGTTCTCTCTTTCTTTCTTTTCTTTTCTCTTATTAGAAATATAAACAAACAGTTTCACTACGTATAGATTTGTTCCGAATGTCACAATTGTTTTTCGACGCATTGCTTTGCTTTCTTCCTCCACGCGTCTCTCACCGTCATCATTTCTCGTTTTCATCTCATTTTCTGACAATGAGATCAAACTTGTAGTTCTTCTTCTTCTTCATTTTTTTTTTCAACACAAAAAAAAACCCAGAAAAAAAATTGTGTGATTTACGAGATCAGAGACAAAAATGGCACCTTTGTTCAATTGGGGTGTGAAAGAAAGTCACAAAGGAACACCAGTGGTTGTAAAAATGGAGAATCCAAATTGGGACATTGATGAACTTGAAGGTCCTTCAGAAGAAGATTTACTTTTAACAACAACATCATCAACAACAACAAAAAATTCTTCTTCAAGAGACAAAGGAAAAGGCAAAAACGCTAAACAACTCACATGGGTTCTTCTCCTTAAAGCTCATAGAGCTGCTGGTTGTTTAGCTTCAATTGCTCCTGCATTGTTTGGTTTAATTTCCGCCGTTAAACGCCGCGTCGCTTCTGGTAGAACCGACGCGGATATCGACGGTGGTGTTGGTGGTGGTAGGGAAAAAGAGAACCCTACAGTAAAAAGTAGGTTCTATACATTCATCAAGGTGTTTCTATGTCTGTCGGTGTTTTTGTTGTGTTTTGAGGTTGTTGCTTATTTTAAAGGTTGGCATTTTAGTGCTCCACATCTTGAATTGTGGGCACCGACATTTGGTGTTAGGGATGTTTTTGATTGGTTTTATGCTAGATGGGTTTTGATTCGTGTTGAGTATCTTGCTCCTCCTTTGCAATTTCTCACAAATGCTTGTATTGTGCTCTTTCTTATTCAGAGTATAGATAGATTGGTTCTTTGTTTAGGTTGTTTTTGGATCAAGTTTAAGAAAATTAAACCTGTTCCAAAAGGTGGTGATGTTTCAGATCTTGAATCTGGTGATAAGGGTTTCTTCCCTATGGTTCTTGTTCAGATCCCCATGTGCAATGAGAAAGAGGTAAATTACAAATTTACAATTACTACATTAAATTGCTTGTTTTGTTGTTATGTTGATGTAATTAATGATGTTTTTGTGTTTGTGTTTTTTAAGGTTTATCAGCAATCTATTGCAGCAGTGTGTAATTTGGATTGGCCAAAATCCAATTTTTTGATTCAAGTTCTGGATGATTCTGATGACCCAATTACACAATCATTGATCAAGGAGGAGGTTCATAAATGGCAAGAAGAAGGTGCCAACATTTTGTACCGACACCGTGTGATTAGAGATGGGTACAAAGCTGGTAATCTGAAATCAGCCATGAATTGTAGCTATGTGAAAGATTATGAATTTGTTACAATTTTCGATGCCGATTTTCAGCCCACCCCTGATTTCCTTAAGAAAACTGTTCCTCATTTTAAGGTACTACTAAATTGATTGATGATTAATTTAGGTTTCTTTTTTCTTTTTGATCTTTGTCGTTGTTGAATTATTATCTATGTTGTCGTGTAGCTTGAAGAAATTATGGTGGATGTGTCATATATTTTGGTATATAGTTAATAATTAATTAATAATTGATTGGATTTGGATCCACTTGGGGATGATGCTACAGGATAATGACGAATTAGGACTTGTGCAAGCTAGATGGTCTTTTGTGAACAAGGATGAGAACCTTCTAACAAGGTTGCAGAATATTAATCTGTGTTTCCATTTTGAAGTGGAACAACAAGTGAATAGTGTTTTCCTTAATTTCTTTGGGTTCAATGGTACTGCTGGAGTTTGGAGAATAAAGGCTTTGGAAGAAGCTGGTGGTTGGTTGGAGAGGACCACTGTGGAGGATATGGACATTGCTGTTCGAGCTCATCTTCATGGATGGAAATTCATTTTCCTCAATGATGTTGAGGTACTGCAAACAAGACATTGATTCACACACCAAATGTTTGTTTTGTTTATCTTCGCTTATTCATTTTCTGATTCCAAGCTGTTAATGTTTCCAGTGCCAATGTGAGTTACCTGAATCTTATGAAGCTTACAGAAAACAGCAGCATAGATGGCATTCTGGTCCAATGCAATTGTTTCGCCTTTGTTTGCCTGATGTCATAAAGGCCAAGGTATGTGTATCTCAATTCTCAAGGCCCTTTTTATGGAGATTTTCTTTGAGACATCATTTTATTCTTTAAATGTGTGAGACTGTTACAGTAGTCCCTGAATGCATCAAAATTACCAAAAAAAAAAAGGCATACATAAATGCATCCTTCGTTAGTCAGTTTGGTGATTGAATATGTTTTCTTTAGAACGTGCATTCACATTCTGTTAATCATTTTGGTCCATAAAATTACTAACAAAACATGCTTAGATATCTTTCTGTAATCTAGACTATGGTTATGACATCTAACACATTTAGAGATCAAAATGTTTGTTTATTCAACAACTTAATGTTACAGTTGTGCTTATTATGGATTATGGATATGAATTGTGCTTTCTTGCAGATAAGCATATGGAAGAAGTTCAACATGATATTTCTCTTTTTCCTTCTTAGAAAGCTGGTGTTGCCATTTTACTCATTCACCCTATTCTGTATAATACTTCCCATGACAATGTTCGTACCGGAGGCCGAGATTCCCGCGTGGGTTGTTTGTTATATCCCAGCAGTCATGTCATTTCTCAACATTCTTCCAGCTCCAAAAGCTTTTCCTTTCATAGTACCGTATCTCCTATTTGAGAACACCATGTCAGTTACAAAATTCAATGCCATGATCTCAGGCCTATTCCAGCTAGGAAGTGCATACGAATGGGTAGTCACTAAGAAATCCGGTCGTTCGTCGGAGGGTGATCTAGCTTCATTGATCGAGAAACCAAAGCATCAACGAGGGTCATCAGCACCTGATCTGGAAGAAATGAAAGAGGAAATCAGGAGACAAGAGGAAAATGTGTCTAAGAAGAAGAAGAAGAAACATAACAAAATGTATTTGAAGGAACTTGCTTTGGCTTTTTTACTTCTAACAGCTTCAGCTAGGAGTCTCCTTTCAGCTCAAGGGATTCACTTCTACTTCTTGCTATTCCAAGGAGTATCTTTCTTTTTGGTTGGTCTAGACTTAATTGGTGAACAAGTAGACTGAAAAAGGAAAAACAACAATAGTAGTAATAACTGGACTATGTACAATGTAGAGATACACGATGAATTATATACATGGAAAAAGCAAGGGTGCACAACCAAGGCTCTATGAATAGAATCACTGGAGACAACAATTTATTTGAGGGCTTAAGAGTGTTTCTTTTGCTTGCTCATGCTCCTCACTCCAGCTAGTAAATTCAATTCAACTCAATCAATGTGAGAGTACATTCTGTTATTTGTCATCATGGATTGATAAAGAAGATTTTGAGGGCTTTTTCATTCAATGTGTATGTTTTACCCTTTTTTTTCTAATTCATTTTTGTAATTTTATGTGGATTCTTTTTCTTAATGGACCATTCTTTTTTGTAAGAAAATTTGCGGTTCAAAACTTTTTATTGTCTGGAACAGGTGTAACAATATTGTCCTTGACCTCATCCTGTTTCTATTTTTTCTCCAACGCTTTGTATGAGGCAATGTAGATAGAATAGTTTACCGACTGAAATTTATTCATGTCAATTTTTTGAAGTTAGCTGTCATGCTAGTATTTTTGCTTTTAAATGGTTAATGAGTTTTGGTTAATGAAAAATTGAGTTCGAATCCTGACTGAAACAAACAATTATTAGTTAGACTTTATTAATCTTCTAACTTTAGATTACCAACTTTGAAGCATTCCTGATCAAAGGTGTGTTTGGTGTCTACATGCATCATTGTCTGACACAACACCAACACATGTAATTGCATTGAATTATGTCATTTTTTCAAATTATTATTCGTGTCGACGTATCGGTGTCTATGACATGTTACACTACTGCATCCCTTTCCTGAAAATTGCAGGGTTAAAAATAAATTCCTTTACGGAGTTTGAATGTCGGTCCTTTATGACTACCTTCGGCCCTTATACCAAACTCCGGTGACATTTAGCATACACAAGTGATAGTTTTTGTGTATCATACACAAAGTTGCTTATTACCATTGATTTAATATTAAAAAACCCAATGGCTTGGATGCTATATTTATATGGTGCACCCTTCTGCACTCAAATTTTTTTTCTTCTCTTCTCTTACCATATATCTGTCATCTCCTTCCTTTCCCACTTTTTTCTTGCCTCTGCTATTCACATGTCAAGTTCTTCAATAAGATTATGAACATTTTAATTTTTACAAAACCTTCAATTCCCTCTCATAATTTAATTCCACTCTTCAAAATTGCTCTCTTTCTCTCTATATATCTCTCTCTCTCTTGCACTCTCTCCCTCTTTCCACCTCTCGTCGAACGTTTAACCGCCGGCGCACATAATCTTTAGCTTCAGCCGTGAAGAAATTCAGAAACTAAGAGCAAAAGCTAATAACAGACGGTGGCCGAAAACAACAACGACATTGAATTGACGCAGAAACACATGAATAATCACCATATAGAAGGGAAAACATTGAGTGCAGGAAGGTGAAGGTGTCGAACATGGAGGTATTCAAGAGAATGACAGTGTCAGTGTCAATGAGCAAGAAGGGTTTTGCAAGTAAAAATGAAAAAAAAAAAAGTTTGGGTGCAGAAAGGTGCACGGTATAAATATAAGATCTAAGTCATTGATTGTTTTAATATTAAATCAATGGTAATAAGCAACTTTGTATATGATACACAAAAACTATCACTTGTGTATGCTAAATGTCACCACCAAACTCCAGGCAACTTTTAAAACGGTATTAAAGAATTTAATTCTGATTTGTTGAGATTGTAGATAATGAGGCGCCGATAGCAATTGAAGGTGGTCCTGTATTTGCTTTAAAGTTGCCACTAGTGGTTTGTTGTACTCATTTACTTGAAGCACAGTGAAGCTTTGATGATGAATGTGTCAGCGTGTGCTAGACCATTGTACTCTTACTCTACATGAAAAGGTAAATTAAAGTAGTAGAAGTTTCAATGTTTAATTTGAAAGTGCACCGCTATAAAGGGTCCATGCCCCATTTTGGCCACAAGTACTGCTAGGAAAAATGTAGTTCGAAGACAACCGAAACATGTACCTTATGTGATAACAATAAATACTAGTAGATGATTTAATTTTGTGGCTTAGGATGGTCTAATTCTTGTAGCACGTGGATGCAAGATTCGTTGCATATTAACATTAATGGGTTGGTTACAGAGTTCTGTAGTATTGTCAAGAAAATCCTATGTACTGGTAGTTAGACAACTGCTCTACTATCCAGTTTGGTTGAGACGTGACTCAGCTCATGGCAATGCCTCTAAACTAAGAAGCACATGAATAGACCAAATTCACGTCGAAATGATAGTAATTCTAATGTTGTGCTTGTATGAGACTGTTGAAGAAATACTTATATAAAATTAATTTGTACCGTATATATCAACAAAATGCATATTCTTTTTTAAGAACTTGGAATATAAGGAGTTTGTGATTAAATGTATTTGACTTAAATCACTTATAATATGAGTTACATTCTGCAAATTTTTCTAGAAAATGTGTGACTGAAGAGTAGCATTGCTGAAAAGTTCCATTTAATTTGTGGAAGTTTTACCATAATCACTTGAACATTCATTATATTTCATCAGTGGTGCTATTTTTTTGGTACAACCAGTGGTGCTATTTTAGTATACAAGATATATATGATTCAACTAAATGTGCTTGTATGACACTACGACTGAAGAAATGCTTATATAATTAATTAATTTGTACTATGCATACCAAGAAGGTGCATATTCTTTTTAAGGAACTTAGAATATAAGAACTTCATTCTTAAGTGTATTTGACTTAAATCACTTGTAATGAGTTACATTACGTAAATTTTTCTAGAAAATGTGTGACTGAAGCGTAAACATGTCAAAAAGATCCATTTAATTGAAGTCCTTATAAAGAATATAGATTCACTTTGTTCTATAAGTGGTGCTATATTTTTTGGTACAATCAGTGGTGCATCTTTAGTATAAGGATAAATACAATTCAACCAATCAACGCATTTCTTTATTGGAAAACACGGTAGGTAAAATTGATGACATTTTTCCACATTTTGCTATATATGAATTTGAGATTCAATCGTGCTTAAAGTTTGGTAGCTCCAAGTTTTCCGTTTGTTCTTGTTTCTTATTTTAATGTTAATTTCTTACCAAGTAGCTGAATTTCGATCAGGCTTATTGTTAGAAAAAAAATTATATATAGAAGTCACAAAAGATGACCAATCAAACTTCTCGATTGAGATTAATTATCAACAAAGTCGGGTGATATTTCACGCCAATAATATGGTTATAAAAAAATGTCAAACAAAAACCATTTTACAATTTGATTGAACACCACTGCTGTTTAACATGGATGTCATTCCATGTTTGTTGGAGCACTTAATTAGGAGGCTATTTATAAGCGTAAATTTGGAACTGAAATTTGAAAGCAGTTTAATCCGTAGAAGAAATGAAGAGATTTGATGGTTGGTGTATAGAGTAGTGAATTAGCGATGGAAAGGCAGGTAGCAGTGGCATGCATTTTGTGGGACTACTATTTCACAATTTGTTGTTAGGTTGGTTAGGCCATGTTTGTAGGGGCCACTCCATTTATATACGTAATTGACAGCGTAAATGCAGCTCAACATCCACACATTTCCGGTATTCACTAGTATTAATTTTTTTCTTTTTTTCCTTTTCTCTTATTCTATTCATAATTTTTTTTTTAAGGCAAGTAGGGTGCAGAGTGCAGACGGTGAAAAGCTCTAAATAGATTAAAATAAAAAAGAGATGTTATAAAAGACTGGGGGATACAAACATGACCCGGTAAAAGAGAGAAAAAAAAACACACTAAAAGTATTCATTTTTTAGGGTTTGTTTGACAAAAATAGCGGATAGCTAATAGTTTATAGCTGATGGCTGATAGTTTATAGTTTATAGCTGATGACTTATGGCTGATAAGCTAATTGAAGTGTTCGGTAAAATTAGCGGTTCAACTAGCTGATAGATGTAAAGTGACATAAAAGGACATTTTTATATCATTCAATTTTTTATGAAGACAAGAACAACATACATTATTAATGATAATAATAATAATAATAACAACAACAATATCATTGTCATTTAAGTACGAATTATGATAATCTTAACTACAATTATATTAATCCAAAACAATAATAAAAATAAGTATATCGCCTAATATTCCATAATAAAGCAGCAATATTGTTACGAAGAAGCACTAGAACCTATTTTTATCTCTCTTTGCATGATCGTTGATATTCCCTGTATTTAATACATTTATTTTTTATTTTAAATATAATAAAACATAAGGGGTAAAATTGGTATTTAAATAAAATAGTAAGGGTAAAAGAGTAAGAAAAAACAATAAGCTATAAGCTATAAGCTCAAACGCTACTTGAAATAGTGTCTGAAAAATAAGTTATAAACTCCTGAAATAAGCTATAAGTTCCTGACGAAAAGACTGTTATCAAACAGGTCTTTTTTTACCAGACAAGCTTATAAGCTATAAGCTATAAGACATAAGCTTGTTTTTGTGTCTTGCCAAACAGACTCCAAAACATTCTAAAGGGTAAAGACAAATCCAAATTCGGAGCAAAATACCCCGCACCACATGAACAATCCAATGCAATCACGCAAGAACGCGAAAACCAAATTGCAAAAAAGATTGGTGTGTGAATGTTCGTTAACACCGAATCTAGAACATGATAAGCGGTGAATGAACTAAACTGACAACACGGAAATAAATCCACATACCAATATAACTCATTGCATCAAAAGACAGCAACAAGAATCAACGACCCTTTTGAGCCAAACACTCTGCAACCAGAAGAGACAGACCATGATTGAAAGACAAATTTGTTGCATACCCGGAAGAACTAGTCACTTGATGACAACGGTAGTTCAACGGCGCAAAGAAGCATAACCAGATCGATTAAAAAGTATAAGCCCTTTAAGGGGTAAAGTAAACTTCAAACCCAAGCAAGCAAGAGTCGTTGTAAGCAGTGGCACATATGGGCCAAAATTCAACGAACCAGAGACAAAGCCAGGACCGAAACTAAATCATTTAGAATGTGTTTGTGAAGAAATGTGTCTTGATAATAGATTGATAACAATGATATATCATGATGTGTATAATTAGCAAGGTACACTGATGGTACTTCAAGACTAAGTAGCTATTCATCCTCTTCTCAAGGTTTGAAGGAATATTTATCCACATCTAGTGATCTCACATCAATTGAAGTACACAAGGATAAGATTTGTCCATATAGAAACACTTTATCGCTTTTGCTATATAAGTTTTTTTTATGCACACAAATTTCAATTATTCAGTTGCTCAATATTTAATCTAAGACATAAATTTGTCTTTCCCAAGTCCTTAATCTCAACTCGTTCTTTTAGAAATCTATATAGCCTTTGAAAGCTCTTTAGGAGTTTCAAAATATTTATTTCCTCAACATAGACAACAATTTTAGCAAATTCATTTCCAAATCTATTCATTAAAATACATGGACAAATGGGATCATTTTTGTATCCCTCCCTTAAAAAATATTCACCAAGACGATTATTATGGGTGTTCGCGGTGCGGTTTGGATCGGTTTTGAGGCAAAATGTTATGTGGTTTAATTTGGATCGGTTTCTGGATATCCAAAATGCAAAATATTTTTTTATTTACTTTTTTTAAGAATATACTTTTTTATTAATATTAATATTACACAAACACGATAAAATAATAGGTTTGATGCAAAATATATTAAAAAATTAAAATTACAGTATGAAAATTATCGATTATTTTTGTAACATATGAAGTAATAATAATATAGATTAAATTAGTGCAGTATATAAGATTAAAAACCAACAAGCAACATAATAATGCAAAATATAATACTAATAAAAGAATAAATAAGTATTAATATTTACTTTTTCGGTTCAGTTTGGTTTGGTTTAATTTTAAAAAAGTGATCCGAAATTCAATCCTATCATGGCGGTATTTACAAAACAATATCCAAACGCATCCAAAAATAGTCGGTTTTTTGCAGTTTTCGGTTTTTGGATCGGTTTGCAGTATCGGTTTGAATTTGAACACCCCTAACGATTATACCACATGTGTCAAGATCGTTTTAGCCACCATAAATATACTTTTTTTAATTTGACGGAGGAGCCTTCTAGAGAACAATGTGCCACAGAAAAATTGAATCCTTCATGGATCTTCAAGTAAATGTCACTATTAAGTGATCTATAGAAATAAGTCGTAACAACATCCTGAAATAAACATTAAAGACCAAACATAACTATTGAACAAATAATGCACAAGTTTTGATACAACTATATGCTACAAATTTGAAGAATCAAGGCAGAAAACAAACAAAGAAACAGCGGGCAGTACATATCTTATTATGCATATGGTCGATTCTTGAAGTGATGCAGTGATAGAGAAAGACTATGTTCAATGACATGAAGATAATGAATAATTTGAAAGATAAAGATGCAAGAGAAACTTATCATATGATATATACAGATGAAGAAGGGGCAAAAACTAAAGAAAAAAAACTATTGAATATTTGCATAATCATTCTACCACGAGTGAAGAGTTTTTTTTTTAGAAGTGATCTTTAAGGCAAAGAAAAAAAATATAGGCTTAATTGCAATTTTGGTCCTCCTATTTTAACCATTTTATGGAATTGGTCCCCTTATTTTAAAATTAGACAGTTTTGGTCCCTTCATCAAATATTTGTTCTAAAATATGGTGAAATGATATGTTAAAATGAAATTTTTAAGGATTTTTTTTTACAATTCAATCAATATTGATCTTTTCTTATCACAAGATGTTATATCAAGTCATTTAAAACATATAACACAAAAGTATGATAGGGACCAAAATTGTCAAATTTAAAAATAGAGAGACTAAATTTACAAAATGGTAAGAATAGAGGAATAAAATTGCAATTAAGCCAAAAATATGGCGAAGAAGACTTGATTACATAATGCCTACTAAAAAGGTAAAAAAACATACATGATATGAGGAGCTCTTTCTTTCTTTTTCTTTTTTTAATTTATTTAATTTTTTCTTTGCTGTGTTAGATTTTTTTCTTCAACTAGTAAAAGACCCGTGCATTCGCACGAGTCACATAACATTGTAGTACATTTCTAATATCGTCAAGTGTTAAATGATAATTATCAATATTAATGTAACGTTGTTTGTTTAATAACAAATATTAATGTAACATTTTTAGTAAAAAATATAGTTTTTTATATGCAAAAATCCATAGAAAATTCTCACCGTGTCTATTTTGTATTTTATTTTTTGATATTTGCAGAAGTAAATTTTTATATTCCTATATAAAAAAATCGATATGATAAAACTTTGAAACACTTAAGAATATTTTCAAAATATCAACTTAAATGTAGTGTTTCTATTAATTATTTATTTTTTTACACGCAATACACCGTTAAATATTTGCACTGTGTCCGTTGCGGATTTTATATGTTTATATCCGCGGAAGCAAATTTTTATGTACTGTTATGAGAAAGTTGATATGATAAATTTTTTAAAACTCATGACTATTTTCAAAATTTCAACATCAATGTAGTGTTTCCATTAATATATTTTTATTTTATATGCAAAACACCGTTAAATATTTGTATCGCACCCGTTGCGGATTTTATGTTTTCATATATACAGAAGCAAATTTTTACGTACTGATATGAGGAAGTCGTTATGATCAAATTTTGAAAACTTATGACTATTTTCAAAATATAAAAAAAAAAATTGGCAAATCAAAATATCAACATTAATGTGGTGTTTCTATTAAAAAAATCTTCATTTTTTATACAAATTAGTGAAACTAACAGATAAACCAAAAACATATTAAAAAAATGGTGAGATTAAGTCATAAGTTTTCTTATATTAGTAATAGGTTAAATCTTTTATTTTGAAAGATATAGTAGTAGCTTAAATATTTGCATTCATTACTCCTCTTTTATTTCACAATTTATTATTCGAAAATCACATACTCATCTTTCAGGTGTTTTTATTTTTGTTATTTATTTTCGATTACAGTGATGCTATATCACACGAGATGCATAACCATGAAAACCATGATACAGTACAATTCAGTTATCAATATTGCTGTTTTAATATTAAAAAAACATAGAATTGGGTATTTGGCGGAAAACACGGTAGTGGTAGTGCTATTCTTGTTATTCGTGGATTTGTTTTCGTAGTATAAGGCATTTCCCTTTCGATTATAACCGTCGCCTAAAATTTCAACTATCTCCATTCAACTTCTTTCTATAAAAAAAAAACTATTTCCATTCAACTCTCTGTGAAGAAATAAAATGTCAGTTGAGAGGTCATGAAAGACAGAGAGAAAGACGACAACTAAGGTTAAAAGAGATGAGAAGAGTAGAATAAATCATTTTCTTATATTTTTACCATAGAAGAGGATATATATATATATATATGTAAAAGGTCCATGTAAGTTAGCATGTTTTTTGTTTTCGTCCCTGTAAGTTTTTTTGTTGCGAAACAACCCTTGTATCTTGTTAACTTTTTGGAATTGGTCCCTGCCGTCAGATTCCGTCAAAAAAAAAGCCTAGCTGGCTAACAGACGCTTACGTGTCAGTTGCTGAGATGGACAAACACGCTTATGTAGCATTAAAGCTGAATAGTGGTGTTATAAGAGGGACTAAAACCAAAAACGAATATTTACACAGGGACTAAAACCAAAAAACGTAATCACCAAAATTTGAAATTAAAAACCCAATCTTTTCTTCATCTTCTTCCTTCACCTTCATCTCCTTGCAATCTTTATCAACCTTCATCATCTTCATTAAAAAACCCAAATTTTTTTCTTTCAAAAATTTATAATTTCAACTTCAACAAAAACCACATAATCTAACCCTTAAATCTAAAATTAACACCACCACCATCTTCTAACCCACAATCAAAATTAACACCCATGTATTAAATCCATCACCTTCAACCACAAACTCAATTCAAAACTAACACCCATTTTTACCTCCAACCTTCATCAATGTCTCCCATCCTCCGCCGCTACTACACCATCCTCTCCCCAAACTCCACCACTCCTCGTTCCATATCTCTCCCATTTTCTTCCCCAATTTTTTTTTTTGTTAATATTTTTTTACAGTATATGATTTGATTCTGTTTTGATTATTATTGATGCTTAACAACATTGAAGCTATAAGATCGTTGAAATTTTGGTGCTGATTTTGTTGAATTGTCGAGAAATTAGTGATGGCATGGTTTAGAGCTGGTGCTACTACAGCAAAACATGCTATCAAACGAACCCTTTAACAAAACAGATCTTCATCATATCTTATATCCAAGTCGAGAGTGTTACCTTCATCACAGGGTAAGAAATTTCATACAACTGCTTTTAAGCAGCAAACTGCACTGGTTCCGTTATCGCAGTTGACTGGTAGTACTTTAGATGGGACAAGTATTGTGTATTTGAAGGTTGAAGGTGAAAAAAATGGGTGTTAGTTTTGAGGCTAAATTATATAAGACTTAAATATGTAAAAGGTCCCTGTAAACATGTAGTTGCAGGTTCTGGAGATGAAGGTGAAGGAAGAAGATGAAGAAAAGATTGGGTTTTTAATTTCAAATTTTGGTGATTACGTTTTTTGGTTTTAGTCCCTGTGTAAATATTCGTTTTTGGTTTTAGTCCCTCTTATAACACCACTATTCAGCTTTAATGCCACATAAGCGTGTTTGTCCATCTCAGCAACTGACACGTAAGCGTCTGTTAGCCAGCTAGGTTTTTTTTACGGAATCTGACGGCAGGGACCAATTCCAAAAAGTTAACAAGATACAAGGGTTGTTTCGCAACAAAAAAACTTACAGGGACGAAAACCAAAAACACGCTAACTTACAGGGACCTTTTACATATTTAAGCCACATATATATAACAAATTAGACTATCATGATAGTTTGTTTTTTTTTTACGGATAATGTGGGATTGAATTTTTTTTTCAATTTTCTTTTAAGCCCGCCTTGTAAAAGTGAACTGTGGGGTTTTCTTTTAATAAAACTGATCGAAAATTGTAAATGAGTTTTAACAATCACATGAAAAACAGTATTTGTAAACAAAGGTCTATAACTTTGGTTGATCAGTTTCAAACAATTAATAATGTGACCTTTGGATGAGAAGAATGATAGATCAATTCGAAGGATAACATCATGAATTATATTAATATAATCAGTACGAAGTAGGAGAAATTAATATTGACTGTGCAGTTTTCTTAAAAAAAAAATATTGACTGTGAAGTTACATTTTAAAATCATTTTAAGTGGAAAATTTTCGTATTCCACTCCATGGTAATTAAGGAATTTTGTTACTTCATTCATTCCTAAATATAGGTCGTAATTTTATAATATATATTATTTACATAACTTTTTAAGACAAAAGTTTTAACTAATATATAAATACAAATATTAGCAGGTTGGATGTTCGATTTGTTTCAACGAACATTTTTAAAATATCAAATTTTTATAACATTTTTTGGTCAAGTAGTCTAGTGGCTAAAACTCACACATTTTAAATGTGGAGAAGTGGGGTGTCCGGGGTTCGAACCTCGGCCCCTGCATATAATATACGATAGCCCTACTAACTGAGCTAAGCTAACGAGGATTATAACTTTTAAATATAGACAATTAAAAATATTAATGTAAAGTTGTATATTGACATGTATGTAGTGGCAAAGCAATATTAACATGCTCTTGCTGAATTTAATATACATTGGAAATATGCCCAACAACCACTTTACGACTTCCCTCAGATTTCCGCTACCTAGAGCATCTACAATTAAATACTCTCTCCGGTCTTATATATTAGAAAATTTTCAAAAAAAATTCATGGTCCTATTTATAAGAAAATATCACAACTTTTAAGGTATAGTTATTGTTTAAAAGACTTTTATACCCTTTATTTAATGTTTGTCATTTTAAAATTAGTGAGTGTATTTAATGCTTCACAATTTTTTATGAGGGTATATTTGTAAAAATATTCAAAAAGTTACACTAATTAATGAGTGTATTGGTTTTGATGTTTTTTGGTTTTTCTTCTTATAATAAGGACCGGAGGAAGTATAACAGCAGAAGATTGAAATTAAGGATATGGCTTTTGCAAGGTAATAATAAAAACCTAAATTAAAATTATATATGTGAAAAATATGTTGTATAGCTCATAATCCTTCGTAAGGTCATAATTCAATGTTAACAAAATTTTGTCATTAATTTGCCCTCCCAACTCATACTCTGTGGAGCATCATCATCCGCAAATCCATTTGCGGCACCTTCAGGCTTCAGTGACTCAAAGTAGCCTCTAGTGGGTCTTTGAAATCGTATTATTAAGACCCATAAAACATGCAAATAAATTTTTAAGGAGAAAAAAAAGATTTTAATGCTTGATGCAAATTTTTTAAGACACATAAAACACACAAAAATCGTATTTAAGGCAAAGACATTAAACCATTGGGTAGTTTGAATTCATTACTATGTTCTCCGCATTCCCTCTCCCCATTAATACTGTTCTAGCTTTATCAGTTATCAAGTCAAGCTCGCGGCTCTAAATGATGAAAAACCTTAAAACACTTAAAAAAAATCAAATAAATTATATGAAAATGAATATCTTATACCAAAATATCCTTGAGAAAGTAAGTTAACTAACTTTGGGTGCAGGAGGACTAGTTTTGTGGGCGGAATGTTCTCTCGTTTGTGTTGCTGAGTTATTTGTCAGGTCGAAATACTAAAGTACGATGGATGTAAATCAATATAAACCGAATCACTAACAATATTGAACAATCAACTTATTAAAAAGGACCGAACTATAAAAGCAAAAATGTGATTATTAGAAGCCATGGAAGCATCTCCTTGAGGAAATACAGGTTATATGAAAAAGATCATGCATGTGTCGTGCATGATAAATTCAAATAAATAAGAGGGACAAAATCCCAATAATATGAAAAGAAAACATTCAGAATTTAATATACATCGATTGAGTTTTTTTTATCCTCTGTCTTATGTACTATCAGTTAAGCTCGCTGTACAATGGTAATCACAATTCAAACAAAACTTAATCATAAATTTTTGGGTTGCACCTCTTTTTTTTGACATATAAAAAAAATGATAAAAAAAGTAATACAAAAAAGGTTAATGTGTAAGAGAAAAATTACATCTTGTGTATGGTAAAGCAGATGATTGAAGACCCTTACTGTAAACAAAAATTGAAACAATAAAGAACAAAAACATTAGAATCACAAACAAATCAGATGTAATCACAAATCTGTGAAATTTCTACCGAAATAAAAAAAAAAAAAGGACAGCACCCAAAAGCGGATTTCGAAGGTATAATACAAATTGGGAAGAAGTGATAGCTATTAATGAAGTATGTTTCGATTTTGGGAGAATAAGCGATTGAGAAGAAAGTGAGAAGAAGAAGGAGAGTGAAGTTTATGATCTGAATGTTTAGATAAGAGAAAGCCTGTGTTGAAGTGATTTGTGAGGATTAATGTGAGTGACCTTTGGGTTGAAAAGTTAGTCCTGGGAAAAAGAAAGGTAGATGCGTATTAATTAGTCTGATTAGGAAGATGCAAAAGTTGATTATGGTATAAAATGACATTTTAACCCATAAAATTAGTGATTTAATGAGTTTTAGTGAGGTTAATTGCGAAAATTTGGTGGTAATAAGTATTCTTATAATAGTAGTAGATTAATTTTTAGTTTAGGAAATAGAATAATAGCCAATTAAGTTTTTAGTTTATTAGTATTAGTTTTCATTGAGCTATGATAAGAGTCTCCGCAATGGAATTTCTCTATTTAGATGCCAAAATGAATCTCACACGTAAACATTATTTATTTTATTAAACTAGTAAAAGATCGTGTTTTCGCACGAGTCACGTAACATTGCGATAATTATATAAAAAATAATTATATTGTTAATATTGTAGAATGTTTATAGATATTAAAAGAAAATTCTGAGTAATAATGTAATGTTTCTATTAATTTTTTTCTCTTATATAAACAAAAATTTGTTAAATAGTTGAGTCACATTAGTTATGGATTTTATTTGGTTATATATGCGAAAACAAATTTTTATGCACATAAAATTTTAAAAACTCGTGACTATTTTCAAAATCAAAATTAATACAGTGTTTCTATTAAATAACTTTTTATTTTATATGCAAAAAACTGTTCAATGTTTGCACCGCACTCGTTGCAAATTTTATGTATTTATATCTGCATAAACAAATTTTTATATACATATATGAGAAAGTCGATATGATAAAATTTTAAAAACTCATGACTATTTTCAAAATCTAAATTAATGTAGTGTTTCTATTAAATAACTTTTTATTTTATATGCAAAACACTATTTAATGTTTGCACCGCATCCGTTGCAGATTTTATATACTTATATCTAAATAAACAAATTTTTATATACATGTATGAGAAAGTCGATATGATAAAATTTTGGAAACACATGGCTATTTTCAAAATATCAACATTATTGTAGTGTGTTTATTAAACAAATTTTTATTTTATATTTAAAACACCGTTAAATATTTAAACCGCACTCGTTGAGGAATTTATATGCTTATATATGCTGAAGAAAATTTGTATGTATCGATATGTGATAGTCGATATGATAAAATTTTGAAAACTCGTGACTATTTTCAAAATATCAACATTAATGCAGTGTTTCTATTGATTAAATTTTATTTTATATGCAAAACACTGTTCAATGTTTACACCACTCCCGTTGCAGATTTTAAATGTTTATATCTGTAGAAACAAATTTTTATATACATATATGAGAAAGTCGATATGATAAAATTTTGAAAACTCATGACTATTTTCAAAATATCAACATTAATGTAATGTGTCTATTAAATAAATTTTATTTATATGCAAAACACTGATCAATTTTTGCACCGCTCCCGTTGCAAATTTTAAATGTTTATATCTGTAGAAACAAATTTTTATATAGATAAATGAGAAAGTCAATGTGATAAAATTTTAGAAGCACATGACTATTTTCAAAATATCAACATTAATGTAGTGTGTCTATTAAATAAATTTTTATTTTATATTTAAAACACCGTTAAATATTTAAATCGCACTTGTTGAGAAATTTATATGCTTATATATGTAGAAGAAAATTTGTATGTATCGATATGTGATAGTCGATATGATAAAATTTTGAAAACTCGTGACTATTTTCAAAATATCAACATTAATGCAGTGTTTCTATTGATTAAATTTTATTTTATATGCAAAACATTGTTCAATGTTTGCACCGCTCCCGTTGCAGATTTTAAATGTTTATATCTGCAAAAACAAATTTTTATATACATATATGAGAAAGTCGATGCGATAAAATTTTGAAAACTCATGACTATTTTCAAAATATCAACATTAATGTGGTGTGTCTATTAAATAAATTTTATTTTATATGCAAAACACTGTTCAATATTTGCACCGCTCCTGTTGCAAATTTTAAATGTTTATATCTGCAGAAACAAATTTTTATATAGATATATGAGAAAGTCAATGTGATAAAATTTTGGAAACTCATGACTATTTTCAAAAAATTAACATTAATGTAGTGTGTCTATTAAATATATTTTTTTTGTTATATTTAAAAAACCGTTAAATATTTAAACCGCATTCGTTCAGGGTTTTATATGTTTATATATGCAGAAGAAATTTTTTTGTACCAATATGTGATAGTTGATATGATAAAATTTTGAAAACTTGTGACTATTTTCAAAATATCGACATTAAAGAGATCATGAGTTTTAATAAGGACGATTATGAAATTTTGTTGTACTTTGATTTTTATACATTGTTAGTAGATGTTAGTAGATATGAACATTATCCGTAATTAATTTTTTAAAAAACAAATAAATTAGTTTCATAGTTATCCGTAGAAATTGCTTACACTTGTTATGAACATTATCCGTAATTAATTTTTTAAAAAACAAATAAATTAGTTTCATAGTTATCTGTGGAAATTGGGTACACTTGTGATTAGCATTATCTGGAATTAATTTTTAAAAAACAAATAAATTAAATTTTGCACAATGACCATTATGCACATAAAATTTAGGAGATCATGAGTTTTAATAAGGACGATTATGAAATTTTGTTGTACTTCGACTTTTATATATTGTTAGTAGATTTTTTAAAAAACAAATAAATTAAATTTTGCAAAATGACCATTATGCACATAAAATTAAGGAGATTATGAGTTTTAATAAGGACGATTATGAAAATTTGTTCGATTTTGATTTTTATATATTTCCAGTAGATTTGACCATTATCCGTAATTAATTTTTTAAAAAACAAATAAATTAGTTCTATAGTTATATGTGGAGATTGGTTAAACTTGTGATGATAATTATCCGTAATTAATTTTTTAAAAAACAAATAAATTAAATTTTGCAAAATGACTATTACGCACATAAAATTAAGGAGATCGTGAGTTTTAATAAGGACGATTATGAAATTTTGATGGACTTCGATTTTTATATATTGTTAGTAGAATTATTAAATTGATCTCAATAATATTCATATACAATATATAAAGTGAAGAGAGAGGGTCTCTATAGACACCATTCTTCATAATCACCAAAATAATTTACTCCACAAACAATGATGTCTATTTAGATTGGTGCATAGGTGAAACACTCACCACTGTAGAGACGAGTTTAAGACTCTGTTTGGATACATTAAAACGAGCGGAACAGAATAGAACGAAATGGAAGGGAACAGAGTGAAATAAAATGGAGTGGAACAATTATTTCATTCCATTGTTTGCGTATTTTACGATAGAGCCGAACAAATTATTCATTTCATTGTTTGGAAAATGGACGGAACGGGATGAGTTATAAATTTTTTATGCCATTTTTATCCTTCTATGAATAACATTGTTATGTAAAGTTAAAACATGTTATCTTATTCACCAAAAACACATGTTATTTTGAACGAAAATGATCAAAATTTTATAATTTATATAAACGGTGTTAAATTAAATTAAATTAATAAAAAAAAAGTTTTACATGTTCTTAAATTAAAAAATATAATAAGATTAACACGTAAAAAAAAAAAGAAAATGTAATAGGATGAAAGGGAGAAAAGCTAATGATCAACAATTAATCAGTATAAAAAGTGAAGCATGCTGTTTTTTTTATCAATTAAAATAAATCATGACACATGCTGTTTGGATCAATGAATCACTATTAGATTCAAAACTAATGGTGTTTTTTTGGTAGAAAATTCACGTTGGCAATTTTCATATTCATGAACTACCGAAAGCAAAGAGTGAACATGCAGATCGAGAGACAATGTCATTGTAGCTCGAAGAAACACAGAACAAGCTTGAGGAAAAAATGTAAAGAAGACAAGGATATATTTGTAATTTAGCAAATGAAAAACTAACTTATTGAAGATTCCATCTCATTCCATCCAAATTGGGGGTAAGCAAAATAGGAGTAACTGATGGAATGTATTCCGTTGTGATCCATTTCATTTCATCCTTTTAATGAATATCCAAACAATGGAATTTTAATTTATTCCATTCCATTCCATCTCATTCCACCACATTCCATCAATCCAAACATAGCCTAAGTGGTTAATAACATTATTATTATTTTTTCCTTAAAAAAAGCATTATTTTTATATAAAAAAAATAGCATATTCTTTTTCGTTACATTAGATGTCTTAACATAAGCTTCTTTTTTTATTGTTAATGGAAACTTCTTTTTGTTTTCACCGGTCCATTTTTATTCCATTTTCAAATTGCTAAGGCCGTGTTCACCAAAAACTAGTGTTTTTTTTGTCAAGTAATTTAATGGATAAAAATTCACATTTTTAAGATGAATAAGTGAGTGTCTGGAGTTTGAACCCAAACTCATGCATATAATATACAATGTTCCTACCAACTGAGTTCGCAATGACATTGCTGCTTTATATTAGAGAAATGTTCCTTAGATTGAAAGTCCAAACACAAAATCTATATACATTTTTCAGTTTCTATATTATTTTTCTTTCTTTCCTCCACAGTCCACACATATCCGAATTATATCTTATCTTATTAAGTATCAAATCTTTATAATACTAAATGTTAGGTAGTCTTGACCTAACTCTATGACTAACCCTAATTTTTGGTTTTGAAAAAAATTTATGAAAACAAATTCCTACCAAGAGTTGAACCGTGCACCAAATGCTATCACAACACATGTTTTACCACTCGGCCACCTAAGTTTCTGTTGAAATAATCTTGCTTCCAAAATTAATATGCAACATTTATGTCATTTTCTCATTTCTTCTCTCTTCCACATTTTTTCCCTATACTAATGAATTAAAATTATAATTAATTAAATTGAAGCATCACTCCCTCCACGTTCCTATTATAGAACCACTATTACCGCGGTAACTACACCATGTTATTATTAACTTCCCGCTATAACTTCCCGCCATGCCTTTGAGATTATAAAAATATAAGATTTCAGGCTATAATATACGAGTTTAAGTTAGCTAGAATTTCCTCTTAGAGAAAATTTTAAATTCAAAAGGATTATAAAAATATATGTATCATAAGAAATTCTATAAGAAAAGGTTTATGTTACTAACATTGTAAAGGAAAAACTTTTTCTTTGTTTTCTATAATTTTATTGCATGAGAAACACATAATGACATGTCTTTTAACCTTTTCATATATCTAATTTTTAGTTTTAAAAAAATTTATGAAAAAACTCTTACTAGAGATCAAACCAGATATCATATGCTACCAATTCACAACTCTTACCACTAGAGCACTGATGTTTTTGATGAAATGTAATTGTTTCACTTTTATATATTCAACACAAATCTCGGGTCCTCTTTCTTTCAATCTCACAATCTCTAAATCATTTCTCACTCACTTTCATCCCTCTCACCATCATGCATTTAAACCTAATAACCCTAATCCCGTCCTTTTTGGCGGACCTTATTAATTTTTATAAAAAAAAAAGTCTGTAAGGAATTGAATCAGCTAGCACATGACAACACTTTAAATCTTTTACCACTTTTACTACTAAAGATCATTTTTTTTACATTTTTTTAAAGCCATTAATGCTATTGCGGTTCCTTTTTATTATTTTTTTCTTTCGGTTACACAAATGAGTTTCTATTCATTATTTTTTTCTTTCTTTCGATTACTACATAACAGTTCATTTTCATTTTTATAGACTTCATAGCTTTTGCGGTTAGAACCAATTTCTTGATGAAGACTTTTGTATATATATTTTTTTCTTTTGATTTGTAATTTTTATTGCAGTCTATCTTATCTTTTGTTTTTGTTACTTTTTAAAGTAGTTTGATAACATAATATTGAATGTAACTATAAAAATAATAATATAACCAATTTGATAGTTATATATGAAACTCTACAAAAATCCGTGCATCGCACGGGTTAGAGTCTAGTATGGATAAATACTTGCATTTCATTGAATTTTTGTAAGATGAATGTTATTTGAACAACTATTTTATATGACAACCAAAATATATAAAAGAATTTAAGTTTTGACACAAAAACCAAAGCGACAGAGAGAGAAAATGAAAATATAATATGAGTATAAGAGAGAAAGTTATCATATAAGTTATCCAAAATGGTTGTTCAAATATTATTTTTCTATCTACATATTACATGTAAATTATGTTTACCCACTTCAACATTTGCTGATATTCACTTTGACTTGCGATGGCCATGGCACCCCATATATATTAATAATTTAATACACACAATACTACGTAGTCTACAAATTATGTCCTACAGGTTAATTTCAATGTCCTTATATTCATATTTTCTTTCTAAAGGATAAACGGTAGGAGATTGAAATTAAAATGCAAAATAAGGACTGAACCCCCTAACTTTTGCATCACACAGAGTGATTTAACAACTGTGGTAACATGAAATTTTTGTCAAATTAATTTCATGCATCTTAATCATATGAATTTATTATTATTTTTTACTTCCTGTATAATAAGTTTTTCAATTTGTCGTTGGATACGTGCCTGACTGCTGTGTATCTAAATAATACAACTCTTTAATTACTATTTCAAAGTTTTGTTTTGTTAGGAAAAGAAAATTGTTCTTCTACGAATCAACACGATTGCTGCAAATTTTAGTTAGTCTTTATCAACATGGCCTTCGACAAATCTTTAAAATCACATGCAACAGATTTCATTTCTTAATTTCTACCAAAAGGCACGAGAAAGATCGATTATTGGCTTAGGTTTCAATCTTCTAACCAAATGAATGAACGAGCTATCAGATGGATAGAGCACCCACCGAATAAAATGCGTAATAGAAAGAGGATAGTGTGCCTTTCTTTTTGTGCTAAAAAGATCCCCTTTGGTTATAAACAAAAATCTACTGTTAAATAGGACAGTTTGTGGTCTATATTATAAATCACATAGATCATTTATTTAACGAATCTAAAAAGTGGAATTTTATTTACAATAATGACTAAAAGATGTAGTTTTTTTTTTTGACCGTTTTCCATAACTAATAAACTAGATCATCAAAACAAAGATGGATTGTTTACCACTTATCGATGAAATATTACCGAAACATTATACTAGTGGTAAAAACCCGGAATTTTATACTCCAAGTTTTGGATTTGTATAATGTAAATCTCTTTGAAAACAATCTTTAAGTTGAAGATCTTTTTTTGTCTTAGTCGTTTTTTTCACCATAATTATTTCTCATCTAAAAGGAAGATAAGATATTGAGAAGTCTTTTTATATCCACCTTTACTCCTTTCACCCCGCAATATTTCAAAATTTTAATTTGTTTCTCACTTTTAAGTTTTAACTGATTATTCGCGGTCGAGTTTACATATTTTTTAACCCATACTAGTATTTAGACCCGTGCGATGCACGAGAAGTTGATTATCTCATTGACTAATAAATGAAATAGTTGCTCATGAAATAAAATAATAATTGTTGTTGAGTATGAGTTAATACTTCCAAAAGACAACAACAACAACCAAACATTATCCCACTAAGTGGGGTCGACTACATGGAACGAAATATGTCATATTGTTTTATTATAAACCATATTTAGATCCAACTCATTAATTTATAAATCTTTCATAATAGTTTCTCTTATAGTTTTTCTAGGTCTTCATATACCTCTTGTAATATGACTATCCTTTATTTGATCTATTCTTCTTACTACAAAATCTACATGATTTCTCTCTACATATCCAAACCACTTAAACCTATTTTCCACAATATTTATATTATAGGTGCTACCCCAACTTTCTCTACAATGTTGTCATTTCTAATCTTATCTCATCCGGTCTTACGACACATCCAACGCAACATCCCCATCTCCGCACACTTCCTTTATTCTCGTGTTGGTTCTTAACTGCTCAACACTATGTTCCATAAAACATCGTTGTTCTAACAACTGTCTCATATTTTTTCACTTCAACTTAAACGGTATGTTTGTATCACATAAAACACCTGAGGCTCTTCTTCATTTCAACCATCCAACTTGAATACGATGATTTACATTTGCTTTTATTTCTCCGTCATTTTGTACTATGAACCCAAGATATTTAAACTGTGTAACTTGTATGATATGATCTCCAACTTTCACATCTAAGGTAGAACTACTTCGCCTTTTGCTGAAATTACATTACATATACTATGTTTTGTTTTCTACTCAGACGAAAGTCATACACTTCTAAGACTTGTCTCCAACATCCCATTCAATTTCTCCCTCAAGTCTTCATTTAAGACTACATCATCTGCAAAACACATACATTTCGGTCCAATCCTTGTTATGAAAAAATATTGATAATACTTTCAAAAGACAAATAATAAAACTCCCAAAGTAATTTAGACTTCATATTATCACATCAGAGAGATTGTTGATAAAAATTATTTAAAATCTCTTGTTAACTCCATTACAATATAATAGATCCAAAAATAGAGATAAATAAAAAAAAATACATCAACAAATGTAATTTACGTCTTAAAGAACAATTTTCAAATTTATGCATGATAATGAATTTAGGTTCAATTAGTTAAAAGAGATATAAAATTAGGAAAGAAATTTGCAACTTTTTTCGCTCTAAAAAGTTGCTTAAAAGACTTAATAACCTTTATATATAAGATAAGAGATCATTTTACAAAAACGCAAAAAATTAGGAAAGAAATTCGCGACAACTTTTTTGGCTCCAAAAAGTTGTCTAAAAGACTTGAGAACTTTTATATATAAGATATGAGATCATTTTAAAAAAACAAAAAACTAGGAAGTAAAATTACAATAACTTTTCTAGCTCCAAAAAGTTGTCTAAAAGACTTGAGAACTTTTATATATAAGATAAGATGTGTAAAATCATATTTTTTTTCAAAAAAAAAGAAAAGAAAATAAGGCAAAAAATTAGGAAATTCCTAACAAATTTTTTGGCTCCAAAAATTTGCTTAAGAGACTTAAAAACTTTTATATATAAGCTTTATATAGAATACGCACCAAGTAGGATGAATTTATAGAACTTCCGTAAAACCTAAATTGATTTTTCAGGAACCTTTTTTTTTATTAGTTATATCTTTTTTTTCTTTTTGTGAATAAAGAGGGTTAAAATCCAAAAGAATTCCCTAGGTTGAACCTCAAGATCATGCGAACTTTGGTTGAGACTAAAACTATCTAGTCAATCAGATCATTTGTTTCTTTCACGCTAATTATGCTTAAAAATAACATGTCACTATAACTTTGAGAGGTCTAGGATAAAGAGGTTTGGGATATATTTGACGAACCAAAATATGGATATTTCCATTAAGCTTATTACAACTCCTCTTACTGTATCAATCAAAAACTTAGAGCCTCTTTCCACTATGAGATGTATATATACGTGTCTTCTCGGCGTTTGCATTTTTGTATAATTCCCCACATTTCATAATGAAGGGCATCGTAAGCTTCAATCCTTTGTGTATACCTTTCTAGACATCGACCATTTGAGTCCCAGTAATTTTTATTCATTTGGCAACAATGAGATTAGTTATTGGGAGATCGATTCTATATCCTACTTACAAATATCATCCTTTCACACGTCTGTTGTTTCTGTTGGAACATTTGTGGAAGTTGGAAGGAAATCGAAAGGTTGGAAGATTAAACACCAAGTAATTAGACTTTGATCTAGTGTTGTGTGAATGGAAAAAATAGAGTATGTGTGGGTTCCACATAAAATAGAATACACCCATTAGTAGTGTTTAAATAGTTGTATTTAATTTTAAATACTTGGTAATGATAAAAATAATAGTAATTATTATTTTTTACTCATGGATATCACTTCCCATAATTTTAGCTTATGTTGGTTGTGATAAGATCGAAAATCCAACTGAATTTCCTATCTTTCCTTCATTAGTTTGTTTCATCTAATTTTGTGGGTTTGTTTCTTTTTGAGCTTATCCGATTAGTTTGTTACTTGAACTGATTTGTGGGTTGCTTAATTTCTAAGTTTACTTAATTCTTAAGTTTCTCCAGATTAGTTACAAACTCTCCTTGTAAAAGGAGAGCTCACTTAGTTAAAAAATACATCAAAGAGTTCAATTGAGTTGTCGAGATTTTTTTCTCCCTTCTCTCTTCAGCTTCTGTTAACGAGTTATTCTTCTCCTCGTCTCCTTATTTCTGTCCCTTCAGAATTAAGAGTGTTCTTACGACCATAGTCCTTTTTCGGTATAATGTCCCTTCAGAATTAAGAATGGTCTTAAGAGCATAGTCTCTTCGATATTTTATGTCCTTTCGGAATAAAAAATATTTTTAAGATCATAGTTCCTTTTCAGAAATAATGTCCCTTCAGAATTAAGAATGATCTTAAGAATATAGTCCTTTTTCGATAATTTCTTCCCCTGAAGAAGCTAAAAGTTAGAATGGTGGTAAAACCATATTTGAGTGGTCGTAATACCATAATTGGAGAAGTCTAAAAATTAGAATGGTGGTAACATCGTATTTGAGTGGTGTCAGCATCATAGTAGAGTGGTCACAGTACCATATTAGAACGATTTCAGTATTAAAATAGTGGTCTTAGTACCATATTGAAGGTGTAATTCTCGAACGGTCTTCTACAGTGCAGTAGTTAACCGCACAATTGTAGTTGGACTTGTTTTATCCTGGAGGCGGCGTGGTTGATAGTCTGCCTTACATAATTTTTGGACAGTGCCACGAAACGTCTTAAAGAGAGCGACATAGTCGTGACTCAACCTAGTAACAATTTCAGTAGATGAAAATTCTTTTTTCAAAATAGAATTTGGAAATCCAAATACAATAGTTTGAAAATCCAAAACCAACGAATTCAAAACATAGCAATGGCAAAAACAACACTTTCTTGACACTAAACATTTGAGCAGGAATTGATATAAAAAACAAAAAAAAAAAAAAGACATTGGAGCAGAAAGAGCCTGAATAACAAAGAGTATATGCTACATTGCTATTTGTTATTTGAATTGCTAAACATTATTGGTTGTGAAATCCATAAATTTTGAGTTTATGGATTCAAACTTCAGTTTTATGGTATACTCCTTCCAATTATATTTATAAGCAAAAACAATTTTTTAAGTTCATTAAATAATTAATGCATCCGATTTATATATAGGTCAAATACATTGGTTATTCAATAAATTTAAAAAATTATTTTTGCATATAAATGTGACGGAGTACATTTGTATAGTAAAATTTTGATGAGGTGGGGAATAGGTGAATGCGGACTATCTGGTTTTCATAGATTTTTTCAATTGCTGATAATTTTATATGTAACGTGTCGAAAAGTGAATGTGAACTATGAAATAAAATAGTAAAAATTATGAGATTAAAAAGTAAATACTTTATAGAAATCTTGGTCATTTTAATTTTTGTGGAGTTAGTAGGATTAATTGTATAGGTATTAATTGTATACACCGCTGGTATAAAAAAAAATATACATATATAAATTAGAGATGACAAAGTTGGCAGGGACAATGCATAATATATGTAGGGGTCGGGACACCCCACTTCTCCACATTTAAAAAATGTGTGAGCTCCAGCCACTAGACTACTTGATAAAAAATGGTAAGAGCCGGATAAAATATTGTAGTACTCGCCTCTATACTCGCAATTTGAAAAAGGGTTATGTTTTTAGTCCCTACAAAATTACAAGTTTTTAAATTTAGTCCCTATAATTTTTTTATACACTTTTAGTCCCTATTTGAATTTTATAGGGACTATTTTGGAGAACTAAAGATATTAATTTCTTGTAAAAAGTTTTCAAAATAGAAACCATTCTTACAAATTACAATATTATAGATGACTAAAATTACCATTAAAATTTTAGAGACTAAACTTAAAAGCTCATAATTTTATAGAGATTAAAAACATATTTAACCCTTTGAAAAATACATGTATTCAAACGTGTACCCGCATGAGTAGCAAATATAATTTTTTTAGTGTTAACATGTAACCAAAAAAAAAACGTGTACCAGCATGAGTAGCAACTTAAGTAAGAATTAAATATTTGAGTTTATGCTACATATTTTTAAAACGAGATATTTTTGTCTGATATATATATATATACATACCAAAGATGTATTTGTAGAGCAGCGGATAAATACTTTTAACAATATAGAGAAAGATTACTAAATATTATTAAGAAGGAGAGTATTACAAAAGATGAGAAAAGAAAAACGTGTCTAAAATGAGGCAACCAACTTCCCTTAAATAGGGGAAAATGGGCTTACTATTTAAGCCGATAAAAAGAAAAAATAGACGGACACTAGCCAGTCTGCCGACAATATTGAAGTCGGGCTCAATGGGCCCCATCGACACTAACAATAAAGCGAAAGCTGACAAACAACTTTAAAAAAGAAAAAGAAAAAGTCGATAGCGACTAAAGCAAAATAATTGCATCCACCTAGCAATAATGCTTAAAACTATTCTTGGATTATTATGGCGGCATTATTGTATTCTAGTCTTGGATTCTTTTTCCTCTATCTTGAGGAGGAACAATGGATACAATTAAAGCATCCCAGATATCTTCTGTTGTAGCTTCTTCTTCAGCTTGTGATTCTCCTGCAAGGACATCCATAGTTCCTTGAGAGGAGGTAGACATTGAGTCTTCTTTTTTGGAAGGAAAAGTATTCAAAAATTGTTCCTTCATGTATTCCAAAGTTCTTGTCATAATTTCTTCTTCGGATTCTTTGGGATATTTTCTTTGAAAATAGTCTCTCATATGAGTTAATGGAGTTGTTTGAGGCTTTTGTTCTTTAAGACTATTAGCTTTATCAACAGCAATACTTTGATTAATTTTAAGGCTTATTTCCTTAATATCTTCATGTGACATATTAGTCCACCATTTAGTAAAGAAATTTCTTTGCAGGACAGAAATATTATATTTATCTCTACATACAGAGATTGTCCAACTCCAAATCCAAGGAATATGGAATTCAGCAAAAAAGTAGAACGGACATTGTCCAGTAATCAAATTTTTTGATATAATCTTCTTAATTAAGAGACTATAATCACATCAGTCATTGTATTTATTTGAAATACTTTCTGGTAGAATTTCAAAAGAAGGGCCAAATTTTAGCTACCAATTATAAAACCAGTTAGGAATAATTTTATTAACTATCTCTGGGTTTATAGAAAAGAACCAAGAATGTTTGTTCTTAGGATTTTGGTAATAAAATGCCAATGAAAAGGCCTGGATATAATCCCAATAGTTGAAGTAAATATATTTACCTTCAACTATTTTTATAGCTTTTTCTCCATTTGGATTAAGACCCCATTCTCTGGGTAACAATATTTTGTTAATATGACATTTGGAAAAGTTTATAAAAATTTGTGGATTATTGTTTTGATAATGATAGGTAATGGTTACTGATTCAGTAACTCTCAAGAGAATTTCAAGATTTGGTCTAGACTTGCCATAAAGCCCAAGATAACCTCTATCTTCAAGATATCTTGTTTTAAGAGATCAACTATCATTGTTGGTTAGCTTAAGATCTTCATCATCAATATACATGATGTCTTCAGTAACAGGGTTTTCGAAATATTCGGAAACCTTTTCAGCAGATGGGTCATTGACCGCTATATCCTTATAAGAAGTTGTCTTACTGGATGATGAAGAAGATTCTTCTTTTTTAGTCTGAGTAGGAAATTTTCCTTTTCTAGAAACAGTTGTCCAATCCCCTATTAGAGGAATGTTGTTTTGAGGCGACAATCTGTCATCCCCTCCTCTGTCGCGGCCTCTGCCACGACCTCTCCCCCTATAGGGGGTTGTCATTTCCCTGCAAAAATTCACGGGTTAAATAGTCAACAAGAGAATTATTTTCTCCTTTTATATATTGATATCAAATTCAAAGGCAGATAATTGAGCTTGCCATCCTGCAAAAATTTGTTTTGCCACAAGATTTTTAACATCTTTTTCAATAATAGATTTAGCAGAGCTGCAATCTATTATGAGAAGAAATTTTTAATAGTAAGTCACTCTGAAATTTAGAGATACATTTAATGATAGAAAGCATTTCTTTCTTTATAGTAGAATACTTGGCTTGAGTAGGGTTCCATTTACCCAAGTTAAACCTAACTAATTCTTCTTTAGAATTGTTAGGATTAATTTGTTTTAAAATACCTCCATAACCAATATTAGAGGCATCAGTTTCAACAATTTTAAAATATTTAGAATTGGCTAAAGATAAACAAGGTAAACATTTAACTTTAGACTTAATTCTTTGAACAGCTTGAGTATGCTCTTCTGTCCAAGGATTAGGTTTGGTTTTTAATCTATTATAAAGAATAGCAGTATCATTTGCTAGGTCTTTATAATAATCAGAAACATAGTTTAAACTACCCAAAAATCTTTGTAGTTGAGCTTTGTCCAAAATAATATCAGGAAATTTAGAAGCAAATTCAATACTTTTATTAATAGGAATAATAGTTCCTTGATAAATTTCATGACCTAAAAATCTAACCTTGGTTTGAAAGATTTTCATTTTGGGTTCAGATATAACTAAACCATTTCTTTTAACAACATCTTTAAATATTTTCAAATGCTTAAAATGCTGGTCAATATTTTCAGGAAAGACCAGAACATCGTCAATATAAACAATTATGAAATTAGAACAAAAATTGAATATATCATTCATAATATTCTGAAATTCAGAAGGAGCGTTTTTTAAACCAAAAGGTAAAACGTTCCATTCAAAATGTCCAAAGGGGACAGTAAAAGCAGTCTTATATTTATCTGCTTCTGCGATCTGGATTTGCCAATATCCAGACTTAAGATCAAATTTTGAAAAGATAACAGAAGTATTAAGTCTGTCAAGAAGATCTTTTTTATTAGGAATAGGATATCTAATCCATTTTAACACCTGATTAAGGGGTTTATAATTAATAACTAATCTAGGAACACCTCTTTCCTTTTCAGCAACTTTATTAACATAGAAAGCTGTACAACTCCAAGGAGATTTGGAATTTCTAATAAGTCTTTTATCAAGAAGAGTTTGGATTTCTTTTTTACAAAGATCAAGGTAATCTTGATTCATTTGAGCCGGCCAGGCTTTAGTAGGAATTTAATTTTCATTAAAATCATCTAGATAAGGAAGAGTAACAACATGTTTCTTCCTATCCCAGAAAGCATTAGGGACATCATTACAAATTTCAATTTGAAATATTCTAAAGACCTTATTTGTCTTTTGATATCATATTTGTTAAGATGTTCTTCAATGTTAAGGATTCTTAACCTCATTAATAATTTTGGTTTGAGGATCAGTAATGAAATCAAAAGTAATTTTTTGATTATCAATAAAGGTAGTAATTCCTTTTTGATCAATATTAGTTATGGGCATTATATTATGCAAAAAAGGAGTACCTAATATAATTCTATGAGTTAATCCTTTTACTATAATAAAATGAGTAGGTAAACAAATATTTTGATTACATATATAAGTGTTAGGTAATTTATAATTAACCTGGAGTTTTTCACCCCAAGCTTGGGTAAGAGATTGAGTGGTTTTCACAAAATATTTGGTAGGAATAATTCCTTCTTGAATACAATTGAGGTCTGCACCACTATCCACAAGAACAGTCTCATCATGAAGAATAAAATTTTTATTAATAACAAGAGTTATTTTTATAAACCATTTTTGAGAAGTAATTCTCTCCAGAGTGTTCAAATAATCTTCTTCATCAGAATTATCTGAATTATGAAAAGAGGAAGCTATATCTTTAAAAGGGGTTTTTCCTTTTTCTAAATAATCAACCCTTTGGGATAAAATATGATTATCCTTTTTTATTTTAGCTTTCTCTTTTAAGATCACTAATAGAAACAGGGGTTTCCTTAGCATTAGATTTCTGAAGTCTAGATATGACTTCACTCATCTTATAAGGTATATCAATAACCTTAGGAGTATTCTCCTTATGAGTATCCTTTTTAGAATGTCTTTTTATAAGAAATTCTATCATTTCTCTTTTCAGATTATTATCTGTTATAGCTTCTACAGCTTTGAGGGCTTCATCATGTTCTTCAGTAAGAACATTTAGACCATTCATCTCAACAATGGATTTCCAATAATTACACTGACAATCATTGTTGTCATCAGAAGATATTTCTTCATTAGTATCAGAGGATGATTCATTTATCATCTCAATATCATCATCAGATGAGTTATAATCATCTTCTGAATCATTTAAAAGAACTTTCTCAAGTTGAGAACGAAGATTATTATCTTCTATATTTTTAAGGGCTTTCTTAGTCCAACACTGGTTAGCATAGTGACTAGTCTTACCACATTTATGACAAGTAATATCTTTTTTTATCACTTTAGATTTTCTTTTTCTATCATCTTTGAAGGTGATATCCTTATCTTTTTTATGAAATCTTTTTCTAAAATTCTTCTTCCTATAGTGTTTCCTATAAGGTTTTTCTAAGGGTTTTTTACCCTTCTTATCATGGGAGGATTTTCCTATGTCAAAGGCAAATTGATCACAAGACTCACCTAATTGGTGTTTTTCTGTTAATTTTTGCTCTTTAATTTGGTTTCTAAGTTTTATGTCAGTACATAAACTTAAACCTTCATTAACACAAGTGCTAATTATGTGACCATATGTCATGTTGTAATAATTTATTTTAACACCATCCTGATTATTTCTGAGACTTTGCCTAACTCTTTCAGCAAATAAATGAGGCAATCCATCTACAAATTTAGATTTCCAATGTTCAGAATTAGAGTTGTTGAGCATATAAACTCTTGAAAGGAATGTGTCCTTGTAGTACCCTAATTTTGTCCTAAGCATTTTAAAACAAAAATCAAAAAAATCAAAGAGGGGAAAAAAGTCAAAAGTCAACAGAAAAGTCAACATTTTAAAAATGCTGACTTCGCACTGCGAAGCTCACTTCGCACTGCGAAGTCTGCGATTTTTCTGCAGATTTTTGGTTTCTTTGATTTAATTCCAGAATTTGTTGCATATCATTTCCATATTTATTTTAAGTAGCATTCATGGCTAATTGGGCCAAGCAAAACCAGAATTGAAGGACTTGCCATTAATGCCAAGGTTGGAAGCTTTTTCTTCCAACCTAGCATGTGACAAGCAAGTGGGCTTGCCCTTGGGCAGCTCTAGTCCCTCCCATGTGACCTGCTAACCACCACAAGGTTGCCAGCCACCTGCTTGAGGACTTTCCTCCTGCTTGCTTCCCCAAAAACCAGTCAAACCTGCTGGATTTTTTCACTTGAAAAGCCATGAGTGCCTACTCTGTTTTGCAGCAGCTTTTCACCCTCTCACACCAGCCAATTATAGCCTTTTTCATCCCTCAATCTCTGCACATCACAGTGCACGTTTTTATTGACCAACCATTGAGATTGCAAGGATTGATCCCCAAGCATTAGCCAATTGCAATTCAGCTTTGTTCTTCATCATTACCTTCTAGAATTGGTTGAATTTGTGGCTGAAATCAGGCTGAATCTTGCCCCTTGGTACAAGGCAAGGTTGCCTCTATCCATTAGCATTTAATGCAAAAGGATCCAGCTTGATCTTAGCCACAAATCAGCTGAATTTTGGGATTTGGTAATGATGAAAAAGATTTGGTTTTGGCCTATAAATAGAAGGCAATGCCCAAGGTTTCAAAAAACTAACAACAGCATTTCAAGAAAAACACAACTAAGAACAGCATTTCAAGAGCAGAAAATCTACTCATTTTAGCTTACAAACCTCCACAAAACAACCAGAAAAAACCAATCCAACACAAAGCTTTACCAAAGTTCAAGTTCATCACAAATATTCAAACCTCTTGCAAAAGCCTTCAACCAAATCAAATCAAGTGCAGCCTTCAACCTCTTGTCTTGCATTTACAATTGTGTTTGCATAGCTATTTTGGTTCAAAACCATTTGATTCTAAAAAACCCCTTTTGAATTTCAAAGAAATCCCAAGGTTTTCAAAACATCAAAACTGGTTTGTCCAGCCTTTTCCACCCCAAAAACTCAAAGTTTTTCACCCACCTTTAAGGTCCTGAGTGTGTTCAGAAGTTGTTTCTGAACAAAAGTTCAGAAACAGCTTCTGAACTCAAAATTTCGCATGCTTCGCAGTGCGAAGTCATGGTCGCAGTGCGACCATGACAGAACTCAGAATCTGAGCTTTTGTGTCAAAATGACCAATTTTTGATGTTCTAGCCCCAGAGCTCAGAACCTAAGAGTTTTTAAACCCATGTCTTTCAAATCATAACAAGGATTTTGCATAATTTTGACAAAATCACAAGTTCGTATGACCATTTTGTGGATAACTTGCAAAACAAGTTATGTTCTCAAACTTTCAAAACCACATGAACAAACAAGCTATGTTCATCATTTCAATCTAAACTTGAACAATAAATATTGTTCATGATTTTCAAAACTCAAACATGAACATACGCCGAATACGTTCGCATTTTCGCAAAATGAGACGAACTTGTGCGTTTTCTAGCAAAATTGCTAAACCTTCCCATTTTGGGTTTTCAAACCAAATGTTTTGACATACCTTGGGATTTCTAAAGGATTCAACCCAAAAACATGAATGAAAAAGGGATGGTGTGACGTATGTCTCTCCATCGCCCCGATTGTACGAATGCGTGACGTATGTCTCGTCGCTCGGACAATCGTCATTCCATTTTCAATATGTACAACCCTAACCAAACCAAAACTTGGCCCCTTGTGGTCAATCCAAACCTTTTGGTCCCCCGTGGCCATTAGACTCGATCCCTCGACTCGTTTGAGTCCACTCGGTCAATGTTCGACTCGTCCGAGTCCATTGTACCTGTTCTTGATCTCAGTGGATCAATCGAACAATCGCCCGACTCGTTAGAGTCCACTCGGTCAATGATTGACTCGTATGAGTCCATTGCACCTCTCTTGGTCCCATAGCGACCAATTCGAACCTTTTACCTTAACGGACGTACCTTTTAACAATTCTAATGCGATTCACGAACAAACGCTTAATAAGTCTCCAAGCGCGAGCATACAAGCTACGTTTTAATCGCAAGAATTCGGTTAAAACATCGTCCAATTAAAATCAACCAACACATGTACGTTTTTCTACAAAGAACTACGTACGCTTTGAATTCTCCGACTACCGGGAGATACGTAGGAGCAAGATCGACATCTTGTCAAGCGCAATAATAAAAAACTTTTTCTTTCTTTTCTTTCGTTTGTTTTTATCTCTTTCCCCCCCTTTTTTTATATTTTTGACATAAATGAACATGCGCGCAAAGTATTTAAAAACAATTCAAGCTTTAACCAAATAGAAGGTTCCCGTTGAGTACAACGGACGTGAGGGGTGCTAATACCTTCCCCTTGCGTAATCGACTCCCGAACCCGACAATGGTTGCGATGACCATCCTTTCCTCATCGTCAAAGGGTTTTATTATCGTTTCCCTTTAAACAAAAAAAACTTAAGGGTTTATCAACGTTCCCTTTACACAAAAACTTTGGTGGCGGCTTCACAAAGGCCCTCCGAGCGTTTGCGAACGACCTCGGAGGATTTGCGCGTCTTTTTCCCTAGGAAAAAAACGAGGTGCGCACAGCTGGCGACTTCACTGGGGACCCGCTTCCCACTAGCGAGTCAAGTCTAACCTATTTGGCTTTTAAGCCAATTGTTTTATTTTCTTTGCGTACCATGTTTATTTATTTTATTCATGCATGTTATATTTATGCTTTATGTTTATATTTGCTTTATTTGCTTTATACTCATATCATATATATATCAAATGCGGGGGTTACTTGAGTGATGTTACTCCACATTGTTCGGGTTAATGCCGGACGTGTGAGGCTCTCTACCCGAGCTTGAGAAAAAACTAAGTTAGAAGGAGGTTGTGTGCGGAAGCCCGCGTTGACGTATGTCCGTGAGGTAGGATGTCCAACCCCGCTTAGATGAGATTTTCACGTGGAATTAATTGAAGTCATGTCGACGTATGTCCATAGACAACCCTAATTCCATGTGAGGTCTATGACTCTAAGGACCTCTTCTTAGGAGATTTCACAATTTAGAGCCTACCTGTGAGGATGGGGGGAAGTTCCGAACCTTCATAAACCATACCCTTGCATATCATTTGCATTCATGAAAGTAATTTTCGCATCATTTTGCTTTATAGGAGTTTAAAAAGAACAAACAAATATTAGCAAAAAGAAATATGGATTCCGGGAACAAAAATACGCTCGTCTTCAAGCTCAAGATTCCTAAGCCAAGCACAATCGTTCCCAACAAAGTGGAGGAAGAGCTTAAGGCTAAAATTCGGGAGTTAGAATTGAAGCACCTTCTAGCTTTGGGAGAGATCACAAGGACGAAGAGAGACCGTGATGAAGTGACGAACTCTCTCCTAGTATGCCAAAAACGGCTAAGGATCTCCGAAGGGAAAAGGGATTGGATAGGAGGCGGCTTGGTTAGTGCGGATGCCAACCTTGTGGCCAAGGACGAAGAGTTGGAAAGAATTCTACATTCCAACCAAGAGCTCAAGAAGTTTGGCGAACTAGCCATTGAAGCTCAACGGAAATGGAGGTTGAAATTTCAAGAGAAAAATCAACAGCTCCAAGAAGTAGTGAAAGACTACAAAGAGCAGCTTCAAGCCGAACGCGTCCAGCGGCAAAGACATGAGAGTCTCTCTCATCAAGGGAGGCTAAAGTGCAATCATCTCGAAGAAGACATCAAGAAATTCGAAGAGTACTTCGACAAGATTGCAAGAGCTCATGGGGACCACATTGCACAACTACACGATGAAATTAGAAGTGCAAGAGTCAAGCTAGACCAGCGCAAGGAAGTGATTGAGTATGTATGGCAAGACGCCACCCGATTAAGTGAGGATTTCACTAAATTGGTTGCATTCTCAAATTTGATAATCACCCAACTTCCAAAGAAGCTAGCGGAGGCCGAGATGGTCATGCCCTACTTTGTCATCCCTATGGAGATCCAGAAGTTTATGAAGTTCTGCAAGGACACCATAGATTTCTATAGGGAGGAGATGAGCAAAGCCGAGAAGCGAGCGGCTATTTGATTTGTAATAGCATTAGTTACACTTTGTAAACAAATGTTATTTAATCAAATATATTTTGAAGTATAATCAATTTCCCGGTCTTTAATATTTCGAATTTGCTAATATTAATCATGCACCTTTAAACTCCATAAAGCAAAATAAAAAAAAAAATGCATATTTTGCATACTCATAGCATACATACATCCACATGCATCTTCATGCATTTTTTCAAAAAAAAAACTCATTCATTTCCCTAAAAACAGTTCAAAGCAATCATAGCCCGAAAACCCCGAAAGCCCTCGGTCCAAGAACCAGATATTCAACACTCGTACGGAACACGAGCTAACAAACAAAGGATCATGGACAATTTGGAACAAACTCAAGCGGCTTTGAGAGAAGAGGTTGATGGAATGAAGGGAAAGATGGATCAGATGCTAGAGTTAATGCAAGCTCTATCGGCACGAGAAAGTAACCCTCGCCCAACAACGGATGCATCCAATGTGCAATGGCCTCTTTATGGTTTACCTCCGAATTATACCCCACCCTTCGAAAATGAGGGTCAAGGACCACCTCCACCACCGCTCACAATCCCCGTAAGGAATGAAGAGCGTCGTCCTCAAGGAACTTCCACTACTCAGCATGAAGTAATTCCCCATGATGTGGAAAATAGCCAACTAAGGCAATCTGCTCCCGACACCACCCACCAAGACAATGATACCACCCAAATGTATCGAGTTTTGGAAGAAAGGTTTAAAGTTGTCGAAGGGTTCAGCTCATACGGTGCCCACAACGCCTTGGATATGTGCCTAGTGCCCGACGTGGTAATTCCTCCGAAGTTCAAAGCACCGGACTTCGAGAAATACAAAGGAATTCAATGCCCTCGGAACCATCTAAGGATGTTCTGTAGGAAGATGGCAGCTTACGCAATGAACGAGAAACTCATGGTGCATGTGTTTCAAGATAGTTTAAGCGGAGTGTCCTTGGATTGGTACATGCAGCTCGAGCGTACTCATGTCCAAACTTGGAAGGATCTAGCCGATGCCTTCCTAAAGCAATACAAATATAATTTGGACATGGCTCCAAATAGGATGCAACTACAAAACCTCCTACAAAGAAGCAACGAGTCCTTCAAGGAGTACGCTCAGCGGTGGAGAGAACTAGCTTCTCGTGTACAACCACCACTATTGGAAAGAGAGCTTGTCGACACCTTTATGGGCACACTTCAAGGCCCATATTACGACAAGATGATTGGAAGCACGTCTGCCGGTTTCTCCGATTTAGTCATGGTTGGTGAAAGGATAGAAGACGGAGTAAAGAGAGGAAAAATCCAAGGCTCTCCAGAAGCTCAAAGTGGAGCTAGAAAGCCCCCCAGCAACTTTCACAAAAAGAAAGAGGGGGAGACAAATGCCGTTCTAGTGGGACCATCCTACCCACCACCAAGTCAAATGCCTCACTACCACTATCCTTATGTGGCAGCAGCAGCGGCTCAAGGGCGTTACTCACCTCAAGTGATTCCCGCAAATCCACCTCGACAACCAGTAGTGTTGCCGCAGCAAAATCAACAGCAACAACAACAAGGCGGGTACCCATCAAGGAATCAAGCGAGCTCAAGGAACAGTTATTTTAATAGGCAGTTTGATCCTGTACCTATGTCTTATGGTCAAATTTTGCCATACCTAATCCAAAAGGGTATGGTCGAGACAAGACTACTACCACCAATGTCGCCACCATATCCACATTGGTACGACGCAAATGCCAAATGTGATTTCCACGCAGGATCCGTGGGGCACAATGTCGAAAACTGTAGAGTTTTCAAACACAAGGTGCAGGATCTTATTGACAAGAAGTTGTTATCCTTCAAAGAGGAAAACCCCAATGTGAAGAACAACCCATTGCCGGGGCATGCGGGTCCCTCTGTAAATGCGGTGGAGGAACAAGAGGACTTTGGTCCAGTCAAAAGGGTATCCAATGTTAAGACTCCCCTATCAACTATAAGGGAGCGTTTAACCGGCTTTGGATTATTCGAGGAAATGCACGCCAACTGTGAAGCCTGCAAGGTCAACCCGAACGAGTGCGTGGCGAATGTCGTGACATTGAGCTCGAAGCCCAAGGAAGAGGCTAGGACAGCCATGTCATCATGGAGGGCGATAAGAGAGGCCCTAGAAGAAAGCCGACCCACCGGATGGGGCAAGTTAGTGGACATACCGGAGAAGAAAAATCGCTTCGGGTTAGGGTATCATCCATCAGCCGAAACTTTCTCAAAGCCTTCAAAGCAAGGGATCCTCCCCAATTGGAAACATTCATCAATGCGGGGTTTATCCATGAAGATCAAGTGGCTCTACTCGAAGACGTAGACGAAGACGTGCCTGATTTGGTGTACCGTTGCGCTTCGGATGAAGCTTTGAACAATTGGAGGGCTATCGCGATTCCCGAGATCATTACCAGGATCAAGTAATAAACCATGTTTGTTTGTTTTTACTTTTAAAAAAAAAATCATTTAGCTCTGCCCAAGGCAAATGATTAGTCGTGTGGGGCCCCCATGTTTTAAAAGTTATTTACAATCATGAATAAAAACACTCTTTTATGTTCATTCGAGTCTTTTTCTTTTTGCATTTGTTTTAAAAAAATTTTTTTTACAAAAAGCCTAAAAAAAAATCATACTCATGCAGATCTACAAATCCACCCTCCAAAAACAACACTGCCTTAAACCCTTATGACTTCGATTGCCCGATTAATCAAACGGAAGATGATGAAGAGGACGATTATGAACCGCCTGAAGAATTGTCTAGGCTTGCAAATCAAGGGGATAGGGTAATACAACCTCACCAAGAATCAGTTGAAAAGGTCAACTTGGGGACCGAAGAGGATAAGAAAGAGGTCAAGATAGGAGCCTCCCTGCACGAGGATGTGAAAGGAAAGTTGATTAAGCTTCTGCAAGAGTACGTGGACGTATTCGCTTGGTCGTATCAAGACATGCCAGGTTTAGACCCTAACATCGTTGTACACAAGCTGCCACTCAAGCCGGAATGCCCGCCAGTGAAGCAGAAATTGAGAAGAACTCGACCCGATATGGCTCTCAAGATCAGAGAGGAGGTCAAAAAGCAATTCGATGCCGGCTTCTTAGCCGTAACCAAGTATCCAACATGGGTTGCAAACATTGTGCCAGTTCCGAAGAAGGATGGCAAGGTGAGAATGTGTGTGGATTATCGGGACTTGAATAGAGCAAGCCCAAAGGATGATTTCCCGCTACCACATATCGACATATTGGTGGACAACACAGCCCAATTCTCAGTCTTGTCCTTTATGGATGGCTTCTCGGGATATAACCAAATCAAGATGGCTCCAGAGGACATGGAGAAAACTACATTCATCACCCCATGGGGGACATTCTGCTATAAGGTAATGCCTTTCGGATTAACAAATGCCGGGGCAACATACCAAAGAGCAATGGTGACTCTTTTCCACGACATGATCCATAAGGAAATAGAGGTCTACGTCGACGACATGATTGCCAAATCCCAAACGGAGGAGGATCATCTAGTCCATCTACAAAAGCTTTTCGAACGCCTAAGAAAGTTCAAGTTGCGCTTAAATCCTAACAAGTGCACATTCGGCGTTAGATCCGGGAAGTTATTGGGCTTCATCGTCAGCCAAAGAGGTATTGAAGTGGATCCTGATAAGGTAAAGGCCATCCAAGAAATGCCAGCGCCAAATACCGAGAAAGAAGTCCGGGGTTTCTTAGGAAGATTGAACTACATCACCAGGTTCATTTCACACATGACAGCTACCTGCGAACCAATCTTCAAGCTGCTAAGGAAAAACCAAGCCGTTCATTGGAATGAGGATTGCCAAGAGGCGTTTGACAAGATCAAACAATACCTGCAAGAACCACCAATTTTAATACCTCCTGTTCCGGGTAAACCCCTCATCTTATACCTAACCGTACTTGAAGGATCAATGGGTTGTGTGTTAGGTCAACAAGATGAAACGGGAAGAAAAGAACACGCAATCTACTACCTAAGCAAGAAGTTTACTGACTGTGAAACAAGGTATACTTCACTTGAAAAGACTTGCTGCGCTTTAGCATGGGCTGCTCGACGTCTAAGGCAATACATGTTGACCCATACAACTTGGTTGATATTGAAGATGGATCCCATCAAGTACATCTTCGAAAAGCCTGCCCTCACAGGGAAGATAGCCCGTTGGCAAATGCTGCTGTCTGAGTACGACATCCAATATGTTGCTCAAAAAGCTATCAAAGGGAGTGTTTTATCCGAGCACCTTGCTCACCAACCATTGGAGGATTATCAGCCCATACAATTCGACTTCCCGGACGAAGATGTCGTAGCTTTGAATGACGAAGAAGTCACAAGCGATGATGAAGGGCCAGAACCAGGAGCTCAATGGAAGCTCGCTTTCGACGGCGCCTCAAATGCCATGGGGCACGGTATCAGAGCAGTTTTAATCTCCCCAAGAAATGGATATCAACCCTTCACAGCAAGGTTATGCTTTGACTGCACCAATAACATGGCAGAATATGAAGCATGTATACTAGGCCTCGAAGCAGCAATTGATCTAAGGATCAAAATCCTTGAAGTATACGGTGACTCAGCCTTGGTCATCTATCAAGTCAAAGGAGAATGGGAAACAAAACACCCCAATTTAATTCCCTACCGAGCCCGGGTTGTAGAATTGATCAAGCATTTTGATGAAATCAACTTCCACCACATACCTCGAGAAGAAAATCAGGTGGCAGACGCTTTGGCTACATTATCATCAATGTACCAAGTAAATTTCTACAACGAAGCACCAATCATAAGGATGGATCATAGAGACAAACCAGTTGTATGCGCATCAGTCGAAGAGGGACTTGACGACAAACCTTGGTTCTACGACATCAAGCGATACCTCGAAGAGCAAGAGTATCCAGAAAATGTCTCGCACACCGACAAGAGGACCCTCAGAAGATTGGCATCCCAGTTCTTCCTCAGTGGAAATACCCTCTACAAAAGAAACTATGACATGGTCCTGCTCAGATGTGTGGATAAACATGAAGCGGACATGCTCATCAAAGAAATCCACGAGGGATCTTTTGGAACCCATGCTAATGGGCATGCAATGGCAAAGAAAATTTTAAGGGCGGGCTACTATTGGCTAACCATGGAAGCTGACTGTTTCCACTATGCCAAGACTTGTCACAAGTGCCAGATTTACGCCGACAAAGTGCATGTGCCACCAACTCCACTGAACGTCATGACTTCACCTTGGCCTTTCTCTATGTGGGGCATAGACATGATTGGAATGATCGAGCCCAAAGCGTCAAATGGACATCGCTTCATCCTCGTTGCCATCGACTACTTCACCAAATGGGTAGAAGCAGCTTCGTATGCAAACGTAACCAAACAAGTGGTAGCCCGATTCATCAAGAAGGAAATCATTTGCCGTTACGGCACTCCCCCCAAAATCATCACCGATAATGGGGCAAACCTGAACAACAAGACAATGAAGGAGTTGTGCAAAGATTTCAAGATTGAGCACCATAATTCCTCCCCTTACCGACCAAAGATGAACGGTGCGGTAGAAGCAGCCAATAAGAACATAAAGAAGATCATCCAAAAGATGGTGACAACATATAAGGATTGGCACGAGATGCTTCCCTTTGCGCTACATGGCTACAGAACAGCCATTCGCACTTCAACTGGGGCAACCCCCTTCTCCTTAGTATACGGTATGGAAGCTGTTCTCCCCGTAGAGGTGGAAATTCCTTCGTTAAGGGTCTTGATGGAAACCAAGCTAGAAGAAGCTGAATGGGTCCAAACAAGGTTCGACCAACTGAATCTCATAGAGGAGAAGCGTCTGACGGCAATATGTCACGGACAACTCTATCAAAGGAGGCTCAAGAGAGCATTCGACAAGAAGGTCCGTCCTCGAGAGTTCAAAGAAGGAGACCTAGTGCTCAAGAAGATATTACCTATCCACAAAGATCCCCGAGGGAAGTGGACTCCCAGCTATGATGGGCCGTATGTGGTAAAGAAAGCTTTCTCAGGCGGAGCCCTGATCATCACCACTATGGACGGAGAAGAGTTCCCACTCTCAATAAACTCCGATGCAGTCAAGAAGTATTATGCCTAAAAGAAAAAAAAGAAAAAAAGAGCTCGCTAAATCGAAAACCTGAAAGGGCGGTTTAGGCAATAGAGAGCGTCCTGCTAGATTGAAAACCTGAAAAGGCGGTCTAGGCAAAAATTAAGGACATCAAAAAAGGAAATACACCCCGGTGGATTGAAAACTCGAAAGAGCGGTCCAGGCAAAAGTTAGGGGTTAACAAAAAAAAAGAAGAAAGGCAATGACTGCAGCATCCAAGCTCCGGACAAGATTCAAGAGGAGAAGAATCGGTCTCATCAGCATCTTCCAACAAACAAAAATCTCGAAGTCATAAGGAAATAGCATGTGTTGTGCCAAAACCAACAATTTTCTTTTTGCTTTTTCTTGTCTTTCTCTATCTCACTTTTCACTTTGTGAATTTTTTACCCATTCAAGAGGTCAAATCTGCATTGAATAAATTTCCTTTTTGTTATTTTATGTTCTCAGTAGCGCATAAAATTTTGTTTTATTCATGAGGAAAATGCTTTAAAACATGGGAAATAAACAAAAGAATTTTCTTCCAAAAAAAAGAAAAAGCAAACAAACATTGTTTTATTTGAATTTTCGTAAATTTCGAAGGAATTACGGTAATTCTTACCAAATATTGCACCAAAGGACTTATGCTCCTTAGCAAAGGCAAGTGCGTAGCTCGCGGCACGCGGAGCGCAAAAACCCCCAAGGGTTAAGCGGAACAAAATTCCCCAGTAAACACCCTAAAACATCCAAACACCAACAAAGGCTGGATATCGATCATGCTTCCAAAATGATCCTTATATCCCCATAAGCCAAACCTCATTGATATTCCCCAGGGAGTCTCAACCCCAAACAAAAGTCCAATCATTATTGGCAAACCCACACAAATCTTCGGGCAATAGCTCGAACTACACCGGTTTTGATCCCATTCGGGTATGTAGGCAAAGGACCTTGTCCTTCCAAACCGACCAACCAAAAAAAAAAAAAAACCAAACAAAACACAAAAAGAGAGCCCAATTGTCATCGGCACAACCACAACCAAGACCGACTTTGCTCGGCACCCAACCAGCATCATTTCATTTTCATTCATGCATGCATATACAAATCATTCATACACATGCATTTCATTTCGTAAATCATGCATCCTCAACAAGGATTCTCCAGTGAGTATCACATATTCACCAACACCCATCAACAGTCAAGTAAGCGTTCCCCAGTGAACCTCCTTCACTAACTGTCCCCAATTCCCCAGACAGAATCTTTGTTTGAGTCCATCTCATATTACATTGCATATCACCGCATATCATACTGCATAACATGCATCATACAATCATGTTTTCCAGTTCAACCAGGGGCACCTATTTAGGGTAAGACCACAGCTCGTTAGGAATCGACATTCAGTGACAGTGCCTGAATAAGATCACCTAGCTTAGGTATCGACCTCTAGTGACAGTGCCTAGAGTAGATCACCTCCATCAATGTTCCACCTCTAGTGACAGTGCCTAGAGTAAATCACCATCCTTAGGTATCGACCTCTAGTGACAGTGCCTAGAGTAGATCACCTCCATCAATGTTCCACCTCTAGTGACAGTGCCTAGAGTAAACCACCATCCTCAGGAATCGACCTCTAGTGACAGTGCCTAGATAAGATTACCTTCATCCCCCAGTGGATCTACCTCCAGTGTTAGCGGCTGGATACGATCAACCTTTACCAACCATTGCATTTGCATTTCGCGAAGGACAAAATTCGGGTCCTTCTTTTTACTTAATTGATCTTCGCAAAGAGTTCATGAGATGCCCTCGGCACTCACGCACTCTATGCGAAGACACAATTAAGTAGGGGCAGCTGTAGTACCCTAATTTTGTCCTAAGCATTTTAAAACAAAAATCAAAAAATCAAAGAGGGGAAAAAAGTCAAAAGTCAACAAAAGTCAACAGAAAAGTCAACATTTTAAAAATGCTGACTTCGCACTGCGAAGCTCACTTCGCACTGCGAAGTCTGCGATTTTTCTGCAGATTTTTGGTTTCTTTGATTTAATTCCAGAATTTGTTGCATATCATTTCCATATTTATTTTAAGTAGCATTCATGGCTAATTGGGCCAAGCAAAACCAGAATTGAAGGACTTGCCATTAATGCCAAGGTTGGAAGCTTTTTCTTCCAACCTAGCATGTGACAAGCAAGTGGGCTTGCCCTTGGGCAGCTCTAGTCCCTCCCATGTGACCTGCTAACCACCACAAGGTTGCCAGCCACCTGCTTGAGGACTTTCCTCCTGCTTGCTTCCCCAAAAACCAGTCAAACCTGCTGGATTTTTTCACTTGAAAAGCCATGAGTGCCTACTCTGTTTTGCAGCAGCTTTTCACCCTCTCACACCAGCCAATTATAGCCTTTTTCATCCCTCAATCTCTGCACATCACAGTGCACGTTTTTATTGACCAACCATTGAGATTGCAAGGATTGATCCCCAAGCATTAGCCAATTGCAATTCAGTTTTGTTCTTCATCATTACCTTCTAGAATTGGTTGATTTTGTGGCTGAAATCAGGCTGAATCTTGCCCCTTGGTACAAGGCAAGGTTGCCTCTATCCATTAGCATTTAATGCAAAAGGATCCAGCTTGATCTTAGCCACAAATCAGCTGAATTTTGGGATTTGGTAATGATGAAAAAGATTTGGTTTTGGCCTATAAATAGAAGGCAATGCCCAAGGTTTCAAAAAACTAACAACAGCATTTCAAGAAAAACAAACCTAAGAACAGCATTTCAAGAGCAGAAACTCTACTCATTTTAGCTTACAAACCTCCACAAAACAACCAGAAAAAACCAATCCAACACAAAGCTTTACCAAAGTTCAAGTTCATCACAAATATTCAAACCTCTTGCAAAAGCCTTCAACCAAATCAAATCAAGTGCAGCTGGAGCTTTGCTAAGGAGTTCTGTAAGTTTCTAAGGCTTTGTCTTGCATTTACAATTGTGTTTGCATAGCTATTTTGGTTCAAAACCATTTGATTCTAAAAAACCCCTTTTGAATTTCAAAGAAATCCCAAGGTTTTCAAAACATCAAAACTGGTTTGTCCAGCCTTTTCCACCCCAAAAACTCAAAGTTTTTCACCCACCTTTAAGGTCCTGAGTGTGTTCAGAAGTTGTTTCTGAACAAAAGTTCAGAAACAGCTTCTGAACTCAAAATTTCGCATGCTTCGCAGTGCGAAGTCATGGTCGCAGTGCGACCATGACAGAACTCAGAATCTGAGTTTTTGTGTCAAAATGACCAATTTTTGAGGTTCTAGCCCCAGAGCTCAGAACCTAAGAGTTTTTAAACCCATGTCTTTCAAATCATAACAAGGATTTTGCATAATTTTGACAAAATCACAAGTTCGTATGACCATTTTGTGGATAACTTGCAAAACAAGTTATGTTCTCAAACTTTCAAAACCACATGAACAAACAAGCTATGTTCATCATTTCAATCTAAACTTGAACAATAAATATTGTTCATGATTTTCAAAACTCAAACATGAACATACGCCGAATACGTTCGCATTTTCGCAAAATGAGACGAACTTGTGCGTTTTCTAGCAAAATTGCTAAACCTTCCCATTTTGGGTTTTCAAACCAAATGTTTTGACATACCTTGGGATTTCTAAAGGATTCAACCCAAAAACATGAATGAAAAAGGGATGGTGTGACGTATGTCTCTCCATCGCCCCGATTGTACGAATGCGTGACGTATGTCTCGTCGCTCGGACAATCGTCATTCCATTTTCAATATGTACAACCCTAACCAAACCAAAACTTGGCCCCTTGTGGTCAATCCAAACCTTTTGGTCCCCCGTGGCCATTAGACTCGATCCCTCGACTCGTTTGAGTCCACTCGGTCAATGTTCGACTCGTCCGAGTCCATTGTACCTGTTCTTGATCTCAGTGGATCAATCGAACAATCGCCCGACTCGTTAGAGTCCACTCGGTCAATGATTGACTCGTATGAGTCCATTGCACCTCTCTTGGTCCCATAGCGACCAATTCGAACCTTTTACCTTAACGGACGTACCTTTTAACAATTCTAATGCGATTCACGAACAAACGCTTAATAAGTCTCCAAGCGCGAGCATACAAGCTACGTTTTAATCGCAAGAATTCGGTTAAAACATCGTCCAATTAAAATCAACCAACACATGTACGTTTTTCTACAAAGAACTACGTACGCTTTGAATTCTCCGACTACCGGGAGATACGTAGGAGCAAGATCGACATCTTGTCAAGCGCAATAATAAAAAACTTTTTCTTTCTTTTCTTTCGTTTGTTTTTATCTCTTTCCCCCCCTTTTTTTATATTTTTGACATAAATGAACATGCGCGCAAAGTATTTAAAAACAATTCAAGCTTTAACCAAATAGAAGGTTCCCGTTGAGTACAACGGACGTGAGGGGTGCTAATACCTTCCCCTTGCGTAATCGACTCCCGAACCCGACAATGGTTGCGATGACCATCCTTTCCTCATCGTCAAAGGGTTTTATTATCGTTTCCCTTTAAACAAAAAAAACTTAAGGGTTTATCAACGTTCCCTTTACACAAAAACTTTGGTGGCGGCTTCACAAAGGCCCTCCGAGCGTTTGCGAACGACCTCGGAGGATTTGCGCGTCTTTTTCCCTAGGAAAAAAACGAGGTGCGCACAGTCCTTATACCATCTAAAATGGGTTAGAGAAGGGCACCTAAGATTATGGAGAAGGGTACTGATCTTCTCAGTAATTGGAGCAATAGTTCCAACAAAATGCTGAAGAATAGCAAGGCAAAGAGTATAAACTCCATCCTCTTCTCCAAGCATATAACCAGCAGTACCTCTATTATAAGCTCTATTAAGAGAATCATCCTCATCTTCTAAAATTTTTTTATGACTAAGAATATCTTTTCGTTGTTCAGCAGTGAGATAGTAATCCCACCAACCCCTTAGCTGACCAACAAATCCAGCTGATATAAAAGTGGCTATAGCACTATCAGTGTTACCTTGCTGTCTACTAACAGTAGAATACAAAAACATTCTATGTATAATCCTGACAATTTGAGTGTCATTTAAGCCATCAATATTCCATTCATAAATGGATTTTCCATTATAGGCATTCTGATAATTATCATCTTCTTCTATAAGCAAATCTTGCGGAGAAGGCCTTTTATAATAATACTTTTCTACCTGTTTAGAAGAATAAATGGGATTTATTTCAGGATTATCCTGATTTTTAAACATGGTAGTTATCTCATCAATATTTTCGATGTCAGAATTTTCAGATATCTCTGAAGCTTCTTTTTCATCTAAAACGTTAAGACGCATATGCTTAAGTTTTTCTTCTAAAAAAGTAACAAATTCGTTAGTATCTTTTTCCAATTTATAACCTTTTATATTGGTTGGAGGTTGGATAAAAGGTTTTTCTATTTCTCTAATACTAGAAGTAGAAGCAGAAGTAGAAGTAGAACCTTCAGATTTCTCTAATTTTTCCAAAATTATTTTTTGTTGATTACTAGAATTTTCTAGTTTTTCTAACACAACCTTTTGTTGATTTTCGAGGAGAGTCTTTATTTGAGACAAATCTTTTTCAAGATTGATGTACTGATCTCCTAAGCTTGTCAAAAAGGCATTAGTATAATTCTGCGCTTTTATTATAAAATTTAACTCTTGAAGAGTACTAGTAGCCTTCATAAAAGGATTATAAGCATTGGCTCCAATATTTTTTCCCAAAGTTAATTATTGTTCAAGAGGGAAAGGAGATTGAATGGTATCTCCATTAGAAGTTATAGTCCAAGGTTTTGATTTCAAAACTAAAACCTTTTTTTTCAGTTTTCTTTATCATATATTTGTAAAACCATGTTACAAAAGGAATAAATTCCTTATTTTTATCAAGTTCTTTATAAAACTTTTCTTTGAACATAGTTCTTTTGTTTGCATCAAATTTTTTGAAATACCATTTTCTAAATTCTTTATATCTAGGCATTTTAAACTCGTCATTGACAAAGTTTCTAAAATCACTATTAGGTGTACAATCCATGAAAAGATTCATTGATTTAGATGAAAACTCATCTCAGACTGAGTAGGGGATTTCCTACTATAAATTCCCTGAGATATCGTTGATAACAATATTTTCAACGGTTTCAAAATCTTCTTTTATTTGAGAAGTTGAAGCTCTAGACGCCATATTAGGAGTATAAAACCCTTCATTAGCAGTATATCTACTAGAAGTAGAAGATATGCTTCTGGGAATACAAAAGGATCTGGAAGAAGCAAATTTGACTTCTATGTCTCCTTCCGAGGTCTGAACAATTTGATCTATATTATGATTAATAATTGGTTCAGGTTCTGTCTCATTATGCAGATTCCAGGTTTCAGGAAAGTTTATTTCATCCCATCTTATTAACCTGTTAGCAGCAACGTTAGTAGTTAACAAATTAGTATTAACTAACGTAGTAGTCCCTGGTAAGCTTATCTGCTTAGCTTTAGGATTTAAAGTGTTCATAACTTTATAAAAAATTCTATAACAAATAGCCATTATCTCACTTCCTTGTTTATAATTATAACCGTGAGTGTGAACTTTAAGTTCCATAGCAGTATACAGATTTTGATCTGACATAGATAAAATTAAATTAGGTTTAACATCGAACCAAATAGGTCCATGACAAAGACTAGTTTCAATAACACCAGCCAAAGATTGTTTAAAATCATTGCATCTGCTATCTCTAACATAAGCCATTATGCTAGCATCTAAACCTAATAAGGTTAGAGGTCTGAAAGATACTTGTATAACTCCAATATGGACATAATTATATTTTAAAAAAGTTTTCAAATCATTTTTGTTTAACAAATGTATAGCCTGACTATTTTCAGTAATACGAACCGTTTATTCCATTTGTTTTATAGCAAATCTTGAAGCTATATCAAAAGTTCCATAATTATAGATTTGTCTATAAGGAATGGATGGCATAATCCATTTATTCATTTTATCCAAATTTTGAGGATAATCAATCAAGTCTTGGTTTTTAACCAATTCATCATTATTAACAGATGTAGTATCTTCCATGAAGATAAACTATAAAAGTGTTATGGTTTATTGATCTTAACAATAAAATATTATGTAGGTAAAAGTCACTTACAAATTTAAAGTTACTAAATTCAACCAAACATAGGTTACAAAGAAACACCATAGATCCATAAAAAAGTTCTGGCAAAACATTTCAAGCTCCAAAATGCTAAACTCCCTTCCCCGGGAAAAAACGGCCACGAGCGAAAGACACCAGACATGGATATATAATGAAAAGTAACGTATTTCGTTTGAATAAAGCGACAATTAATTTGTAAGTAAAACTTACTTACTTATATATATATATATATATATATATATATATATATATATATATATATATATATATATATATATATATATATATATATATATTACATTAGACCCATGTAGCTAAATGTTTCGAAGATTTCTTTTTAGGCCTCCTCTATATCTCTTTAGCCCCCTCTCCCTAAAATTATGAAATTACTCTTAATAACACGTTCGGTATGTAACAATCAGAGCATCAGGTACATAACTACCGGATGCTTATTTTAAAAATTTCCATTTTTTACCTCTTGAAGATAACTACCGGATGTTCATTTTAAAAACTAGCATCTCTAGCAATATGTAATAGATATTTATAATCTTGTCATTTCTAGTTTCAAATGGAGCGGTAATAGCTGAGAAGCTTACTACCTTGTTGGTAGTACATTCAACTTCTTTGGTCATTATGCATCAATATCAATATGTAATAGATATTTATAATCTTATCATTTAGTGAACCATGGCTAGACATAACTTTTCCAAAACTAAAGTCACTGTGGACAAAATATGTCGACTTCTCAGATAAGTTCATTAAAAGCTAAAAGCTGTCACATTTGATTAGCCCTATGAATTACCAAAGTAGCATTCATTTTTGTCCTTGCCTATGTGGACATCCATAGTTTGAATGGTTTGAATTACGAGATGAACATCCGGTAATTATCTACCTAAAGTAGAAAATTGAAATTTTTAAAATGAACATACTGTAGTTATCTACCTGATGTAAAAAATGAAATTTTTTAGAATGAACATCCGGTAGTTATCTACTGGAGTTACAAAATGAAATTTTTTAAAATAAACATCCGGTTGTTACATATCAGACGTGTTATTAAGGACAATTTCGTAAATTTAGAGGGGCTAAAGAGATATGGAGGGGGCTCAAAAAGAAATCTTCAAATGCCTCAGCCTCTATTGAGAGTATGGGCTTTATCTGAGTTTGGTCAACTACCACAGTTTCTTTAGTTTAATATAAGGAATATTTTACTGATGACACCTACAGTTAGTTCCCATACCCTTTCAAACCCTGCAAAATTTCAAAACTGTCCTAGAACAATTTAAACAAAACTGATTTTTTTATAAAAATATTATTGTTGACCGTATAAAAAATCAATGTTGTAAACATTTTTTTTCAAAAATATGGTACAGTAAGGAGTTTTTTCTCTTAGTTTTTGTGTTCCGGAAGTTTTCTTTTTTTTTTGCAAAAGTTAGAATACATAAATGTTCCAAAATTTTCAATTGCTGAAAAACCTGAAATTCAAGATTTTTCATTAATTCATATTTCTGAACATACATATTCCGAGTTTTAAAAAAGTAAAACATTTGATTTTTTTATATGGACCACATCTATAAAGAGGATGACTATTGTTGCTCGACAAAAAAAAACAACTGAAAAAAAATGCTGGAGCAACAACAATGCTTATTTTGCAAAGAGTCATGCTAACTTGTGTTCTAAGACATAAGTTAGTGAGGTAAAAAAAAGAAGGGTCTTGTTAACGAGTGCCTCCGGGACACTCTTTAAGGATTCTAAAAGAAGAAATTATTTTATACAAAAGTCAAATATTTTGATTTTCAATGTATTGATTACACATATTTTCATAAAAAGTTATCATTTAAAGGTCTTAAAGAATGCCCCGGGGGCACTCGTTAACATTTCCCAAAAAAGAATTAGAAAATAAATTTTGTATCAAAAAGATAAACTTTTAAGATATTGAAACATCGTTTTTAAAATTATTTTTTATATTGTATTAACTTCTTACGCCTTTAGGATATGAGTTAACATTTCCTTTTTTTTTTCTTTCAAAAACGCTTATGCATTTGAGCTTTGATTTTTTCGAAAGACCGTATGATACATCAATCCTTGAAAGTTGTTGTTCCCACTTTTGAAATTGCTAAAAAACTTATATGGCGGTAGTTAACTACCACTATGTTTTATTCAGCCGTTGTGACATTTTTTTAAGCATAAATCCGCTGTGACAGTTAACTGTCGTTGGGGTAAATGTGTAATTTTCTGGTGTTTCATAGCAAATGCTGAAGTGAGAACAACACGCTTCTCAATCCTTACATTATAAGCCCATAATGTATACATGTTACATAGATGAATCCCAACATAAACAAATATATCAATTTCAAAGTAGAGAAGAAAATTTGAGTATGTGACAGTATTAGACGCCTCCCTTAATTAAACATGGCTCGTTCATTGTGGAGACACATTATTCCCTCTCATTGTGTAACAAGTAACAACACAACATTCACAAGGTTATATATGTCTTGGTGTCCTATTATTGTAGAATAGGACGTATCTATTTTGTAGTTTTAATCAACATATAATATAAAGTCAAGTATTCAAAACTATGACAATGTTATCATTGTTCTTTAATTTTGTTGTTTTTTTCACCCAACAGTTGCCTTGTAGGGAGGGGTATAAACGAGTGAATTGCTCATGTTGTCTCATATGAAATACTACAAGAATGAGCAATGTGCACCCCACAAAGCAATTACTACCCCTCAATCATGCAAGGATTTTTTTTGACAAAGGGCTAAACTACAAAAGGCTATGGATATTAATGGGCCGCGCGTAATTTTGACCTATGCATCTCCACAGTTTAATTGTCTCAAATATGAAACATCCTAACTAGCTTCATCTTTATTTTCTGAGTACCTTATTGTTCAACTTTTATTATTTTCACATTGAAATTCAACTACCACATTCAAATCCTTTCATTGCCTTCAATGCAATAACATTAATCCTGAATTTTTTTTTCACTAATTAAGATTGCAAATCCTTGTACTTAAGCTAGCTAGCACTATAATCCAGCTCATGCGCAAGTGCTAGCTTTTCTTTTTCCAAATATATATGACTTTATGAACTTATATGTTTGTGTACTTAAGCTGTCCACAATAATAAGATTTGTAATCATATTTGTTGACTAATTATTTCTTTGGATAGAAAGAAAAACAATGGAATTGAAATGGATCTTACTTTTTGTCACTGTTAAGAGTGAGGTGTGCATCTTTAACTTTCCTATCTTTTCTACGAGACTTGCTAGCTTTTTGACCATCAATTGTAAAACTTTTGTTTTTCATGCAATCTGCTTCTTGTTGTGTTTCGCTTTTATACATTCCCGCTTTTTCTTTGTCAAAACTCAAAGCTAATGTTTCACTTTTAATCCAAGATACAAGATATATATACTTTAATTTGGATTAAACAAATAAGAAAGAAAAGAAGATACTCTGTCTCTTCTCATTTGCACCGTTTTTAGGAGGAAAAGAAGTAAGCTTCCCGCCAAAAGAAAGAAAAAAAACATGTGCATATTCGGTGGAATGTTGATATTCACTCACTAGTAGTTGGAAGAGCCCCTAATATAACCTTTAAATAAATATATAAGTTTTAACTAAATATATATCTTTATATTAAGTTTACATATTTAAATATAACCTTTAACCAAAATCACTGATATTAAAAAAAATTGTTAGAGTAAAAATTTTATCATAAAAATGTTTTAATTTTACATTTTCTATCTCACTAGTTATTAATATCATATATATATAGAGATAGAAATGAAATTACGTTTTTCAATGGCAAATTAAACTTAGGTAATTTGTAAAGAACATTAATAAGGCTGAGTTTAACCTGGGAAACCAGGATTGCTTCCCAGCATGGGAAAGTTGAAACAGGACCCTAGATATAATAATTGTATATTCAGACGGTGTAGATTCATCACCTGCTACTTGCTTTAACTTTTTTCCCGGTTGTGACGGGTTGGCCAGATTTATTTGGTGACGACCGTCACCAAAGAAAAATAAACCGATACTAAAAAATTGATAGAAAAAAACGCACGGTTTGAAGAACTGAACGTGCACTTTTCAGTTGAAAACCAGGAACATTAAAACGCACGGTCGTGTATTACAAAGCATGGACCGTGCGTTAATTTTTATTCTAGATTTTAATTGAAAAAACCGTGCATTAAAAGCACGGACCGTGCTTTATTGTAGTTTTGTAAACGCACGGACCGTGCTCTTCAAATTTTAACAAAGTTTGGACCGTGCTCTTCAAATTGAAAACTAAAGTTTGTGTTTTTTTTAACAAAGTTTGTTTTCTTTTTTTAAAAAAAAGCAAAATTTGTTTCTTGTTATCTTCAAATTTAAACAAAATTTTGTTACCTATAATAATGGTCCCATAAAGAGTTAAAATTCTATAAATAAGATGAGTAGTAATTGTTAAAAATATAATTATAAATATAATTATGGTAAATTTTAAATATAATTATATATTAAATTTTAAATAAGAGGAAAAGCACGGACCGTGCGTTTACAAAACAACAAAAAAAGCACGGTCCGTGCTTTTTTTGCACGGTCCGTGCTTTTCTTTTACACTCTTATCCACTTTCAGCCTAAAGCCTTTTTTTTATAAATAAAAATAATCGAAGCAATTTTTTTGTTATTTTTTATAATTTCTTGACGGTCGTCACCAACACTGACGGTCTGCTTGTCCGTCTATTTTTAATTGGTGACGGGCGTCACACCTGATGACGGCTAGACCGTCAGTAATTTTTTATCAACATTTTTGTTATCATAGACTGTCTACACCATATTTTTTTCATTTCTCTTTTACACTCTTATATTTTTGTTTAGATCTGAAATTTTTTTCTTTTCTTGATCCGGAAACAATTGGTCGGATTTCCTCGCTCGCGCGTGCCCGCGAGCGCGCGCGCGCCCGTATTATAAGAGTGACTTAGAGGTTGAATTTTTTCACGATTTTTTGCAGGCATGTTTAGGACATAAAAACAACATCGCCCACAAAAAACGAGAATTTTCCGACAAGAGACGGATTAAATATGAATTTTTTACGCGCCAAAAACTCAAGAACGCGAAACAACAAAACATGCACCTAGAAAACGAATTTTGAGCTGGTTTTTTGCAGACACCTCTATAAAAATACATATAGAGGATCTGCAAAATGGTTACATAGGATTTGGATTTGCTCAAGTGAAAAAAAAAAAGTTTGATTAAATAATGTGAAAACGGAGAATAGCATTGGAAGAAAGGGAGAAAATTATTTAAGAGTTGTTGAGATGTGAAAAGTGAAAAAACACGAGAGATAATAATTGAGAAAATTTATTCGTATTGACAATTTTTTATATTCCTTTATTTGTGATACCAATGCCTTAATCCAATCAGGATGGGATCATGAGATCAATTATCAAGACATACGAGGTAAATCTAATTTGGTTAATCACAGAGTTTGATACTGATGTCATGTAAAAATTGTCAGTCTCATTAATTAGTGTTCTCTCATAAATTTAGTAATTTTGGTTGTTAATGTCATAAATGAATTGTAATTCTTTTACGCAACACACACTCACACACACGTTATCACAGTAATAAATCCATAAAAATTGAAGTTTGAGAGATTACAATTTACATAGCAATAATAATTAAAGCCAACTTCAAACTCAAATTTAATGAGATGAACAAAAATAAAAGTAATACAGTAGTACTCCAATTCATGAATAAGCCAACCATCTATTTCGCACCAATACATGTAAGTAAAGTATACCATCTAAAAAATCTAAGTTTAGCATGTAGTATTTGACTTTAAATATATGAAAAATATGTTAATTAACATATACAGTTACTAATACCTAACCCATATATTTGATGTGGCTGCACTACTTTTTTGCAATTGGTTAGGGGAACAACTTTTTAAAGAAAACTGTATGAGTGAAAGGTAGCTGGATTCATTAACCTGCTCAATGGATCATTATAAATCAATCGCTAGAACAGAACCTGTCCTTTTCTCTTCTTGTTAAAGGTGGTATTAGTATAAAATAATTTGGATTATTAACACATTATTATACAGAGAAACAGCTATTCACAACATTGGCACATTCATATTCAATTTCAAACTACAAGGTTCCAGCTTTTCCGGCATTGATTCCTCGTTGTCGTCCCATAATATTGCTATGGTCAAAAGAATCAACAGTATTGACTCACTTATATTGTTTGTTATGCACACGAAGGAAATCCACACACGTGGGAAAGCACTTGATAACAATATGGACTCGAATTGTGTTAAGTCCCTAAAGTATATCCACACAAGACATGAAATCACTTTTACCTCCCAATTATATAAAAATTATTATATCTCTATTGAATGAGGCACTTAGATTAAAAAGAGTTATGTAATTTTTTTTATCGATGAAACAACTTTTCTTTTTAAAAAGAAATTTGAATTGTCCCCAGTTAATTATGAATATTTGGCCTTTTTCATGCAAGAATCACTTGGTTATTTTTCCTTTTTGAATAAGGAATAGAAAATTTAGTTAACTTTGAACAAAGCTAGAAAAAGAAAGGTTTATGCAATTATAGTGTTATGAAGATTAAGGAGCTAGCGCATTAGTAACAAACAAAAAAAGAACATGATGATGTGGTCAAAGGCAATGTCTTTTATATGCATTATTGAGAAACAATGAGTTGGTTTTGTACTTAACAACCAAAGTAAAGTTGCAACTCAAAAAAGAAAATTCAATAATTTTAGGGCCATATTCATATTTTCAAACATCATTTCACAGAATTTAATCATTAGTGTCCCCTTTGATTAATTCTTTCCCTCCAATATGCATATTCTCATTCATTCCAACATATAGCCCCAAAAGGCTAAGTTTGTTAAGGCCAATGTTAACCCTTGTGTTACATAAAGAAAACAAAGTGGCCCCAAAAGTCCTAACATTCATTCATTCATTCATTGATCCTCCAAATTTCCCAACCTACCCTTTTTAAAAAATAAATATCCCCATATGCTTTTTCAATACATAATTTCTTTCCCTTTTTACCCATTTTTGTTTGTCATAACATAGTAATAAGGAGATATAATCTCTCTAGGTCTCATTCCATGCAGCAAAAACTGGGAAGTGAGAAAAATTGATTGAAGATGCTGGCCTCATTTGTGTAGCTACTTGTGAAGGAAACCAAGAACTAACAGCAACATTAGTGGCAATTTTTGATTCCATTGAAGGTTTTGGAAAGAGTGGTGAGGGAGCAGTTTTATCAGGACTAGCTTCTCTTGAACTGCTTAAACTTGTCACCAATGATGATGGATTTGAAAAATGTGTCCCTATTTTGGTAGAATCATCCAAACCAACTGAATTAATACCAACAAGGTCTTGTAAAGACATAGAGAAATCAGAATTCTTGTAACTTCCATCAGAATTCACAATGATTTTTTGATCACAACTATTTGATTGCTGTTGCTGCAAAACCATCTTCCATTTGGAATCATTATTTTCGTTGCCGTTTTGCGCTTCAGCTGCTTCTCCATTGGTCTTGCTCGATACATTAGTACTATGATTATATTCATGAACTTCGTTCTGTGGATCCTTATCTTTGATTCTCCTTGCATGCTCACCAGAAAGAAGAGTATTGCTAGCCATGATCCTTTCAACATCATATTTAGATATGTCAAAATTTGTGACAGCATTTGCTCCACGGAATTTTATTGCTGCTACATCATATGCTTCTGCTGCTTCCTCTTGAGTGCCTAAAATTTCATTTCCAAGAAAACAAATTACAAAAAGGCATTACAAAATTCTAAACTTCCCTTACACCATTGTATTAGAGATTCCCTTTACAGCCTTAGAAAAAGTGGAATTTTGTGCTCAAAGTAGCAACATGTTCAGCCTTATAAAAGCATAACCAATCACTTGTGTTTGGGAAAAGAAATACTGAATCAGAAAATGACATAAGTAAATTAAATTCCTGTAAATGAATTTACTTTAAACAACGTAGAACCTTAAATATACATAAACATTCCCTTGTTCATAATTCAAGTGCTAAAATCTTTTGTTAACACATTTTTAGTAACAATGTTGGAGGAATCTACTTACTGAATGTTCCAAGGTAAAGGTCCTTGTTACCAGCAACTCTTCCAATCCTTGCTTGCCACCTACCATGTTGGTGGTGTCTGCAAAACATAAAAAAAGTGAATTTAGCTCAAAGCTCAAAAATCAACAGTGTGACAAATTCAAATGAAAAAAAGGGATAAGAGAGCAGAATAAACCTTGTCACGCCTCTGTACATTGAAGCACCCCTTGAGAATCCACTGCTTTTTCTGCAAAAATAAATGAATACTGATCCATCATGATTGTTATATAATTATGTTAACTTTTTTACAAAATAATTGCTAATTAACAGATTTATGTACCTTCTCAAATGTGCAACATATTCCTGCCTTGTCATATTCTTCATTTCCTCAAGTTGAGTATGGTAGTTTTCTAGCTGCAAAATAAGAGAATAAAAAATGTGACTCTTAAGCACATAATAATACAAGATTCAAAGCTAACAAGAAAATGCTAAGGAAATCAAATGTACCGGGAAATTTATGTGTGTTGAAGGTCCCCAATACTTAAGAGCTGCTTGATCATAAGCTCTTGCAGCTTTCTCTTCCATATCATAACCACCTTGAGTTCAAAAAATAAAACCAACAAAGTCAAAATTAGAAACAGTAATAGCAATGATGGTGAAACTTGAAAGTATTGTTTTTTTCTCTTTTACTTGGTGAAAGAGAGACTGAAGACTTACCCAAATATACTGTAACATGCATGCAAAGTTTGATTAAATCATCATCCAAAAGCATGAACAAATAACATATGTGTTAGTATAAAATTTTAGTAGGAAAAAATTACTAGTTCAAAAACTTGACTGCTGTTTTTGATCACTAACCTTGTCTTCCTTTTCTTGTTTGTCCTTCCTTCTTGCAACTGTTATCCCATAAGTGTGCTTCATATCTACCAGTCCATCTATGCCTAATGGAGAATAAATAAACATCCAAAGATAATCACCAACAAGATAACATCAAAAAGCACAACACAAACAAATTATACTAGACAAGTTTACTACTTTAATCAAACAATGAAGAACACACTGAGATAAAAAAAAACTATAATCAACACAAACTTACCTTGTGACACCTCTATACTGAGATGTTCTCTGTCCAAAAGTGTCAATAGATTTCCTATGAATAGGCTGCTTTTGACCAAGCTTAGCAGCTCCTCTTTTTTTAGCCTCCATTGTCCCTGATTCTGTTCCAGAAGATGAAATCTGTCTAGGAACAGTAACACAGCTAGATTGAGAACCAGGGCTCATTGACAGGCTTAAAGATTGTAACTCACCACTTCCTACAGTACCAACAACAGAAGAAGAACCACCACCAGCTCCACCATTATGATTCCCCGTGCTAGTAGTGTTCATTTGCTGCTCTAAAGCTTGAGAAGCAGGATACCAGTTTTGAGGCATTTGGGAACTAGAAACATCAACATGGTTTATGTTTTCCTTTGATTCTACCTCTAATGGTGCTTGGAATAGGCCATGGAAACCAAGTGCTGCATAATATGGATGTGATGTTTGTTGTCTGAAAGATTCTGAAAGAAGGTCAAGGGAATGGTCTCTATTAGCTAGATGAGGATCTGCATTTTGTTGGTTATTATAGTAGATGCTGTCTAAGCTTAAAGCCATTGCCTCACTTTCATGGCTGGCATATTCATCACTACCCATTGTTGCACCACCAAGAAAGTCCTCTAGTTTAGGAGATGAAGATGGCACGATCACTTCAATATATAATAAAAACAAGAAAACAACATAATCATTACAGGGCCATATCCAACATTAATTAAAGATATAAAAATAACAACTTTTTTTTGGTGGACATAAAAATAAGAACTTTTTAAAGCACACAACACATTTTGAAGGGAATGGTAAAAAAGAGTATTTTTTTGACAGATACCAACCTTGTGATTGTGATCTACCAAGAGCTTCCATGATACAAAGTGAGCCATCTGATTTAATAGGCATAACAGTCAAAGGTGAATGAAAGTTGTTACCATTTTCAGGAACACCATAACAGATTGTTGAGTTGGTGAAGTGAGAAGGTGAAAAATAGAAAGATGTAGGAACAGTGTTGGAAACTGAAGAAGTTTGAGTTTGTTGGTAATGATGATGAGGAGAAGAAGAAGAAGAAATGTGGGGTGAGAGAGAGAAACCTAACCAATTGTTGTTATGATTGTCATCAGAGTTACTACTGTCATTCATGGACTTCATCTTGTTTTTATCTTTTTTACTTGAAAAAGGTTTCAACTTTGCTACTACCTAACAGAATCTATTTCTCTTGCAGCAAGATTTTATACATACTCAATCATTGCTCAGAAAATAAACTAATCATGTTGAAAAATCTACCTCTATTCTTCTGCTTCTGCTTCTGGTTTTTGAAAAATGAAATTTATTTATTTATGTAAACTCATGAACTCAACAAAGAAAACATGTGTGTCTCACTCCGAAACACAACAAAACTGATCTCTTTAAACTAAACAAAAGGAATGAATAAATATTATGGGAGGGAGAGCAAAGCAAATGCTGGGTCTGGGTCTGGGTGGGGAGCACCCACTTCATTCCATAGGGATCTGTGTTATGAGAAAAAGACCACGTCTTTTTTTCTTTCTTTTTTGTAATAATTTTTTTTTCTTTCTTTAAATTAATTAATTTAAGACACCCCAGTTAAGTTAGGCTTTTGTGTTAAACCTTAATTAAACCCAGAAATAATAATAATAATAATAATAATAAAAAGCGTAAATATCGAAAAAGATGAGAATGTAAATGTAAATGGTTGATTAACTATTTTGGTCAGCTACGGAGGCTAGCTGGCTATACATCTGTGTCTGTGTGTCTTGGAAACGACTGTGCTGAAGGCTGAAGTACTATATAGTATTAGTATATGTAGCTGAATGAATCTAGTGAGCATTTTTAATATGGTCTTTTTTCACACGTTATACAAACCCTTTTAATATTGGCATAACACTAAAAACACTAACCCTTGGTTTTTTTATTGAATAAACTTTATGTTTGGATTTGAGGTCATACTAATTGATTTTGATTTAAATGGAGTTAAATGTAGAATGATTTATATTTAGATATATCAATTTATTAATGAGTTTAATTATAAATTTGTATCTAAAAATCAATTATAAGATTAAAAGCAACAAATCTTAACTTCAAGTAGAATGAATTCTAAGTCATTTAGGGTTGGCTAGTGGTTGACTTGAGATATTAGAATGTGTTCCTCCTAAGGCTTCAGGTTTGATTCTCCCTGATGTCAATTTTGGTGGGTTAAGTCCATATAAAGCAATGTTTTGTCTTTAAATTGGGCCTCCGCAAATGGATGATGGAATTGGTCCTCTGGGATTAGTCGGTTCTTGGATCGGATACCGAATTTTAAAAAAAAAGTTGAATGAATTCTGAAAACAAAATCAATTCAACTCAAAATAAATCAAACATGTCAAAATTAATTCTACATTTCAGAAACAAGTTTGGTCCCTTTAAAAATAAAACCAAACATATACAAAATCTACTTCATCCGATCAAATCACACTTACATGTACTCCATCTCGTCTTAATTATAAACAAAAATTAATTTTTTAAAATTCATTTGATAACTAATTATGTAACTAATCTACAATGTATATATTACAGATTATATACATTAACTATTTAATGATACTAAAAAGTGAAACATTGTATATAATCAAAATCGAAGAGAGTATATGGACCAATCACGATGATTTCATCCATAAGAGTTAGATTAACTAAATATTGAAATACTCGATCAGACAAAACTAAATATTGGAATATGTATTACTAACACTCTTTCCTTCTTGTAACCAAAAAAAAAACACTCTTTCCTTCTCCTTCAAATAAAGACACTCTTCTTTAACAGTACTTGTAAAAAAAATCCTCTTTAATCTTAACTTTATCAAACTTTTTTGTTGTTGAAAAAACTAAATTTCCTCCACGTTCAATTGCGAAGAACAATTCTTCATGCTTTGTGAGACCTAAAGAATGATAAATGTTGCTCAAGAGTCGTAGTGCGATGTATATCCAGGTTAAGATTTAAACACATAACTTTAATTAAACTATAAGAGACTTGTCTCATCTCATCAAAACACACTTAGGCTTTGTTTGAGAATTTTAAGACGAAGAGCCCTGGACGATGATATTAAAGGAAGAAGTAGATAATGATAGCTTTTTTTTTCTACCCTTCCAATTTCCAGAGACAGATGGTCTGATAATTTGAAGTTCGAATGTCAAATAAACATCCAAAAAGTAATTTTATTTGTACAAAAAGATAATTTTATTGAATTAGCTTTATCAAAATATCAATGCACAAGATAAATTGGATTGAGAAAAATTATCATTCGTTCAAGACTCAATTGTATTGGTCTCTTGCGTTTATTTTAGGTTTTAAATCGGTTCATTTTATTTTAAACATTTCAAGTTGGTTCAAAACATTTGCAATGATAGCATAATTTCGTATTTTCTATTAGTTGACCGTTGCATATGAACACTTGGCAAATAAAAAAACATAAGGGATTACTCATGTGGATGTCAACTTAGATATTTCAAATAAAAAAAATGTCACATGATGTAACATAAATTTTTACTTTATTTTGGAAAAAAATTGAAAACCCAAAATTCATCAACACACATTTCTTCATCATGTTCCCTCGCCTCCTTCATCAACACACATAAAACTCAAAATTCATTACCCTTCACTAAAGAAAACCATAAATTAATCCAAAAAACACAGAAATTCATCACATAAATTCAATAAATACGTGATCATATTTGCTCAGTAATCTTCACCTCATCAAAAAATTATATATCCAACAGCAAACCAATTCATCTTCACCTTCATAATATTTGCACAAAGAAAAAACAATCTAGCAAATTATAAAAAAAATGGTACAATCACACTAGTTTTCAAATAAAAATTTAAGGACAGTGCTAACTAGTGCTCCATATGCACTAGTTAAGAAATCAATTATAGTAACAAAATATTGTACTTATGCAATCAACCCCTTGAAAGTGTAAAAAATGTTTTTTTCAATGTAAAAGTTACTTATTTTGTTTCCTTAACTAGTGCTCCTGAGTCCTCGTGCACTAGTTAGCATGACCTAAAACTTAAAAGCAATATAACATGTATTTAAAGGTATCAAATGCATATTAATAGTTCACGCCAAAATACAAAATAAAGAGGATTGTTATTTGGAACAGAAAATTATTGTCCAACATTATATATATATAATGTGGATATGGTTCGATTTTTAAATCATAACAATAATTATAAAAAGTGGATATGGCTCATTTTTAATCAAAAGAATAATTATAAAATGATGTATTTTTATATGGTTATAAATACATTGTTAATACTTTAAAAAAAAAAAGAACATTGTCAACTTCTAAATTTTAAATAACATTTTCAATGTAGTGGGGGTTGAGCAAATGTGGTTTTAGATTTTTTAAGATAGTAACAAGAGTCTCGCTAACAAATGTCTTCGGAGCTAGGCATAACCATAGTTTTAAAAACCGGACAGGTCATCAACTCGGTGGGGATATTAGGTCATTGGGTCAATGGTCGAACCATCGGGTCATTGCAGTAAATCTATACATGTTTACAGTTGATTCTCGTTATGTACCAAGCGTGAGAAGATCTCTGTTCTTCTTATTCTTCTTCTTTTTTTCTTTTTCTGGTCAATGAACAATAATGCATTGAATCGGTACCGATTCACTGGTTTTGACTGATCCAAACCGGTTCATGTCGGTTCTATTACATACCCGATCTGATGTGCAGCTCGACTCAGCCATAGGACTGGTTCCCGATCAGACCCGGCCGGTCCGAGCCGGTTTTTAAAACTATGGGCATAACAATTAGACGCGGTGGGGACGAGTTTAACCTTTCACTTTCCCATCCTCGGCTCACATATACTTACTTGTTACTCTACACATACCTAACGGTGATGAGGAATTGAATCACATATCCGTCTCCGACGGGTTCAGGTATCCCCGCCCCATCCCGTCCACGCGTGAATCATTTATTAATAAAAAATAAGTTTTTTCCAACCACGAGGGAAATGGTGTAATACATTATCCAGCAATATGTTCACTTTAACATTTTCAGTAATATGCTTGCTTTAACATTTCGTTGTCATGAGGGTGTGTGACGATGGAGATCGATGACTATGGGGAAGGAGCAGAGAGAACTAGAGTGAGTGTCATATGACAGATACACTCTGACTGCGTGAGTAAAATGATTTAGGGTTGAATTTATATTTTTATACATAAGGAGCAATAAAGGGGTAATAAAGTAATTTTCTACATTCGAGACGAGTTTAAGTATGAGTTTTGGGTGGATACTTATATCCATGTTATCCGTTCTGTATCCGTGTTTTGAAATCAGGAAAAACTTAAACTTAGTCAAGGCGGGAAAAAACCCGTCAAATTAAGGTTGGTTTGGGTGGATAATCATGGGTGTGCTAGTTTTGATGTCATGCCTATTCGATGCCTCCTTTAAAGATTCGTATAATAAAAAATTATTCTATAAAAATGTCAAATATTTTAATTTTCAATGCATTGATTATACAAATTTTCATAAAAAATTACTATTTAAATAATTTAAAAATACTCGAAAGCACTCGTTAACATTTCCCTAATAACAAAAGAATTGAAAAAACTTTTATTTAAGAAAGTATGTTATTTGAACAACCGTTTGAGTGACAACTTTTAGAATAATCATACATTTACAAAAAAAACAGTATGTATTGACACGAAAAACAAAAAAAGAAAAAGAAAAAAATTAAAAACACAATATAAAAATGAGATAAAATTATCACAAAATCGTAGTACAAGTATCATTTCTTTTGTTTAACTTCCAATGTTGTGTTAATTATTTAACTGTGACAACGTAGCTGTGCACCTTAGATTTGACGGGAAGGACATATCTGCCCATGCGGTCATTTCACACAGTACCACCCCTTCTGCACTGTACCACTCTGCTTTCTGTACCCTCTATTTTCAATTCCTATTTAATTAATATTTTTTATTTTTATTTACCAAAATCTACCATGTTCGAATTTATCCTCTATTTCAGTTTACTTTTCATCTTTTTCCTGTTTTTCTTATTCAACTTTTTTACATATTATAAGATTTTCTTAATAATATTTTTGAGCCTATTGATTAAATATATTTAACCAATTATATAATAAAAAATATTGTTTTTTTATTGATATTTCTATTTTTAATTTCGATGATATATTGTAAGAACATTTTTTATAATTGATATTTTTACAGTATTTTTTTATATATTTGATATTTTAAGGACATTTGATGACATTAGTAATTGTTTTGATTTATAATATTCAATATTTTTGTACTTACACTTTTTGCGAGATATAATTGATGTTATCTCATTTTTTAAATCTACTAACAATATATAAAAATCGAAATTCAGCAAAATTTATAATTGTCCTTATTAAAACTCATGATTTCCTTAATTTTACGTGCATAATGGTTATTTTGCAAAACTTAATTTATTTATTTTTAAAAAAATAATTACGGATAATGATCATTATATGTGCAACCAATTTCCACGGATAACTATGAAACTAATTAATTAATTTTTAAATAATTGATTACGGATAATGGTCAAGTGTAACCAATTTCCACGGATAACTATGAAACTAATTTATTTATTTTTTAAAAAAGTTAATTACGGATAATGGTCAGTGTAACAAGTTTTTTTTGTCAAAAAAAATTGCAAAATTTCATAATCGTCCTTAATTATATAATTGTCCAGCAAACGTTGCATGATGTTTTGTATATAAAAAAATATTTAATAGAAACAATACATTGATGTTTGTATATTGAAAATTATCACGAGTTTCCAACATTTTGTCATATCGACTTTCTCATATATGTATATAAAAGTCGAAGTACAGCAAAATATCATAATTGTCCTTATTAAAACTTATGATCTTCTTAATTTTTTAATCGTCCAACAAACATTGAACGATATTTTGTTCATATCGTCTTTCTCGTATATGTATATAAAATTTGTTTCTGCAGATATAAACGATTGAAATCTACAGCAGGAATGGTGCAAACATTGAACGGTGTTTTGCATATAAAATAAAAATTTAATTAATAGAAACACTGCATTAATGTTGATATTTTAAAAATAGTCACGAATTTTCAAAATTTTATCATATCGACTATCACATATCGGTACATAAAAATTTTCTTCTGCATATATAAGCATATAAAAATTTCAACGAGTGCGGTTTAAATATCTAACAGTGTTTTAATTATAAAATAAAAATTTATCTAATAGACACATTACATTAATTAATGTTTATATTTTGAAAATAGGCATGAGTTTCCAAAACTTTATCATATCGACTTTCTCATATATGTATATAAAAATTTGTTTATGTAGATATAAACATTTAAAATCTGCAACGAGAACGGTGCAAACATTGATCGGTGTTTTGCATATAAAATAAAAATTTAATTAAAAAAAAAACACTGCATTAATGTTGATATTTTGAAAATAGTCACGAGTTTTCAAAATTTTATCATATCGACTATCAAATATTGATACATAAAATTTTTCTTCAGCATGTATAAACATATAAAATCCTCAAAGAGTGCGGTTTAAATATTTAACGGTGTTTTCAGTATAAAAAAGATCATTTAATATACACACTACATTAATGTTGATATTTTGAAAATAGTCACGAGTTTCTAAAATTTTATCATATTGACTTTCTCATATATGTATATAAAATTCGTTTTTGCGGATATAAATATTTAAAATCTGCAACAGCAGCAGTGCAAACATTGAATGATATTTTGCATATAAAATAAAAAGTTACTTAATAGAAACACTACATTAATTTTGATTTTGAAAATAGTCATGAGTTTTCAAAATTTTATCATATCGATTTTCTCATATATGTACATAAAAATTTGTTTATGTAGATATAAGTACATAAAATCTGCAACGTGTGCGGTGCAAATATTGAACGGTCTTTTGCATATAAAATAAAAAGTTATTTAATAGAAACACTACATTAATCTTGATTTTGAAAATAGTCATGAGTTTTCAAAATTTTATCATATCGACTTTCTCATATATGTATATAAAAATTTGTTTATGCAGATATAAGTACATAAAATCTGCAACGGGTGCATTGCAAACATTGAACGGTCTTTTGCATATAAAATAAAAAGATATTTAAAAGAAACAATACATTAATTTTGATTTTGAAAATAGTCATGAGTTTTCAAAATTTTATCATATCGACTTTCTCATATATGTATATAAAAATTTGTTTATGGAGATATAAGTACATAAAATCTGCAACGGGTGCAGTGCAAACATTGATTAGTCTTTTGCATATAAAATAAAAAGTTATTTAATAGAAACACTACTAATTTTGATTTTCAAAATTATATAATATCAACTTTCTAATATATCTACATGAAAATTTGTTTATGCATATATAAGCAAATAAATTCATAACTGGTGTGACTCAACTATTTAACAAATTTTTGTATATATAAGAGTAAAATATTTAAAAGAAACATTACATTAATACTCATAATTTTTATTTAATATCCATAAACATTCTACAATATTAACAATCTAATTATTTTTTATATAATTATCACAATGTTATGTGACTCGTGCGAAAGCTCGGATCTTTTACTAGTTTATAATATTCAATATTTTTGTACTTACACTTTTTGCGAGATATAATTGATGTTATCTCATTTTTTAAAATATTATTTAAAATAAATAAAAAAGCCTCATTATTTTATCAAATAAATGTTTAATTACAATTTTATCCTCTATTTCGCTCACTCAGTGTATTGGTCCTTCATTTTAATATAAATCAGTTTTGATTCTTTTTTAAGATTTTTTGACTCAAATAGTGTGATGTCACACATGTTTTAAATAACATATCATATTATATGTTGACGTGAAATGATAAACACTCATAAAATTAATAAAAAAATCCTCTTAACAATGTGATTCTAAAACGAGAATCCATTTTGTGAGGGTACGAAAATAGAGATATCAAAATGATAATTAAATAAATCTTAAAAAGAATATTAAAAAGTTAAAACCAATAGGACACATTAATGTTACAGTACTACACTGGAACCGTGAGTGGCAAACAATCCATCGTCCACTGTCTATCTGGACAAAGAGAGGTTAATTTCATGGGTCATCCAATCTGACCTATGCTGACTACATGACCCAATCTAAAAATTAAACTTCGGTGCTTTGAGAGCAAGGGGAATGGAATTGTGAATGTCAAAATTTTAACGAAGATAATAAGACAATTACCATGCAATGTGTGCATTGAAGGAAATGAGTCAAACTTAAATTCAAAATTAAATTTGTTAATTAAATGAGTTGACCTAGAATTTATTTGGTTTATGAATCAGCTCCATATAAATAAAAATGGGTTAATTGTTCAAATTGACTTTGTAATATACGCGAATTTTGAAAAATGACTCTGTAAAAATAAAAACACACATTATAACCCTGTAATTTGATATTCTTTCTATTTTTGACCCGCTAATATACGCGAAGTCAAAAAAAGTGACATAAAGGTTGAACTTTTTATGATTTTTTGCGGGCTTATTTAAGACGTTAATTAAAATATGGTTTTGTACAAAAAATTATAATTTTCCGACAAAGAATGGTTTATTTTGAATTTTCGATCCCCTTAATTATGAATTTCTTAAACAATTCATAATTAATTCATCCATCGATTAAAAACTCCAAAATTTCATGGTAAAGATTATTATGATGTTCTAACCATACCTACAAAATTAGGGAATAGAATTTGACCCGTTAGTATATGTTTACTCGGAACAAAATTGCAATTTTGCATGTGTTGGTTAAAATATCAAAATAAATTGAGGCTTATTCTAGATGTATAAAACTATTTAGATCTTTTGTGTGTATTTTTTATAGATGTCTCTACAAACAATCAGCTCAAAATTCAATTTATAGGTCAAAATTTTCGTTGTTTTCTTTTTTGAAATTGTAACGCTTTAAAAATTCATAATTAATTGGTCTCTTGTCGAAAAACTATAATTTTTTGTGTGGAAAGTCATATTTTAACATCCTAGGCATGTCTGCAAGAAATCATGAAAAAATTCAACCTCTAAATCACGTTTCTTGACTTAGCGTATATTATAGGGTAAAAAATAAGATGAATTTTAAGTTCCACTGTTAAAATATGTGTTTTTATTTTTACATGGTTATTTTCTAGACTTCGCGTATATGAGAAGATGATTTTGAACAACTAACCTAATAAAAATATACCAATCAATCAAGCTGATTATTACAAAGGGGTGAATTTGAAGTTTTTTTACCATTGCTAAATCAATCAAGCTGATTATTACAATCAACAAAGTAAACAAAAACTTTACCTGTATATGATGGAAGAAAAATATAATACAACAAATATAATTTTGTGTATGCGACGTTCACAATATCAAGGATGGAATAATAAAAGTAGTCCCACATTTTCAACGTTAATGACATTCAACGTACAGGCTTGCAATTCCTAAAAAAAAAAACATACAAGCTTGCAAACCAAGTAAAAGTAGTCCCACACTCATAACTAAGTGCAAAATAAGGAACAAGATCATCTATAGCCAAGCATGTGTTCATGTAGAATGGGTCAATGGGAGAAAGATCATCTATAAGTTTATATGATTTTGAGACCAATTATAAGAGAGATTGTCTCTTTGGCTGCAATTAGTTTTTCTTTTCCTCTTTTGGTTCACTTGTTCTGAGCTATAGAGTTGAATTTATCGAGCATGACCGAGTTGTACGAGAGTTTGAATCGATCCGAATTCGAGTTGAAAAAAAGTTTGTGACGAACTCTTGTCGAGTTTTGAACCGATCTAATTTTGATCGAGCCAAACTAAACTAAGTTCGACTCAGACCGACTCATTTCTAACCCTACCTACTTATTATTCTCTTTGTATTTTATTATAAATTATCTTAAAAAACTATTTGTGTTTTATTATAAGTCACTTTACAATATCAATGCATTATTAATGTTTTTTTTTCTATCATACTCTTGAATGTTTATTACTCTCTCTTCTTTCCATTCTTTTAATCTCTTTTTTCTCAAGTCATTAACAAGAGATAATTTTGTAAAATCACTCATAATTTCTCTTTTCAATACAAAATTTACTAAATTTCTTAATATATGCAAAAATATCAAAACCACTAATAATAAAATACAAAGGGAGTACTATAACATTAATGTGTCCCGTTGTTTTAAAAAAACTTCAAATTCACCCTTTTTTAATTATATCTTAATGAGTTTGTAATTTATTATGGTGATTTGGTTTATGTTGAACATCCCTGATTAACAAAAGAACAAAGAAAGAAAAGTTCATCGCAATCAAAGGAATATTCAAAATATACATGAACTTAAAATCAAAGCTTAATTGTAAAATCCTCTCACCCAAGTTATCTCTATACACTTGAATTTATATAGGAATGAATTATAATATTCTCTCTATGGGACTTAGAATTAAGCTTAGACTTTGTATCAATTTGGATACAAACTCTATGAGAGAAATTTCCAAAATATATTTGGAAAGTTACAATGGTTGAATAGAGATCTTTTAGAGAAAATATGCAATGCTTGACAATTGAAGCAATGTAACCATTCATGAACAAACTCTTCCAAAGGGTAGTTTCTCTTCCTCAAATGACATAAGTTTCTCTATAAATAGAGACACTTTGAAGGCAGAAAATAAGTCAGAAAATCACATTGTTGTGTGACAAAATTCTGCCGAAAATTATACTAAATCATTCTTTCTTTTCTCTAGTGCACGAGAGAAATTGACAGAACTTTATTCTGTAAACTATCATTGATGATACGCTTGGTGTGAATGTGCAAGTCACGTCAAGGATTCCATCGTATCCTGAAGGGGATTCACCGGTATAACCATTTTGCATCCGGTTGGCATAACTGGTGGGGGCGAATCGAACCTAAAGGTTAGTGTCTCCCACACACGCTTTGGAATGTATGTGCACTCTTCATCATGTTCATCTTCTTGGTCAAGTTATTGCAGCAGACCCCCAACACAAGGTCTAACAATCTTTAGGTTCGATTTATGATTTATCTGTGTCTAATTAATGGCTGCAACTTTAAAGAAGATGGTAGTGACTTTCTACCATGGTGAAAGGTACACATTTAATGTATATGGTTATATATGATACTGTTTGTATTTTTTTATCTCGATGATGTGAATATTGCTCATATATCAGTATGCATACTTGATAATATATTTTATCTTATTAGTTCACGCATGGAATTATGTTTGTGCACGTTAATTTTTATCATATTAAATCTATTGGGATTTTGTTGAATTGTTTGGTGCATTGAAAGCAATTAAAAAACATTAAAAATTAAAAATGGATGAAGAATAAAATCAAGTTTAGGTGGGTGTACCATAATCGCTGGGATATGTTGTGAATTCAGTTTTCATTCATTATAAATATATTTTACAGATACACTATCATCTATCCATATTCATATGACGCTATAAATTTATGAAAATATTATTGTATGTTCATTTCATGACACTATGATTCATGTTGTTAATGATAGTTGCATTGAACTTATTTTTGGTGTATGACAATTCGTAAAATGTATTTGATTGCTTGGTTTTATGCTTTTGTGTCATGAATGTATAAAAATTGATATTTCAGAAAACTATGGAAAGCAAATCAATAATATTGAGTAAATTCATAGTATCTAAAAATTAATATTTGTTCATGTTAGAATTAAGAAGTGATGTTAGATTCATAAATGCATGATTTAGAAACTATTTAAGTATGTGGATTTTAATAAACATTAAAATGTTTGGTGATAGTGCACATTTGTGAAAAATTTGGTGTTTATTTTCTTCACGAGTAATCACCGCAATATGTTCAGTTTGCTTTTAATTAATTGGTTACACAAAAATAGTAATTTTATGTGTGTTTAATTAATTTGTTGTTATTAGAATTATGTTTGAAATCAAAATAAAATTTAGTTTTTGTTATGTATTGAAGTGCCACAATTTAAAACGAAACATTGTGTTGGCCCAGTGGTAAGTTGTCATGGATTGTTCTTTGAGTGCACCGATTCAATACAATGGTTACAATTTTGTGAAACATGTTTTTTCTATTAAATAAAAAGAAAATAGAATTTGGAGAAGTTTTGAAACAATGTAAACTTTGGTCAACAATTGCGTTGGTTCATGATAAGTCAATATTGAATCAAGTTTTGATCAACAGTCATGTTGGCTCATGATAAGTCACAATTGGACCAAGTTTTGAACATTTCGATTTTACTATTTTGAATTTGAATTTGATAATTTTCAGGCTTAAAATTGTACCAATACAATGATCGTTGTTTTATTCATTTGAAATCAATGCATGTGCTTCGGTCATAAATATCAAGTGGTTGCTTTAATGATATTATTTGCTTTGTATAAGAAATTATTGTCATTAATATTGTGTTAATCTTATATGTGCATGATAATATGAAAGTAATTGTTAATTTCATGTTTATCTTGATATTAAAATAATTTGGGTATGTTTTGAATTATTGTAAGTTGACATATGTTCATGGAGGAAAGTTATAGAAAAACATTAATGATTTTGGTTCATTGTTTATTTTCTATTGTGAAACTTATTTATGACTTACTATGAAACACAATTAACCACAAAACTTGTATTTAACACAGAATTTGCAATGCATGTATTAGTTATATGATCAATGTTTTATTTTGCTATGTATGTTTAATGCATTCAATGTATGATATATTTTGGCCAGATATAAAAGAAAAATTGAAGTTCAAATTGAAATGCATGCTAAATATTTTACTAGCAAAGGTGAAATGACATAAAAATTTGTTTATTATTACAATTTACTCATTTGACAAAAGTGTCATGATTTAATGATAGTTGGTGAATACTATCAAAAGTATATAAGTAGATCCATAGGCATAGCTATGAGAATACAAAATCCATGTGAAGAATTGAATATTCAAAGTTTATAAAAGTTATAAGAAAATCTTGCAATTATTTGACGAAATGATTGACAAGGATATGATGTCTTTGGATATGATGTTGATGACATTGAAGACATCATTAGGGATGTGGTACAAGCTCAAATTTAATTGATCACAAATGGTGAAAACTCAACCCACACTTGAGTAGCATAATGTCTTGGGTTTAAGGGTGAAAGTACACTATTAGTGTGATTGAAGTACTTGACAATAGATACATCCCAAGGGGGTAAAAGTACTTGAACCATAAGAAGAAAAGGGGTAGGATGAGGTCTCCCTCTTAATGGACATATAGCATATATTTGCTGGAATGCATACTTATGAGGCATTTCTGATATAGTCTACCTATATGAGAATGAAGTGGGGCCACTTCATTGAGTTCAAGGGTTTGACTCTTAAATTCTCATGAAAAGGATACTCGGACTCAAGGCCTTAACAAATGTGTCACTTCTACAATTCGATCAGTGGTACTGAGATTTCATGTGTGAGTTATGCACATTTGTTCTAATGAATAGTTGGTTCAAAGCTTGTCTACCATTCTATTTGGGGATGAGTGAAAACTTAACTCACTAAGTAAAGGTTCAAATCGTGAGATACCTTTATCTGAAATCATGATATTTTCGGAATAATGGATTTAGATATATTTTGAAAATGATGAGCGATTGTGAGAGAAATTTCCAAAATGTATTTGGAAAATTGCAATGGTTGAATAGAGACCTTTTAGAGAAAAGGTGTAATGCTCGACAATTGAAGCAATGTAACCATTCATGAACAAACTCTTCCAAATAGTAGTTTCTATTCCCCAAATGACAAATTTCTCTATAAGTAGAGACCCTTTGGAGGCAGAAAATAAGTCATAAATATAGACAGAAAATGACATTGTTGTGTGACAGAATTCTGCCAAAAATTATATTAAATCATTCTTTATTTTCTCTAGTGCACGAGAGAAATTGACAGAACTTTATTATGTAAACTACCATTGACGATACGCTTGGTGTGAATGTGCAAGTCACGTCAAGAATTCCATCGTATCCTGAAGCAGATTTGCCGGGATAACCCTTTTGCATCCGGTTGACAAAACTGGTGGGGGCGAATCGAACCTAAAGGTTAGTGTGTCCTACACACGCTTTGGAATTTATGTGATCTCTTCATCATATACATCTTTTTGGTCAAGTTATTGCAGTAGACCCCCAACACAAGTTCTAACAAATTCATCGTTGTAATTGTGAACACTTTCTCACTTTTTCTAGTGAAACCTTAGAGGACCAGTTAGATCGTTATCTTTGATAACAAAGAAAACTTAAGTTATGTCATGATCTTTGTAGGAGACTCAAAAGGTTTGTGGAAACCTAGATCTTTGAGTAAAAGAGCTTATTTTAGTTGGATTCTTTATGGTGGAACATGTAGTATAGCCAGTTTGACAAAAGATACTTCAGTTATTGCAACCAATTTAATTATAATGGATTAAGTTCTTGAATATACTGAAACAAATCTATCTCGAAGGGGAGGAATAAAAGTAGTTACCAGTTGGATGATGAACTAGTATAATAAAATGGGCTAATTTCTCTTATATTCTCTCTCTCTTTATTTGTTTTGTATAATTTCTTTATGATATAACTTCAACCTTTGTCTGACTATTTTAATTGAAGTTAAATGATATAAGAGATATCTCTTTCTTCTTGTGAGTTGATTTTAGCAACAAAAAATTATAATGGTCAACAAAATTCAAACCCCTATTTGTTGTGTTTTTTAGCACCTTCAAATGGGAGGTTAGGTACGAGCCTTATAAACATATGGAACCTGATCAAAAACAAAATTGAGTATATGAAATTGGCGCGTAATTTTTTTCTTCATAGTTGGTCGTCCTGTACCAGCGTATAATTCAAAGATTGCTGCTCCACACTTCTAATACTTTCAACTCCTTCAAGTGTTGAAACTGGTTAGTGATTAAATTTCTTAAAGAGTGTATATCCCTTTCATTAATGAATGTTTGTAGATGGTTACAATTGCATGAAATACACTGTTCCTTCCCATTGGTCCATATTTTTGGTTAGCCACCTTTTGGTGCCTTCCCTCTCCCTTATTCCTCACTTCTCTTCGTCTTGGATACTCCTTTATTTGAGTATGAGTTGGCAATCCTCTATCGTTACCTCTACCGCAACTTCATAGTCATGTTCTTTGGTCATTTTCTAGACAAGTGTACAACCATCATGGAGGTAAAAATCACAACCAACTCCAAGGAGGCACAATAATTAACGGGGCAAATCTCTTCACTCACTAAGTTCTTTTCGTACTCAATGGACAAGAATCTATAACTTATTTAGTTACTATGATAAACTGGACAATCAAGTGTGAGGTAAATTTCCAAAAAAAAAAAAACAATAAAATAAATCATGACAATATGACCAACCTTCTAAAACCTAAGTTGGGCACTCCATTGACACTGTATTTGGTAGTATAGGAGAATGCTTGCACATGGATACGGTAGGGACACTCCTTTGTACGGTAAGATCATCTTCAATGGGTGAGTCTTAAACATTTAAGACCCGGTACCTATTAAGTACTTCATTGGGGAAAAATTTTCGGGGTCATATAAGATTCGGGTCTCACTTAAGACCCCCAATCCCCACACTTTTTAAATATTAAAAAATTGAAATGTAATGAGATAAAGTTATTGATAGTTGATTAGTGGGTCTCATTTAAGAAATTTATGTGAGATGCTGGGTTGGAGGGATTGAGTGCTTATTAGGTACTACTATTAAAAAATTATAAAGACTTAATTGCAGTTTTGTCCCCTAAGTATCATGAACTTGCGATTTGGGCCCCTTATAAAAAACAATAACAAATAAACCCTCTAAGTTTATCTCCTTTTGCACTTTTGGTCCTGGTCCAATTTTGTCCCAAACAACGCACACGTGGCACCTCACTAAAGTGAGTAAGATGCCATGTGTGCAATTTTTATTTTTATTTTAAAAAAAATATAAATGCCACGCGTGTATTAGTAAATTTAAAAAAAAAATGAAAGAATGAAGCACGCGAGCTTTCTCTTCTTCTCCAATCTCCCTCACCTCCTCTCTCAGCTCCCCCACTGCACCCCCACTACCTCCCTCCAACAACCACCACCACTGCACGCGTTTCCTTCAACTGCTTCTTTCTTTCTCATCACTTTATACGATCTCTCCCTCCTATGACTCTCGTTTCCTCGTCGAGTATGGCAACCTTTCCATCCACAACTTCCAATCAGATTCAAATTTTCCTTGACTCGTTGAACCAACTCAACTTTGACGTTGTTCTTCAATAACTCTCTCAGGTAATCATTTAACCTTTTTTTAATGGGTTTGTGTTCGAGTTTTAGAAATTGTGATTGTTCTGTTTTTGATCGATGAAACTTATTCATTTTTCAATGTGGGGTTTCAGAAAAATGTTATTTTAGGTTAAATTCGTTTCTGGGTCGGTGTCAAAATGCTTGTGTGACAGAGACTGTATTTGGGGTTTCAGAAAAATTGTGATTGGTCTTCTATTCTGTTAGAGATGGGCAAGTTTAGCGAAAAATTCAAAACCAAAGTATGATTTTGCTTTCAAACTTTTGTTAAGTTTTTATTGTTGTTTGTTTTAATTTTCTAATTTTTGTTTATTTTTGGTTTGTTTAAAGGTTGATGTTGCTCTATGATCATGTTGTTGAAGCATAGGCGGCAACAAAAGTAGTTGGGAGAGGAGATGAGGGAGATTGGAGAAGAAGAGGAAGCTCACATATGCTTCACTCTTTCATATTTTTTTTTTAATTTTACAAATACACGTGTGACATTTATATTTATTTTTTAAATAAAAATTGCACATGTGGCATCCTACTCACTTAAGTGAGATGCCACGTGTACTGGCTGGGTCAAAATTGGACCAGAGAGCCAAAAGTGCAAAAGGGAGGAAACTTAGGGGGCTAATTTGTTATTGTTTTTTATAGGGGGTCAAAATCACAAATTCGTGATACTTAGGGGGCCAAAACTACAATTAAGCCAATTATAAATAAATGATGTGTATACGTAGGACCCATTTAAGTACAAAAAATGAGTGTCTATTATGAATGTTCTAAAGTGTCTAACTTTAAGTAGGAAATAAGAAAAAGACAAAACATATTGATCCACTTAAAATCCATTCCCCAAAAGGCTCTATAAATTGGTTTACATTTCTCATATCTTCTAAACAATCCTTTAGACAAATAAATTCTTCTTACATGAAAGAAATGAACATATACACCCTCGCTTAAGAGAAATATAAACTGAATTATTTCAAAGATCATAACTATAACAATGATTCTGTAAAAAAAAAACTATAACTATGTTATGACAAAAAAATTATGAGTTATAGGCTTCGAAGTAAAATGATTCTATTTCAACGTAAGTGCTAAAGATATTAAAATTCTTTAGTGATATGTCTAAATTGCAGGCCATGGTGATATACGTATAAAATTAAGAGAGAGGAAGACAATTTAATTTTAATATTCCTTAGTTTCTTAATTCATTTTTTTACCAACATCTGAGAATCCAAATCCATAAGTGAAAGGTCCCAGAATTACAAAAAAAAAAAAAGATACAATTATTAGATGCCAACAAAAAATTTAAATGGCAACCTATGAAATACTCTAGCATAAGGTATATTGCATATATTTTTTGCTAGTGCAAGAATTCATTCTTCCCTGTATGGCGCTTGTGTAATATCTTGGGTTTCATACTCATATAACCTTTTTGCAGTATAACCTTTTGGCATTCGTTGTCAATACACTTACAAATAAAGGGATGGAAGTTGAAAATTTGTGGACAATCACCATCGTCTTCACATCCTTTTTTTTTTGTTGTAATGAAAAAGAGAATAAAACAATGTTAATAAAATGAGATAAAAAGATTGTGTATGAACTACAACAAAATTAAGCAAAATTAAAAAGAGTGAAAAAATGGCTTACCGTCAACTTCCTTTGCAACAAGAAACAAGGAAAGAAATAAAATCATAGCATAAAAAAACTTTAGAGTTTTAGCCATATTTTTTTGGCCAAATACCATTTTTGGTCCTTTAAGTTTGACAAGAATACCGGATTAGTCCTTTAAGTTTTTTAAGTTTCAAATAGGTCCTTTAAGTTGTTAATTTAATGCACTTATTTGAAGTTTTTTAAGTTTTTAAGTTTCAAATAGGTCCTTAAAAGGGTAACGGTGTAATAAATTAACAACTTAAATGACCTATTTGAAACTTAAGAACTTAAAGGACTAATCCGGTATTTTTGTCAAACTTAAAGGACAAAAAGAGGTATTTGGCCTATTTTTTTTTCTTCTCTTTGCATTTAACAAATGAAATAGGATTTGATCATTTTATAGTGTATAAATCTCATGCAATGCTAAAATTAATTTAATATTTTTATAGCTTAAGTAGATCAAAGTGTTATGTTTGTCTCTTTAGCATATTTAATAGATGTCTCTTAAGTAGATCAATGTATTGTATTTGTCCTTTTAACGCACTTAGTAAGGTAGCATAAAAAGCTTGCTAATCCTTAGTAATCATTTTGTATTTTAATGGATCTAACTTTAATATATCATCTTTAATCATAAATGCACCTAGTAACTTGCATAATATTGAGGCAAAAATATTTTTAAAAGGAAACTTATCAAGAAATTAAGAATAATATTTCCTTAAAAAAAAGAATAATATTAAAATTAATCAAACAAATTGGTTAGATCATCCCCACATATTCATATCATTAATGTTATTAAAACAAGATAAAGGTTGTGTTGGGATGGCAATGGGTACCCTACGGGTACTACGATGTCCTTCCCCATACTCGTGTTTGTAAAAAATACTCATACTCGAGCTTGTACCCTTGTGGGCAATAACTTTAGTGCCCTTCTCAATACCTTATGGATACCTAAGTGTCCATACCCGCATCCATTACCCGCACTTTAACTATGAAAGACAATAAAAATATCACAATTGAAATAAAACTATGGTTAAAACTTTTTCATAAAATAGTATGAATCATAGTATTTAGCTGAATAAAAAACCTTCAAAATATCCCTAAAAAATTGTACACGAGCAGAAGGGAGCGGTTATTGTATTAAGTAGTTTTTAGGTTTAGATTTATGCTTAAATAGCTAAATAAATTAATTAATTATACACCAAAAATAAATAAATTATTTATCATATTGTATAAATATGTATATGCGGGTAAGCGGGTTGCGGGGCTGAGCAGTATAGTACTCTTACCCGTGTCCATACCCATTTAAATTTGTGGGTCATTACCCAGACTCAAGTCCGGACCCACGAAAGCGGGGTTTTACCCTACCCATTGCGGGTACCCATCCCTAGTTGTGTACGAACTACAAAGTGATGAGCAATTTTTTGGATTTTTTTTGCGACTATATTTTGGATTTTTTTAACAGTTATGAGCAAATATTCCCTCTAAAATTTTATACTTATGTGCAAAATGCCTCATGAAATGGATAATTATCAAGCAAATTGGTCGCTGTGAAAATAATTTTTCCTTGTGCTCTCTTGGGGGATTTGTCTTATATATATATATACACATACATATTTGCTATTAAAAAAACTCATGCAATTGAGGTGGTTATTGGATAGAAGATGAATTCATTTTTCATGTTTTTCGTATCTATCACTTCGTACATAGCTAGTATAAGACTCTCTGCAAATACCTCATATTACGTGACATGATATGTGATACCACGTGAAAGTGTCATGTCATATTGATTAACGGAAAAACTAACTGAACATAAAAGATAGTAACACAACAAAGCAAATTTTCAGAAGGGTTTTGCCTTTTTTTCGAATTTTGAATGATATTTACAAAATATCAAAATTTCAAGAGGATATTTGACTAATAGTATGTATAATGTGAATGTTAATGAGAATCACGTGAGAGGAGAAAATTCAGAGCATCACGGCAGAAGCAAAGGAAGAAGTCCAAATAACAACAGAAAAGAAAGTTTGGATTATGAAATCACTGTCTTTCTGCTCTGCCCCTCCTCCTGATGGCTACTCTTCTTTTTCTAGTCTAGCTGTTCTGTTTTGTGTTGTGGCCCTCTGCACCCTTTGTGCTGTGCCTCCCACTCTGCCATCATGTTTGGCTATTGCAATTGTTAAATTTAAATACTCTTTCATTTCACTATTCTCATGCCATGCAATTTCATGCCTATAATTGGGTCTATATTATTAGTATCCTAGTGCATTCCCTTATTTTGTTACACTCTCTCCCCTCATAAATAACTTTACTTTATAGGCCTTTAACTCAATTTAATCCAAGTCTTCTTCATGCTCTATTTAGTTCGTCACCCCCCCTCCCCCCTAACACAAACACAGCCTGTGATGAAATGTCAAAATCTAAGCTTGCATGTCAAGTCACTATCACATTAGATTCTCTCTCTTTCTCTCAATTTATCAAGAGGCTGTTTCTTTTTGTTCTTTCTTTAATGAGGAGAGAGGGATATGAAATGCTGAGACATTTGTAGTGACTTGACTTTGTTTTGTTTGATCTCACTAGCTAGCTTCCAAAATTTTCCAATATTAATTTGTTACAAAATATTGTTGCAATAAAAAACTAATTAGATGATGATGTGAGAGGAATCCCAAAAAGGGTATATTGAAATTTGAAAGTTTGAAATCTAAGGTAAATCCACAAAACTAACTGCATCCTAAGGAACCACCCTGTACACAAGTTTCCTCAAAGAGTGAAAATGATAACAAAATTTGTTCTTGGAAGTTGAGGGTTGAAAGCTGTAGCTAGGATTTTGAAATTCATAGGTAGATATATAGATCTTACTCAAAAGTTAGCTTGGTTTGTTGCTCAAAAAATAATGCATGCCCTTGCCTTGTCGTAAAATCGGATACATACAATACAAGACAACAATGTGTTTTTCAAATGCTTCCATTATGGTAATGTAATGTATTTAGTTTTCGATTAAAAGTCATGCTAACAAATACCTAAAGATATTTGTTAAAAAAACAAAAAGTTGATTTTTTTTAACTTAAAAAATAGTTGAATACAATCTTTTTAAAAGAATGATGCTATATCGGTTTTCTTAACCGGTTCTTATGAAACATAGTTAACATTTCTCTTAGATTAATTACTCATTTGTTCTTAAATTTGTGAAGCAGTGTCGTTACAACATTCCTAATATATCCGGATTAACTAGCTAAAAATTTATTCGAAGACAATATTTAATAATATTTAATAATCGGAAGACCAAACTTTCAAAAAGAAGAATCTTTTTATTATTCTAATATATTTAAGGATTATAAAGACAATGCTTTAAGCATTTGATTAGGATTAAAATGAATAGTTACCCTCTTATTTAATGTATTGACTTGTATTTTCACCAGCTTGTTAGTGGAATAAGACCTATGAAAAAATGTTTCTTTTTACGGTATTGTAGGTATTTAAAAGCAAGCATCAAAACTGACATGGCAGGAATGTGATGAAAAAGAAAGGCAACCCCACAAAGCATTTTATTAGACATGTACACAAGGCATGATAGGATAGGCTGAGGCATGTAGTTGGGGAACCCTTCTGACCCAATGGATATAACATATCGGCATAACCCTCACCACTAATATGCATTCTTAAAAAGTTTTATCTTTATTTAATTTTGCGATACGACATCTAAAATATTAATTTTGCACCACTAATTGATGTATATTTGTACTATTGAACTACTCTTAATTTAATTATTAATTATTGGCGAAAAGACGGACACGTGACGACCGTATTTTCGCTATTTTTATTACGTTAAAATGTGTAAATTATGAACAGTATTTTATATGAAATTTTAATTTTAATTAAAATTGTAAGTATAAATATTTGTGACTTTCCAATTGTAACAAACCCAAAAAAACCATGTTTAAATTTTTAAATAACAACAATAATTTAAAAAATATAATATAATTTTTTTAATAAATAAATCCTTATCTTTTTTAATACCATCAACATTATAATATTAATATAAGAAAATTTGTTTAAGAGTATAATTGAAATTATAAAAAATTCAGTTCAAAATCTCTATCATCTTCATATATAATATTGATAATATTGTTCATATTGTAGTGGGATATTTCTTATTTTAATGAGATTTAATTTTTTAATTAAAATTTAAAATAATATTATTAAAGGATAAAATAGTAAATAAAATTGTTTAAATGAACGGTAAAATAGATAGGCTTAATTACACTTTTGGTCCTCGTATTTTCACCAACTCACGAAATTGATCATGTCATTTTAAAACCGAACTAAATTGCCACTATACTACCATTATTTTTGCAATTTTGGTCCTTTCCCCCATTTTGCCCTCCAAAAACGCTGATATGGCAAAGGAACACCTATGTGGCAGTGTCAACTTGAAAAATGACATTAACATGTCATAAAAACAAAATTTTTAATTCAAGAAAACAATTAAACATTTTAGAAATTAAAACAAAAATAGTTAAACAGAAGCAACATACATCTCTTCTTTGTGGTGCACAACTGTTACTAGACACAGTATATGACTGTGACATTTTCGAATTTGACAGAAGAAGAAGAACAAAATCGAATTGAACGAAAATGGCGCAAATTGAATGAACTGAAGAAGAAAACGAAAAGGAAGAAGATGGAATTGAGCGAAAATAAAGAAAAACGAAGAGAATAGGATTGAATTGAATCTCGATTGATTGGAAAGAGATTTGGGAATTAGGATTTTTATCTTTCTCTCAATTTGTTTTTGTTTTAATTTCTAAAATGTTTAATTTTTTTCTTAAATTAAAAATGTTGTTTTTATGCATGTTAATGTCATTTTCCAAGTTGGCACTGCCACATAGGTGTTCCTTAGCCATATAAGCGTTTTTCGAGGGCAAAATGGGGGAAAGGACCAAAATTGCAAAAATAATGGTAGTATAGTGGCAATTTAGTTCGATTTTAAATTGAGAGGACCAGTTTCTTGAGTTGGTGAAAATACGAGGACCAAAAGTGTAATTAAGTCAAATAGATAATGAAAAAATCAGTCTAAACTCATGTATTTTAAACCTATTTTCTTTATATATGATAAAGATTTACAATTGTTCCTTTTTAATACAAAAATATAACAATATATTTTAAGGATACAGTTCAAAAACAACAATTGATTGTATCTTTGAATTTCTAAAACACTTTTATTTTTTATAGGGAGAATTTCTAAAACACTTAAAACTTTTGGTATGCACGATAGAATGAAAAACTTATCATGATAAGATAGAAGAGTGACATGATACCAACAAAAAAAAGACATCAAAAACCCTATCCGTTGCCACCTTTCTTCTTATTATTTGTAGAAGAGGGGTGAGTTAAGGTCAATTTTGATCTAAAATCACTCATCCGTATTGCATTTCATTCTTTTTTAGTTAAATAAGTGATTTCCATGTAGTTTTAGTTTTTTTTTCCGTTTGTTTTTGTGATTTCATCGTCCTTGCACGACTCTGTTAGTTTTAATTTCACGTCTTTGTGCGGTGTGTTTTTTATTTCTTATCTTAGTGCGGTGTTTATTTGATTCAGGTTGAAAGATTAGTTTTGAGCAAGTGCAGATCCAATCAATGACTTTGGCGTCGTCAACGTTGCAGATCTGAAGACAAGAGTAACCTGAAGACTTGAATATAATCATATTTGAAGGCATAGATACTCTGTCGTTTTATGCTATTAACATGGATGTTATGAGTTTGTTTGCATATTCATATTTTTTGTTTTTAACGACTTTGAATTTGTATTGTATCAATGTACTATATCAATTTGAATGAATGAATAACGTTTATTTTTGTGAAAAAAAAACATCAAATGTTTGATTTACACATAATATACTTTAATTATAGGTCATTGATAAGTGCCAGAAATTAGTTAAAATGCATATTTAATTTAAGCACTTTAGTTGCTTGTTTTGCAAGTTATCATAGGAAAAGCTCAGAATTATTGATCGAATGCCAAAATATTGATCCTATGTCTCACCCCATCCATTTGTGCAGGAAATAACAAGCTAGGACATGAAATTGAGCAAAGAAACATGAAGAAAGGTTAAGGCTTGCTCGCTACAACGGAGGATTGGTCGCTATAGCGCGCCTAGGCAGGGAGAAATCAAACTTTCGTCGTTTCAGCGAGGAAACTGGTCACTATAGCGACCAAAGGCGGTTTGAACCCCGTTTGGCTGACATGGAGCAAACCCAATGGCCAAGAAAGCTTTGATCGCTACAGCGACTAGACCCGTCGCTACAGCGAGCAAGGAAAAAACCAGATTATATTTATAGCCATTCAGCACAGAGTTGAGAATTAATAAGAGATTGTATTATTACAGTTTAGTAATATTTTAGGTTATAGTTTTAGACATAAAATAGGATTAAAAGAGGTGATCTTCATGGAGCAAGAGTGAAGGGAGTGTGGATTAACTAAGATTCATTGGGAAATCAAGACTTAGCTTTGGATCTTCATCTTTCTTTCCACTTTTGTATTGTTGTCATGACAGTGACCAACTAACCTTCCCTTGTTGGGATTAGAGGTACTCAATATAGCTTAGATGTAATCTTTTGATCTTGCAAATATATGACTCTAGTAACTTATGTGGTAATTGAAGTTATTCTTGCTTTTCATTCTTATGCTTGATTTAATTGTTATTGACAAATACTTTTGAATCTAGGTTTAGAATAATCTTCTATCAAAATAAGAAATTCTAGACATGGAATTGGGTTTTGATAATCACATAAAGTGTCGGAACGTAAATCTTTCGGATCATGTAATAGATTGGGAAATCGTCGATTAAACGATACGATCGATCTCACGACGTCATTTGGACACGAATGATGTTGTCGAGTGATACGTGATGATTTCGCTAAAAAGCTAGAATCTATATGCATGATCATTAGAATATATTCGAGGCTAGATTGAAGAACTCCGATCTCAACGCTTTTATTCTCTATTACTTGTCGTCTTTATTATCGCTTTTAAATTCCAATAGTTTATAACAAACAACTTTTAAACCCGAACTCAAAATGATAACAATTGTTGAATGACTTACGGTATCGCACTAGTCCCTGTGGAGACGATATAAAAAATACTTACTTTTGACTCAACATCAGTCATGGTAATATATCGTAAATAAATGATATTCATTCATTCAAATTGATAGAGTACATTGATACAATACAAATTCAAATTATGGTAAAATATATTATATTAAAATTATTAAGTTGCCCTTGTGGAACAAAAACTAACGATATTCATTTATTCAAATTGATAGATTACATTGATAATGATATTGATAAAGTCTTTAGTGTCTTAATCATGTGTTTCATATATATTTAATTATGATATGGTAAAATATATTATATTAAAATTATTAAGTTATCCTTGTGGAACAAAAACATTTTTTTTGAAATTACATTTTTTAATATTTTAATGAAATTATATTTTTTAATATTTTAACGTTAGTAACTTAACAAAAATACTAAAAAACATTAAAAGTAATTAAATAGTTTAGTCTATGTTTGATATCGCGGTGGGGTGATTTTGGTTTACCAGCGTGATACCAAATATATGTGTAACGTATGACATTTATAATTGATTTTAACCTTAAATTTATTGTTAAACTCATTTTCACATAAATACATCTAAGCACAAATAAATACATCCAAACATAAATCAATTTAAATTTGACTCATTTTTTTCCAAAATTAATTTTATAAAATTAATTCATTAAAAATGAAGATATGGTAATATAGTGATAATGACTTATGACATTTGAGTCCGTTCCTCTGAAAGTCTACTCGATTCTTCTCGTTGTCAATTTTGGTGGACAAATTTGACTTATTAAAAAAATAGATATCCAAAATTAATTTTACAAAATTTACTTGTTTCCTGTCGATTTTATTGCGATAAAAATCCTTTAGTGATATGCTTCAAAGAAAAATGATTTTATTTCAACTTAAATATTAAAGATATTCTAATTATAATTAAAATCATTTAGTAATATACTTTAATTATAGGTCATGGTGATATATCGTAAATAAAGAGAGAAGAAGACAATTTAATTATAATCGTCCCTAGTGTCTTAATTCAGTTTAAAAAAAACGGGAAAGAGAAATCATTATTCACAACGGTGGCACTAATGGTCATGGTCACCTATGAGATTTGAATCAGGTCTCTTGAGGTTGAAAAATCAAACTCTTACCAATAAGCTGACATCTTTGACGATAAAGTCGTAATAATAAGGTCCGCAAAATAACAAAATAAAAAAAATTAAAAAAAATACAATCACAGGGTACCATCACAAAAATTAAATGGTAATTCAGGGAATATTCTAGCCTAAGGTATAATACTTGGATTTTTTACTAGTGCAAGAACTCATTCTTTTGTGCATGACATTTGTGTACTCTCTTGGATATGATACTCATCCATTAAATGGATTAAATATAACAATTTCGCATCGATTGTTACTGCAAACACATCCCTATAAAACTTGTGCAAAACTTGTTGACAATCAACATCAGTTCTACACTTAGGAAGATTTGCTGCAATGAAAAAAAAGAGTGAAAGAAATTATGTTACTAAAATGAGATATAAGATTGTGTACGAACTATACAGTAAACAAGGAAATTTGAAACAATGAAAATACAACTTACCCCTAACCTCCTTTACAATAAGAAACAGGGAAAGAAATAAAAGCATAGCATAAAAAAACTTGATAATGCTAAAATATATTAGATTTTTTAACACTTGAGTAGATTAGAGTGTTGAGTTTGTCCCGTTTGCACACATAGTAAGTGTCTCTTAAGTAGATTAGTGGGTTGTGTTTGTCCTTTTTGCACATTTGGACATAATTTTTCGTTATTCCAGTTTTGCTTTTAAGAATGTTAGGATATTGTTGGTAAAAGATAAACATAGTTTTTTAAAGGAGATAAACAAGTTTGTTACTATTTAAAAGTCACAAACATTTATATATATAGTTTTAATCAAAATTAAAATTTCATAAAAAAATGCTTATAATTGACATGTGTTAGTGCAGTAAAAAAATAGACATTTTAAATTATTATTAAAAGTCACAAACACCCTTTAGTAAAAGTAATTCCAATTTCCAGGGACAACACTCATACTTGTCTGCTTTCTGCTAAATCCCGAACAAAATGGCTACAACAATTTGTCAAAGGTTGTTAGACTCACGAGTGTACATAAACTCAAAAAATGTTTGTAGACTCGACTTGTAAACTCGACTCGTAGACTTGTATGAGTCTATGGAAAATTAAAATTTATTTTAAAAAAAATATGTAAGTGACACATATATTTATAGTAGAACACAAATTAACATAAAAATTAAAACTTCAAACTCAATAACAACCTTTTAGCAAAAAAAAAAACATATATTAGAGCAAGCAAAGTAGAAAAATAACTAGATAAGGTCATAGTTCCTTCCTAACGGACTACTATATATACCAAAAAAATTATAAAACATATATGCTAATGACTTCAAACATCCAAAACCCATGTGAAATCATGGTCATCATCAAAATCACCACCATCGTCACCATCATCTTCACCAGAGCATCCTGACTATCATCATCGAACTCAATCCCAGATAAAACACCTTATTCATCATTAACCGTAACCTAACTTGGATTATTTTAACCTCCACCTAATACAACATTGCATCCACCACCACTTTGCACTTCATTAATAGCAACAACAGTTTCCACAAAATTTCAATACACAACAAGGGAATGTCGTCAATGAAGGAAGAAGAAAATGTTGTCGGCGAAGGTGAGTATGACTTGAATTCTTCTATATATCTTTGGTGAGAGTGAAAATTTTGTTTCTAAATTGAGAGTGAGATCGAAAAAGAAAAGAGGATTTTAGATTTTTTTTTTCTATCAAATATTGTTTAGTTTGAGCTTTTTTTCAATAAAAATTGTTTTTTTTTTTTTAAAAAAAACTCATGGACTCATAAGCTCGTCATAGACTCACGAATCTTTGCAAGTTTGTACGAGTCTACTCGAGTCTACCACAAAAACGATTTTATGCGCGATTTCACTGATTTTTGCCTTCTAGACTCGTAAACTCGTATAAGTCTACTCGCAAGTTTGACAACCATGGTTTTGTCTAATTCTTTTTTTTAACTCAACATTATTTGCTAAAAAAAGAAGATTATGCTTCGTGAAATTCACAGATTCTCTTTTTGTTGTGTATAGAAACACTCAAGAGTTGTACAAAAAAAAAACACTCATTATTTATACTTTTAAAAAGAAAACACTCATTATTGATATGTTCCGAGTTCAAATACCCTCAATTACTTGAGAGTTCATTTTAAAGAGGAACAAAGAGAAAAAAAAATTAATGACTAAAATATTAAATACATAAAAATAAAAATTTGTTAGTCTAGATCGGTTGACAAATGATTTTAGAATTAGGCGAATTCCTCTAAGACGATCAAAGGTTAAGCTAGATCAAGTCAAATATGGTGTACCATGTATCCCCAACTCACACGTTACCGGTATAAATAGGCAATAACTGAGGAAAGATAAATTTTAGAGGCCAAATCGTTTTCGTCAATAGGACTAGTGTTTTCCTATATACTAGACTAGTAAATTTTTTTCAATACACGCACAATCATCAAAACAAGCTTTTTTATGCATTTTATTCATTTATCATTATGCTTTAATTTATATTTTATGCATTTCTTAGTTCAGTAGATCAAAAAATATCTAAACATTGTCATTGAACTTTTGGAGTGGTAAGAAACTCATAACCAAAGGACAAGGTTACATCCTTCGTGTAATCGTTTGAAGAAAATGAAATCAAATTCTGCAATGCTAAAAACAATTAAGTAGATCAAAGTGTTGCATTTGTCTCTTTAACACATAACAATGTGTTGTGTTTACCCTTTTAGCACACTTAGAAAAGGGGTCATATAAATAACTTGCTAGCCATTAGAATTCGTTTTGTATATTAGTGCGTGTAACTTTAACTTATATTTACTATTTGTCAATAAGGGATGCCTAACTTTAACTAATATTTATTAGGTCAAATATCATATGTGGTTCTTTAAGTTAGATGATTATAACAAGTCAGTCTTTTAAGTTTTTTTTATACAAATTGATCATTTAAGTCATAAAAACCCGCACCATTATCATATTTCCATCAAACTTAGTTAAAAAGTGTTTGCGTGGACGTTTAATGTTAAGTTGGTATGTTCAAATTCTCCGCTCTCAAAACTATGGTTTATAGGTGTGTTATTTAGTTTTGATTTGAAACAAAATTAATCGATTGCTTGAATTATAACATTATTGATGAAATACATATCTATAAAACTAGGCTTGAATTCAAAAGCAAGAAAAAAAATATGCATAATTAATCATGGTTTATGTCATAAACGCTTTTTGACCTACCATCTCAATGTTAAATGGTTTGTAAATACTTTTTAATGCAGTTAGCTGAGAAAATTGTGACAATGTAAATATTTTATGACTTAAAGACCAATTGGTAACAAAAAAAATATAAAGGGCCAACTAGTAATAAAAAAAACCTAAAGGATTAACTTGTTATAAACTTCTAACTTAAAGGACCTTTAGTGTGAATGGATTCTCTCATATATTAGGGTCCTTTTAAATCTTTACCATTCATTTAAAAGGAGGAAGAAAGATTGTTTAAAAAAAATGTGAGTTTTAATGGTGTAGATCATGAGATACTCTCTAAGAAAACATGAGAGAGAAAAATTTAGAGATCTCATTCCCACTTTTAATACTAGCTAATTTAATAGTCATCGTAAGAAAGAATGGGCAGAAATGCCGAACTCCCACAACTTAACAGACAAATATTTAAATTCTAGTTAAAGAGGAAGAGGATTCATTATTCACTGTTTGAGACGTCTCTAATAAATTACCTTATGTTGAGAAATTATGTAAATGGTAATAAGGGCGTTGTTAAGAAATTCATAATATAAAACATTGTCTAGAAAATATAAGTATAATAGATGTAAATGTTATAACGTCATGATTTTTATATAAAAGTAACCATGTTTTATTACTTAAACAAAAATGTTAAGACATTTGTTAGGTCATAACACTAAAATACTTAATTTTATTTTATACTTATGTTACATAGGCACATACCAATCATTTATAATTTTTAAATTATAGTATTTAAGAAAAACCTTATACCGCCAACCCAACACCTTTTAAAAATTTATTTAACAAGTTCCACTAATAATTACACACCCTATCACAATATATATATATTTGGTCAACAAAAGTTAATGTATAAGCAAAAATTGGTCAACAAAAGTTAATGTATTTGGTTCAAAATTTGTACTAAATACATCAACTTATGTTGACTCATTTATGCTTATATTTTGGGACGGAGTAGTATATATTTTAATCTTTGTACCAAAAAAAATATATTATATTTTAATCTTAAAAAGTTGTATGACCTAGGGAGAAAGATTACTTGAACTACTAGTCTTGACAAGTTTTTTTTTTTCTAAGATGAGGTAGCTATTAAGTACTAAAATAATTGAAACTAAGTTACCTCATGGGAACGGTCATAGTATTTTCTTTATGTAAAAGAAAACGGAAGATATCATTCTTATATTGAATTTCATTCAAATAAAACATTCTAGTTGAGGTGTTATTCAAATCTATATATGTTTGATATTAGGATGGTATGTTAAAATCGTGATGATTCAGCGTGATTTTGACATAATCGCCTTGATGTCAATCACATACTTAATGGATAAGTACCAAATAGGAAAAAAATGTGCAACCAAATATGTGCATGAAGGTGGTTATTATATTGATGACAAATCTTTTGCAATATATTAAACAAAACCATTAATAACTGCTATCTTTTTCTAAACGATGCATCCAAATAAGCGCTTGAAAATGATTATGGCATTGATGATATAATTTTTGCAGTATCTTATTTACTGGCATGTGTTAATGCAAAGTATCATAGCCGCATAATTCCGCAATCACGTTTGCTGTAGTTAACAGTACATCTTATCTTATCTAATCTAACTCATCAAATCGAGATTTTTTTTTTCTGATCCTAAACTTAAAAAAAATTCCAAATCTGACCCCCTATGAGAAATATTTACGCAAATGACCCACTTTCAGTTTTTTTTTACGTGTCACGCTGTAGTACATTACCGCCAAATGGAATGGCGGTATTGGCAGAATGCGGAAGAAAGCGACACGTGTACATGGAATTCTGAAAATTGAGAAAAAAATGTCAATTTTGCTAATATTCAGTTTCATCTAGAATCCAATTAAAATTATCAAATCTCTTATATTTATTTTTTTTATAAGATTTATATTAAAAACAAAAATAAAAAATTGGATGGTTTATGTTGCACACCTATTAAAAAAGGGAGAGAAAAAAAAACCCAATTGAGGGAGTGTGTGAAACTATTTTTAATTATAGTCTATATACTAGTGGATGAGAAAAACATGCAACATGTCTTCACTAGTGTAGTGGCAAAGGAGTGTGCCTGCTGGCTTTATGCGCGCGGTTCAATATTGCATCGTTTAGAAAAATTAACTTTTTTTCTCATCCCGCTGTTGACCGCCGCTCGCTGCCTCCCTGCTCGTCGTGCGCCGTCCATCTCGCCGTCTCCGTCCTCCTGTCGTGGTTGTTTACTGCATAAAAATTACTGCTTATTGATATTTAAAAATAACTCCTTTCATTCTAATGTCTCAAATTTTTTATGTCAAGATGATTATGTCTAACACATTGAATGAATTTTTGAGATACTACAGAATATAACCCAGAAATTCATAACCATTTTAATACCCTTTTAACTTCCTTGTTCATTCTTGTCAATGCCAATACCCTTTTTTATTTCATACGCCTGTTTGTATTTCTTGTGTGTACTGATAACACACAAAATACATTGTCTAAGTAACTTAATTTTTTATTTGTTTTAGGGTCATTTGTCGTGTTTTGCATGATATATGCTGATATTTTGATGTGTTTCAGGAACCTAGGGTGTAAAAAGCAAAAATGAAAAAAAACGGTGAAAAAGGAAAAAAAAAGGCTAAAAAAGTCAACAAGTCAAATGAGAAGTCAACACATATAGAAGAATTTCTCCCCACTTTCAGAAACAGTTATCTCCACTTCCTGATGAATTTTTGCCTATAAATAGACTTTAAGAATCAGTTTTCAGAAAGAAGCTTTTTAGAGAGAAATACAGCTAGAAACAATTTATTTTTCACTTTTAAGTGCCTATTGTAGTTTTAAGCGTCCAACTGTAAAACTTTCTAGCCACCGCAATATATTGGTTTCATAATTTTTATGCAATTTTCCATTCCTGTTGGTGTCATATACGCCATCGAAATCAATTATTGGTTCTTGTTTCCATTATTGCTTTTTCTTTCAAATTAAAGTTGTCGTACCCTTATTTCATATCGCTGTGCCTGTTTTATTTTAATTTCAATACTAAATCATTTTGCTACTATTGGAGTCGTAGCCTTCAATTCATATTGCTCCTTTTATTAGCATGTTTAATTCATACTGCTCCTTTGAATTCAAGACCATCGCTATGTTATGTGTTGGATTCCAATTCATTCAATTTCATTTTGCTGCTACTTTGCCGTGGTTTTTGAATTTGTTCACTGCTGCCATGCCATTTAATTCATGTTGCTGCTGCTAATTCCTCTACTGCCGCAACTGCTATTTTAATTCAAAGTGTCCATCATTAACAGGTTTGGTCCCTTTGTTATTTAATTGCTTTCTTTTTAGTATGAATTCTGCAGAAGTAAATTTAGTTTATAATTTAATCATGTCCGAGTAGTTTTAGTTGAGTCCAAAATGAGAGAACCGTCGTACCAACGGAAGTATGTAAATTGCACGTCTGGTTGATTATAACGGGAATTAATTTGTTGTTCTGAAAAGCGTTGAATCACTAATTTTAAATCACGACTGAACTTTTAATTTTTCGGGGAAAAAAGGAAAAAAGTTCGAAATTACCTTTAAGTGAGAGATTTTGGGTTCGGGAGTCGATTATGCAAGGGGAAGAAATTAGCACCCCTCACATCCGTTGTACTCAACGGGAACCTCTTAGTTGACTTAGGCTAGAATGTTTTCAAAGTTTTGCTTGCGTGCTTGAATATGTAAAAGGGAAATAGAAAAAAATATATAAAGGGGGAAAATAGAGTTTTTTTATTAAAAGGCTTGACAAGATATGAATCCTGCTCCTACGTATCTCCCGGTGCGATGGAGAATTCAAAGCGTACGTAGTTCTTTGGTAGAAAAAGTTTATGGATCCCTATCTTTATCTCTATCCACGGAGATACCTATCTATATGGATAGAAATCTATCTATGACTCGATCTAGTATATGTTGATTGATTTTATTTAAAAAAGATTTGATCGCGCCCGAGCGAAAAAGTTTTGCTTTAAAAATGCAAAAAAACAACATGGTCTACTATCATTATGTGGATAGCTTAATAAAGACCGATAAAAAGTTTTACCTACTACCGTTATGAGGGTAGCTTAAAAAAGGTAAAAACGATTTGATAAAAAAGACGGACTCGCACTCGGGCGTGAAAAAGGTTTGAAAACGCGCAAAGGCGTAAAAAGGTTTAAATGACAAAAAGACGGACTCGCACTAAGGCGATGGTATCCGTACAAAGGCGTAAAAGTTTGAATTGACCACGAGGGCCAAGAAAAGGTTTAAAATGGTCACGGGGACCGAAGAAAGGTTCAAATTGGTCGCGAGGGACCAATAAAAGCTTAAGCGCGTTGGACGCATTAAAAATGGAATGACGATTGCCCGAACAACGAGACATACGTCAAGCATTCGTGCAACCGGGGAATGGAGAGACATACATCAAACCATTCCTTTTTCATTCAAGTTTTTGTTTTGTTGAAACTCAAAGAAATCTCAAAGGAAACACAACACTTGGTTAAAAAACTTAAAGAAAAGTTGTTGAAAACCATGAACAAATTTGTTGTTCAAGTTTATTGAAAATCATGAACATAGCTTGTTGCTTAAGTTATTGGAACTCAAGAACAAGTGTTATTCAAGTTTGAAAGATGAACAAATTCATGAAAATATGCATAAGTTTGGAAGATGCACAAGTTCGGCACAAGTTTGACTTTGGTTTTAAAAAGTGAGCAAGTTCGGCTCAAGTTCATGTTTTGATTGAAAATCATGAACAAAGTTGTTGTTCAAGTTTTGTTTTGAAAATAATGAACTTAGCTTATTGCTCAAGCTTGATTTTGAAAGTTTAATGAACGTAACTTGTTTTGCAAGCTATCCAAAAAGTATAGCACAAACTTGTGAAATTTCCAAAGGCATGCAAAACTTTTGATATGGTTTGAACAAAAATGAGATTTAATCCTCTTAGGTTCTGAATCATTAGTTAGAACCTCAAAAAATTGGCTTTTGGAAGCCTGAACTCAGGTTCTGAGTTCTGCAACTTTCGCAAAGCAACCTGAACTTGGCTCTGCGAACCCAAGTTCTGTCATGGTCGCAGAGCGACCATGACTTTGCTCTGCGAAGTCTGCGAAAAATTGAACTCAGAAGCTGCTTCTGAACTTCTGTTCAGAAGCTGCTTCTGAGCAAGCTTCAGAACCTTGAGGGGATTAAAAAGCTTTGAAAATTTGGCAAGAAAAGGTTTAAACAACTCCAATTGGTGTTTTGCAACTTTGAGATTCCTTTGAAGTTTCAAAAGGGGTTTTTTGTACAAAATGAATTTAAACAAAATTAAAGATGCAAGTAGCAATGCAAAATGAAAGATAAAGACTTTAGAACACTTACAGAACTCCTAGCAATGCTTATTGTGCAAGAGATAGGAAGTGGCTTGAAGGATTGTGATTTTGCAAAGGTTGGAATGTTGGAGGTTATGGATAACAAATAACTCTAATGTTCCAATTGGTTTTGGCTATGTGTTGAACTCTATTCTTGCTCTAGAAATTCTGTAATTGGTGTGTATGTAATGGTTTTTCAAGTATGTAGAATGGTCTGTAATCCTTATGCAAGGCATTCCTTTTATAGGAAAAAAATGAAATCTATGCAATGATGAAAAAAATCTCTAGAACCAGCTGCTTGTGTGGGCTAAAACCAGGCTATCTTGCTTTGCATTTAATGCAAAAGTGAAGAGGGGACATTGCCTTGCAACTTTGGTCAAGACTTTGGCCAAAATCAGCCATTAATGAAGCTGATTTGGATAGCAATGATGATGAAAAATCTGAAAAACAGGGCAGCTTGCAATTGGGCTGTTCTTGGGATCAATCCTTGCAATCCTGAAGAGTCAAGCAAGAAAAACGTGCACTGTAATGTGCAGAGGTTGGGGGAAAACAAAAGGGAACATGTGGGCTGGTGTGAGGAAGGAGAAAGACAGCTGAAAACAGGGCAGCAAAACAGCTTTTGGGCAAGTGAAGTGCAGCTGTGTTTGACTGGTTTTGGTGGAGAAAACAGGAAGAAAAATGAGCAAGCAGCTGCCTGGCAAGCTCAGGGCCAGTAGCAGGTCAATTGGGAGGGATGAGGGCTGCCCAAGGGCAGCCAACTTGCTTGGCTTGGAAGAAAAACCTTCCTACCTTGGCTTTAATGGCACATGCCTCAATTCTTGCTTGTTGGATCCAATCAGCCACAATTGATAACAATAATGACAATAATAATGATAGGTGATAATAATAACAACTATAAAGAAAACAAAAGAAAGATATATCAAAGGAATTAAATTCTGCAAAAAATCGCAGAGTTCGCAGAGCGACCATGACTTTGCTCTGCGAACTCCCCTTTTCTTTTTTTGTATTTTCTTTAAAATAAAACAAATAAAAACCAATAATAATAGTAATAATGAAAATAACAAAGATGGTAATGATGATAATAATAAAGGTGATAACAATAATAATGATGGAAAAGATAATAATATTAGTAATTAAAAATAATGATAATAATAATAAATAATAATAATAATAAAGCATTGATAAAAAGATAATAATAATATTATTAATGAAAAAGACAATAACAATAGTATTAATAATAATAATGATAATGATAATATTAATAAAAATGATAGTAATGCTAATGGTGACAAATATTAATAAATAAAAATCCAACAATAAAGATGAAATAATAAAAGGTAATAAAAAATAATGATGAAATAATAAAAGATAAAACAAAGAAAAATATGAGTCAAAAAATGGGGTATGACAGATGCCCCTATTTAAGTTTCTTCGCCCCGGAGATTAAAAGTGAAATTTTGAAATTGACGGGTCGAAGAGACTTAAATACAGAGTACACCATTTTTTACTACATTTTTCTTGAATTGAAAATGCTATGAATGTATGCATGCAAATGCTGTGAATGCTCGTAATGCAAGTATGAATGCAAAGACGGCAAAGATGACCTGACTGGGGATAAAAGAAACAAAGAGATACCCGGGTTCGTTAAAGAAACGGGATCCGACTCTACTGGGGTACCATGGTTCCACTGGGGAAAGGGTGGTCTACTACCAGAATGATAGCTTAATAAAGACAACAGACCAAGGTTACTTTGGTGGTTTCACCGGGGATTCCATTTTACCTACTACCGTTGTGATGGTAGCTTAATGAATGTAAAATGTAAAAGAGGAGACCAAGTCTATTATTCACTGGGGAAATTATTTTACCTACTACCGTCGTGATGGTAGCTTAATGAAGGTAAAATATAAGAAGAACAGACAGGGTTTGTGACATTGCTGGGGATATAAGGATCATTTTGAAAATTGATCGATATCCAGCCTCAGGGATGAAAGAAAAATGCATGGGGTATACTTTGTTCGGAAAATTCCGTTTGAAAACATTCTACCTACTACCGTTGTGATGGTAGCTTAAAGAAGGTAAAATGTAAATGTCAGCTGTTCGGGTTAATGCCGAACTACCACTGATGACAAGAAAACAAAGATAAATGTCAGCTGTTAGGGTTAAATTCCGAACTGCCACTGACGACAAGAAAACAACGGTAAATGTCAGCTGTTCGTGTTAAATTCCGAACTACCACTGACGAAGAAAACAAAGGTAAATGTCAGCTGTTCGGGTTAAATTCCGAACTACCACTGAAGATAAGAAACAAAGGTAAATGTCAGCTGTTCGGGTTAAATTCCGAACTACCACTGGCGAAGAAAACAAAGGTAAATGTCAGCTGTTCGGGTTAAATTCCGAACTACCACTGGCGACAAGAAAACAAAGGTAAGTGTCAGCTGTTCGGGTTAAATTCCGAACTACCACTGAGGATAAGAAACAAAGGTAAATGTCAGCTGTTCGGGTTAAATTCCGAACTGCCACTGACGACAAGAAAACAACGGTAAATGTCAGCTGTTCGGGTTAAATTTCGAACTACCACTGAGGATAAGAAACAAAGGTAAATGTCAGCTGTTCGGGTTAAATTCCGAACTACCACTGAAGATGAGAAACAAAGGTAAATGTCAACTGTTCGGGTTAAATTCCGAACTACCACTGACGACAAGAAAACAAAGGTAAATGTCAGCTGTTCGGGTTAAATTCCGAACTACCACTGAGGATAAGAAACAAAGGTAAATGTCAGCAGTTCGGGTTAAATTCCGAACTACCACTGAAGATAAGAAAAAAAGGTAAATGTCAGCTGTTCGGGTTAAATTCCGAACTACCACTGACGACAAGAAAACAAAGGTAAATGTCCGCTGTTCGGGTTAAATTCCGAACTACCACTGAAGATAAGAAACAAAGGTAAATGTCAGCTGTTCGGGTTAAATTCCGAACTACCACTGACGACAAGAAAACAAAGATAAATGTCAGCTGTTCGGGTTAAATTCCGAACTACCACTGATGGTAAGCCTTAGATAAAAATGCACAAGCTGTTCGTTAAAGAACTGTCACTTGGCGAAAAGGAGGTGACATCACTGGACCAGGCACACTGGGGATGACACTTGGGGTTAAGGAGGTTACGAATTGTTCATGATTGATTGGTAAGACTCATGGTGGTTAAAGCAGCCATGTATGAATGATATTGTGGTATGTTGTATGCATGAATGTGTATATGCATGCATGTATGAATGTATGAATGTACGACTCTCACGGGGAATGTTGTGTGAAGGATTGACTTGTACTGGGGATACACAAATTGTTCGTTAAAGAACTGCCCCTTGGTACAAGGATATGATGAAAGATGCACAAGCTGTTCGTTAAAGAACTGCCACTTGGCATAAAGGAGGTGACATCACTGACCAGACAGACTGGGGATGACACCTGACTGATTTGATTGATTGTACGACCGATATACTTGATGAGACAAGATTAGACCGGTAAAATGAAAAGTGGACCGACGTCGCATTGCAAACACTCGGCAATCTTCAATGGGGATGATGTCACAGGGGATACATCCAAATATTGATGGGGTAAAGCCGCGATAACAGATGAAGAATAAATACCTCACGGGGAGTTTGTTAATCCACTGGGGGATCGTGCTAATCCGCTAGGGAGAAGAACTGATGATTCCGCCGGGGGCACTTATGCTTTGGTTGGCTAACCTTTGCCTGAATCGTCCTTTCGGGTTCTCGATTCCTTGGGGATATTCCCTTTTGATTTACTGAGGACTTTGTTGGGGAATCCCTTTTAGCAATTGACCATGCTCGGCCTCACGGGGAGTTTGTTAATCCACTGGGGGATCGTGCTAATCCGCTGGGGAGAAGAACTGATGATTCCGCCGGGGGCGCTTATGCTTTGGTTGGCTAACCTTTGCCTGAATCGTCCTTTCGGGTTCTCGATTCCTTGGGGATATTCCTTTTTGATTTACTGAGGACTTTGTTGGGGAATCCCTTTTAGCAATTGACCATGCTCGGCCTGCGAAGTTTCATCCGTTTTCAGGACAGATATTGACGCACACTTCAATTATTCATGAGTTCAGATAGAATGTGTTTGTTATTTTATAAAAGATAAAAGACTCACAACAAATTTTTTAAAAAGTTTTGTTTTAAGTACCATCATCAAAAATAGAAGAAATGAGTAAATAGAATAAATGGGATTCTTGATAAAAAGCAAAGGACTTCGCTGGGAAGAAATTTATTAATGGGGTGGTGGTCTGCCAAGGGCGTGGCTTTTTGTGATCGTGCTTGGGAGTGCCAATGACAATTGGGCTTTTTGTAGGAGACTGAGGAATGTTGACGACTGGGCTTTTTGTGAATTGTGGGGGGAGTGTCAAGCATGGTTGGGCCTTTTGAATGATTGTGTATCGAGCATGGTTTAAAATTGTGGGTGCCAATGAGAATTGGGCTTTTGTTGGATTTGCATGATTCATATGAGATTTGCGCAGGCAATTTTGATGCTCCCATTAATCCAAGATTGCACTAAAAAATTTGAAACAATACCAAACACAAAATTTATATCGTACATCTCAAGTTAAAATATGTTTATTAATGAACCAACCTAACACACATTTTTGTTAAGTAAATGAATAAATTGAATATTAATTGTGGGGGTATTGAACACTCACCCGGCAAGTTTGCTAACATTCCGATCAGGTTATGTGTCCATCTAATCATTGTTTCTAAAAGCACAAAAGCATTGCTCACAAGGTCTTTGAGGGTTGTAATTTGGCTGGGTTACAAAAGAAATGTCATATGTGGGAAAATTGAATTCAAAAGGCCAAGCAAAGAGGAACATTCTTTCTAATTACACACCTCCTTCTTATTCAAACACGACTCTTGGTGATTTACAATCATTTTTCTTTGATCTTGACAACTCTTTGATTTATTGATTTTTTCTCTTTCTTTTCTCTTTTCTTTTTCTTGGTTTGCTTTTCTTCTTTCTTTCTTTCTTTCTTTCTTTCTTTCTTTCTTTCTTTCTTTCTTTCTTTTTTTTTGTTGTCAAGATCAATTACAAAATTCACCATTACTTGACACTCACAACCTCTTTTTTTTTTTCAATTCAGTCACAATGATGCCCTAATTGAATGTTCCCCCTTTTTTTCTTGGCAAGGGACAATAATCATGATGGTTTAAGGGTTCAAAATGAAAGAAAAATATCAGAATTCAATAATGATTTAACTATGAACTGAATTTTTTACAAACTCCGGCAATTTCATTAAGCAATTGAGCATATGAAAGTTGGCAGTTCATAGTTAATGATTCTGATTCGTTAGGCTCAAAGGGGTTAACAAATACTCACTTCTCACAGGGTGGGCTATTTGTGGTCAAGTGTTTTTACTCATATTCAAGAAATGCCTCGATCATGTCAGTGCTTTCATACAATCTAAAACAAAATTCAGATTTAACATAAAAAGATCGAGTTAAACAAAAAATGCCGGTCTCCCGCATATGTATAATGATTTTGAGGCTTCCTCACATTTTGGCTAGTTCTGAATGGCTCACCGAATAAACATATCAAAAACACAAACTGTATGATATAACTTTTGCACTGAGTACATATTCTCCTTCCGAGTTTAATCCCACAAAAAAACATGAAACATGTACTTTAGCTTTGCGTAAATTAATCAAATTTTATCATTATCATACATCTGTGGCCGACTCATTCGGCTTTGGATCAATCCATTGTTAAGAAGATTTGGCATTTTATTTTACTAATTATCCATAGCAAAAAAATTTTTTTTTGACTGTTTTAAAGCATATTCAGAAATTAAAAATTATCAGGCATTAATTACGATTCGAAAGCCAAATAATAAAAGTGTACTTAACATAAATGACGTAAAAAGAGAGTATAGATACGAAACATCAAACACATAGTGTAACACCCCGTTTTCTTAAACTCAAAAAGGGGTATTATTTTTTTTTTTTTTCAAATAAAACAAGCTTTGAAATCATTTTAGTTTCGATCAGAGTGCGCATAAAACATTTAATTGAGCCGGCATTTAAATGTACAAAGAAAACTGATATATAAACATCATAGGGCTTCACAAAGCAAGTGTACACCTGAATATATTACAGTCCAAATTAAAAAGGTGCATCAAGCACAAGTATCTCAAAATAAAACTAGCATCTATGCCTATACACAAAAGCACGGTGTACACTAACACCGGCGCATAGTCTAGCTAACGAGACTCCAGCTCCCTCCTAACTCTGATGGCCACTGCAACCACCACCCTCATCTCCAAGCGTCTCAGACGGATCCCTAACACCTGGGGTGGGATAATCCCGTTCATACAAATATGCAAGGGTCACCACAAAATACAAGTATATATATATATATATATCCGGTGCGAGAGATTTATACACATACCACATCAAAGCTCATTTACCAATAGAGAAAACTCATTTTAAACACATACTACTCCCCACCAACGGGTTCCTTAAATCAAGGCACAACACATAGCAATTGCGATACTCAAGCATATTATAAGCAATGCACACATAGCCTATAATGCGGACTCTAAAATGATCGTGGTCATCCAGCTCTCTCTGGACTCCACATGCATGACTTTCCGGAATAAACCTCTCTATAGAAGGTCGTAGGTCTTAGGTGGGATAACACCTCCTACTATTGGTGGGATAACACCAGGTGTAGCTCTTCTACACCAACTCGATAACGGTGGGATAACACCGGGTATAGCTCTTCTATACCAACTCAATCAGGTGGGATAACACCGGCGCAGCCCTCTTGGCGAAACGCATAACTATGAATGCATGAGCATATGCCCTCTCTACATATACTAATGCAACAAAACACATATTCTCTTAATATGTAATTACCACATCGACAAGTCTACACATACATTCCACTAGACATGTGTAAAGCAATTAACTCAAGCATATGTATCAACTCAATATGCATACATATTTCTCCCAATTTATATGTAAACAGCACATATAATTCTAAACACGTTCTCATCACGAGAATACACGAAATTAGACATGTAATTCACTCAAGAATACATCACAACAAAATAATTCAAGCATGTCCAATTTCAGTGAAAGACGGAAATAAATAGTGGAGCCCTTACCTCGGCAAGCTCTTACAACAATCAAATCGTTCCACACTACGAGTTCGCGTTTCCTAACAAACAACGTACGAAATCAATAAACACTTCCATAGCATTCTATTGAATTTAACCCAACCCAAAAATCTAAGGATAAACAAGGTACCCCTAGCTCTCTCGGATAATGGTTACAACCCTTCCTATATTGATCAATGTTCACGAACTCGATTGCGTCATTTTTTTTCCGTTTTCAAAACACATTACAACATTTCACATGTTTATACCAAAGACCAATTTAAAACAGAGACGTGTGAAAAAGACGCAAAAACATGAAACAGATAATGCTGTCACCGTACAATTTCACTAAGACCTCCTTGGAGTATTTTCATCATAACTCAAAAACTAAAAGTCATTTTCACGTCAAACCAAAGCCACTGGAAAACTAACAAAATTATCTAAAACCTTCATGTTTACACCCAAGGCCAATTCTGTACCGATCAATACCAGTTTTCGTTTCAAATTCGGAAAAGTTGTGCAGAAAGTCCATAAAAATTCACTGTGACCTACGTGCAGTAATTTAACCATAACTCAAGTTCTATAAATCGTTTTGACGTCAGACCAACGGCATTAGAAAACTAACATCCATACCTACAACTTTTGTGTTTATACCAATAGCTCAAAATTCTTGCACCAATTGATCACTAATTAAGCCTTTGAAAACAAGCATTAACAAGGTTTTAGCAAATGGAAATCACACACCATAAACACATGTTACAAAAATTTCTTTTCCAATCAAAACAACATTAAAGCAAAACTCAAGGACTTTCTTCAAAATTTTTCTAAGTCCACAAGGTAAAATTTTTCACATCCTTGAAACAAAACTTTTTCCTATACAATCCCACTTCCTCATAAACTCAAAAACCATTTTCATTTTCTCAAATACAAATCAAAACATGTTCTTGATCAATATGACTTTTCCTCAAAAACCCTAACTATCCAAAACTCATGAAACTTAGGGAAAGAACCTAACAAGACCTATGCTTAAGGCTAGGCATTCATGAACAACTTCCATGAATCCAAGGCATCATACAACAAGTTTCTACCAACTTTTTCTCACAATCATAAAACCAAAATACATCAAACCATAATGGTTTGGCCAGCTAAGACAAGGAAAAGAGATTGTTACCTTAGCAAATGATTTTCTACAACTTCTCTAGAATTTTTCCAAGCTTCCAAGGTCCAACAATGGAGAAAATAAAATTTGAAGAACTTTGACAATGGGAATGGCTTTTACGTGAGCAAAAGAAGATGAAAAAGGTTGGAAATGAACTTTTTACTAAGTCCCCAAAAGTCTACTACTCATACTAACTATTTCCTCTTGTTCAATCTCACCCATTGGATCAAAAAAAACACTTTCCATGGCTAAACCCTAGCCATTGATCAAGTCTTGGTCACTAAGCAACTTAGAATAAATATCTAGATATTTCAAAGCTTCTAGAACAACTCACGTGTTCAGCTCTCGCGCGTCGCGACAAGCAAAACATACAAAAAGAACAGCATACGGAATAAACGTCCGTAAAATTTCGTTTCCAAAAATTATCGCTAAAACAGTTTCTCCGACTGAACTTTTAAACCGTGCCTTCTAAAATTTTTCTGAAAGCATTTTCCGACTCGCGTCGATATATAAAACTCATCTCTAAATTTTCACAAAATTCGGAGTCTGCAAAATTTTAAACGACTGATAAAAATCTTCTCTTCGTTTATCAAAAACTCAAATAAAGTCAAACCTCCGAAAACTATTTTCATGGAAAACTTCCTATTTATAAAAGAAACTCATAAACCAAATCTCATTCCTTTTCGGCGTACAAGCGCGAAACAGGCTCAAAAACAGCAAAAACAGTTATATTACACAAAATATAACACAAAACACTAACATTAAAACTCTAAGACACGTAGCCACCGCTAACGCTCTACAAACCACTGTACACAAAATCTAGGGTCTTACATTACTACCCCCCTAAAAGAAGTTTCGTCCTCGAAACTTAGACATCGACAAACAACCCAGGGTATAACTCTCTGATCTTGCTCTCAAGCTCCCAAGTTGCGTCACCCGTAGTCTCGTTCCATATTACCTTCACCAAAGGTATTTCTTTTGTTCTCAACCGCTTCATATTTCTATCCGCAATCTTGATCGGCGGAACCTCAAATGACAAGTTCTCTCTCAGTTGGATGTCATCTGGTATGATCACATGTGATGGATCCGGAATATATTTCCTCAACTGCGACACATGGAACACATCATGTATCAGAGATAGTACCGGTGGCAAAGCTACCCGATAAGCTACCTTCCCAATTCTCTCCGTAATCTGATACGGTCCTATGAACTTAGGAGTCAACTTTCTTGCTTTCAAAGCCCTTCCAACACCCGTTGTTGGAGTAACTCGGAGGAATACGTGATCCCCCGCCTCAAACTCTAAAGGCTTCCTACGCCTATCCGCATAACTCTTTTGTCGATCTTGAGCAACTTTCATCCGTGCCCGTATCGTTCGAACTTTATCTGTTGTTTGTTGCACCATCTCAGGTCCTACTATCATACTCTCTCCATCTTGGTACCAACACAAAGGAGTTTGACACCTCCTCCCGTATAAAGCCTCATAGGGTGCCATCCCTATACTCGTATGGAAACTGTTGTTATACGTGAACTCTATCAATGGCAACACATTGTCCCAGCTTCCACGATCATCTAAAACACATGCTCTCAACAAATCTTCCAACGACTGATTCGTTCTCTCGGTCTGTCCATCGGTCTGGGGGTGATAAGCCGAACTCAACCTCAGTTTGGTCCCCAAAGCCTCATGCAAAGTCCTCCAAAAATGTGAGGTAAACTTAGGATCTCGATCCGACACTATACTCGACGGAATTCCATGAAGCCTCACAATCTCGGCAATGTAAACATCGGTTAATCTCGCTACCGTATCTGTAATCCTTACCGGTAGAAAATGAGCTGACTTTGTTAACCGATCCACTATGACCCATATACTATCATGCTTCCTCCTGGTCTTGGGCAACCCAGTGATAAAATCCATGGATATGCTATCCCACTTCCACTCAGGTATATCTAACGATTGCAACATTCCCGCGGGCCTCTGATGTTCAATCTTTGCCTTCTGACATGTTAAACAAGATGCTACATACTCAGCCACATCCCTCTTCATACCTGGCCACCAGAAATCTCGCCTCAGATCCTGATACATCTTCGTAGATCCAGGATGAATACTCAACTTGCTCTTGTGCGCTTCCCCTAAAATCGTGCTCCTCAAATTCCTAACATCGGGTACACACACTCTACCTGTAACATCCGGGATTTGGATCCGGGATTTGGCAACTAACGGCCCCCGCGATCCCCCGCGATGTACTCATGGACTTCTCCACCCCCCAAGTGGAGTTTCATGCCTTCCGTGGGAATCGAACCACGTACCCTGGAGGCTATAAGTACATGGCCAATGCATTCCCACTACCAATTGAGCTAGTAGCTCAATTGGTAGTGGGAATGCATTGGCCATGTACTTATAGCCTCCAGGGTACGTGGTTCGATTCCCACGGAAGGCATGAAACTCCACTTGGGGGGTGGAGAAGTCCATGAGTACATCTCGGCCCTTGAAAGATAGGGAGGCCAACCCATTGGGAGCCACCGGATGTTACAAAAAATAGCTCAATTGGTAGTGGGAATGCAAAGAACTTGTACTTAGGCCCCAGGTACAGGGTTCGATTCCCACGGAAGGCAAAAACTCCACATGGGGGGTGGAGAAGACCATGAGTACATCACGGCCCTTGAAAGATAGGGAGGCCAGCCCATTGGGAGCCACCGGATGTTACAAAAAATTTGGTTTATTAATGTACAATACATAAGCTTGTGATACAACTCATTATCCGATACAACATTCTCCATAATATACATCATATTACATCATTTATATACATGATCACAATAAATGAAACATAAGCAGCACGATCAATCCGTAGCCTTCTCTTTACCTTTACGTCGTGCTACCTGCGAAGAACCTGCACCAGAAGGAAAGGGATGAGACATAACGTCTCAGTGAGCTCCTACCCTACCTACTGTTTGGCAACCACAGGGAACCTAGGGTCACCGTGCCTACCTCGGCGATCTGGGGAAAACCTAGGATCGCCAAGTCTTATCTTTACTTATTTCGCGATCAAGGGGGAAGAACTAGGATCGCTCTTACTTAGTGATCAGGGAAACAGAATTACGATCACGTCTTATTACTAGGAACTAATTGTCCTATCTCTCAATACTTATACAAATAAATGTATTAATCTTTATCTTTAAGTTAGAGGTTAGCGTTGAACAATCAATACTTATCTTGGTTCATTTTACGGAGTGCATCCGGGTGGAGTAACCCCGAAGTACATCTCCCTTCTAACCGGTGAAAATTCCTATCATATCAGGCTAACACCGGACTCCTCTTGTCGTCGTGCGGTTATCCTTGCGGAATAACACGTCCCACTAGCGTGAACCTCCTGCGTCCCACTAGCGTGAACAACAGAAGACACGACTTAATAATCTTAACTTATGCGTATACCTCCCATGTCCCACTAGCGTGAACGATGAGAGACGCAAATTAATATGTTTTAACTTATGCATGAACCTCTCGTGTCCCACTAGCGTGAACGACGAAAGTCACGACTTAAACTTATTTGTCAATACTTTGCTTGGACCATTCATGTTCCACTAACGTGAACAATGAAGGTCAGGGCTTACTATCTGAGTAATTCATGACTACTTAACCTATAATGGGTCCTAAGCTTGAACATTGAATTCTTCTTAGCTTGCATGAACTTAAATAAATGTAGGGATTTCTCTTATAAGGTTATGATCCCATTGCTAATCCCTCTTTATGTCTATATAACTTAGGAGTATAAGTATACATCTCCTAAGGCCATACCTATCCCTCATCCTACCCTAATACCAAGCCAAAGCTCACAAACATAAAGCTGGGAAAGCCAAAAATCGTAGCACGATCCTAGAAAATCGGAGCACGATATTTTTCGAAAGTTTCAGGAAAAACAGGGCATAAAATCGTAGCCCGATGCCCAGAAATCGGAGCACGATTTTGGCTTCAGCAGCACTCAAAATTCTACTTCCTAAGCTAATCCAAACATCCCCAAACCTCAAAACAGCTTATGGGAATGAAATTCACAAGGCATAAGGATAGATATTAACATGATTAAGCAAGGGATTAGATAAACAAAGGATTAGGGCATAATTCTAACTCTTGAATCAACTTGTAAAAACACTAAAACTACTCAAAGGGGTTATATCACCCCATGGAGCTCACCTTAAACCTCCTATTGGTGCTTACTATCCTTGGTTCTCAAAGCCTTGACTTCAAGCTAACTTCTTCTCTCAAAATCTTCCTTGTTTTCTCCTTATTCCTTGCTCTTGTTCTAGGTTTATCAACCAAACTTTGCTTGTGAAGTTTCCTCTTAAGAATTGGATGATGAAAAGATGAGTTAAAGGAGAGGGAGTGAGGCGTGTGAATGAGGGAAGAGGGGAAGAGAATGAGCTGAAAAATTGGAAAAGGAATGGTAATGGAAATGTGTAGAAATAAGTTGGTAAGATATTCTTACCACTTATTTTAAAAACAAACTCCATTCTCCTCTAAATTACAATCATGCCATTCCAAACATTACTAAATTGTCTTGCTTCTCAATTGCGTCTAATACTGATAATAATTGCATCTAAGCGGGATGTTACACTACCGTTGCATCTCAAGATGTTGTCTGATCCCACCTTGAAATCCTTGTTACTTTCTCTAGCTATAAGGCCTCTTTTCTCCACAAGCAACCCGTCATCTTGACAACTTGCAATTTCTTCCAATAACCCATTTGAGATCGTGATCATGCCCAACTTCAAATTGCCTGGTGCCAACTCAACTTCCAAGTGTAGATCTCGGAATTCTCTCAACAACTCTTGTTGACTCGCCATCTGTGCCGAACACACCGATACACTTCTTCTACTCAAAGCATCCGCCACCACATTGGCTTTTCCCGGATGGTATTCTAGCGTGAAATCAAAATCTTTCAAGGTTTCCATCCACCTCCTCTGCCTCATATTCAATTCTTTCTGATCAAAAAGGTACTTGAGACTCTTGTGGTCACTAAACACGACAAAAGTGCATCCATACAGATAATGTCTCCAAATCTTCAAAGCAAACACGACTGCCGCAAGCTCCAAATCGTGAGTCGGGTAATTCTTCTCATGAACTTTCAACTGCCTCGATGCATAAGCCACAGCTCTCTTGTGTTGCATCAACACACAACCCAAACCTTGATGAGAAGCATCACAATACACTTCATACGGTTCATCTGCCTGAGGTAAAACCAAAACTGGCGAAGTCGTCAATCGCTCTTTCAACAATTGAAAACTTGATTCACACTTCTCCGTCCAAGCAAACGGTTGGTCTTTTCTTGTCAATTGCGTCATCGGCGCCACAATCTTCGCAAAGCCTTCAATAAAACGTCGGTAATAACCGGCCAAGCCCACAAAACTCCTTATGTCCGTAACTGTCTGAGGTTGCTTCCACGCAAGCACTGTGTCAATCTTGGCTGGATCCACTGCTATCCCCTCTTGTGATATGATATGACCCAGGAAATTCACTTTTTCCAACCAAAATTCACACTTCGTCGGATTGGCATATAGCTTCCTCTCTCGCAAAACTTGCAAAACTGAGCGGAGATGCTCCTCGTGCTCTTCTTCGCTCCTTGAATAAACCAAGATATCGTCGATAAACACTACCACGAACTTGTCTAAAAATGCATGGAAGATCCGATTCATGTAGTCCATAAATATCGCAGGTGCATTCGTCACTCCGAATGGCATCACCAAGTACTCATAATGCCCATAGCGCGTCCGAAATGCCGTCTTCTGTACATCCTCTTCTCTTACCCTTATCTGGTGATAACCAGATTTCAGATCAATCTTTGAAAATACTGAGGCTCCCCTCAACTGGTCCATCAAATCATCAATACGCGGCAATGGATACCGGTTCTTGATAGTAACCTTATTCAGCTTCCGGTAATCCACACACAAACGGGATTTACCATCCTTCTTTTTAACCAACAACACCGGTGCTCCCCACGGTGACACACTCGGCCTAATAAAACCCTTGCTCAACAATTCCTCAAGCTGACTCTTCAACTCTATCAACTCAGCTGGAGCCATCCTATAAGGTGCTTCCGAAATCGGACCCGTACCCGGTTGCAAATCAATGAAGAACTCTACCTCTCTACACGGAGGAAACTCTGGAATCTCTGACGGAAAAACATCTTGAAACTGTCGAACAACTCGAAGTTCCTCTACTCGAATCTCTGACGTCACTCCCAAACTCGCAAGTGACACAATCTCTGGTTTTCCATTATGTGAAGAAGATTTCCTTCCTTGTGACTTGGCTGGGTTTTGATGATTACAAGACTACATCACAAAAAGAAGAAAGCTTATGGAGGCTCATGGATCAAGATGATGAACAAGCTTAAGGACTTAGGGTTTTAAATTATAATCATTGTAAGTATGGTCCTTATCTTTTGATCTATCATTCTTAGCATTGTTTATATCTTAGAATGCTCAGAAAATAATTACAAACATTTTTTCTAAGACTCCATATTGTCGCGGTGATTTTCGGAGATCAAGCTATTGATTAGCGTTGACTCACTAATTTTATTTCACGACTGAACTTTTAATTTTTTAAAAGAAAGGTGGAAAAAAGTTCTAAATTACCACATTTTAAAAGATTTAGGGTTCGGGGGTTAGTTACGTTTAGGGAAGGTGTTAGCACCCTAAACGTTCGTAGTACTCTACGAGAACCTCTTGATTTTATTTATTTATTTTGGGCTATAACTTGCTTATATTTTTTTAAAAGGAAAGAATGAATTAGAATAGTGAGAAAAATAAAAATGTTTTTTTGTATTTTTTATGATTTGGAAGGACAAAGTCCTCTGCCTACGTACCCGTGAGGGATCAAAACCTCGTAGTTCGGGGTAAAAATGACGTTTGATTTGTTTTGTGTTTTTTATTGGTTTTAAAAAAGTTTTAAAGATGAAAAGCCAAGTGGCAAAAGGAGATTGGTTTGTTTTTTTTAATTTTGAAAATGATTCAAGTATTATTAAAGTGGATTAATGATTTTTTAAAGAAAATAAAAGAAAAAAAAACGGACACTTGATTGAAAATCAAGGTTTATTAAGAAAAGATTTTTTGTGATTTTGATTATTTGAATGTTTTTGGTTTTTTTGTTTTTAATTAACTAAGACTAAACGTAATAAAAGTTAAAGGCGAGGAATTCTCGTGGTGACGTTGGATCACCACGAAACCCTTTTGAAATTAAACTATCCTAATATTTTTGTATTTTTCTTTTTATAAAGCGAAATAAATAAAAAACGTAAAGCAAAATAAATAAAGTGTGTGTCAGTGCAAATTCTCATTTATATTTACATGGTACCTAAATACATTCTAATAAAACGAAAATAAAAATGACAAAATGATAAACAAAGGAAAAAAACGAATTGCAAATGTATGAAAATAAATATGCTAGACTGACGCTAAAATAAAAATGTACGAAATAAACGAGAATAAAAATGCATGAAAATAAAAGGAAAATAATAATAAGAAAAATGCATGAAATGATACGAGGTAAATGCGATGGAATAATGTGCATGAAAATACCCAAAGAAATAACAAAGATAAAACGCAAGAAATAATAAGGAAGAAAAAAAAGTAAAAAAGGAACGGGGGGGGGGGGGGGGGGGGGGGTCACTAGCAGGAAGTAAGAACAGAAAAAAAAGAAGAAGATTGGGGCGCTGAGCCCAGGGGGTTGAAATGAGAAGAAAGCTGGACCGGTCCGGTTCAAACGAACCGAACCGGTTCAGTGCTTATAAAAGGAAAAGAGCTGGTTTTTTTCATTTGATAACCAAATTCCTCTCTCTTCTCATTTCTTCCCTGTCTTCTCTCTCAAACCAAACCAAAAACTTTCAGAAGCAAAACAACCCTAGATCCAGACCCCCTTTTTTTTAAAAAACGAAACTGCCTACCTTCTTCTTGGCCAGGCTACGGCTTAGTATGTTTGAAGATAATGATTGGCCGCGTGAATGGGTTGTTGGGTGAACGTGGGTTTTCTGTTCGTGGAGGGGGATGAGGCACGGTTTGGGTGTTTGTTTTCGTGACTGGTGTTGGGGTTTTGGGTTGTGTGCGCGCTGATTGGGTTTGGCTGGGCTGTTTGGGCTGTTTTTTTGCGTTTTGGCCGTGAGAGTGTTGGTGTGAGGTGGGCTGCGTTTTTCTGATGTTTGAGTGTGTGTATAGGAGGGCTGCGTGTGTGTGTTTGTTTGTGAAGGGGACTGGTTGTGAGTGATAGTGGGGAGGTAAGGGAGGATGCGGTTTTGTTGTGGTAAGTGGTGGAGAGGAGTGGCTGGTAGTTTTGATGCTGGGTTGCGAGAGAGGAAGGCCGTACGGCTACAGGTTTGGGTTGGTGGCTGGTTGTTTTGATGCTGGGTTTGAGGGGGCGTGAGTTAGTGGTGGAGGAGGAGTGTGGGTGTGGCTGGTTGTAGGTTGTGTTGTGTGTGTGAGGGAGGGCGGAGCCGTACGGCTGGGTGATATGTGTGGGGAGGAAGTATGCTGTGTGTTTGTCACTGATCAAATTTTCTTGCCTTGCCCCCCTTTGTTCTGATTCAATCCCCTTTTTAAAAACCTAATTGCTACCACTAATGCTCAATAAAACACCAGTTGACAAAATAAGTGGCCATAATACTCAATAATGGATAAATTAAAACAAATTAAAACACAATGAATATTAACAAAGTCTCCTTTACAATAAATGAAAAAAAAGTCAGCTGTTTAAAAAGGTAAAAAGGAAAAGAAAAATAAATAATAAAAATGCTAAATAAAATAACAAATAAAATATTTACAAGAATAAAAATAAAGATAAAAATAAAAATAAAAACTAAAAGACGGACTCGGACAAAATTAAAAAAAATGAGGTATTTTAAAATACCTCCCTGTCGAAATTTCGTCTGAGACGACGAAAAAATTCCGAACTAAAAAGACGAGTAAAAAAAAGAATTTTAGGTCAAAAATTGGGGTATGACAGATGCCCCTATTTAAGTCTCTTCGTCCGGAGATTTGAAGAGAAAATCTTGAATTCGACGGATCGAAGGGACTTAAATACAGAGTACGCCAATTTTGGACCTAACAAAAAAGTATGAAATGCTCGTGATGCAAATGCAAATGCAAGACGGCGAAGCTGACCCGACTGGGGGGTGAAACAAAAGGATACCCGAGTTCGTTAAAGAAAGGGATCCGACTCCACTGGGGAATAACATGATTTCACTGGGGAAGGAGTTGTCTACTATCAACAAAGATGACAGCTTAAAGAAAACAGATGATATGTATTACCTACTATCGTGTATTGATAGCTTAAAAGAGGTAATATAAGAGGAGACACCGTCTACTATCGTTGTACGGATAGCTTAAAGGAGGTGACATGTATTACCTACTATCGTGTATTGATAGCTTAAAAGAGGTAATATAAAAGGAGACACCGTCTACTATCGTTGTATGGATAGCTTAAAGGAGGTGACATGTATTACCTACTATCGTGTATTGATAGCTTAAAAGAGGTAATATAAAAGGAGACACCGTCTACTATCGTTGTATGGATAGCTTAAAGGAGGTGACATGTATTACCTACTATCGTGTATTGATAGCTTAAAAGAGGTAATATAAAAGGAGACACCGTCTACTATCGTTGCATGGATAGCTTAAAGGAGGTGACATGTATTACCTACTATCGTGTATTGATAGCTTAAAAGAGGTAATATAAAAGGAGACACCGTCTACTATCGTTGTATGGATAGCTTAAAGGAGGTGACAAAATATTTTACCTACTACCATTGTGAGGGTAGCTTAAAGGAGGTAATATAAAAGGAGACACCGTCTACTATCGTTGTATGGATAGCTTAAAGGAGGTGACAAAATATTTTACCTACTACCATTGTGAGGGTAGCTTAAAGGAGGTAAGAGATAAATGTCAGCTGTTCGGAATGTAGCCGAACTAGTCAACTGACGACAAAAGACTGGATAGGAAAATGCACAAGTTATTCGTTAAAGAACTGCCACTGACGACAAGGAATAAAGGGTAAATGCCAACTGTCCGGGTTGTTGCCGAACTGCCATTGACGACAAGGAATAAAGGATAGATGCCAACTGTTCGGGTTGTTGCCGAACTGCCATTGACGACAAGGAATAAAAGATAGATGCCAACTGTTCGGGTTGTTGCCGAACTGCCATTGACGACAAGGAATAAAGGATAAATGCCAACTGTTCGGGTTGTTGCCGAACTGCCATTGACGACAAGGAATAAAAGATAGATGCCAACTGTTCGGGTTGTTGCCGAACTGCCATTGACGACAAGGAATAAAGGTACGCACAAGCTGTTCGTTAAAGAACTGCCGCTTGGCATAAAGAGGGTGACATCTCTGGACCAGACATACTGGGGATGACACTTGGGGAAAAAGAGTTACAAATTGTTCAAGATTAATTGGCATGATAAGCAAGACTCAGGGTGGTTAATGCAACCATGTATTGAATAATGTTATGTGCATGTTGTGTATGCATGAATGTGTATATGCATGAATGTATGAATGTATGTAAGACAATACGACTGGTATGACTGTATGGAGGATTGACTTGTGGGATAGTATAACTGATGGACTTGATGAGACAAGACTGGACAGGTAAGATGGAAAGTGGACCGACGGCGCAGTACAAACACTCAGCAATCTTCATTGGGGGATGATGCCATTGGGGACATATCAAAACATTGACGGGGTAAGGCCCGATGTATGCAACAACTGGTGGGGAGCAAACCCTTCCTGGGGGAGACGTGTTAATCCATAGACCTGGCAGAAGAACTGGTGTTTCTGTGGTCATGCTTTTTGTTTTTTCTTTTTTTTTTTGAGTCCCTAACTTTTGCCTGGACCGCCCTTTCGGGTTTTCAGTCCACCGGGAATATATTCTTTTTGTATGCCCCTAATTTTTGCCTGGACCGCCCTTTCGGGTTTTCGGTCCATCGGGACGCTCATTTTTGCCTAAGCCGCCCTTTCGGGTTTTCGACTTACCGAGCTCTTTTCTTTTTTCTTTCTTTTTTCAAGCAATTGACCATGTTCAGCCGGCAAAGTTTATCCGTTCTCAGGACAGATGTTGACGCACACTTCACTTATTCGTGAGTTCAGAGAGAATGTGTTTTGTTGTCTATGCTTTCCAAAAAAAAATATATAAAAAATTTATGATTTTGAAAAAAAAAAATTTTGCTTCAAGTACTACCATCAAAAATAGAAGGAGTTTTATAAACAGAATAAATGGGAGTTCCAAATAAAAGGCACAAGCTCAAATTCATTTAACAGAGTGGTGGCCCGCCAATGGCGTTGCTCCACGGATCTCTCAAAAGTTTGGAAAATGGTAAATAATAGAGGAAGGTACATTGAACACAATAACCGTTATTCTCCCTAACAACTTTGAATTCCACCGTTTAGATGCTTCAGATTCAGAGTCTCTTTGACCGCTAATGTGCCCCAAGTGAGTCATGGCCAACTTGATACAGTTACTTTGTCTTTTGATCCTTAATTTTTGCATAGACCGCCCTTTCGGGTTTTCGATCTACCAGGATGATTATTTTCTGTTTCATGTCTCTAATTTTTGCCTGGACCGCCCTTTCGGGTTTTCAGTCCACCGAGACGCTCATTTTTTGCCTAAGCCGCCCTTACAGGTTTTCGACTTACCGAGCTGTTCTTTTATTTTTTAGACAAAGTATTTCTTGACTGCATCGGCGTTCACAGGACGGGGAAGCTCATCACCATCCATAGTTGTAAGAGTCCTTGCACCACCGGAGAACGCTCTTTTGACGACATATGGGCCTTCATAATTAGGCGTCCATTTGCCCCTGGAGTCCGGTTGAAATGATAAAATCTTTTTGAGCACAAGACCTCCTTCTTGGAACACACGGGAACTGCCCGTGACACAAAGCATTCATGCGTTTCTCTTCAATCAAGTTTGAACTGATCATATTTGTTTTGACATCATTCAGCCTCTGATAACTTGGGTTCCATTAAAACTCTCATTGATGGAATCTCAATCTCCACAGGGAGTACTGCTTCTATGCCATACACTAAAGAAGAGGGGGTTGCCCCTGTTGAGGTACACACTGAAGTACGATATCCAGGTAAAGCATACGATAACATCCCATGCAAGTCCTTGTAAGTGGTTACCATCTTCTGCACCATCTTTTCGATGTATTTTCTTTCTTTGTTTTTTTTTGCTTTTGTTTGTTTTTTGTTTTTGTTTTTTTTTCTTTTGCAGCTTCGATGGCACCACTCATCTGGGATTTGAACAGGAATACTGTAATGGCAGTTCTTCGGAACCTAAGTTAATCATTTCGAGTGCTTCTTCATGAGGCTGAATGGCTTTCATGTCATACTAATAACTGATATACCTTTACGGGAATCCCTTCATCCTCCTCCTCTTCGGCTTCGTAAACAGGGAACTCAAAGTCGGGAGAGAGCATAGGGTTACAGTGTTCAACGGGCTTATTGATGTTCGGTCTACATATGATTGATGATTGATTTTAGAAAATGAGTGAAAAATGCAGACCTTTTGAAATTGATTTAAAATAAAATAAAATATTTTTTTTGGGTTTTTTGTTGTTACCATTTTTCCAGAAAAAGCAGTAAAATAAAAATAAAAAAGTCGCGAAAGAAACGACAATTTTTCATTGATAGTGGTAACTTGAAGACAAAAGTAGAGCCCTACATGATTTCACTTTCGTATCGGGCGAAACGAAAGGATTTTTGAAAAGATAAGACAACTAAAACACATTCCTTGGACCCATGAGTAATTGAGGGAATGTCAACAACGATCCAATTGCAGTAAATCCTTCCTTGTGTTTGCACGACCACACCCATTTTCTCTCTTCTGTTTGCACAAGTGTTGTAGGTGCGAGTAGGTTTGTAAGGTATGCGTCGGACCACTTTCTTGGACTAGGCAGATGGACCTTTGGAAAGACAAAATGTGAGACTCGGCTTGAGAAACTATGAATGCGATATGATGCATGATTATGCTTATGCAAAAAGAAAGATTTGTTATCGAAGGACTTTGTTGAAGTAATTGTAAACATCATGGTTTGGATATTTCATTTGAGCATCAAGGCATTACAAAATAGTTCTTTTTTAGAAACCAAGCCAAGGGACCAATTCAAGAGTCCTTTAGTGGAAGCTATATTTTTTAAAAGAAATCTAAAGACTCCTAGCTTCCTTAAATTCAACAAATCAGGGCTCTTGAAGGTGTACTTCCTAGTGCTCCTCTATGATGTTTAAAAAACTTGTTTAAGTCCTTCGATAATTTGATGAAAAAAAAGTTTATGCATGGATGCGTGGATGCATGATTATGTTAAAGAAGCGGAGAAAACATGGTGAGGTTAAGGCCATAATGTTGGAGTTGAGGGTAAACACGCCATTTGGTAAGGACTATGGTTTCAAATGTACCTGTATCACGGGTTCTACCAAGTTCCCAAAGTCATCGACCACTTCCGAATATTGTCGGATTACGGGACTGACTCCCGGTCCAACAACGTCCGTAGGAAAGTCTCGTTTGAGTGTAGTATCGCGTATCAACCAATTCAAGACTACTCTTGATTAGCCACCGCACTACGTCCTAAAAGGCCAAGATGGGTTAAAGGTAACTAAAGGTCCTCAACTTCATAGGCCACTTAAAAATAACAATGTCAAACACGACTACTCATGTTGACATGGTATTACCTTTAAGAGTCCTCCATTGAGCGGGGTTATATCACATGTACCAACACCCAAGACTACTCTTGGTATGGCACTTTGATTATACCACCATCCTATCTTAAGTTTCTCTCAAGCCCAGGTATAGGACTTATCTCACCACTCACGTAAAAGAAAAAAACACATATGCACATATTTACATTTTTTTTTGTTTTAAGCAAGTTATAGCACAAAATAATTAAATAAAATCAAGTTAGGCTCAACCCTCTTAGGGAGATCATCCCCAGTGAAGTCGCCATTTCTGTCGCGGTGATTTTCGGAGATCAAGCTATTGATTAGCGTTGACTCACTAATTTTATTTCACGACTGAACTTTTAATTTTTTAAAAGAAAGGTGGAAAAAAGTTCTAAATTACCACATTTTAAAAGATTTAGGGTTCGGGGGTTAGTTACGTTTAGGGAAGGTGTTAGCACCCTAAACGTTCGTAGTACTCTACGAGAACCTCTTGATTTTATTTATTTATTTTGGGCTATAACTTGCTTATATTTTTTTAAAAGGAAAGAATGAATTAGAATAGTGAGAAAAATAAAAATGTTTTTTTGTATTTTTTATGATTTGGAAGGACAAAGTCCTCTGCCTACGTACCCGTGAGGGATCAAAACCTCGTAGTTCGGGGTAAAAATGACGTTTGATTTGTTTTGTGTTTTTTATTGGTTTTAAAAAAGTTTTAAAGATGAAAAGCCAAGTGGCAAAAGGAGATTGGTTTGTTTTTTTTAATTTTGAAAATGATTCAAGTATTATTAAAGTGGATTAATGATTTTTTAAAGAAAATAAAAGAAAAAAAAACGGACACTTGATTGAAAATCAAGGTTTATTAAGAAAAGATTTTTTGTGATTTTGATTATTTGAATGTTTTTTGTTTTTTTTGTTTTTAATAATAACTAAGACTAAACGTAATAAAAGTTAAAGGCGAGGAATTCTCGTGGTGACGTTGGATCACCACGAAACCCTTTTGAAATTAAACTATCCTAATATTTTTGTATTTTTCTTTTTATAAAGCGAAATAAATAAAAAACGTAAAGCAAAATAAATAAAGTGTGTGTCAGTGCAAATTCTCATTTATATTTACATGGTACCTAAATACATTCTAATATAACGAAAATAAAAATGACAAAATGATAAACAAAGGAAAAAAACGAATTGCAAATGTATGAAAATAAATATGCTAGACTGACGCTAAAATAAAAATGTACGAAATAAACGAGAATAAAAATGCATGAAAATAAAAGGAAAATAATAATAAGAAAAATGCATGAAATGATACGAGGTAAATGCGATGGAATAATGTGCATGAAAATACCCAAAGAAATAACAAAGATAAAACGCAAGAAATAATAAGGAAGAAAAAAAAGTAAAAAAGGAACGGGGGGGGGGGGGGGGGGTCACTAGCAGGAAGTAAGAACAGAAAAAAAAGAAGAAGATTGGGGCGCTGAGCCCAGGGGGTTGAAATGAGAAGAAAGCTGGACCGGTCCGGTTCAAACGAACCGAACCGGTTCAGTGCTTATAAAAGGAAAAGAGCTGGTTTTTTTCATTTGATAACCAAATTCCTCTCTCTTCTCATTTCTTCCCTGTCTTCTCTCTCAAACCAAACCAAAAACTTTCAGAAGCAAAACAACCCTAGATCCAGACCCCCTTTTTTTTAAAAAACGAAACTGCCTACCTTCTTCTTGGCCAGGCTACGGCTTAGTATGTTTGAAGATAATGATTGGCCGCGTGAATGGGTTGTTGGGTGAACGTGGGTTTTCTGTTCGTGGAGGGGGATGAGGCACGGTTTGGGTGTTTGTTTTCGTGACTGGTGTTGGGGTTTTGGGTTGTGTGCGCGCTGATTGGGTTTGGCTGGGCTGTTTGGGCTGTTTTTTGCGTTTTGGCCGTGAGAGTGTTGGTGTGAGGTGGGCTGCGTTTTTCTGATGTTTGAGTGTGTGTATAGGAGGGCTGCGTGTGTGTGTTTGTTTGTGAAGGGGACTGGTTGTGAGTGATAGTGGGGAGGTAAGGGAGGATGCGGTTTTGTTGTGGTAAGTGGTGGAGAGGAGTGGCTGGTAGTTTTGATGCTGGGTTGCGAGAGAGGAAGGCCGTACGGCTACAGGTTTGGGTTGGTGGCTGGTTGTTTTGATGCTGGGTTTGAGGGGGCGTGAGTTAGTGGTGGAGGAGGAGTGTGGGTGTGGCTGGTTGTAGGTTGTGTTGTGTGTGTGAGGGAGGGCGAAGCCGTACGGCTGGGTGATATGTGTGGGGAGGAAGTATGCTGTGTGTTTGTCACTGATCAACTTTTCTTGCCTTCCCCCCCCCCCCCCCCCCCCCCTCTTTGTTCTGATTCAATCCCCTTTTTAAAAACCTAATTGCTACCACTAATGCTCAATAAAACACCAGTTGACAAAATAAGTGGCCATAATACTCAATAATGGATAAATTAAAACAAATTAAAACACAATGAATATTAACAAAGTCTCCTTTACAATAAATGAAAAAAAAGTCAGCTGTTTAAAAAGGTAAAAAGGAAAAGAAAAATAAATAATAAAAATGCTAAATAAAATAACAAATAAAATATTTACAAGAATAAAAATAAAGATAAAAATAAAAATAAAAACTAAAAGACGGACTCGGACGAAATTAAAAAAAATGAGGTATTTTAAAATACCTCCCTGTCGAAATTTCGTCTGAGACGACGAAAAAATTCCGAACTAAAAAGACGAGTAAAAAAAAGAATTTTAGGTCAAAAATTGGGGTATGACACATATGAAGCAATGCATAAAGCTCTCATGAAAATTAATCACACACTCACATTGATTTTCATATAAAGTGATTTTACATGAAATTATTTTTGCATGAAAAACCATAATTTATTATGGAAATTTTACAATAATTTTTTAGCATAAAAATAGCGTATAGCATGCATTGAGAATTAAAATGGCATAATCAATTATGTTTTAAAATTCATTTCATGTCATTATTATCTATTGCCTAATAAATCAAAAGTGGGCAACGGCTAGTTTATATTTGTGTCCAACGGCTGTTTCCTTTATTTAGTGTGGTAACGGCTAGTTTAATTTTTAAATGCATTTTATATTTATTTTATGAATAGGTGCCATTTTAACTATGTCTATTCATTGGTAACCATTTTTCAAAAAATAGTATTGTTTCATAAACATTTTTTTAGCCTCTATATATGCATTTGAGATTAGAAACATTTAACAACAACTTATAACATTTTAACAACAACAATCATTTTCTTTCAATATCTCAAATTGCTATTTTCAATATCACATACTTACAAACTTTCATTATCCTTGTTAGAAAACTTTGAACACACTTTCATATCATTATAAAAGTTTTCTGAGCACTAAGTTATAATCTGTTAAAGTGATATTGAGAAAGATAACAGCCATACAATTTATTATTCTTCAAAAACCATTGTTGTGAATTCTTGCCATAGTTTTGGTGAGAATTGTTGAAAGATAGTGGGGTGCTATCTTGTGTATGTTAGAAAGATTGTTAGGGGGTCTTGGGGAGAGATTGCTTGTAACAAAGATTCTAACATAGTGAATTCCTCACAGGGTTGTGGGGGAGTGGAGTACCAGTAGGGGAACCACTATAAATTCCTTGTGTCCATCTTCTTCTTCCCTACACTCTTTATTTTTCCAAGCATTCGTTCATACATTCATACAAAATTCCGGAAAAATTTACAAGAACACAATAAACCAAAAAATTATCCATTAAAAGTCATACAACCTAATTCACCCCCCCCCCCCCTCTTAGGTTGCACTCTGAAATTACAATTGGCATCAGAGCAAGTTAAGGTAATTTGCTCCTTGATCCAGAAAAATGGCTTCCGCTTCAAATTCAAACATTGTGTTCAAAGATGGTGGTAGTAGCAACAAACCTCCATGCTTTGTTGGTGAATACTATGATTTCTGGAAAATTCGCATGCGTGCATACTTGGAAGCACAAGGGGAAGAAATATGGAATGCCGTTGAGAATGGTCCATTCATTCCTACAACGGTTGTGAATGATGTTGTCCAAGTAAAAATAAAAACATCTTGGACTGATGATGATAAGAAAAAATTGTTGTTTGACAAGAAGGCAATCAACATGCTTCATTCAGCCCTTGGCATGGATGAGTTCTTCCGAATTTCTCAATGCAAAACTGCAAAAGAAATTTGGGACACTCTAGAAGTAACCCATGAAGGCACAGAAGAAGTGAAGAGATCAAAACTGAACACTTTATCACAAGAATATGAATTGTTCAGAATGCAGCCCGGTGAATCAATTCTTGATTTACAAAAGAGATTCTCTCACTTAACAAACCACTTGATGGCTCTTGGAAAGACTTTCACAAATGATGAATTAAATCTCAAAGTCCTTAGATCATTAACAAGGGCTTGGCAACCAAAGGTGACTGCAATATCAGAAAAGAAAAGTCTTTCTAAAATGACTTCTGCCGCTTTGTTTGGTAAACTCCAAGAACATGAAATGGAACTTGGAAGATTGGAAAAGCATGAAGGGCAAGAGAAGAAGAACAAAAGCATTGCTCTAAGAGTTGAGTCAAAACAACAAAATGAAGGAGAAAGTTCTGATGAAGGTGAGACCATCAATCTTCTTGCAAAAAGTTTTAAAAAATTTCTTAAAAAGGATAAGTCCTTCAAGTTTGGTAATAAAAGAAAATCTTTCAAGAAGAATGAGGGCTCTACGTCAAACCAAAACATTACATGTTTTGGATGTGGGAAAGAAGGTCACATGAAAGCAAATTGTCCATCTTTTACAAACAAAAATGGTGACAAAGGAAAGAAAGAATTCAAGCAAAGGAGGGCCTACATTGCATGGGAAGAAAATGACATAAGTTCATCTTCTGAATCAGAGGATGAAGAGTATGCAAATCTTGCACTAATGGCATCTCATCACTCTGATGATGAACAAGAGGTTAGTGATTCTGAACTTGATATTAAACCTTCATATGATGAATTACAAAATGCATTTGATGAATTATATGAAGAATGTAGTAAACTTTCTAAAACTTGTGTAAAACAGAAGAAATTAATTGTTTCACTTGAAAGAAAAGTTTTTGATGCACAAGTGGATTTAGAAAAGGTCAAAAATTCTTCATGTAATAAATGTAAAGAACATGAAACAAAAATTATTAAATTAAATCAAGTAATAAAAAATTTTGAAAAAGGTCACAATAGTTTGGAAGATGTTCTTAGCAAACAAAGAGATTTAAAAAATAAAACCGGTCTTGGATTTTCAAATTTTGATAAACCAAGTACAAGTAAAACAATCTTTGTTAAAGCAGTCACAACTTCCAACAACTTGGAACCAAAGAAAATGCATGTTGTAATTCCTCTTAAAAGTATGAATACTAGAAATAATTCTTATGGAAGAAATTATTCTAACAAGTCTTATAAGAAAACAAATTCTAAGGTTAGAAATAATGTCTCCAATGGAAGTAATTCTAGTGTATATCATGTTCAAAATTTATCATGTTTCTATTGCAACATGAAAGGCCATACTCCAAATACATGCTACATAAGAAACTTTGGTGTTCCTTATGGTGAATATATTTGGGTAAGGAAAGGTATTAACCCACAAGGACCCAAATCACAATGGGTACCTAACAAGACTTAAACTTTCTGTTTTGTAGGGAGGGTTGAAATCTTCAACCAACATGTGGTACCTTGATAGTGGTTGTTCAAAACATATGACGGGAGACAAATCAAGATTCTCAAGTTTGACCCTAAAATCAAAAGGATATGTCACCTATGGAGACAACAATAAAGGAAAGATTCTTGGTATCGGTAAAGTTGGTATGCCTCCCTATACTACTATTGATAATGTGCTATATGTTGAAGGTCTAAAACATAATTTACTAAGTATTAGTCAATTATGTGATAAAGGTTTTAGAGTAAATTTCAATAAAGATTCTTGTTTTGTTGAAGATGTAGCATCACATGAAATCAAACTTGTTGGAAAAAGAATAAATAACATTTTCATGATTTCATTAGATGATTTGTCTTTAAAGCTTAAATGTCTTGTGGTAAACAACAACAATGATGCATGGTTATGGCATAAAAGAATTGCACACATTCACATGGATCATTTGAATAAATTAATAAAGCATGACCTTGTTGTTGGGTTGCCTAAGATTAAGTTTATTAAAGACAAATTATGTGATGCTTGTCAAAAAGGTAAACAAACAAAAGTTTCTTTCAAACCAAAGCATATAGTCTCAACTTCTAGGCCTCTTCAATTAATTCATATGGATCTTTTTGGTCCTTCAAGAACTAGAAGTTTTGGAGGAAACTATTATGCCTTGGTTATAGTTGATGATTACTCTAGATATACGTGGACTTTATTTCTTGCAAATAAAAGTGATGCTTTTAAAGCTTTCAAGAAGTATGCAAAATTGGTTCAAAATGAAAAATCCTTGAAGATTGTATCTATTAGAAGTGATCATGGTGGAGAGTTTCAAAATACATTTTTTGAAGAGTTTTGTGATGAACATGGAATTTCACACAACTTCTCGGCACCTAGAACACCACAACAAAATGGTGTTGTTGAAAGGAAGAACAGGTCTCTTGAAGAACTTGCAAGAACCATGTTGAGTGAAACAAATTTGCCTAAGTACTTTTGGGCAGATGCGGTAAGTACAGCATGCTATGTAAGTAACCGTGTTTTGGTAAGACCTATCTTAAAGAAAACTCCATATGAACTTTATAAGGGTAGAAAACCCAATATTGCTTATTTTCATATTTTTGGCTGTAAATGTTTTGTTTTGAACAATGGGAAAGATAACCTTGGTAAATTTGATGAAAAATCTGATGAGGGTATCTTTCTTGGTTATTCTCTCACTAGTAAGGCATATAGAATTTTCAATAAAAGAACCCTTACTATTGAAGAATCTGTTCATGTCTCTTTTGATGAAACTAACCCCTCCAAGGAGGAAAAAGTTATTCTTTCTGATGAAGATGATGAAGATAGTTCACCAAAAGAAGTCAACATTGAAGATGAACAGAACAAACAAAACAATGCACACCAAGAAGAAGAAATGCCACAACAAGAGCAAACAAATAATGATCTACCACAAGAATGGAGAATTCATAGAGACCATCCAATTGACAACATCATTGGTGACATAAATAAGGGAGTATCTACTAGACTTAATCTTCAAGATGCATGTTTAAATATGGCTTTTGTTTCACAAATCGAACCTTCTAAAATTGATGAAGCCTTAAGTGATGATCAATGGATTTTAGCCATGCAAGAAGAACTAAATCAATTTGAAAGAAATCAAGTTTGGGAATTAGTACCTAGGCCTTTGGATAAACATATCATTGGTACAAAATGGGTTTTCAAAAATAAATTAGATGAAAATGGTATTATTGTAAGAAATAAGGCCAGATTAGTTGCTCAAGGCTATAATCAAGAAGAAGGGATCGATTTTGATGAAACATTTGCACCTGTGGCAAGATTAGAAGCCATAAGATTACTTTTAGCATATGCATGTTCCTTAGATTTTCAATTATATCAAATGGATGTCAAAAGTGCATTTTTAAATGGTTATATACATGAAGAAGTTTATGTTAAACAACCTCCAGGTTTTGAAGATTTTAAAAATCCTTCTCATGTATATAAGCTTAAGAAAGCAATTTATGGTCTAAAGCAAGCACCAAGAGCATGGTATGATAGATTAAGCAATTTTCTTTGTGAAAAAGGTTTTGAAAAAGGAAAAGTTGATACTACTCTTTTTATAAAAAGAATTAATCATCATACCTTGCTTGTGCAAATCTATGTTGATGATATCATTTTTGGTGCTACTAATGAATCGTTGTGTAAAGAATTTTCTAACATGATGCAAGGAGAATTTGAAATGTCTATGATGGGAAAACTTAATTACTTCCTTGGTCTACAAATAAAGCAATCAAAGGATGGAATATTCATCAATCAATCAAAATATTGCAAAGAACTTCTTAAAAGATTTGATATGGATAATTGCAAGGAGATTGCAACACCTATGAGTTCTAGCACTTATGTAGATCAAGATGAATCTGGTAAGCCAATAGACATTACAAAATATAGAGGTATGATTGGCTCTCTCCTTTATCTTACTGCAAGTAGACCAGATATTATGTTTAGTGTTTGTTTATGTGCTAGATTTCAATCTTGTCCAAAAGAATCTCATCTCTCTTCTGTTAAAAGAATTATGAAATATTTAAAAGGCACTCCCAATGTTGGTTTGTGGTATCCCAAAGGGAGTCTATGTGAATTGGTTGGTTATTCTGATTCTGATTATGCTGGATGTAAGACTGATAGAAAAAGTACTAGTGGTACATGTCACATTTTGGGAAATGCATTAGTTTCTTGGTCTTGTAAAAAGCAAGCTTGTGTAGCCTTGAGTACTGCAGAAGCAGAATATATTGCTGCAGGAAATTGTTGTGCACAAGTTCTTTGGTTGAAACAACAATTACGTGATTTTGGTTTAAATTTAGAATGCATTCCCTTAAGATGTGACAACACCAGTGCAATTAATTTAACTAAAAATCCAGTCATGCATTCCAGGATCAAACACATAGACATTAGACATCATTTCCTAAGAGATCATGTTCTCAAAGGAGATGTTGAAGTTACTTTTGTGGATACTCATTCTCAATTAGCGGATATTTTTACAAAACCTTTGGCAAAAGAACAATTTTTTAAAATAAGAAGAGAATTGGGAATCTTGGATGAGAATGATATTTAACATATGTACATGCAAAAAATGTTATTTTTATTTTAGGTGTCTATTTCTTCAAATTATATGATTTTTTATATATAGGATTATATGCATTTTTATGATAATGATGATGAGGATGATGATGCTGATGATGATATGAATGATGATTAAGCATGATGCTCAAGTGAACCGTATTTTTCATGTTGTTTTTCTCTGTTCTATTTTGTTTCTCATGACTTTTTAGTTGATTTTCATTCCTAGTTGTTTTTTTTTCTAATTCTGTATTGCTTCTGGTACTTGATAAGTTTGGATTCGGATAACTTTGTTTTAAGTTTTATATTATTATTACTTGTCTTGTATGCATATTTTTGGTTGGATATCTGTTTTGCCGATCTTTCTTCTTTTTGATGATGTCAAAAGGGGGAGAAAGTGTAGGTATGTGCTTGTACTTTTACATTTTACAGGTTATCCAATTGCAAATCAAAGGGGGAGATATACAAGACAGGGGGAGCTTTCTTTGCACATCAATGTCAACATGATATGGTTTGTCATCATCAAAAAGGGGGAGATTGTGAAGAAGATTTCCTTCCTTGTGACTTGGCTGGGTTTTGATGATTACAAGACTACATCACAAAAAGAAGAAAGCTTATGGAGGCTCATGGATCAAGATGATGAACAAGCTTAAGGACTTAGGGTTTTAAATTATAATCATTGTAAGTATGGTCCTTATCTTTTGATCTATCATTCTTAGCATTGTTTATATCTTAGAATGCTCAGAAAATAATTACAAACATTTTTTCTAAGACTCCATATGAAGCAATGCATAAAGCTCTCATGAAAATTAATCACACACTCACATTGATTTTCATATAAAGTGATTTTACATGAAATTATTTTTGCATGAAAAACCATAATTTATTATGGAAATTTTACAATAATTTTTTAGCATAAAAATAGCGTATAGCATGCATTGAGAATTAAAATGGCATAATCAATTATGTTTTAAAATTCATTTCATGTCATTATTATCTATTGCCTAATAAATCAAAAGTGGGCAACGGCTAGTTTATATTTGTGTCCAACGGCTGTTTCCTTTATTTAGTGTGGTAACGGCTAGTTTAATTTTTAAATGCATTTTATATTTATTTTATGAATAGGTGCCATTTTAACTATGTCTATTCATTGGTAACCATTTTTCAAAAAATAGTATTGTTTCATAAACATTTTTTTAGCCTCTATATATGCATTTGAGATTAGAAACATTTAACAACAACTTATAACATTTTAACAACAACAATCATTTTCTTTCAATATCTCAAATTGCTATTTTCAATATCACATACTTACAAACTTTCATTATCCTTGTTAGAAAACTTTGAACACACTTTCATATCATTATAAAAGTTTTCTGAGCACTAAGTTATAATCTGTTAAAGTGATATTGAGAAAGATAACAGCCATACAATTTATTATTCTTCAAAAACCATTGTTGTGAATTCTTGCCATAGTTTTGGTGAGAATTGTTGAAAGATAGTGGGGTGCTATCTTGTGTATGTTAGAAAGATTGTTAGGGGGTCTTGGGGAGAGATTGCTTGTAACAAAGATTCTAACATAGTGAATTCCTCACAGGGTTGTGGGGGAGTGGAGTACCAGTAGGGGAACCACTATAAATTCCTTGTGTCCATCTTCTTCTTCCCTACACTCTTTATTTTTCCAAGCATTCGTTCATACATTCATACAAAATTCCGGAAAAATTTACAAGAACACAATAAACCAAAAAATTATCCATTAAAAGTCATACAACCTAATTCACCCCCCCCCCCCCCCCCCCTCTTAGGTTGCACTCTGAAATTACACATTACACATAACCACTGTCAGCCGATTGGCAGACAGATACCTTCGCACACCCGGCTCGGGAAAGAAGACCAATCTCCGAGCACAATCCAAAATAACATAATGGTACGACAACCAATCCATCCCAAGGATGATCTCGAGAGACTGAAGGGGTAAACAAATCAAATTGACCAGGAAATCTCTATTCTGGACAACTACCATACAATGCAAACATGCGGTGTTCACTACCAAATCCGTAGCAGGAGTAGACACATTCAAATCAAACGGTAACGGCGAAACAATCAAATTCAGACGATTGGCGCAAAACAAAGATATGAAGGAGTGAGTTGCCCCCGTGTCAATCAATGCAGTTAAAGAATTACCTGCAATCTGACAGTTCTCACGAATGGCATTGCTAGCCTCACCACTCACCTCCGTGCCCATGCAGTAGACACGTCCTTTGGCCACTGGTCGAGTACTCTGTGCCACGTTCGCCGACGGCAAGGCCTTTTGGGCTCTACAATCTCTAGCAAAGTGCCCCGGCTTCTGACAATTAAAACAAATGGGCCTCTTTTCCGGGTTGCTACAGTTATTAGCAAAATGGCCCTCCTCTCCACACTTGTAGCAAATAGACTTTCCCTTGCTCTGACTCCCCTGGCCCTCTGAGCGTCCCGCTCCCTTGTTATTCTGTGAACGGTTATAAGGTTTTCCACCTTGCTTACCACGGTTCTGACTTGAACCACTTGAACGATTCGGCCCTCCCGAATTGAAATTCCCTTGGCGGTTCACCCGCTTATTCCTCATGTCTTCCACCTCTTGACATTTCTCTACCAACACTTGAAATTGGCGAATGCCCAACGGCACCACCGCATCCTGTAGCTCGTACCTCAGCCCATCTTGGAAACGACGACACATATAACTCTCGTCGACCCCATCTCTGAAAAACCGGAAGAACCTAGACAAAGACTCAAACTTCTTCGAATAAGCTTCCACATTCATGCCCCCCTGGCGTAACCTCAAGAACTCTTCTCCATAGCGCTCTCTAGCCGTCTCCGAAAAATACTTGGCCAAAAATCTCCTCTTGAAATTCTCCCAAGTTATCTCCTCATAAACACCCTCCATGAGAAGTCGAGTGTTCCTCCACCAGTGTTCTGAACCTCCAAGTAACTGATAGGTGGCTAAAGTCACCTTCTCCCCTTCCGGGCAATGAATCGCCCCAAAAATCCTCTCCAATGCTTGGAGCCACAAATCCGCTGTTTCCGGACCTCCCTCCCCATTAAACTTCGGAGGAGTTTGGTGATTGAAACTGGTAAGTAGCCTAGACCCCGCAGCTACGATCTCTCTCTCACGCTTTTCCATATCTCTCTGCGCCTTAGCTTCAGTCTGGGCAGCCACATCAACTGCCATAGTGTTCATGGCATGAGCCATCTGGTTCATGTCCACATCCTCGTCTCTAGGAACAGCAGGTGCCCTTCTTGGAGGCATATTCTATTCTGCACATACCAATTATTGATTAAGTCCTTATCCCCAAAATTTTCCTCAGAAAATATCTCTCACACATCATTACCCATAACAGAACCCAAAGTCGATCGCTCGACGGACACAACTCTAGCTAATCTCTAGCCAACTTTGGACTAACAATCCCAATGTACACTTTCCCTTTGAAGATTTAAAGCCGAGCTCTGATACCACAATTGTAACACCCCGTTTTCTTAAACTCAAAAAGGGGTATTATTATTTTTTTTTTCAAATAAAACAAGCTTTGAAATCATTTTAGTTTCGATCAGAGTGCGCATAAAACATTTAATTGAGCCGGCATTTAAATGTACAAAGAAAACTGATATATAAACATCATAGGGCTTCACAAAGCAAGTGTACACCTGAATATATTACAGTCCAAATAAAAAGGTGCATCAAGCACAAGTATCTCAAAATAAAACTAGCATCTATGCCTATACACAAAAGCACGGTGTACACTAACACCGGCGCATAGTCTAGCTAACGAGACTCCAGCTCCCTCCTAACTCTGATGGCCACTGCAACCACCACCCTCATCTCCAAGCGTCTCAGACGGATCCCTAACACCTGGGGTGGGATAATCCCGTTCATACAAATATGCAAGGGTCACCACAAAATACAAGTATATATATATATATATCCGGTGCGAGAGATTTATACACATACCACATCAAAGCTCATTTACCAATAGAGAAAACTCATTTTAAATACATACTACTCCCCACCAACGGGTTCCTTAAATCAAGGCACAACACATAGCAATTGCGATACTCAAGCATATTATAAGCAATGCACACATAGCCTATAATGCGGACTCTAAAATGATCGTGGTCATCCAGCTCTCTCTGGACTCCACATGCATGACTTTCCGGAATAAACCTCTCTATAGAAGGTCGTAGGTCTTAGGTGGGATAACACCTCCTACTATTGGTGGGATAACACCAGGTGTAGCTCTTCTACACCAACTCGATAACGGTGGGATAACACCGGGTATAGCTCTTCTATACCAACTCAATCAGGTGGGATAACACCGGCGCAGCCCTCTTGGCGAAACGCATAACTATGAATGCATGAGCATATGCCCTCTCTACATATACTAATGCAACAAAACACATATTCTCTTAATATGTAATTACCACATCGACAAGTCTACACATACATTCCACTAGACATGTGTAAAGCAATTAACTCAAGCATATGTATCAACTCAATATGCATACATATTTCTCCCAATTTATATGTAAACAGCACATATAATTCTAAACACGTTCTCATCACGAGAATACACGAAATTAGACATGTAATTCACTCAAGAATACATCACAACAAAATAATTCAAGCATGTCCAATTTCAGTGAAAGACGGAAATAAATAGTGGAGCCCTTACCTCGGCAAGCTCTTACAACAATCAAATCGTTCCACACTACGAGTTCGCGTTTCCTAACAAACAACGTACGAAATCAATAAACACTTCCATAGCATTCTATTGAATTTAACCCAACCCAAAAATCTAAGGATAAACAAGGTACCCCTAGCTCTCTCGGATAATGGTTACAACCCTTCCTATATTGATCAATGTTCACGAACTCGATTGCGTCATTTTTTTTCCGTTTTCAAAACACATTACAACATTTCACATGTTTATACCAAAGACCAATTTAAAACAGAGACGTGTGAAAAAGACGCAAAAACATGAAACAGATAATGCTGTCACCGTACAATTTCACTAAGACCTCCTTGGAGTATTTTCATCATAACTCAAAAACTAAAAGTCATTTTCACGTCAAACCAAAGCCACTGGAAAACTAACAAAATTATCTAAAACCTTCATGTTTACACCCAAGGCCAATTCTGTACCGATCAATACCAGTTTTCGTTTCAAATTCGGAAAAGTTGTGCAGAAAGTCCATAAAAATTCACTGTGACCTACGTGCAGTAATTTAACCATAACTCAAGTTCTATAAATCGTTTTGACGTCAGACCAACGGCATTAGAAAACTAACATCCATACCTACAACTTTTGTGTTTATACCAATAGCTCAAAATTCTTGCACCAATTGATCACTAATTAAGCCTTTGAAAACAAGCATTAACAAGGTTTTAGCAAATGGAAATCACACACCATAAACACATGTTACAAAAATTTCTTTTCCAATCAAAACAACATTAAAGCAAAACTCAAGGACTTTCTTCAAAATTTTTCTAAGTCCACAAGGTAAAATTTTTCACATCCTTGAAACAAAACTTTTTCCTATACAATCCCACTTCCTCATAAACTCAAAAACCATTTTCATTTTCTCAAATACAAATCAAAACATGTTCTTGATCAATATGACTTTTCCTCAAAAACCCTAACTATCCAAAACTCATGAAACTTAGGGAAAGAACCTAACAAGACCTATGCTTAAGGCTAGGCATTCATGAACAACTTCCATGAATCCAAGGCATCATACAACAAGTTTCTACCAACTTTTTCTCACAATCATAAAACCAAAATACATCAAACCATAATGGTTTGGCCAGCTAAGACAAGGAAAAGAGATTGTTACCTTAGCAAATGATTTTCTACAACTTCTCTAGAATTTTTCCAAGCTTCCAAGGTCCAACAATGGAGAAAATAAAATTTGAAGAACTTTGACAATGGGAATGGCTTTTACGTGAGCAAAAGAAGATGAAAAAGGTTGGAAATGAACTTTTTACTAAGTCCCCAAAAGTCTACTACTCATACTAACTATTTCCTCTTGTTCAATCTCACCCATTGGATCAAAAAAAACACTTTCCATGGCTAAACCCTAGCCATTGATCAAGTCTTGGTCACTAAGCAACTTAGAATAAATATCTAGATATTTCAAAGCTTCTAGAACAACTCACGTGTTCAGCTCTCGCGCGTCGCGACAAGCAAAACATACAAAAAGAACAGCATACGGAATAAACGTCCGTAAAATTTCGTTTCCAAAAATTATCGCTAAAACAGTTTCTCCGACTGAACTTTTAAACCGTGCCTTCTAAAATTTTTCTGAAAGCATTTTCTGACTCGCGTCGATATATAAAACTCATCTCTAAATTTTCACAAAATTCGGAGTCTGCAAAATTTTAAACGACTGATAAAAATCTTCTCTTCGTTTATCAAAAACTCAAATAAAGTCAAACCTCCGAAAACTATTTTCATGGAAAACTTCCTATTTATAAAAGAAACTCATAAACCAAATCTCATTCCTTTTCGGCGTACAAGCGCGAAACAGGCTCAAAAACAGCAAAAACAGTTATATTACACAAAATATAACACAAAACACTAACATTAAAACTCTAAGACACGTAGCCACCGCTAACGCTCTACAAACCACTGTACACAAAATCTAGGGTCTTACACATAGAGTTTTAAAGAGTACAATGGAAACATAAGAACATATAAAGAAAATGAACAACAAAATCATCAAAAGCAAACAAAAAGGAGCAACTCAAGGAGTGCGAGCCTCGTCATCCTCGGTGTCCTCATCCTCCTCCTCCTCCTCATCATCATCATCACCTCCATGACCTCCGGCAGCTGTACCGCTACCACCACCCTCTGAATAGTCAGGCCTGTCCCCGGGCCAAGCTGCATGAGATGCAAACATATCCGATGTCGGTATCTGGAATGCAGGATCTGCTGGCCTGCCCATCTGTAACTGGAGCCGGTACATGGAGACATGCATCATAGTCATGCATCTACGGTTGGAAGCATTCTGCTCCCATGAGAAAGTGCAGGTATGGTGGCCCTGTGATGCGGGTGGGGCTCTGGGTCGTGGCTGCTGTGCTCTCGCTGCTCTCCTCCCCGTGCAATGTCTCCCAATATAATCATCCGTAATAGGATTCTTAATCGTCTCAGAAACGTGTGGGGGGATCACTACACGCGCATCCCGGCAGAGACCCATGATCAGGCCCAGGAATGCGAGAGGGCACATCTTCTTGGCTGGAGGTTTTATGCCACTTTCTACCACAATTTTGAGCTCCTGAGCAATCACCCTAGCTACATCCACTTGTTTGTGAGTGAGGATGTAGTAAATCAGGGGGTGACATCTAAAGTTGTGGAGGATGTGTGGCTTTTGGGTTTTATGTTATGGACAATGAGGTGGAAGATAACCTGAGCATATGTGGTGAGGTTATTTTTAATGGCCTTGGTTGGCTGCCCCGATGAATTAAGCTCATAACCCTTCCCGGATTGAAAAATGGTTTGGGCATAAAGGTCATGGTTCCAATTTCCCCGGTTTTGGTGCCTATGAAAGGCACATAACTCCTCATGGTCGAGCTGGAGTGGGTTATGGAGGTAGGTGTTTATGGCTTCGCGGTCGAATCTAATGACGCGACCACGAACCATAGTCTGGTAAGTGAATTCGCCTTCGGGATCAGCGGGAATAGCATTCGCGTAAAACTCCCTAATGATGTCGTAGTTTAGGTTCAAGGGAGGGTTTACTAGAATTCCCCAATTGCGGGAATTTATCAAACGTGCTAACTCCCGATAAGTGCCATGCTCACTTATTATGAATTGCCTTTCGGCCCAAAATGCCCTCCTAAGCAACTCCTCATATCTCTCTTGGTTGCGGAGGCTAAGGAACCTAGAAGCGCCGTAAGCCCCTTGTGGTCTCGATCCGGATGATTCGGCCCTTGATCGCTTCCCGGTTGTTTGTTTTGGCGCCATCTATGAGAAAAGAAATAAAATCAGCAAACAGCCAGAATAAACATAGGCAATGATGAGATAAAACCAATTGAATTGAAAGAAGCATGAAAAAAATGAGGTTCTGTTCTGTCAAGATCGCACTGCGAAGGTAGGTTTGCAGAGCAAAGTTGAACGCGCAATTCTGGGTTGCCCAGAACGATGGTCGCACTGCGAAGTTGAACTTTGCTCTGCGACCATGACAGAAAAATGCAGTTTTCCACAGAACTCTACCCTAAACCCTTGGTTATGTTTCATACATACAATGTGTGCTATAGGTGATTCAGAATCATGACTGGGTACAAAAACCTCTTAACAGAACCCTTTCTTTCAATTTTTACAAATGGGTAAAATTAAATTCGTACAAAATCACTTGAAAGTTGAAAGGAAAGGGTTTGCTTCATCTACCCATAGTGCATGCTTACACTGAATTGCAACTTAACACAACAAATTCGAAAGGAAATGAAACTTAATATAAACTTAACCCTAAAATTGAAATTTCAAAAATCAAAAAAACCTAATTCGCATGTTATCCTACCACGAATGAGAAAAGAGAAGGATGAAGAAATTCATACCTTGCTTGCTGCACTGAATAGAAGGAAATAAAACACGAATTTAATGGAGATTGGAGAGATTTGTGAAAAAAAAGGGTAAGTTAAAATTAGGGTTATTTTTCTTGAAAAGTTAGTGAAAATGAAGGTTTTTTAGTTTTTAGAGTTAATGAAGAAGTGGGTAACGGTTGGATAAGAGTAAGAGAGTGGAATGGGTGGTTGAGAGAAGTAATGGAGGGTAAGTGGTTTTGAAAACTGAGCTGACAGTATTCGCAGACTTCGCACTGCGAAGTATCTTTTGCTCTGCGAAGTCCTCAGATTTTGAAACGTTCGCATTGCGAAGATACTTTGCTCTGCGAAGTCATCAGACACTGTAATTTTTTTTTTTTAAAAAAAAGGTACTTCTCAACAAATTGGTCATTTTTATTTTCACCTATGGTTAAAAGAGCACTAATAAAACAGAAATTATTAATTGCCCCTTTTTAATTCCTTGTAAAGCAAAATGGAATGCAAAGAACGATTTTATGAATATGAACGTATGGTATACGAAAGTATGATATATGAATGTTCAAAACTTCCCCCCCATCCTCACGTGTAGGCTCTAGAGATGAGATTTTCTAAAAAGGTCCCTAGAGTCATGGATCCCACAGGGAAAATAAGGTTGTCAATCGCAAATTACTCGCGAGACTTCAATAAATTCCAAGTGAAATCTCCTCTAGGCGGGGTTTTCGCATCCTACCTCACGGACATACGTCAACGCGGGCCTCCGCTACGCAACCACCATCCTATCTTAATTTTCTCTCAAGCTCGGGTAGAGAGCCTCACACGTTCGGCATTAACCCGAACAATGCGGAGTAACATCGCTCAAGTAACAACCCCACAATTGATATATATTGATATGAAGCAATATGAAATATATAAATATAGAGCAAGAGAAACAGATAATGATAATAAGACGCAATCATGCAAGCAAAACAAAAACATTTTAGCCTAAAAGTCAACTAAGACAGGTTTGACTCGTCATACATAAAAACAAAGTGTGCAAACCAACGTCCCCAGTGAAGTCGCCATTTTTGTCGCGTCGAATTTCGGATATCAAGTTATTGAGAAGCGTTGAATCACTAATTTTAAATCACGACTGAACTTTTAATTTTTCGGGGAAAAAAGGAAAAAAGTTCGAAATTACCTTTAAGTGAGAGATTTTGGGTTCGGGAGTCGATTATGCAAGGGGAAGAAATTAGCACCCCTCACATCCGTTGTACTCAACGAGAACCTCTTAGTTGACTTAGGCTAGAATGTTTTCAAAGTTTTGCTTGCGTGCTTGAATATGTAAAAGGGAAATAGAAAAAAATATATAAAGGGGGAAAATAGAGTTTTTTATTAAAGGGCTTGACAAGATATGAATCCTGCTCATACGTATCTCCCGGTGCGATGGAGAATTCAAAGCGTACGTAGTTCTTTGGTAGAAAAAGTTTGTATGTTGATTGATTTTATTTAAAAAAGATTTGATCGCGCCCGAGCGAAAAAGTTTTGCTTTAAAAATGCAAAAAAACAACATGGTCTACTATCGTTATGTGGATAGCTTAATAAAGACCGATAAAAAGTTTTACCTACTACCGTTATGAGGGTAGCTTAAAAAAGGTAAAAAAAAAAGACGGACTCGCACTCAGGCGTGAAAAAGGTTTGAAAACGCGCAAAGGCGTAAAAAGGTTTAAATGACAAAAAGACGGACTCGCACTAAGGCGATGGTATCCGTACAAAGGCGTAAAAGTTTGAATTGACCACGAGGGCCAAGAAAAGGTTTAAAATGGTCACAGGGACCGAAGAAAGGTTCAAATTGGTCGCGAGGGACCAATAAAAGCTTAAGCGCGTTGGACGCGTTAAAAATGGAATGACGATTGCTCGAACAACGAGACATACGTCAAGCATTCGTGCAACCGGGGAATGGAGAGACATACATCAAACCATTCCTTTTTCATTCAAGTTTTTGTTTTGTTGAAACTCAAAGAAATCTCAAAGGAAACACAACACTTGGTTAAAAAACTTAAAGAAAAGTTGTTGAAAACCATGAACAAATTTGTTGTTCAAGTTTATTGAAAATCATGAACATAGCTTGTTGCTTAAGTTATTGGAACTCAAGAACAAGTGTTATTCAAGTTTGAAAGATGAACAAATTCATGAAAATATGCATAAGTTTGGAAAATGCACAAGTTCGGCTCAAGTTTGAGTTTGGTTTTAAAAAGTGAGCAAGTTCGGCTCAAGTTCATGTTTTGATTGAAAATCATGAACAAAGTTGTTGTTCAAGTTTTGTTTTGAAAATAATGAACTTAGCTTATTGCTCAAGCTTGATTTTGAAAGTTTAATGAACGTAACTTGTTTTGCAAGCTATCCAAAAAGTATAGCACAAACTTGTGAAATTTCCAAAGGCATGCAAAACTTTTGATATGGTTTGAACAAATATGAGATTTAATCCTCTTAGGTTTTGAATCATTAGTTAGAACCTCAAAAAATTGGCTTTTGGAAGCCTGAACTCAGGTTCTGAGTTCTGCAACTTTCGCAGAGCAACCTGAACTTGGCTCTGCGAACTCAAGTTCTGTCATGGTCGCAGAGCGACCATGACTTTGCTCTGCGAAGTCTGCAAAAAATTGAGCTCAGAAGCTTCTTCTGAGCAAGCTTCAGAACCTTGAGGGGATTAAAAAGCTTTGAAAATTTGGCAAGAAAAGGTTTAAACAACTCCAATTGGTGTTTTGCAACTTTGAGATTCCTTTGAAGTTTCAAAAGGGGTTTTTTGTACAAAATGAATTTAAACAAAATTAAAGATGCAAGTAACAATGCAAAATGAAGATAAAGACTTTAGAACACTTACAGAACTCCTAGCAATGCTTATTGTGCAAGAGATAGGAAGTGGCTTGAAGGATTGTGATTTTGCAAAGGTTGGAATGTTGGAGGTTATGGATAACAAATAACTCTAATGTTCCAATTGGTTTTTGCTATGTGTTGAACTCTGTTCTTGCTCTAGAAATTCTGTAATTGCTGTGTATGTAATGGTTTTTCAAGTATGTAGAATGGTGTGTAATCCTTATGCAAGGCATTCCTTTTATAGGCAAAAAATGAAATCTATGCAATGATGAAAAAATCTCTAGAATCCAGCTGCTTGTGTGGGCTAAAACCAGGCTATCTTGCTTTGCATTTAATGCAAAAGTGAAGAGGGGACATTGCCTTGCAACTTTGGTCAAGACTTTGGCCAAAATCAGCCATTAATGAAGCTGATTTGGATAGCAATGATGATGAAAAATCTGAAAAACAGGGCAGCTTGCAATTGGGCTGTTCTTGGGATCAATCCTTGCAATCCTGAAGAGTCAAGCAAGAAAAACGTGCACTGTAATGTGCAGAGGTTGGGGGAAAACAAAAGGGAACATGTGGGCTGGTGTGAGGAAGGAGAAAGACAGCTGAAAACAGGGCAGCAAAACAGCTTTTGGGCAAGTGAAGTGCAGCTGTGTTTGACTGGTTTTGGTGGAGAAAACAGGAAGAAAAATGAGCAAGCAGCTGGCTGGCAAGCTCAGGGCCAGTAGCAGGTCAATTGGGAGGGATGAGGGCTGCCCAAGGGCAGCCAACTTGCTTGGCTTGGAAGAAAAACCTTCCTACCTTGGCTTTAATGGCAAATGCCTCAATTCTTGCTTGTTGGATCCAATCAATCACAATTGATAACAATAATGACAATAATAATGATAGGTGATAATAATAACAACTATAAAGAAAACAAAAGAAAGATAAATCAAAGGAATTAAATTCTGCAAAAAATCGCAGAGTTCGCAGAGCGACCATGACTTTGCTCTGCGAACTCCCCTTTTCTTTTTTTGTATTTTCTTTAAAATAAAACAAATAAAAAACCAATAATAATAGTAATAATGAAAATAACAAAGATGGTAATGATGATAATAATAAAGGTGATAACAATAATAATGATGGAAAAGATAATAATATTAGTAATTAAAAATAATGATAATAATAATAATAAAGCATTGATAAAAAGATAATAATAATATTATTAATGAAAAAGACAATAACAATAGTATTAATAATAATAATGATAATGATAATATTAATAAAAATGATAGTAATGCTAATGGTGACAAATATTAATAAATAAAAATCCAACAATAAAGATGAAATAATAAAAGGTAATAAAAAATAATGATGAAATAATAAAAGATAAAACAAAGAAAAATATGAGTCAAAAAATGGGGTATGACAATGGGTCATGACTACGGGTTATGTTTTATGGGTACTGGGTTTTGTGATCGATCTCAATTTGAGTTTTGCTTTTGTTTTTTAATGCAAAAAATGTTAGAACATGTGTCAAAATCTGAACCAAAAGATTAAATCAATGGTGGATATTGAACACAGTCACATAACTTTTTCCGGCCAAAAGTTACTGAATCCGGATCCCTTTTTCTACACTCGCGTTTAAACAGTGATCTGAAAAATTTATGATTTTTGAACCCAAAAATCTTCTGAGAAATTTAGAAATTTAACTATATTAAAATAATCTTGTATACACATATTTTGCATGTTTGTTTTATGCATTATAATTGATGGGCCTATTTAGAAAATTAATTTGAGGTGTTGAGTTGGAACAACAGATTGCTTATTAGATATTGAATTTAACAAATATATAAATAAGGAGAAAAGTGTGTATTGTTCTTACACTGTGTCAAACGTTGTCACTATCCTTGTTTAAAGTTTAAGGTGTTAAAATTACAAACACATGATTGAATACTACTTTCTTTAGGTTAGTAGTTTATCCCCTTCAAATTTCTTTTTTATTAATCAATTTAGTCTAAGAAACTAATAAGAAACACACATTGAACGATGTTTTTATAATTTAATATATTCATAGATCATAGTTACAATATATTACACATTTATCGACCAAATTGATGATTTCTATAAATAAATGATATGTGCACAACATCCACACTTGGTCCACTTAAGCATTCATTTTAAAATATCACCATTGTGAACGTTTACCCACTACTTAATATACACATATCTCTTTTTTTAAGAAGTTAAACTAATCTACTAAAATTGGTATGAGTCAGAATCGAACCTGAGTCATAAAAAAAAATACAATCCAATGTGTAAAGCCAACACCATTAAATCAACGTAAATAAATTATATACACACCTACTCTTGATATAAGATTCATATGAATTTGATCAAATCAGATAACAACTATTGCAAAAAGTGTAATAATGAATGTTGATATATTCCTTTGATGATATTACCCTATTTCTTCAAACAATAAGTGAAATTTTCAGAACAAAAATAATCTTTCCAATCTTTTGAAAAAAAAATGCTACCAAGTGTTTCCGACACACTAGTTAAGGTAATGAATATAGTATAAAATATCTTAAAATTTGTGTCCCAATACTCTTTTTAGAGGTTGTGTAGTCAAACTATTAAAAGTGCAAAAAATACTATTTACATTTTTTTTTTCTTCTTTAGCTTGTGCCCTTGGACTAGTGTCCTAGGGAATTTTTTTATTCTGACCCTAATGTAAAAAAAAATTCCATGTCTGACCCCCTTTGAGATTTATTTACAAAAATGACCAACTTTCAGATTTTTATTTCTTATGTTTTCGAATCTATATCAACATTGATTTCAGCAATTTCTATCTCGTCGTATTCTAAGATTTCATCAGTATAAAAATATGGAGTATTCAACAAATCAATAATAATATTTTTTCGTTATCGCTACACATTAAGTAATAATGCGTTGATATATTACACGTTCTTCTCATGTGTAGATTGAAATGTTTTAAATTTAATTTAATTAATGTTACTTAAAGTGCAAATTAAAAAAAAATAACAACAAACAGTTTTATAGCACAGTTTTACTATTTATATTATATCGATGAAATTATTTCATCAAGGACAAGCAACTCAGTTGGTTGAGTGCTTGCTGATCTACTGAAGGTCTCCTGTTCGATTCCTCGGGAGACTATTTTTTAAGGGTAAAATATACGTTCAGCATAAAAGATTAATAAACGCATGTAAGTTCAGACAACAATAACATCATTATCAATACATCCATATACATCACCAATTCAACACTAATCGCATCGCCAAATCAACAAGTCAAGTAATCAAACATGCATCATACAAGACTTCATAATCATCACAACATCATCATGTTTACATTCTTCAACATTCACATAATCCACATTTCATGATTTAATCTCGCAATTTACATCAAACCATCATTAATCCACTTAAATCATGCTACAACAACATTCATATCATCACAAACATTAAGCAATCAACACCTATCAATAATTCATCAAAACAGTACAAAAGGAATGTCCACAAACATCCCCAAAGGACCAAAACGCGCAGAACAGCTGATGTTGTCACTGCTATGGGCAACCAGAAAACAGGTTTTCCCTTACGGGAGGACCTCCAATTTTCCCCCAAAATCCCATTTTTCATCCCAATCAAGCCAAAATCATTGTATAAACAATACCCATAGTTAACATACTTAAAAGAAACAATTAAAACACAACAACACATCAATTCAACATGGATTCTCATGACTTTTCACTTAATTAATCAAAAACTCAAAAACTCATTTTTACCAACAGCTTATCAACCAAACATGGTATAACAACAGCAACAACAATTCATTCATACTTGACACTTTCATGAGTACTTACTTCAACTAATATGGCAACAACTTATTCATTTTCACACCAACTTATTCATTTTCACCAAATTAAGTCATTTTACCAAAACACAACAACAACTTAATTGACAACAATTCATATAATCAACATAATCTTTTCATCCTTTAAATGAATCATGACAACAACACATCAACAACAACAACTTAATTCATTTACATTCAATTAATCATGTTATTTATCAAAATAATCAAAATTGACAACTTATCAATTTAATATAACAAACCATGAATTCACCAACTTTAACATATTCAAATTCATTATGAAAAATAGAGCACGAATTTCACATAATCAACATCAACAATTATGAAACTAAGCATAAACTAAAACACCCAAACAACCCATTTGTTTCTTAATACCCAAATGATGAAAATAATATTCCCCCTTACCTTAATTCTTCACCTAAAGTGTTTCCTAACTTCAATTCTTCACTTCCAAGTGTTTTCTGATCTCTCTTCTCTCTCCATAGCCTCTTCTCAAAATTTTCATAAATTATGAACTACAAGACAAAATATATAAAAAAAAATATGAAAGTGGGTCATTTTTGTAAATAAATCTCAAAGAAGATCCAGATATGGAATTTTTTTGACATTAGGGTCAAAAAAATATCCGTCTGAGGATCTTTTTGAAAACTAAGAGATTCGGTGCTAGAAGTTTTATTTTCAAAATTTCTTGAATATAAATAATTTTTTTTAAGGAAAGAAATAAACATTTTAGAAGTTTCATTTTTCGAAATTTCCGAAAAACAAATTAGATTATGAAAGTTTCGTTATAAATTACATTCCGAAAACTTCGATTTTCAAAAATTATTGATACAATTTTCGGAAGCTGGAACTTTGCTTTTTAAGTTTTATTGATTGCAACTATATTCTAGAATTTTTTGTTTTGGGAGGTATGAGGTACAGGTGAGGGGGTGACAGGATTTCTCCATTAAAATCTAATGGAAATTGTTCTTCCCCCATACAAAAATGCTCATTCTCGAAGAAAATGATCAAAATACCCTTGCGTGATTTAAGTCACGTTCGGTATATATCAACGTGACTTAACTCACGCTGACGTATAACCTGCGTGACTTAACTCACGCTCGGTAGATGTCAGCGTGATTTAAGTCACACTGCGTTCATTTATAACTCAGGCAGAACATCACTTCTCCATTTCACTTCTCAAATCTCTAAAAAAATCTCCCAAATATACTGGAATGCATTCCTTTTTGTCATGACTCATCCTATATGAAGGGATTCGATGTGATAACTTATATAGTTGATTCGGCAGAATAGATGTGTTGTGTTCTCTTCATTCTTTTGAATTTTCAAAGAAACTTGCAAATTTTTACACTAAATATAAGACACTTCAATGACAACATTTTTAGCAAACTTCCATGAATTTAATGTAATGTAATGGAACGTAACACTTCGTTTATTTGAACGGAGATAAAATTATAACTAAATAAATTTGTCGTATTCTATTGATTTTGGAATTTATTGAGCATACTTATGTATTTTTAGTTATGATTTATTTTGGATCATGATTGAATTGTTGTTTCTAAGTCATGACATGCTTTTAAAAAATGAACATAACATATCGTATGTTTGGGATCTTCAAAAAATATTATTTTTGTCCAAAATTGGTGAAAAGATAACTTACCTAAAACAAACGTGACTTGAGTCACGTTGATATACCGAGCGTGACTTAAGTCACGTTGATAAACCGAGCGTTACTTAAATCACTCTGGTGCATAACCTGCGTGACTTAAGCCACACTGAGGGTATTTTTGTCAGTTTGTATGGGAGTGAGCAATTTTGTTTGGGGGAAGAGCAATTTTCAAATCTACCACCCCAAGCAATCCTGCCTTGGCGCAGCCCTGAGATTTGAGCTTTGAACGACTTTTTTGTGTTTCTTAAAGAGGAAAGAAAATTGCTCTTCTCCCATACAAAATTGCTCACTCCCACGTGAACTGACCAAAATACCCCCAACATGAGTTAAATCACGTTCCGAACACCAACATAAGTTAACTCACATTGGTGTCAACGACCATTCCTTTTCAATTTTTTTTTGCAGTATGTGTACCAAATGGTCTTGCAACTGGGCTTTGCAGCACGTTTGTACAATTTCATCAGGCAACAACCTGGCTTGTACATATGTAGGTGGAATGATGTATATTAGAATGGTATACGAAGAATCATGCTATCTTAAATTGGTCACAACATTGGTTTGCTGCTGGAGCAGAGTGTTACTGTTAGGAAAATATACATGATATATTGATCCCCTAGTTGATGTCTTTCTTGCCTTAACTTGAACATTATTATCTAGGATTTAGACATGTATCTTTGATTATCTACCCACCTCTACATATATATATATATGAAAGTGGGTAGGATTTTCTCTATGCTTTTTGATTGGCCTATAAACTGTTACAAAGCCAAGTTGTAGGACCATTTGGTACACACATAGTTTTAAAAACCAGATCAGTGATCGACTCAGTAAGGGTATTGGGTCACTGGGTCGTTGGTCGAACTGCATGACTAAACCAGATTGAATCAAATGACTCGGTTGTATGACTCGATCTTTATAAAAGAATTTTTTTGTATTTAATTAGACTGAACCAAGTGACTTTGAACTCTAAAAATATCATAATTTTTTTACACAAAATAAAAGCACATTTTTATCATAAATAGAAACATCTTGATAGATGCTCCTTGAATTTAGTTGCATATATTCGTTATGAGATATAGTACATGTTTAAATAAATATTAAGAAATATTTCACTTTGCATCTACAACACAAATAAAAACAAATGTGCTAAAAAAAATAGTTTTTTTTTAAAAGAAAATGTGTTAAAAAATAGCTGCAACCAAGTATAATGTCTATATCAATATTTTGTATTGTATAGTTATTTTTTGATAGTATAATACTTTTTAATGAACAATTATCTTTGAGCTCACAAGCTTGTCTAAAAAAAAAAAATTTGAGCTCACAATTTAGATATTATTGTTAACTTAATATAAAATGTGATTATCATATATAAATGATTCGAATCACTTGACATTCAAAAGAGACAATTGGTGTAGTGGTAAAGGGAGAGTAACGACAGCTTGTGTGTCATGGGTTCAACTCCCTCACGTGAGTTAAATTACGTTGGAGATATTTTGGTCAGTTCACGTGGGAGCGAGTAATTTTGTATGAGAGAAGAGCAATTTTCAAGAGGAAATGAGGTGGCCAAAAGAGCAGGCTTCCGATCAAACACTTCTTAAACCGAGGCAGAGGCCCAAAAACAATTTGGTTTTGTTCTATCTTTAGTTGACTAATTACCCCGACTACAAATTCACAGAGTATAATGAAGCTTCTTGAATAATTAAAAATATTTAAAATAATTAAGAGCTAGAAAACATTAATTTTAAATAATTAAAAACACATAAGTTGTAAGAATGAAGCCTCTTGAAAATCAAGAAAGGGTGCGTTAAAATGAGTGTGTCAGTTTAGGTTTTTCATAAGGATTAAAAAAATTAATTTTGATAAGCATTAAGTAGAACATTATATATATTATAAGTAGAACATTAAATCTATTTTATTTAAATTAAAAATAAATTATAAAGGATAAAAACGGATTTTTAGATAAAATGATAAGGGCATAATTGGAAGAAAAGATGATAAGCTATAAGTTATAAGCTCAAACGCTGCTTGAAATAGCGTCTGAAAAATAAGCTATAAGCTCATGAAATAAGCTATAAGCTCATGATGAAATGATGTTTACCAAACGGGATGTTTTTAGTCATACGAGCTTATTTGCTATAAGCTATCCGTCATAAGCTCGTTTTATGGTCTTGCCAAACCGACCCTAACTGTTGAAACCAAACTAATCAGCAAAAAATTTAATTGAGTAAGTACAGACAACTCTTATTATTTTTTTTTTTTAAATATCAAAGATTGCCAACTAACTTAACATATCCAGAAGTTTGCCGTATTCTATAATGTTAAAAGGGAGAAATATAGAATGGACCAATCCTTTTTAAACTTACATTTGTACAGCATCCAACTTTGAATGGTGTAATAGCTAGCACTATCTGTACACGAGAACATCAAATAGAAATGCTAGCAACAAACGCTGCAATTTAATTTAATAAATGTTACATTCATTGACCAAGTAACCTATGGCTATGCTTAGCGGAACTTAATGAAATCTACAGTTTAATAACAAAAGTTTTGGAAAAAGTTGCAACTTGCAACACTCATCTTAAACTGCACAATGCAAGTTAATACCGTAATATAAGATGCAATTAACTACAATTAACACCACACTTTAGCTAAAATCTACTAAAGAACATCAGAAAAAACAATTATAGAAATCTATGCATTTTCATGATGCATATTTGAATCTATATATGAAATGAAACAAATACTCCCTCTGTCTCACATTAAGTGTCAATTTAAAATATTTGTTTGTGCAAATTTTAGACTACTAATGAAGATTAACTACATGTTACCACTGATTTCCATATTTATTATATCTTAGCTCATCTAACTGGTCCACTAACCACCATCTCAATCAGGTTACTTGCAAAGAACTAAAAAAACCACAGTATTTGATAGTGGAAGGAGAATAAAATGACAAGTAGCATGAATAAAATATAGAAAGAAGCATGAATAAAATGATTTGCATGAAAATATTTTTACAGATGCCTGAATCCTCTACTACTGATAATCTCCATAACAAACAAGACAAGCAACTAAACTACATATTTATGACACATAGAAAGGCCCAATGACTAGCTATTACACCATGTAAGAAAGAATATACTGACCTTTCATAGACCAGATGCAGCAGTCAGTATGTATATACCCACATAAATTAAGGCTCAACAACTTTTACCGTCTGTCAACTAGAGATTTCACCATTGCTTCCTTTGAAACTTGAAGCGCCAACAATCTGCTTTACACCATGAGGCGATGGCATATTGAATGGAACAAATCCATTGGTAATAAGAGGCTGGTCAAATTTATAATTTGTTGCGGACCCAAGAATGGAATTGTACCCCCAATTTCCGGCAGCACTACCTACTATTCCAACACTACCGCCTACATATGCAACACTTGGCATAACATTAGCATAAGGCACCTGATGATAAGCCTGAGGACCAGTTACCATTTGCCCAACATACCATAAGTTCCTATAAACATCTGATGGAGCTGCATATCCATTCCCCCCATACCCATACCCACCCGTAGGGTACCAGCAACCATAGGGATTTGATCCGTATCCATACACTCCATCACTAGTAGACAAAGGTAAAGGAGCAATGGCAGGAAACATGTTCCCGGGACTAGAATGGTGAAAACTTTCAGCTGCTCCTCTATCACTCTTATATCTTATTTTACTATAACCCTCAGAACCAGCATTCCCCTCCCTCGGAACTGCCCTCTTAACCTCCACCTGCCTACCATTCAAGTCATGAAAACTTCTCATCATAACACTTTGCACCGAGTCTTCAGAATCAAAAGTAATGAACCCAAACCCCCTCGGCTTATGAGTTACACTATCTTGCATCACCACCACATCAGTTATTCGACCAAACCTCTCAAAGTACCTCTTAAACTCCTCCACCGACATATTAGCAGGTAAACCACCAACAAAAATCTTCTTAGTCCTAATATGTTCATTCCCACATTCATAACCACTAGAGTTCTTCCCCCCTCTATTCTGTAATTGATTTTGTTGTAGCTGTTCACTTCTCGGTATTGCTTTTCTAACTTCTACCTATATACAACAACCAACCATAAAAACCAATCAAACAAAACCTTAAAAAAATGCATTAAAAAACACAATTTACAACATTCTATTTACTCGAAAGTCATAAAAGAGTAACATTGAAACTCGAAAGTTAACAAATTTCATCATTTTTAAGTGAAAACAAAAAATTAGTGTAAAAAAGAAATGAAAAAAATCTAACCTTTCGTCCAAGAATAACATGGGTATCTTGAAGGGCATTGTGAGACGAAGAGATATCAGAGAAAGTAACAAAACCGAAACCTCTAGGGATTCGGGTGGTGCGGTCAAAAGAGATTGTTGAATGCAAAACGTCGCCGTATTTGATGAAATGGTGTTTGAGAGTGTCTTCAGTGGTTTCGCGAGAAATGCTACCGACGAAGAGCTTGGCTTTATCAGAATCCATTTTGAAATTCATGGCACTGTAGATGAACCCTAAATCCCCAAATCAATTGAAAACCCTTTTTTCTATTCCTAAAGCTCCATCTTTTACTGTTGTTCTCTCTCAAACTAACTACCTCGTAATTCGTAAGTGGCCATAACATTCCTTGTTTTCCCTTTCCTACTCTATTTTTTTAGGCCCAACCAACCCCGTTTCCCCTTTATCTCCTTTCTAAAATTGATATTTTCTTTTCTCACCCACATTGTTTCTTGTGCACTCTCCAAAATATTCATCTTATCCCGTTTGAATTATATAATTTGGACTCTTATTTTATAATTTGAACTCTTTTGAAGATTTAGACTATATAATCTGAATCCTGTCAAAACTAAAAAAACATATTATAATTGATATGAATGTCTCAACACACCATCGTAACATTCCCACAAAAATTGCACAACAATTTTGGAGATAGCATGAATGGTTAGCACTCGTCATGGTATCATAACTCATTCTCAAAGGATAAGTAAGACATGAAAGATAAAAAGGAATGGTGAGGGTATTTGCAATGAAAATGGAGAACAATACAAGTCTATTTATAGTTACAACATCATCCTAAATTGTAACTACAATCAAAATAAACATTTAAAATGACTAAACTGACAAAAAATGAATTAAACACATTCTAAAATATTTCGGATTTTATAATCCGAAATCATACAAGATTGATTTAGATGATATAATCCAAGACGTCCTTAGAACATGTTAAAACTTGTGTTTTGTAAGGCTTGATACATTTCAGACTGTGGGGTTTGCCATTGTACACCCTTCTTGTATCACTGTCGTTGAGACGACCACTAATTTGGTTCAATTGATCCTTCAAGTCGGACACAGTGACATCGGCGTGAACCCTAAACAAGGTTCCTCTTTGTCGTAAATTGCAGCTGGCTTATATACTGGATAATAGTTATGTGGTGTGGTTTGCAAATGGACCAAAAAAACTAATTATAGAAGTTTCTGTGTATCGTGGACCACAAAAATTGTCAATGTAATGTGGAACATATAATAATTGTGTATTTGGCGGGTTCGAAATTTATAATATAAAATGTATCAAACCCCCTAAAGTATTAGTTTTTATACACTAGTGCATATTGGATTATATAATTCAAAACAATATAGAGATGATTTTGGGTTATATAATCTAAAATGTACCAAATTGTGGACATGTTATTGGTCAATAAGGTTGGTTGGTTTCATGCATTTTTTTATTGTTTGAGCACATTCTTTTTTTACTATTTGACCATGTTTCTTTGACTGTTTGACCAAGGTGGAAGGATCGTTCCTATAATTATCCACCCGTTCTTCGTAATTTGTTATTCCAATTTTCACCCTCACCATTTCTTTCTTACTTTTGTTTTAGGGGATGGAGTTAGGATGTCATGGTTTTAGTGTTGGTCTTTAATACACATAGTTTTTAGGTTAGTATGAATGATCAAAGTCGGTTGTCTAACATCAACTTGTTCAATAAAGTTCTCACCTTCTCTCGCTCCATTAGCTTGTTTTCCTGAAATCTTCTAAGGGCGCACGATAAGGATGAGAAGCCTTCTCCCTCCTTCCACCTCCATCTTCTTGTACTTCAAGTTTAGTTTTAGTTGTTAGCATTTTGTACTACATAGTGTTATGGTGTTGTAAGTGTATAAATCATGCCCAATTAATAAAATGTGATGAATTATTAAATTTTACAATCAATTATAAATTATGTCATTTTAATAATTTGATTTGAATTTGAACAAAACTGAGTAAACACGGTTCAAATTTAATAACTTCAAAAAATGTCAAACTTGCTACATATTATATAATCCAAACGGAGGTAAAATAGAAAATTCATAGGGCGCGTAAAAAGTCAACAGAATGAGAAAAGAAAATCTTCCTATAATATTATTTAGTTGTGCCTGACCCAAATGACTAGCCCAAATCTTACAAGAAACAACAACCAAAAGATAATTAAGACCCATTAGCTACAATTTTTTTACACATGTATGATGAATCAAATCAAAATATTCAGTGCTTATAAAAAAGGCTATCTTAATATATTGGACACTTTCGTTCGAGTTGAAATTTGGGATCTCATAGTTATGTATGTGTGATTTAGATGGTGTTTACCACTCATCTACAAACTAAAAAAAAAAAAGAGACAAAAACATCACTTTTGAGGGGAGGAAAAAAATGAATGAGCATGGTTTAGCCACTAAAGCTAAACAATGAACAATATTTCATTTATGATATGTTTGTTACAAGAGAAATTAATATGATTTGTTACGAGAGAAATAAAGAAGATGGAGATATCAAAGAGAAATAGTGTAGAGAAACCTATCTTTTTCTTCTCTCCTTATACACGAAAATAGACGAGAGAAGGTGTTTGTTTAATGCATTTGTCGTTTAAGCCTTTCAATTTAAGCAAAATCAGTTTTTGTCTTTTATTTTTTATTTTTGAAAAAATCAAAATGGAATATATTAAATTAACCAAAAAAGTTTTACATTTAATATAAAACTTGTCGCACACAACGAATGATATGATATTGTTATCGTGGGAGATGTTTTACGATCTTAACCAAAGAAGTTTTCCTCATCGATAGTCAACATAACATGACAATAATATGGTAAACCTCTTGGCAACGCGCTTGAATACAACTAGGCCGGATATGACATCATTCTTCATATAACAACAATATATCCAGCCGACTCATAGATAAACGGAACCGACTCATAGATAAACGGTCCCCACGATGCCACGTAAAATTTCTCCCATACAATAGATGATATGATACTGTTTTCATGTGACTCTATTTCTTTTTAATTAATAACTAAATGATTTTTTTTATTATCATGTTAGTAATATGAATTTGTGAGACAAACATGCTAGATTCTTCCAATTAAGCTATTTTTTTTACATGCAAGCTAGAGGTTAAACTCTAGATAACTCACCTAAATGTTCAAATTTCTTATCAATTAAACCGATTCATTGTTGGGAATAAATCATTTATCTTAAACGTTAAAATTATTAATCAAATTAATAAAAAATTAGTTAAATGAATGAGTTAATCAATGTTTTGATTAAATTAAAATAAAAAATAAAGTATAATATTTATGGACATATTTTTAATTCAAAGACATTAATGTACTTTTAAGGCAAAATTACTCATGTGATCTTTAACTTAATTAATTTCATGTAACAATTTTGAGATAAAGGGTATGGAGAGAAAGGGTATGGTTTCGCTGTGCCTCAGATTGTTTTTTAGAATCTCAGAGACTCGAGGGCGACCCCAGTGCCGGCCACTCAGAAAGGAGTGGCGCCGGTAAGTGGATTTTCTATGAATTTGCTGACATTGTTCTTGGACAATGAAGGTGATATAAGCCCTGAAGAAGCTATGGAAGCTGCAATTGCTGGCCCTGAGTATCAGAAACTAGTTGTGCTGGATTGATTTTCTTATGTAATTAGTAGTATTTTATTTAGTGCAACAACTTTAGCAATGTCATTAATCAATATTCTGGTAACTTTGTATCTGTTGGAGTAAATGTGAGCAAGAAACTTTATAATGAATGAAAATGGTCCAAACTTACAGACAGTTGCTTAAACACGGTTCCAATTTTTTTTCTAATTATAAAATTACGTTTTTGTTATATTGTCCATTTTACCAACCTGTGTATTAACAGGGGATAAAAATAACCAGTACCCTTTAAAAGAAACAAGAATTTGAAGCAAAGTTCCAGAAAATTTCTAACGCTTATGATGTTCTTGTTGACCCCAAGAAGCGTCAAATCTATGACCTCAATGGTCAATATCCCCTTAACTCTTATCGCTTCAATGATGAAAATGGTGATGGGAATAATATGAAGGAAGATGTCGCTTAATTAAGTTGTTTGACCCTATGGCACATCTAATACTAATGTACCATTTGTGCTGCATATCACAGTAATCAAATGAAACTGTGACACAATTATTGCGTTTTGTTGCATAATTGATTTCAGATGTTTGACCTGTTGGTATTGGCTTGGGACCTGGGAGTGTGCTCCTCCTCGAGGTCTCAAGTTCGATTCTCCCCAGTGCCAATTTAGGTGGGTTAATTTAGTTTCTTAAAAAAAAAAAAGATGTTTACTTGGTAGTTGATGCCATGGTGTTGCCGCAACTGAAATAATATTGTTGCCACTGTTGTTGATATGCTACAGTTGGCAACTATATTCTGTTGTTTTGGTTGCTTTCTATTTCAATCATAAACTTATTTGGCTTGATCATGCATACTTGGGCAGGGAGCATGCATATAGATTTATCTGTATTCTGTACCCACATGTTCTATATTGTTTTGTGCATTTTTGTTGGCCCTCCGGAATAATTTTTGGTTCTAAATTTCGGTTGTGGTTATGCTGCAAAATTTGATATTGCGGCAAAATACAACAGCCATGCGGCCACGGCTGCGGTTACAATGCTGCTGCGGAAATATTGTGTGACATATGCTTGCCATATGCTTGATTGCAGTCTCGAACCGCAATTTAGAAATATTGTGACATATGCTTGATTGCTTTGTTTGATTATCAAGCTTTTTTACAGTTGAACTCAGCAAAATCGAATGGAAATTATATCAACACAAAATTCGGACTACAATATGTCCAGTACAGTTTTTCCCCATCCTTTTCAATGCGTGGAAACATAAGTTGGTTTAACAAGGAGCCACTTTGTCTAAGCTGGTTTTAACAGGAAGTTGAAGTGTACAGAAGAAATCTTGAATATAGACATTAAACCTTGTTGGAAAAGGGCACAAAAATGACTCTTCATGGGAATGGAAACCAACATCCAGGAGCTGCTCTATCTGATCTAGTTTTTGTGGTGAATGAGAGACCCCCTGCTTGTTCAAGAGGGATGTAAGTGATTTGGTAATGATCCAAATGATATTTTAATTCTAGAAGCACTAGGTGGAAAGACTATCAACATGATAACCTTGGATAGAAGAGATATCACAATCCAAGTGACTGATATTGTGAAACCAGGCTATGAGTTGGTGCTCCCTGATAATCAAGGTATGTCACTTGCAAATGATTTTACTCTAGTATAATGTTTATAACACTTTCATTAACCCTCTTCTACATGAACTCTAAATAATTTATTATGCAATTCCACTATTCGTATATGAAGTTTGTACACAATATATATATATTAGAGCTAGCATAGCTGTGTTCTTATTCTTTTATGCAGAATGATATTTAGTTTTGGAAACAGGTGTTAATTTTATATACCTTTTATTTGGCACGATCTTTCGAGAATTGTTTTTCTCTTTTTTCTAAGAAGACAAAACACAACTATGTTAGTTTAATATTGCAAGTTGTTGAAGATTTTGATTATTATCAGATCAAATAGCATTGAAGAATCCAATTATATCGATTTTAGTTCATGGATATCCTTCTATGTACCAATTTATTACATTTTGAGCTTGTAGGCTGTTCCCTTGTAATCATAGGAAAATGTGCTGCAGAGACTGTGTTTTTGTTACAGTGATGATGATCATACACTTAGTTTCTACATTTTTCAATCATCCTTTGTAGTTCCTCCTTTCTAACCCCCACCACGTTATCAACCACTTTTCCTTTCGTAACCAGTGTGAAAGTTGGCACATCATGCACCTGGAATGTTTGAGACATTTTCTTACTTCGGTTGCCATTAATGTTGTGAAACAAACCAGTTCTCAAGTACTGGAAATCATGTCAGTGAAAATGAATAACATTTATAATAGGTTTAATTACTCTGCCTGTCTTGATTGTAAATTATGTAAAAGTTCAGATATCTTGACTAAAATTCAGGAACTCAATTACAAGTTCAGATATCTGATTAGAAATAGTTTAGAAATCGACTACTGAGTAATTAAACCTTACATATAGTTGCTTTTACATTAAATTATAAACTAGTTAAAGTGAAGGGTAATTTGTAACATACCATCCATTAACTCATCCACATCAAGCTTAATGAACTCAACATCAGTGTAATTTGCAGCAACCTCTTGCATAACTGGGTCCATAAGTTTGCAAGGTCCACAACATTTACCTGTAGTGTGAAATCAATAACCATCTATAACAAGGAAAATACTACATCAGGAAACTAAACTTTACCTATGTAATCATTTGTTTTCCTTTAAATATTGGTAAATTTATAGGGACCATTTACTTATTTAACTCTTTAAATAAGTAAATGGTCCCCCTAAATATACCAACATTTGATTTTAGTCCCCTAAAATATTCCTTAGGCTTTTAGTCCCTTCAAAATTTTCTATCCATGAAATTAGTCCATACTTTTTGGTCAACTCATGTCTAATCTTTATATTTTTTTAATGAAATTTTCCAGAAATGGGTAAAATATTATGACAATCTCTCCAAAAAAAAAATTGGAATTTTTTAACAAAACATGAAGTAAATATGAATTTTTATGTTTTTGGTGCTAAAAAATTCATATTAAATTCATATTTTGTTAAAAAATTCTATTTTTTTTGGAAAATATTGTCATAATTTTCTACCAATTTCTGAAAAATTTCATTAAAAAAATATGAAAGTTAGAAATGAGTTGACTAAAAAGTAGGGACTAGTTTCATGGATGAAAATTTTTGAAGGAACCAAAAACCTAAGAAATATTTTAGGGTAACTAAAATCAAATATTGGTAAATTTATAAGGACCATTTACTTATTTAACTCTTAAATTAATTTATTTTTGTTTAATTACTTTTTCTATACCAACTTTTTCTGTAGTCTTAACTTAGTACCTCTAAATTTCACTTACTCAACAACAACTAACAAAGAATACATACATTAGTCTTAACTTGTTTAATGTCACTCTGTTTATTAACTAACTTAATCTAATTGAAAGTTGTTTAATGTGTTAAGTTAGCATTTTTCCTTTTCTAAAATATAGTGTGATTCCCTTTTATTCTTTAATGGAAAGATTAATAGGTGAATGGAAGCGGCGATAGTGGTTGAAGATACCATCATTTTGTCCTCCTCACAAACAAAAGCAATTCCAATTTTAAAGTATAATAATACTGTAGTGACTAGTGAATAGTGATAGTGTCTGTGTGGGTACCGCGCACGTAACTTTCACTTTAAATGCTTGGAACATTATAGCCCTCTTGGTTTTGGCTATGGGGTTTTCTTTGGTTGTTCAAATGTCCATATCATATATACATGTTTCATGTATGTCTTTAAATAACCGATTCAAACATTCCTTCCAAAACAAAGACGATTCATCCGATGGATTATTATTTCATAACTTAAGCATTACATTATTTTATTTTTTATATATAATTCAACGTATATAACTCTTGAGATTATCACCTCATGACTTTACCAACTCATCAATTTTCGGTACAGAGTATCTTATTACAACATATAGAATCTTATCGAAAATACGAAGTGTGAGGTATTTCTGACTTTTGACTTAAGCATCACTTCAAATATCTTTATCTATGGGATGTATTCTCCATACTCATTATTTCAATTTTTTAACGATTATAAGCTACCAGATAGTAATTTTAAATCAAGACAAAAAACAATACTAGCATACTTATAGAGAAAATGGGTTAAAACAGCTAGAATTGGTCAGATCAGATCTTAAGAAATATGCATGAAGTGATAAATTCAAGTTTCATTGTCACTATTGTTCCTTAATAAAACAGTTTATTATTACTTAAATTTCTACTTGCAGTTGCAGCATTAAAAGCAGCTTATCACATATCTGTTGGATAGAGTTAAATTTCGTCCTCATAATCAATAAGTGACATTACCTTTCCAGGCAACAAACCAGAAAAAAATAAAAAAATCATCATCAAAATCTAATATATTCCATTTTGAAAATGAATGTGTGAAATTTTCAATTTTCAATTCGAATAAAGAGGTAGAGAGCAAGCAACCCATCATTTAAGAAGGAATGGCTTATGGACATGGGATATTACTTACAACAACAGAAATTAATTTTGTTGTGTGGTTGGTGACAAAATTTCTATCATATCTGATACCACTTCATCCCTGATCACACATTCCAAAATTGCATCAGCAATCTCAATACTAACATCTTTCACCTCTGTCTTAAATTCACTCCATTCATCAATTGAATCCAAGTAATCCAAATTCAGCAAGTTAGTTAGATTTCTCTCATAATTTCCACCTCGTTGACTCCATACTTTTGTCCTCTCCCATAACATCTTCTCCAACTTTTCAGGTCCCATCAATTGCTTACAATCTTTTTCTGGAAGATTTTTTGTGAGTTCTCTCACACAATCAAATAATAGCCTCTTTGTCTTGTGCAACACCCTTTTAGATTTCATCACATGAGAAACATCATGCCCAAGAATCTGTTGCAGTTCCTTAGTATAGTTATGATCTCTCTTTGATGTTTGAATAAGTGAACTAAATAGAGCAGCTGATAATAGAGATTCCTCAGTGAATTTCTTCGGCACAACCACGCCGCAAACACACACATCCTTGTTCAATGTTTCATGCGTCACACACACTGATGCATAATCAAAAGGAGTAATTAATTAACGTGACACTCGACCATTTTACAATTGTCTCTCATGAGATTTTAAATTCGTCTCTTGAGGTTAAAAAGTCAAATTCTATTCTTAGATTATGAAAATGTAAAAGAACTAAACTAACTTAATTTACCTTCTATACATCTCTGCTGGTGCTTTCCATTGGTTGTATCTTGCTGGCTTAATTTGTTCATAAGGGTAACAGAATGAATTAACATGTCATTTTTTAGCTATGATCAAATGTAAAAATTATGTGAACCAGAATTTGAGTTCATTTCATATCATACCTTTGGATTCTCATGTTGCAGACATCGGAAGCTTGGCAAGTGTCTGAAGAAAACAGAGGATTATAATGTTCATGTGACGAAAAGGAAGCTCTATCTTCATCATCATCAATATCTGAGCATGAATTGAACAAGGTGGAGCTGCTAGCAGTTGAGAAACGATCTGTTTCAATTGGTGCTTGATCAACGTTGTTAGCTTCGTGTTTGTGAGTGATAGTGACAGCAACGTTGGCATGTTGGTTTGTAATGTTGGAGTCTTTGGTTGTTGCAACCTTCTTCTTCTTCTTCTTATCATGTATAGCGGTTACTAAAACTTTAAAAAATGGAAAGAGAGGTTTTCTCTTTTTGTTGTAGAAGCAAGAACTTGCAGGTTTTTCCAAATTTTTGATTGAATTTGAACTCCACTTTTTTGAGCAATTTGATCTTTCTAATAAGTAAACTTCTAGGATGAAAGGTTCTTGTTTGTCTTTTAGAAATTCTGCAAGTTTTTTCTCTGGTTTAAGTGTTGGTGAGGCCATAGAATTAGGTGACTCACTACTAGGTTGGAATTGAAAATTTGAGAAAGTTTAAAATGAATGAATAGGAAATATAAAGATGCGGCAGTTAAATGTGGACGTGATAAGGTGCAGAGAAATAAATTTGGATATCTGACAGATTGGGACACTGCAAGCAATAACAGTCAGGGATATAAGGTTGCCTAGCTATGTGTCGAGGAATTATAATTTGTTCCATTCTTTATTTTTTTATTGGTTAATTCAACTACCTCCCCTACTATCTCTTGCTTCTAAGCTAGGCCGTCGTTAACTTTCGATATAAGGAGCCGGTCAAACCTCTCACTGATAACTAGGGGTGGGCATGGTTTGGTTCGGGATGAAAACTGAACCGAACCGAACTGTTTGATAAATTTAAAATAACTGAACCGAACCGAACTGTTTGGATTTTGAACCGAACTGTTCCAAACCGAACCGAACTGTTTCGAACTGAACCGAACTGCTATTATTGGTACCATTGAAAAAATATAAAAAAGCAAACAAAATCGAATTTTAGAAGGTAAAACCGAACCGAACTGTTTCAAACCGAACCGAACTGTTTTGAACTGAACCGAACTGTTTTAGTTCAGTTCTAGAACTGTTAGTAATGGTTCAGTTTTTTTTGGTTTGGTTCGGTTCAGTTCAGCAGTTCGGTTCGGTTTTTTGGTTTTTTTGCCCACCCCTACTGGTAACATTGTTGGGTTATGGAAGGGTTTCATAGATCATTGCATTGGACCCGTAAGTGGAGTTAAACACCAAATTTTAACAACAAAAAAACTTAAACATTTACTATACGAATCTTATCACTTATATGTTTTTCTCAAATATCTGTTTTTTCATAAGTGTAGAGTTCTTGCCCACACTTGACATACCAACAAATTTGATGTTGATGATCAGCTCAATTTTTAGAACATTGATATTTAAATAATAATAAGGGAATGTGTGATGATTATTCCACGACATAATTAGAGCACTCAATATTTTTAATTATTGATTAACGATTGATATTGATAGGATGACATAAAAATATTACGCACCATTTTAGCACGTAGCAATAGTGTGTGAATAAAATAATTTAAAAGGATAAAGCTACAATAGTTTTAATCCTCTCATAATTGGTGATTTGGTGATAGATATATCGTTCATAACGATGACATGAGTCATGAGAACAGCAATTTTTTTTGAACAATCATGAGAACAGCAATTGAAATGACTTTTTAGTTAAACATGAAACAAATCTTACTTGGTTTTAGTGATGTTTTATAATTTTATTTTTATATATATACTGGTGTAGTAGTTGATTCAATTTGAAAATGGCCCAATTATTGAAGGCAATGCGAATGCAACAACCAAACCAAGGGTCTCCAATCCAAGAGAATTTTCAAAATACTGTACAACCATTAATTTGCAATGCTTGCATGCTGTCTAAGGACATGAACATTGCTACACTTAAATGCAATGCGTGTGCATATACAGGTCGCTATATTCAAACAATACATGGGGCTCATGGCTAGGAATAAGGCCATACTCATTTTATTTTTAACTTGTACTTGCAGGTTTTACTGGATGTATGCAGTGTGTCATTAACTTGATGTGTACGAATACCATATTTGTCCTCTATCATTTAAAAAAGTTCCCCAAAATTGTCCCACTTATTGTGACATTGAAAATTGTCACTAAGATATTACACTACCTTTCTTCATATCTACAATTGAAAAAAAATAATAACTGCACTCGTACCTAAATGGGCGACAACTTCTATTTTTTTTATAAGCAAAATATCATTAAGGAGAGTAGAATGGGTACTCTAACTTATTACAATAGTTGAAATTACACATTTTGCAGGCAAGAAATGAGGTTGTTCCACCAATTTATTAAGACTAAATTCTTATTTTTATCTTCCTTATAAATAAATCAAAGCCAAGACAAACGTTGGATATGATCTACTAGCGACATGATATTTAAAAAAGATATCTTAAATAGAGTATTATAATTCGTTCCAACCAAATGCACTAAACTGTCCCGAATCAAACCAAGTGCGAGACCTTGGTTGAGCATTTCCTAGCTGCCAACTTGTTGAAAAGTAGAAAGTGTTATGCGAAATTGCAGCGAGAGCTTGTTTCCAACCACTTTAAATTGGTTGCCAAATTGCCTGCATTTTGGGACACCATATCAGCAAGTGTTCTAATGTTTCTTTGACTCCCAAACCGCCATCTACTTTTGTTTTGCAGATTTTGTCCCAACTAATCCAATTAATCTTCCTCATCTCTGAATTTGAGTTAGCTCCTTTATAACCCTTTTTTGGCGGCTTATAAAAAGAGAAGAAAAATAAAGGTGGACTCCTCAAGACCGAATTTATGAGCACAGCTTATGTACTCATATATACCTCAAAATTGAAAAATAGCATGGAATAACAACAACAACAACAACGCAAGACAACTCAAGTAAAATCCCGATACAGTCATTAAAACTAGAACCATTTGCAAAAAAACCAGCTAGAAAGATGCAATCTTCATACATACCAAGAATTTTAAAACTTGGGGATTCCCAAAACCAGATTTCTGCAACGATTAAACATCAGAGAAGATTGAACAGGAGAGAATGCAGTAGAATCAGTCACCAAGCAACCAGGGAATTGAATTGGGGAATCAAAATTACCAAGAGGGATTGCTTGATTAATGACTTGTGAAGTTGAGCATCGAAATTCAAAAATCGCTGTATCTTGTGTTCCAAGTTATAATGGCTAAAGATTCCATTTGCATCTTTCAAGCTACATATCTCATCAAACATCACAACATATATGTAAATACCATCAAACTTATAAAATAGAAGTATGGAATGGAAAGAAGCCTCTAATATGAAGAATAAAACCTTAATATCAGTTTTTTCATAAACATAGAAGACTTTTTTTACCATACTTTTATACAAAAGCAATCTCATCAAAGTCAATCCAATGTGGGCCAAAGTTTTTGGATCACACACACACACACATATATATATATATATATATATATATATATATATATAAACACACACACACACACACACACACTACAATTTCAATCCAACATTCACTAATTAAAGAGAATCCAATAGATCTGTCTGTCACTTGTTCTAAGATTTGGGGGGAAACATCTACTTCAGAGCTAATGATTTTAGTAGGGGTTGGGTTCATAATTTGGAAAGTAAATTTAGTTATACATAGAAACACAATTCTTTATAAACACCATCTCAATTTGATTTAAAGCTTGAAATCATTTCAAGTCCTATGAATCATACCAAAGCAAGGCTACCTCAGTAAGTTACTGAATTTTGAAAATCAAGAACCAAGTCAAATCTATCCCACTAAAATTGGAACAGTTAACATACTTCTTCCTATCTTGATATTTTTTTAGGGATCCTATCTTGAATATTTATTAAAAACAATATTCATGTCTAATAGTATCAAATATTATCAAATATAATTATTTTTACTCTATTTAGTAACATTCTTTAAAGAAATCGTTCTAAATTTTATTTTCTAATCACTTTTTTATTTTTATGGAACATATTTTCATAAAAGACACTTTAAACTTTGAAGTGTAGTGATAAGGTGGTCTCAGGTTCACTCCTACTTTTAGAAAATATACTATTAAATTAATAACTAATATACTATCATTCACTTAAAAAAAACTTTGAAGAATTCATATATTTTTTCATGAGGTCAAACAAATTAATTACACGTAATCAAGTTTTATAGTTTAATTTTGATACATTGTCACAAATCATAAATATTTATATGTGCGACGTTAAACATAGTTATGATGAAATTCAAACTTTTTTAAGGACCTACCAACTACGATTGATTGATTGACACTGTAAAAAATCTTTAGAGACATAACTATTTATATGTGCGACGTTAAACATAGTTATGATTGATTCACTTACATTTGAAACCGAATAAAATATTCAACAAAATAAACTTAAAAACTTGAATACTTATGGTATGTAATTTCCTTCAAAAAAATATATATAAAACCATGTAGTTCCCTTCAATATGAAATTTCTAAAATTTCTAAAAAATCATTCCTTAACGACGTCAAAAGATAATCTCTGAGAGAAAGTAGTTCCCTCTCTAGTGCAGTTTCTGCCTCCGGATATGCCCAAGCTTGCCAAAGAGTCTTTCCCTTAGGCAAGTTTACTGCTTTGTCAACGACAGTCATTACAATGAGTCCAAGGAGGATCAAGTACATCCTGTATGTAGAGATGAAACCAACAACATATGTTACAAGTTCAACGTATATCCCCTCTCCACCCACCTTTTCGGTAAATATTGGTGTCATTGGTGCATGTTCAGTGTTCTTCAAAACCATGTGTGACTTGAAATACCACGTTGCAGGAAGCTTCAGTTGTCGAGGATAAGGGCAAGCCCTAGGAGCACCATAGTTAACAACCAAGATGTGAACACCTTCCGTGTGTATTACAAATTGTTCCTCCAAACTGTGCCTTGTAAGACATCTTGCTTTGACCGAAGAAAAAAATACATTGTCTGTCGGGAGGGCTCAAAACATTGGACGACAACCTAATCCTATAGAAGTAATCTCCTTTCAATAACTCTTCAAATTTATTCTTGTCATCATAAGTGAAAGAATCTCGCATAAGCAGCAGCTTTGTCAGTGTCTGAGTGCCGCCGGTCCAAGTTATGGGGCTCGCAAAGAAGTTGCCGGCGTTGGAGAAATCAGAATCTCCAAAAGCGTGTTGGAGTGTGAAAACTGGATGATCTTGGAATCGGAAGCGTTGCGACCGGTGTTAGGTGGTGATGGATGGGATTCAGGGCGTTCACCTAAGAGGCCGTATTGGAAAGCTACGTAGAGAGAGATGAAGTAGAGAGTGAAGAACAAAGTAACCGTCCAAACATCCATCGCTTCAATTATTTGAGATCTAGTTTTCTCCCATCATCACGTTTAGGGTTCTCTCAAATTTTCTCTTTTGATTACTAAACTCCTCCTTTACAACCTTGAGCCAACGACCACATGGTTGAGACATCTCTGCAACCTCGAGCCAACAACCACAGGGTGGAGACATGAAACTCAAATGTTCTCAATTGTTAAGTCTAATCTAAAAGTAGGGCATGTTGCTGTTAACTGTAATACAATGCTACAGAGAAAAGCCAACAACACATAATTTCTTTCTTACCGGTTATAACTAGGCCTGACCCAGGCTGTTGCCTTTCACACGGCTTTGAAGTGGATGACGGAGCTCCGGTATGATAATGTAGACTCGAAAACAGTTGTTGATCATTTCATGTCTACCATCGAGAATAATAGTGAGCTAGATTGTATTATTCATGCTTGTAAAGACTTATTTACTCTTAATTTTCAGAACTCTCATGTCGAGTTCAATAGGAGGCAAGCTAATGGGGTCGCTCATGAATTAGCACAGGTAGCCCCATCTCATGCTAGCCCCCATGTTTATGTTGATGTTCCGTCATGTATTCGCGACTTGATATCTAATGAAAAGCAATGATTTTATTCCCTCAAAAACTAGGCCTGACCCAACAAATTTAGAGGCATTTGGAAAAATTTGATACGAGGCTATTTAAAAATCAACAACAATAAAATTTGAGGCAATTTGAAGCCTAATTGATTTTTATTATATTAATTATTAACTTAATCGAAATTTTAGTCTCGCATTTTTGAACAACTATTTTGGTCCTCCTATTTTATATTTCTTGGATTTTAATTAGTCCCCCGTTAAATTTTGGTGATCTGTCACTCTTATTAATGATGTGATAGTGATGTGTCATGTGTGTTGGCTTTTCAATTTTTGTGTCATTATGAGTGGAATTAATCATATTATTTATTTTATTTAGAAATTAAAATATTAAAAATCAATTAAAAAAATTCCTCTTCTATGTTTGCCCATTCCATTAACTTGGAATTAATCGATTAAAAATCAATTAATCTGGATCTCATTTTCCAGAATTTCAACAGTCTCCGGTTCAATTTTCTGTTAGCCACACACTTTACCCATGTTTTACTCTTTTTCCTTCTTCTTTACATCTTCTCTCTCTTTTTTTTAATGACGAGGAATGTCGAAATTTTTTTAATTGATTTTTAATATTTTAATTTCTAAATAAAATAAATAATATGATTAATTCCACCAATAATGAAAAAACCACACACATGTCACGTCACTGTCACATCATAAATGAGAGTAACACAAATCACCCAAACTGACGGGGAATAAAAACACAGGAAAAAAAAAAAGAAAAATAGGTGGACCAAAATAGTGGTTTTAAAAATGGGGGGACTAAAATTTTGATTAAGTTAAAATAAGGGGATCAAAAGTGCATTTAAGCCAAATAAATATTAAATACATTGACAAGATTGGTTTCTTTTTTAATTTTATAGACAAATGTTAGCAATGTTAGTTTCTGGACAACGAATCTAACGTTTTCTCCTTTAAAATCATTCAGCGTCTCTTAACCCACCAACCAAACTACCTATGTGGGATTGATTAATGTTTTAGTAAATCAATTAGATTCCTCAAAAGATAAAATTAATTCAATCAGTAGCAAAATTAATAAGTTTATATTATGCCACCTAAAATAATACTATTAATTAAATTAAAATCACAAAGTTGAGGCCTAAAAAATGTGAGATGGCTGCCTTGGATTATTTCTAGTTGCACCCCAAGTACTTCTTGTTACACCCCACATTAAGAAAGATACTCTTAATTCCCTTTCAAATTTTCAACCACTATCATTTATCTCTTCTTCTATATTTCTTCCTCTCCCGTTTGTTTTCCTCTTTTTTGTCTCCCTCTCACTCATTTTCAGATTCAAAACCATTAATCTAATAACTGTGACATAATTAGGTAGGATGTTCATGCCCCTTATTCCTTGTTTTCGTTTAGGAAAAGTTAAGTATGTACTGCAACCAGTGTACATGAATTCAAAAGGAATATTTTTACCACGTAATTGCAATTCAATTGTTGATTAAGTATAAGTAATTGCAGATCACAGACGTGCAACGAAGATTAGACTAAATGCATAAATTCATGTGTGTGAATTAAATCCGCGTACACTTAATTGATTTATGTCGGTCTATGTTGAATTGAATCCAATTCAAGTATCCACTTAAATTGAATTTCACATACAATTTGTTCATAAATTCACTTAGGTTACGCGAAGGAAGTTCAGGAATTACGTGAAGGGAGTCCAGGTATGCAAACGTGAATTAAGTTGACACCATTAATTGTTAAAGTTTGGGTGTAAAGAGTTGAGAGCTATTTCGGTATTATTATTAGTAATATTAATGAAAGTTTGGGTGTAACTAGAAAAAATAAATTCCTCGCTTGCCATCCCTTGGCCGGGTCCTTGTCATAAGTCATAACTACCAAAACATGAACTAAAAAGAAAAGGGAAAAAGAAAAGAAAAAAAAGCACAGGAAATATGAACGAGAGATCATATATATGGTAATAGTAGAAAGTGTTTACCGGATTTCTCACTCTCAGTCTCAGATTGTTGATATTAACCTTGAGAGTACAATCCTACAAGAAAAACAAAGTCAACAACACATATCATTCAGCTCACTAGTCAAAACTACCAAAACATGAACAAGAAATGCGATGATAGTAGGAAGTGTTTACCTTTTTTAACCAAAACTTTTGTTTATTCAACCTTAGTACTAGACAATATAAAAAAGATAAAATTTACTTTCATCACCACTGAACTAACACCCTATTTTAACAATGACTTGTTTCGCTATATAATTTACTGCTGGCAATTGTTTAGTAGTCAGTAGTCACAACATCAATTCCTTGGTTTAGTAAATGAGTTAGAATCTGACAATACAAAATTTTGAGTTTATAGAGAATAACTTATAAGTTCATATGATTAAACAAACTTGTTTGATAACATTTTTTTTTACGAGTTTATAACGTTTTTTATTAGTTTATAGTGTTTTTTTATAACTACTTCAAAGAATTTATAGCTTAAAACTTATCATTCTTTCTCTCAATTTAACTCTTGTTAACTTAATTGAAAAAAAATATTAATTAAACATATTTTTTTATGTCATTTCATGTTTATTGACAAGTTGAAACACTTATTTTATCAAAAACTATAAATTTAATCAACTACTTATCAATTTTCAGTTGTCATTCAAACTAACTAGTCAGATATTCACTATTTTTTTTATACCAAATTGAGTCTTAACATGCCTATCATTGCCATTGAAAAAACAATTTTGCCGTAGTGAAAAAGTTATTTTCGTCACATGATTAGTAAGAATTGTTAATGCAAGATGGTCCCCGTATGATCTCACAATCGAAATTTGACCCACTCGTTTCTTTATTCTTTTTTAGGTGAAAAAGGCATTAGTGCATGAATCCACCATTGTGCATGAGTATATATGTCTTTGTAAAATGTATAAGCGATCAAGCTAGTCAAATTAAGTCAAGTCTAGGCATGTTGAAGTATTTAAAATTATCCAAAAAGACAAAAAAAAGAAGAAACAATATATATGCATATTCCTTGACCTTGTTTAGTTAGCATAATTTACATTACATTGAACTGAGACTATGCACCAACAATATATATTCCATAAAGATTCCAATCGACTCTAAACATTTCTCAAACTTTGCTTACCATCTCCACAGTTTTCATCACTCACTAATGTATAATTTACAAAAAGCTAAAAGATAAAGGCTACAAACATGATAAAAAGTGAACCCACAAAATTCGTACATTGTACTTCCAACAACGTGGGCTTCTTATCTAAGCCACTACAATGTTTGAAAAGCATGTTCTCTAGCTTTCTCCTAGTAAACATAAGTAAATAAGAAGAAGAAAAAAAAGTAATATAGAAGTAAAGTAGCTTCTAGCTAGCACCACTCTTCCCCACCTCGATGCACCAACCAGCCATTTCTTCAAAGGTTCAGCGCACAATTGCAATTATGCCGCAATATAAAGTCTCTTCAACGAAATTTCACGTATAATCTCAAGTCATAGTATTTTTCCGCAATTTAAAGGTTCGCAACGTAACTGTAACCATGATATAAAACCATGGCCAATAATTAAACTAAAGGGACATATAATACCTTAAACTGAAGGTTGATATATCATAGTAATATAGATTATATATATAAGTTTCTGAATTAATTGATTTGTGTAAGTATTGCTCATTGTGATTTATGAAGACACGGAGTTGCTTAAAATGGCACAAAGATTTGAAAGTGTGGCCAAAAGAGCAACGGATTCAGATATTAACTGGTCATTCTCTAGGGAAAGTAGAAGATGGTGATGCATGGTGAGGGCTAATTGGTTTTTTAGTTCTTGATTTTCAATTCTCAACCGGTTCAACCGGTTCGCGAGGGTCTCTAAATGCTTCTTCTTTTTGTAACGGGACCGTCGAGCTGATTCCCGGTTCGACTGCATGCGCCTAAGCTTCATGGAGTAAACTGCACGGTTTGAATCCATTGAACCGGAGCTAGGACTGGCTGAGTCTTCTGATTGGTTAATGAGGGAAAATAGGTATTGTATATCACTTTCCGAAAGCATGGTTTCGAGAACCGGTAACTGAACCGCTTCTTCGGTTTGGAATAGCATGACTCGGCTCAAATAAAGCGGAAAATATAAGAGTGATGAAAAAAACCGGTAAATTCCAAAGAATGAACCGGAGGGAGGACGAATGGGGAAAAGGGAGGAAATGAAGGTGAGGAGAGGAGTATTTGAAGCGAGGAAAAGGGAACACGTGGGGTCCACTAGAGCAAAAGATATTGGAAAGTAAATAGAACATTGGCTCTCAAAATAAATGATAACTTTTTCTAAAAGTAAAATGAATTATAATTTAATAACGTAACATTTTGATCTCTAAATGTGCGAATGAATGTCATTATAGTTGTTGAAAGTATTGAAATTGAAACGTATATTTTTTTTTTTGTAAATAACAAATAGAAATATGTTTTTTGTTAATATTTCATAGATTAAACCGACTATCATAATAGACATCCATAAATCTAATTTACTAACAAAAGATAAATTCGAAGACGAAACTCACTTCTAAGAAAAGAAATATTTATAGATATTTTTATAACTTTGATACATTCAAGTACTACAATAGCATCGTTTGACGCATTCAAAGATCAAAATAATTATTTAACAATGATAAGAATCAAAGTAGGCTTTATTAGTCAGATGTATGTCTTTTCAATTTAACTTAAAACAATATGAATGCACACCACCACTAATCAAGATTATTCCACTTCCATGCATGCAAACTTTATATGTCGGGTGTGGGATTGTGGTGGGGATTTAAGGATAGGGGTATAAGCTTTTTGTTTTGGTAAGGGAATTGATTTACTTTGGGAAGATTAGTTTTAGCTTAATCACGAAGGATCAAACGAAAACACATAAACAACAAAATTGGATTAGAAAGTTGCAGGAAACTATTTGAACCGCAAATTTCAGGTGAAGAAAGTTAGTGAAAGTTGCTCCCTACCAACATTAGGCCTTACAGATATATCGGGAAATTTCTTGTAAGGAAGAAATTAATTAGATAAAAGGAACATATATTTGTCACTCATTATATGCAATAAAAATAATTGGAATAATAGTAAACTAACATATCTAATTGTCCACTTTTTTTTTTTACAATAATCTATTGGGCGGCAGGTTTTCGTCTTGACAACATGAACTCCGTCTTAAACTCTAAGAAAGTTGTTGATTACTTTCAGACAGACAGTAATGACATCACTGAATTGACAGTATTATAAATGTCTGGAACACAGTTGTTCTATGTTGTTTTCAGATCTCTCATGTCAAGTTTAACTTAAAGTAAATTAATAAGGTCACTTGTACTTTAATGAAAGTAGTCATATCTTATGTTAGTTTTCACTTATCTACTTATATATATATATATATATATATATATATATATATATATATATATATATATGTCGCGTCAAATTTCGGATGTCAAGCTATTGGGAAGCTTTGAATCACTAATTCTAAATTACGACTGAACTTTTAATTTTTCGGGGAAAAAAGGAAAAAAGTTCTAAATTACCTTGAGAAAAGATTTTAGGTTCGAAAGTCGATTATGCGAGGGGAAGGTATTAGCACCCCTCACATCCGTTGTACTCAACGGGAACCTCTCAGTCGGCTTAGGCTTAAAATGCTTCGATATTTTACTTACGTGTTTATACAAGTATAAAAGGAAATATATAAAAACATAATGCGAGATGAAGAAAGAGATAAAAACAAACGAAAGGGAAAAACAAGTTTTTTATTAATGGGCTTGACAAGATGTCGATCTTGCTCCTACGTATCTCCCGGTAGTCGGAGAATTCAAAGCGTGCGTAGTTCTTTGGGTAGAAAAAAGTTTGTATGTTGGTTCGTTTTAGTTAAAAAAAGATTTGATCGCGTCCGAGCGAAAAAGTTTGAGAAAAAAGAAATGAAAGTAAATGTCAACTGTTCGGATTGTTGCCGAACTAGCCATTGACGACAAGAAAGTAAAATGTCAACTGTTCGGATGTTGCCGAACTTGCCATTGACGATCAGAAAGTAAAAGTCAGCTGTTCGGGTTGTTGCCGAACTGGCCACTGACGACAATGCATAAAAATAAATGTTTTGATGAAAAAGTTTTACGCTCGGACGTGAGCAAAGGTTTTAAAAATGTACGAAGACGTACAAAGTTTTAAGTGGTGAAAGATGGACGCTAGGCGATAAACTCGCGCAAGGCGTGAATGTTTTTGAAAAAGAATAAAAGACAAACGCACTGAGGCGAAAAATTCGCGCAAGGCGTAAAAATAAACGCGCAAGGCGCGAAAGGTTCGGATTGACCACAAGGGCCAAGAAAAGGGTAAAAATGGCCACAAGGGGGCCAAGGGAAGGGTTTAGCGTGCTAGACGCGTTAAGGGTGGAATGACAATTGCCCGAGCGACGAGACATACGTCACGCATTCGTGCAACCGAGGTTTGGGGAGACATACGTCAAGCCATTCCCGTTTCATTCAAGTTTGGTTTTGTCACTCGGAGAAACCTCAAAGGGAACCAAAGCTTTAAAAGGAAGGTTGTAAAAGAAAAGAAAACACGAACAAATTTGGTGTTCGATTTTAAAAATCATGAACATTACTTGTTGCTTAAGTTATTGAAACTCAAGAACGAGTTTAGTTCAAGTTTGAATGGCAAACACAATCATAAAACATGCACAAATTGGGAAGTTCACAAGTTTGGCTCAATTCGAGTTTGGTTTTAAAAAGAATGAGCAAGCTCGGCTTAAGTTTGCGTTTGGATTGAAAATCATGAACAACATGGTTGTTCAAGTTTGTTTTGAAATATACGAACTTAGCTTGTTGCTCAAACTTGGTTTTGAAAATATTAAGAACATAACTTGTTTCACAAGTTACTCAAAATTTGTCGCACGAACTTGTGAAATCTTCAAAGTTGTGCATGATTATGAATTGGGTTTGGACCAAAATGGTTTTAACCCTCTTTAGGTTCTGAATCAAGGGCTGGAATCCCCAAAAATTTGACATTTGAATGCCTGATTCATGTTCTGAATTTCACATACTTCGCAGAGCAACCAGAACTTGGCTCTGCGAAGTCAGGTTCTGGTGTGTTCGCAGTGCGAGCAATACTTTGCTCTGCGAAGTATGCGAATTTTCAAACTCAGAAGCTGTTTCTGAACAGAAGTTCAGAAACTGCTTCTAAGCAAGATTCAGAACCTAAAGGAGGTTAAAAAGCTTGACAAAATGGAAGAAAAAGGGGTGGAAAATCACAGTTTTAAAGCTTGGCCCCTTTGAGGTCCTTTTTGAGGTTCAAAAGAGGTTTTTGTGCACAAAATGAAATTGGACAAAGCAAAGTATGCAAACAGCAAACACAATAAAAAAGAAGGATTATAGGAGACTTACAGAACTCCTAGCAATGCTTGAACAAGATTGGAAGTGGCTTGCTTGCTTTGTTGATGGTTGAGAACAAAGTTCTAAGTGTTTGTGATGGACTGATTTTTGTGCTGCAATGCAAGGGATTTTTGTGTGGATTTCGTGTGTGTGAGGCTCTCTGAATTGGTCTATTGATGGTGTTTTTAACTTGGTTTCAGTGTGTGTGATCCTTATGCCTTGCCATTCCTTTTATAGGCATAAATGCAAATCTTTGTAATGATGAACAATGATGAACAAAATCCTAAAACACTAGCTGATTTGGGCTAAACTCAGGCTAGAACACTTTGCATTTAATGCTAATGGATAGAACTTGCTTTTCCTTGTGCCAAGGGGCAAGGTCTTGACTGATCTCAGCCACAAATGCCATTGATTCTAGAAGGTAATGATGGTAAAAACTGTAAAACAGGGCAGCTGCAAAAGGGATGATTCTTGGGATCAGTCCTTGCAATCTTGGAAGGTCAAGCAATCAAAACGTGTACTGCCATGTACAGGGAGATTGGGGGAAGCAAAATCAGCATGTGGGCTTATGTGTGGGAGGAGAAATTCAAGTCAAAACAGGGCACATCAAACAGCCTTTTTGCAACAAAAACCACTTGAGATTGACTGGTTTTGGCAGGGAAAAAGGGAAGGAAAGGGATCAAGCAGCTGGCTGGCAAGCTTAGGTTGGGTGAGGGGTCAATTTGGGGGGACAACAGCTGACCAAGGATAGCCAATTTGTTTGATCACATGAGAGGTTGGAAGAAAATCTTTCTTTCCTTTTACCTTTAATGTCACATATTAAATCTTGCCTTGCTGCACCAAATCAGTCACAAAATAGCAAGAATAAAAGTAATAATGCTACTAATAACAATTGTAGTTGAAAGCAAAAAAGATAAACCAATGTATAAAAATCTGCAGAAAATTTCGCAGAGGTCGCAGTGCGAAGGTGAGTTCGCACTGCGAACTCCACTTTTTTTTGATTTATGTATTAAAAAATAAAAAGGTAAAAAATGGAGAAATAATAATAATACATAATGAGGATAACAATGAAAAAAAATGCAAATGATGCTGAAAATAAGTAAAATAGCAAATGACAATAAATGATGAAAATGATGATAATAATAAAAAAGATAAAAAAGATAAAAACTTAATAATACTAATTAAAAATAAAAATCCTAATAGTAGTAAAAGATAATAATGATATTATTAAAGAAAAATAAAATAATACTAACATTAATAATATTTAAGGATAATGGAAATGCTAATAAGGATAATAATGATATGCAAATAAAATACTATAATAAGGATGAAATAATACAAGGTAATAATAAGTAATGAAAATAATAAAAGATAAAACACACAAAAAAATATAAGTCAAAAAATGGGGTATGACAATATATATAAATTATGATTATTAACGAAATACATTAAGCTTAAATTGTTTTCTTTTCTCTCTTTCTCCCTGCCCTAGGCATTTACGCGTTTGTTACTTATTTTTTGTTACAACGCGTTAGTTACATGTTACAACACGTTTTCAATCATTTTGTAAGTTTTTTTTTGCTATAATCATTTTGTAAGCTTAATTACACAAACAATTAATAAAATATAAAATTCAGAATTTTTTGTGGTTAATTACCAGACACAATCTACATGCACAATGAGCTTACACTGTTCGAAAGTGAACATCTTCGTATAAAACAATCTTGAAACTTTCCATGGTTGCATCATCAGGGCCGTTCCCGACAATTCGGAGGCCCGATTACAGACTTGACAATTTTCATTTAAAAAGAATTGAAAAAAAAATTCAACACTATTTATAGTGATAGACAATTAAGTTGTAGTTAAATATATGAGCAATGATTCAAACATGATATTTACCTACAGATAAATAGACCTTTACTTATGGACAATTCATAATTGACAGAAAAATTGATGTCGTCTAGACTTTTACCTACGGAAAAATGATATTTAGTGACGGATTTGTCCGTAGGTACAAGTATTTTTTTCCCTTTTTTAAAAATTTTGAGGCCCCTCTAAGTGTGAGGCCCTGTGCATCATATTCATATACAAGTAATTAAGTTAGACTAAACCACCAAAATGGTCCCTGTCTCTGTAAGCTACTCTCAAATAGGTCACTAACTCTATTAATATTTTAAAATAGTTTCCGTCTTTGTCAAACGTTTCTCAATTTAGTCTCAGTTGCTTGTTTACTCTTGAATTTTCTCCCACAAACACGCACTTTCTTGAATGTTTGTATATGCAATGTTGCCAGCCACATGTCACTTAACGGTCCACGTCATCGAACTTAATGTCAGATGGACTAAATTGAGAAACATTTGACAAAGACTGTTAGCCTGTGTTTTTCGACAAAGGATATTAAATACAGTCACTGAGGTTCAATTGGACACGTGTAAGAAAGATGGAAATTTTAGTCTAAAGGATTTCGCACATGTTCGCTCGACAGAATCGAAACATTAGAGTTGGTCGAAACACATATCGACAACGTGAAGGTTGGTTATGTTTCAAAGAGTTTCTTTGACAAACTGTCAAAGTTCGCAGCTGTCGAAAGAGCAAGATTTGAATTTCAAATAGGTTGTTTTTCTTTGTTATTAGACGTTATTAGCAGTTAGAAGTGTGGATAGGATTGTACAGTTATTTCCTCTAGTATAAATAAGAGTTTTCCATGAGGAAAACGGGGTTACAAAATCACTTACATAATATTCTACACACTCGAAGTATCCAAGTTACAGTGAGAAAAGAGTTATGAATCATGTATGATCCTTGTGAACAACCTTTATTTCAAATCAATTCAATTTGTTTTACTCTAAGTTAATTTGTGCAATCTACTTTCATACTGTAATTCTTTGTCGACAAGTTCAAGCAATCGAACTTGGAGATATTTTGTTTTCTTCTTGTATTCGAAACATACAAAAATACATAAGAACATGAAAAGATACTCAAATAAACTTGACACACATTGGCCTGAGATTACTGATTGATCTCGCAAGTAATAAATCTATAACCAGCGATTGTTTACCAAAAACCAGATTCGGAAATCTCAGGTAATGATTCCTTGCCCTGATTCTCATGCATATTCGGGCCCTTTAGCATTCTTGGGTCCTTTACCCAGAGGTTGGATTGCATATATGATGAGGAGCCTTTAGGGTTTGAGAAAGATCCAATGGGTCCCGCCAAGAAAATTGTAGCATAGGATCCTCTAGAAGAAGTCGACCTGGGAGATGGCTCTATAAAGAGGCCAACTTATATCAGCGCCAAAATTGATGAGGCATTCAAAGTTCGAATCAGTAAACTCTTGAAGGAATATAAAGACTGTTTTGCTTGGGACTATAATGAAATGTCAGGTCTAAGTCGGGACGTGGTGGAATTATAACTATCAATCCGACCAGGAAAGAAGCCAGTAAAGCATACTCCAAGGAGGTTTGCGCCCCAGATCCTGTCGAAAATCAAAGAAGAGATTGAAAGATTCTTACGAAGCAAGTTCATCAGAACGGCTAGGTACGTCGAATGGTTGGCTAACATAGTCCTGTAGTAAAAAAGAACGGAACTCTTAGAGTCTGCATAGATTTTAGGGATTTAAACAACGCCACACCTAAGGATGAATACCTATGCCGGTGGCGGAAATGTTGGTCGATTCGGCAGCAGGTTTCGATTACCTAAGTATGTTAGACGGTTATTCTGGGTAAAATCAAATTTTTATAGCCAAAGAAGATGTGTCGAAGACAACTTTTAGGTGCCCTGGGGCCATAGGCGTGTATGAATGGATAGTCATGCCATTCGGTTTGAAAAAAGCCGGCGCCACAAACCAAAGGGCAATGAATTCTATGTTCCATGATTTTATAGAAAAATTTATGCAGGTGTACATAGATGATATTGTTGTGAAATCTTCAACAGAGGACGACCATCTAGACCATCTTCGACAATCGTTCGAAAGAATGAGAAAATATGGTTTAAAGATGAACCCTTTGAAGTGTGCCTTTTGTGTTCATGCAGGTGACTTCTTGGGTTTCGTGGTCCACAAAAAGGGCATTGAAATAAACCAAAACAAGACAAAAGCCATCTTGGAAATGAAGTCTCCTTCGACCAAAAAAGAACTGCAATCTCTTCTAGGCAAGATCAACTTTCTGAGAAGGTTCATTTCGAACTTAAGTGGCAAGACCCAAGCTTTCTCTCCATTACTTAAACTAAAGAAAGAAGACACGTTTAGATGGGATCCCGAGCATCAGCAGGCTTTTGAGGAAATCAAATCATATTTGACAAAACCGCCTGTTTTTTTACCTCCTGTTAAGAATAGGATGATGAAATTGTACATAGCAGCATCAGAATCATCCATAGGTAGCATGTTAGCCCAAGAGGATGAAAATGGTGTCGAAAGAGCCATATACTACCTCAGTAGAATTTTAAATGATGCTGAGACAAGGTATCATCCAAATGAAAAGTTATGCCTTTGTTTGTATTTCTCTTGTACAAAGTTGAAAAAATATATAAAGCCAATCGACGTTTGTGTTTATTCTCATTTTGATATTATTAAGCACATGTTGTCGAGACCTATCTTACATAGTAGAATTGGCAAATGGGCTCTAGCCCTCACAGAATATTCGTTGACCTACAAGCCCTTAAAAGCTATTAAAGGGCAAATCGTGGCTGATTTCATAGTTGATCATTCTGCAATCAACGCTACAGCGCATCTAGTAGAGACTCGACCTTGGAAATTATATTTCGACGGTTCCAATCACAAAAATGGCACTGGGATTGGTATTTTAATTGTGTCTCCTACTAACATTCCGACGAGCTTTAAGTTCAGGGTTAATGAACGGTGCTCAAATAATGAGGCTGAATACGAAGCCTTAATAGCAGGACTTGAAATCTTGTTGGAACTGGGGGCAAAAGAGGTCGAGATAAAAGGGGACTCCGACTTGGTCATAAAGCAGTTGACGAAAGAATATAGATGCATTAAAGAAAATCTAATTGTGTATTTTGTTCTAGCCAACACGTTGTTACAACATTTTCAGCATGTGAATATTCAGCATCTGCCTCGAATGAATAACCAAGAGGTGAATGAGCTTGCACAAATCGCTTCGGGTTATAAAGTCCCCAAATCGAAATTAAAGGAGTTGATAGAGATAAGAGACAAAATTACTCTGATTTCGTCCCCTCCCCGAACGAAATTGTCAATAACAAAAACTGAGGGGGCAGAGGAAATAGACAATCTTTTAGCCGAAAAATTTCAGAAATTTTTTTGAAATTTCAATTTGAAGTTTTTGCCATTGACAATATGGCAGACAACAATTGGCGGAAACAGATTGTAGAATACCAAAAAAACCCTTCCAGAAACACCAGCCGAAAAATCAAATATAGGGCCTTAAACTATGTGGTGATGGGAAATGAATTGTTCAAGAAAACTCCTGAACAAGTTTTACTAAAATGCCTCGGAGAAAATGAGGCATATTTGGTAATTTCCAACACCCATAGTGGAATTTGCAGTTCTCATCAGGTAGGCCACAAAATGAAATGGCTTTTGTTTCGACAAGGGGTTTATTGGCCTACGATGTTAAAAGATTGTATAGAGTTCGCCAAAGGCTGTCTGGAATGTCAGAAGCATGCAGGAATACAACATGTACCAGCGAGTGAACTTCATGCAATAGTAAAACCACGGCCATTTAGAGGATGGGATTTGGATTTGATCGGAGAAGTAAAACCTACTTCGTCGAAAGGCCACCGTTATATAATAGTCGGGATAGATTACTTCACCAAATGGGTTGAGGCCGTCCCATTACCAAATGTGGATCAGGAAGCAGATATCAAGTTTATTCAAGACCACAATTTGTACAGGTTCGGAATCCCAGAGACTATCACCACATATCAAGGATCGGTCTTCACGGGACGAAAGATGGTAGAGTTCGCCTCCGAAGTCGGTTTTAAATTATTAACTTCGACACCCTACTACGCACAGACAAATGGTCAAGTCGAAGCCGCCAATAAAGTTATCATTAATTTGATAAAGAAACATGTGGGTAGTAAACCAAGAAATTGACATAATACTTTGAACCAGGCTTTTTGGGCTTGTCGAAATTCGCAAAAGAATCGACTAACACTACCCCATTTGGGCTCACATTCGGTCATGACGCAGTCCTACCCGTCGAAGCCTGTTTACAATCGACTAGATTTCAAAGGCAGTGCGAGATTCCAACAACCCATTATTGGGACATGATGTTAGACGAATTGGTCGATCTAGACGAAGAAATGATACATGCATTAGATGTCCTCATGAGGCAGAAAGAAAGAGTGGCTAAAGCTTACAACAAAAGGGTAAAGTCTAAATCTTTTGTTTCAGGAGATTTAGTTTGGAAAGTAATTCTGCCTATGGATAGAAAAGATATAGTTCTAGGAAAATGGTCATCAAATTGGGAGGGACCATTCAAAGTCACTCATGTCTTCTCAAATGGTGCATATGAGATATAAGAGATCGGTGCAGATAATCGAATTCTACGAGTAAATGGCAAGTATTTGAAAAGATATAAGCCAATGCTGCAAGAAGTTAAAATTACATACGAATAAAAGATAACAGCAAGTTCGTAATCATGGCATATGCTGCCAGTACATTGTCAAGAGTTTCAAAAAAGGCTATGCTAGTACATATTATAATTTGATTCGTGAATTAGAAAGCTTAAAAAGTAAGGCTAGTTGTCAGCCTCTCTAGAGTCGTCTTAGCGAGATCCAGTACAGCTTAGGTCCGGGAGCCATTATCAATCAACCTGTTCATCTCGTTGTCACTCGACTTGGCCTTTTTGAAATTTTTAATAGCCAGTTTGGCCTCTCGGCGCAGTTCGATTTCTGAAGGACCCAGTGTTTTCTGGATTTCAGCTAACTTCTCCTCCTCTTTTGTTCTTTGTAAGCAGCAATGGTTGACTTGCATGCCTTCGCTCCGGTCGAAACATTGGCACTCTCAAGCTCTAAAGAAGCAACTTTAGCTTTAGATGCTTCGACTAACCTCAAGTTCTCTGTGTGCTGATGGCGTTGTTTTGTTAGCAAAGCATTGTTTTCGAATTCGCGCCGGAGTTCCGTGGCTATTCGATCCAGAAGAGGCTCGAAGTCGACCAGGAAAGCTAACAAGGATTGGTTACGAGTTAACTTTAGCAACTTGTGAATCAAACCTTTGAGTTCGAAAGTGAGGTTCGAGTTCAATCTGATGGTTTGAAAGAGGTCTACCCCAATTACCTTTGCCACAACTCTTGGGTTAAATCATCCTCAGACGCTTCAGAACTCACTCCGACGGATGAAGTCGAAGTGTTTTGAGTATTTTCACTACTTAGCAGGAGTTTAAAAGCTTCAAGTGGATCACTTTCCTCAAGCTTTGCTATTTCATCTAGGCTTGGAGTGGTACTGGGGGCATGCATTTTCTTCGGTGGAGACTCATCCATGCTCTCAGGACTTCGCGGGCTACCCCCTCCACCTTCGGCCTCGTCATCATCAAGGTCCATTACTCACATTGTCACCAGGAGTGTCATCCTCGTCTGTTTCAGTTGTCTCAACAGGGTTTGGATTCTTGAGTGGCTCAGTGAGCGTGGTTTCTCCGCCAGTAGGATCAGAAGTTTGGGTACCTGAAATAGGAGCGAGAAGATCACCTTTTGGCGAACTCGCATTATGTTCAACCTCAACTTCAGCCTGTTTGGGTTCGGGAGGAGTGGTGACAAATACATCTTCAAACCAGCCAACAGACGACCTTCTGCCACTGTTTTGGTCCGTTGTTCTGTCCTCGTTCGTTTCTTCAATAATCTTAGAGATGGGACAATCATGTGGCGAAGTGGGCGTTGTCTGTCCCCCGATCTCAACGTTACCAGTTTCGAACACCTGTAATGGACAATCATACTTGGAGGAAATTAATCAATAATTTGATTTGCGAGAAGTCAAAGGTTCGACATGTACCTCTGCATTGACTTTCCCGACACCAGAGCCTTCACTTGGGATTTTCTTTGCTTTATGAAGTTTCTTCTTGAGGGGTTCGACATTTGAATCAGGTTCAGGTTTCTTTGTTTGCTCTTTCCCGACCAAGGTCGACAGACCTTCAACAGCGTCGACATGCGGAGAAGAACCATCATCCTAGAAAATGCATATATAATGATGGTGATGGTTAAGTAAACTCAAAAGAAAAAGAGAAGAAGTTTCCACCTACCTCTGAATCATCGCTTCATATGCTGATGAATTTCTTGAGTTTCTTCGAATGAGTCATGTTGCAAGAACTGCTAGTGCGTTTCCGCTTTTGGAAAGTCAATTTCATTAAAGAAATGGTCAAAGAAATAAATATATATTGCCATTGCAAAATAGTAAGAGGTTACGTCAACAGCTTTCGGCTTAGAAGGTCTTGCCTTTTTCTTGGTTTCTTCCTTGTCGGGCTCATCGTCCGATGTTGGTTTGGATGTAAGAGGTACAGCTGTGGAATATATGAAATCATTAAGTGTGAAAGCGAATAAAGCTATACTTTACCTCTGAGTCGAAGGTTGTCACCTGTTTTAATTTCTGACGTAATTCGAACATGTCGAATATCAAGGTGTAAATGACCTCCAAAACTATGTATGTCGTGCTTAGTCGGAGTTACTCTATCAAGCTTTTTAGCTAAAAGGTTTTTGAAGGCTATTCTCGAACCACAAAAGAACCAATGAGGAAGAGGTGGTCGAAAGGCCAAAGCCAGTTTGCTGGTTGGCAAAGCCATAAATCGTGTTTTGAAATGCAAAGCATAAGTGTATTTGTCTTTCACATGAGGATGGGCTTTCACCATGTAAAGTTTTTCATTTATTTTTTCTTTTAAAGTTTTTGCTGCCTGAACAACGGTCCGACTAAGGTGCCTCGGGTCATACACAGTTTCGAAATATTTTTGAAATGCTTGAATTTCTCGAATATGCGTACCTTTGCTCTTCGCTTTTTTATTCTGCACAGAAGGAAAAGTGGATATCAGCTGCTCGAGTAAAAAGTTTTCATCAACATTAGCACTTTGTGTTTTATAATAATCCCTCCACCAAGTAAAAAATTATTGGGTGCATAAGAAGGATGTTTTTAAAACTATGGGCTCAAAGCTATGGGCAGCTTGATCGAATTTGGGTGCATAAGAAGGATGTTTTGAAAACTATGGGCTCAAAGCTATGGGCAGCTTGATCGAATTTGGCAAGGTGCTCTCGCCAATCTCTCTCGGTCTTGGGATGGCGAAAATACTTCTTACTGGAAAAGAGAGATCTAGGTCGAAGCTGGCAAAGGCCGAATTGTCTAGCTACCAAATTCGGTTGATAGCCACTTACTCCGAAGAGTTTTTTCCCTTTCCCAGTCGAGATCCTGAATGAAAGAAGATTAGGAGTCAAGTAAGTTCTCCAGATCTCGAAATGTTCCCCTTTACGGTCGGATGAAGGCTCTGGAAATTCTTTGGTAAACCAGTCTGGTCCGTGAGTTCTATTTACAAACGGAGCCATTGAAGGTACAACAGTGCTGCAGCTTAGGAACACGTTGAAGGCCGTCGAAAATTAAGCTTCATTGGTTGGCCTATTTCTCTGAGTTTCAGCGTAGCTAGGTGGGTGCCTTCGATCCTTCTTTATTCGACCTTGCTCTTATGTTCATCAGGAATGAAGAGTTGGAATCTTGATTCAAACGTGGCTAACAGCCATAGTTGGAAAAGCCAAATGGGTCCAAACACAGACAAAGTTTTTCTTACCTCACTTGCGTTCCTCAAATCAAAAGATCCATTGCCAAGACCATCATAGAGGGCACCCAAGATGAGTCGACTCAGGCTGACATCCTTACCTTCATGTATTTTGATGGCGAGCTTAATATACATCTTCGCCACTTGCAACGATGGAGTGCAGAAAACAAAGAGGGATAGCCAGAGGGTCAAGAACGCGACATGTTCCACATCAGAAACGTCATCACTACTAGTGTCGTAATGGTCCTCGATATAAGACGAGAAGGCAGCTCGTTGAAAGTTGAAGTCAAAATCTGTTGAAACAGCACTAGGGTCGAAAAGTCTTTCCAGTGGGTTTCAGGCCAGTAATTGCAGCTACATCTAGAAGTGTTGGGGTTAACATTCCACATTTGAGTTGGAGGCTGCTAGTAGAATGGTCCCATAAATGCAATGCTGCGATCAGCATGTTGGGTTGGTATTTTGGCCCAAGTCTTGACAACTGGATAAGGTTGAAGATGCCAGACGCTTTCCAGAAATCCTTTTTCTTTGACTCGACTTTGTTCAGCCATTTCAGGTATATGTCACTCCCAACATGAAGAGCAGACCTAAACACTCTAGTGGGTGCATCCATGAAATTCATAAAGTATGGTCCTTTTTGGAAAATCCTAGGGGTAAAATTGTGATAGGTGGGAAAAATTTCCTTGATTTGGTCATTATCCTCTCGTTCTCTGGGTAAAGGACCCAAGAATGCTAAAGGGCCCGAATATGCATGAGAATCATGGCAAGGGATCATTACCTGAGATTTCCAAATCTGGGCTTGTTCGTCCTTCAGGTCTGGTCCAGGAACGAATTTGAAGTTCCCCGGTTGAAGCTGGACGGAGAAGTTCGTCGTGGCCGCCGTGTCAGACGGTTGAGTTTTGGATGAAGACGCCATTATTGTTCTTTAAACCTTCCGGATGATGTTTTCAAAGGTTGGACGCGTTTTTAGTGAAGCTGGTTCTGAGAAATTGTTGTTTTCAGAGATAGGGGAGAGATTGTTTGTTTCAGAGAAAAACAGGCTAAGAGAGAAGAGGAATAGTTCATGTGTTTTCTATCAATCAGTTTGGAAAAGTGTGTAGAAAAGGTTAAGGAAGTACTTTTTATATTCCCCAAGGTATAACTTTATACTGCTTCCTACTTTAAATCTTGACAGATGTCAACATCCTAAGTTGACAATCCAAAAGTTGGTTTTTGGGCGTTACTTAGTCCAAAACGTGGCCCACTGGCTCTTGTAAAAGTGGCGTCATAGGGTTGTTTTCAAATAAAGAGAAACTACTATTTCGACAAAGTCGAAACGTATGAATTTTCACTCGACATGAGATGTTGGGTGAAGATGTTCTATTGTTAGAGCCTAATTCGAAAATTAAAAGAAAGCATCAATAGGAAATAAAAATGGCATTTGATTAAATCAAAATTTGAAGCCAAGCATTGGGCAGATTACACAAAATGTCGAAGCAAATTGACATTAGAAACATTGTTCGACATGAAAAGTACATCAAAATGGCTTCGAGGCCCTAAAAACAACAACAACCTAAAAGCCTAAAACCTAGAAGTTTTCGTCTTCCAGGAAGCGAAACTCGTTTAGGAACCACATAACTTCCAAGTCGAGGCGACAGTAGAGGCAAAGTTCAGTCCTTGAATATTCATCGTCCGAACCTGGTAAAGGCCAGAAGATTCCTGATCTTCTCCCATGTCCCTTGCATGTTCCTTGAGCAGAACAAGTGAGTCGAAAGACCAAACTGGAAGGCAAAGGCCTGATAACACAATGAGGCCTATAAGGCAGAAAGTAAGGAAAACCTTGTCCTCCACAGGTAGACCTCCGACATTCTGCTAACACTTGACGATCGAAGAGGTCTTTGAAGGTAGGAAAAACCTCCTTCATTGAAAACCCATCTTTTGAGAGGATTTTGAAGATCATCAGCAAGTATTTGGCTCCATCCACGCCATGAGAAGCCGCTTTACGCAGAATACGGTAAATGTCGTCCAGGTTGTTGGGTTCATCATGGAGGAGCCTTGCTGTTTCCACCAGGCTGAATGATTCATGGCCACTTTGGATCATCCTTTGCATGAAAGAAAGCTTTTGCACATAAGGGAAGTTATCAAAGTAATACCAAAGGCAGTTGCGTGGTAAAGCCCTGAAAACTGTTTTCTTGTCCGCCAGTCGACGGTGAGTGGTGGAGGTTGCCCTGAAGTTGAGCAGATTTTGGGTACCTGTAGCAGCTATTTTTTTGGGTGATTTTGATTAGCAGATCTTCTGGAAGTCTATCCATGGTAGAAAGAAAAAAGGAAGATGGCTTTCTGGGGGGAAGTTTTCTGGGAAAGGAAGTGATAATGAAAGGAGTAAAAAGGTGTATTTTTATACTCATTACTGATGGGAAACTGAAAAGACTATTGATTTGAAAAGTCTAGCCACGTGGCGAAAGAAGTCTGAAAGATTTCTGAACCCAGCCGTCGGTTACTTCTCCCATGAGCCAAAGATCTTCGAAAATAGTGCAGTAATGATAACTGATTTGGGGAACTGCTCGAGGCAAATGACGTCATCATTCAACAAGACGTAATGATTTCTTCGGAGATGGAGTTTTTTTCCAAAATGTCAGTTTTCTTCTACAGTATCTTCCGTCGAACCTAACATTTTTGGGGGGCAATTTGTTAGCCTGTGTTTTTCGACAAAGGATATTAAATAGTCACTGAGGTTCAATTGGACACGTGGAAGAAAGATGGAAATTTTAGTCTAAAGGACTTCTGAAGTTGCACATGTTCGCTCGACAGAATCGAAGCATTAGAGTTGGTCGAAACACATATCGATAACGTGAAGGTTGGTTATGTTTCGAAGAGTTTCTTTGACAAACTGTCAAAGTTCGCAGCTGTCGAAAGAGCAAAGTTTGAATTTCAAATAGATTGTTTTTCTCTGTTATTAGACGTTATTAGCAGTTATAAGTGTGTAGGATTGTACAGTTATTTCCTCTAGTATAAATAAGTGTTTTCCATGAAGAAAACGGGGTCACAAAATTACTTACATAGTATTCTACACACTCGAAGTATCCAAGTTACAGCGATAAAAGAGTTACGAATCATGTATGATCCTTGTGAACAACCTTTATTTCAAATCAATGCAATTTGTTTTACTCTAAGTTAATTTCTGCAATCTACTTTCATACTGTAATTCTTTGTCGACAAGTTCAAGCAATCGAACTTGGAGATATTTTGTTTTCTTCTTGTATTCGAAACATACAAAAATACATAAGAACATGCAAAGATACTCAAATAAACTTGACACACATTGGCATGAGATTACTGGTTGATCTCGCAAGTAATAAATCTATAACCAGCGGTTGTTTACCAAAAACCAGGGTAAACAAAGACATAGAGTGTTTTGAAATATTAATAGAGTTAGAGACATATTAGAGATTAGCTTACAGAGATAGAGATCATTTTGGTGGTTTACTCAATTATAAGTTATATCTATCATTTTAATAATATTTTTTTCTTTGACAAAATTAATTAATAAAAATAAATAATATAGTATGTATAAAAATTGAATTTATTTATCATACCAAAAAAATACATACCATTTTATGCCAACTTCGGTCCTACGGATTCTATCATATTCATATAGAAGTAATTGATTTAACTTATCATCAAAAAATTCTTGTTTTCGTGTAGTTTTACAACAGTACAATTCGATATATGATTCTATCATCTCTATCAATTTAGATATGTGCGTGTACGTATATGTATTTGAAGACTTTATATCAACTTTTTTTTATGATCGAAATTATATTTTTCTCGTAAGCATGCATTCACCTAAAATGCTTCCTATTAAGACATATACTACATTACACGCTTGTCCAACAAAAAAAAAAACAAAGACATCCAATTCACGTACGTAGTTTAACTATACAATTTACACAATCTAATTTTTCTTAGTTATCCTGAAGTTGCTGATGTAAAAATAGTGTATGCATGGGGAATTAAAATTTATCCCCCAGAAAAAATGCATTGATTATAAAAAGGAAACAGACTGAGAAGAACAAAATTCCAGCTTTACCATGATGATAATAAAAATGATTGACTATGCAAGTAACTTTATATTTTATAATTTTTTCATATATAAATAATTGTTCTTTTTCGAACATTGGTGGGAAACGAACTATTCTAAAAAAAAATTAAAATTATCTTTATCCCAAATGAATTTAAACTCAATCTCTAGATTAGATATGCTCGTAACTTTATATCATCCAAAGTATAATAAAGCATACTATGTCACCTGATAAAAGTTTTTTTTAAAGGTGAACAGTTTTTTTTTAATAAGTGAAAAGCTTACCTATCATCATAAAAACATATGACACAGTCTTTATAACTGTACAGTTAATTAGAGAATGTCGACGCATAGTTCAATTTCCAAGCACAAAATTTTCTAAAAGGATCGACCAATTGAAATCTCTAATTAAATTACTGTTTATTATATAAATGTACTACTGATAAAGCAAAATAGATGTGAGAAGTGTGAACAAATATAGCAAACACTATTGATTAAGCAAAAATATACCGAACACTTATGAAAAAAATATAGTAATATACAAAAGTTACTCAATCCTTAATTTAAACTAGACTCTAACCCGTGCGATGCACGGGTTTTATATAGCTTCATATATAACTATCAAATTGACTATATTATTACTTTTATAGTTACATTTAGTATTATGTTATCAAACTATCTCAAAAAACAACAAAAATAAAAGATGGACTGCAATAAAAATGACAAATCAAAAGAAAAAATATATACAAAAGCTTGCACCAAGAAATTGGTCATAACCGCAAAAGCTGTTAAATCTATAAAAATAAAAAGGAAAAGAAAATGATATGTGGTAATCGAAAGAAAAAAATAATGAAAAGGAATTGCTAATTGGTAACCGAAAGAAAAAAAATAAAAAGGAACGTTATATGGTAATTGAAAGAAAAAATAATAATGAAAAGGAACCGCTAATAATGAAAAGGAACTGCTATCAAAAAAGTAATTGCAATGACGTTAGTGACTTTTAAAAAAATGACATTTTCATGTGTTATCTGATTCAATTCCTTGCATATTTTTTTTTTCATAAAAATTAATTAGGTCCGTAAAAAAGGGTGGTGTTATGGTTATTAGGTTCAATTGCAAGATGGTGAGAGAGATGAAAGAGAGTGAGAAATGATTTAGGGATTGTGAAATTAAATGAAAGGGGACCCGAGATTTGTGTTGAATACACAATATTGAAACAATAGCATGTCATAAAAAACATCGGTGAGATGATGTGAATCGGTGAGAGAAAGTGAGTTACCGGCAATGACATTTACGACGGTCAGTTGTTGGTGAGGTGGCAGTTGCGGCGGCGGCGTGATGTGTGTGGATCAGTGAGAGAAAGTGATTTTCCGGCAGTGGCAGTTATGGCGGCATGTGTTGTTGTAGTGGCAGCTGCAACGGCAGCGGGATGTTGTTATTGGGGTCACCGGCGGCGGTGAAAATGAAGTTGAATCGCATGATGTGTGTAAATGACGTTCAATTCGTGTTCAAATGATGTTGGAATTCAGGGTTGTGAAAATGACTTAAAGTAAACTCGCATTCGTGCTAGATAAATAAATTGAAAGCAACTATAAGTCACAAAAAACTTTAGTGATCCAGTGGTAACGGTTGTGATCTGCCAAAACTTGGTACGTGGTTCAACTCTCAGCAAAAATTATTTTTCATAAATATTTTTCAAAACAAAAAATTAGGGTTAGTCGTTAGGGTTAGGTCAAGACTACCTAACATTTAGTATTATAAAGATTGCGTGGAGAATGAAGTTAGAAAACTAGTTTCATATTTTATACAAAAGCTAGAAAAGTATATCTATATTATATATAAAGAAAATATGGTATTTTGGAAGGATTTTGGGTTGACTTTTTTGTTATTCCAATTATACCTTTAAACGAATTTTCTTATAATAATGTTATATTGTTGATGTTATTAAAAAAAATAAGAATTTTTATTATATTTGTTACATTATTGTTGTCATTTAAAAAGATAAATATGATTTGTTGAGTTTGTTACATTTGAAAGTCACAAATATATATATATATATATACACAAAAATAGAAAAGATATCGTTCGTCATTTACACACAAATTTCTATAAAATATCGTTGATAATCTACACGCGTTAGCGCAATAAAAAGAGTGAAAAGACAGATTTGTCTGTCTTTTCGCTAACATAGAGAAAGCGGAATTCCCCATCTACTAAATTATCAAATGTGGAAGGAGACATGGTTCATTAATCATATCAATTTGTCTTGATTTACTTTTGTAAATAAAAAATATAGGCTTAAATATGTAAATCGTCCCTGTAAGTTCGCGTGATTTTGGTTTCGTCTCTGTATCTTTTTTTGTTGCGAAACAACCCTTGTATCTTGTTAACTTTTTGGAATTGGTCCCTGCCGTCACATTCCGTAAAAAAAAGCCTAGTTGGCTAACGGACACTTACGTGTCAATTGATGAGATGGACAAACACGCTTATGTGGCATTAAAGCTGAATAGTGCTGATATAAGAGGGACTAAAACCAAAAACGAATATTTACATAGGGACTAAAACCAAAGAACGTAATCACCAAAATTTGAAATTAAAAACTCAATCTTTTCACCTTCTTCATCTCTCTGTTCTTTTTTTCTTCTTCATACCCTCCTTGCCCAGCTTCTCATATATTCTGCCCTAAGAGGAAAAACTCACTTCCTTCAAACAATGTCTTCTAATTCCATATCTCAATCATTAAGTTAAATTGTCTATAGTTTAAAAGAGCTGTGAAAAGCAGGAGGGCAATATATTTATCATTTTTTCTGAATGTGCTTGAGGGGTTTGCACTCAGTTGATTTTCTATATAACTGCAATTTACATTTCCTCAGGATGATGAAGAAGCGGATACAGTTGGTTGTTGCAAGTTAACAGTAGAAAATGTGACTGCAGAAGGCCACAACAAATTGAAGGTGTTTGAAGTTACATATCTTTCTACTTTTTTGTCTGTTTTGTAGCTTAGGAGGAGGAATTGCAGTACCTTACATGTGATTTTTCTTTAAGTTTTGGTTGCCTAGTTTTATTGTTAACTGCTAATACTTAGGGTAATAATGATCATGCTTCATTTTTGGCAAGCTGGATACAAGTAAATTAAATGCTCATATGAAGGAACTCATGCCCAACTTGACAGCAAAAGTCTTAATTTGGATTAAACATTATTGGTAATAATTCAAAGAATTTGTTGATGATTGAGATATGGAATGAGAAGACATTGTTTGAAGGAAGTGGGTTTTTCCTCTTAGGGCACAATATATGAGAAGTTAGGCAAGGAAGGTATGAAGAAGAAAGAAAGAACAGAGAGATGAAGAAGGTGAAAAGATTGGGTTTTTAATTTCAAATTTTGGTGATTACGTTTTTTGGTTTTAGTCCCTATGTAAATATTCGTTTTTGGTTTTAGTCCCTCTTATAACAGCACTATTCAGCTTTAATGTCACATAAGCGTGTTTGTCCATCTCAGCAACTGACATGTAAGCGTCCGTTAGCCAGCTAGGCTTTTTTTTTACGGAATCTGACGGCAGGGACCAATTCCAAAAAGTTAACAAGATACAAAGGCTGTTTCGCAACAAAAAAATTTACAGGGACGAAAACCAAAAACACGCTAACTTAAAAATATAATTAGTTTTTCCTACTAGTTCTACCAATCGATATGAGACCTTCAATTATTATTATTATTACATAATAATTGAAAGGAATATTCTCCGGTAGTTTTCTTAGTTGAGCATTCTTTTGAGGCATTTTTATTTTGGTTGTCAGTTGGATCATCCCCCTGGACTGGGAGTACAAATATATTATTAAAGCGGAATGTGAGTGGAGGATAACATGTAGCTATATTACCATTTTAGCTAACCTTGATTAATTTAACGAAGAAAAAAGATAATTAAGCAATTGCTTCTTTTAGCGTACTAATAAAGTAGCTAGGTTGCATGTGCTGCAAGAAAATTTAATGGAAAGAAGAATAGTACAATCTAGGTGCTTCTCCTTTATCTATGTTATAATTTGAACTACTACGTATGCACCTTTGTTTTCTTTAGCCACTTCCTTAGCCTATGTTTACTTTCGGGATGAAAACGCATTCGATTTGATGTACATGCAAGAAATGTTGAGTTAAGGAAGTTCTAAACACGTGCTTAGTGATTTTGAATTCCTTGCAGTTATAGAAGCACATAGTCGAGCAATTTCGACCATTGAATTAAAATCAAATGGCTCACATCTAACTTCACAAATATGCTTGAGTACATTTTGAAATACACAATCGAGGCTGTGATAACATCAGGTTTGAAAAGGGATACACAATAGTTTAAAAAAAAAAACTGGGTTTATCTTACAGGGAACTTAGGAATTGGCAGTGTGGCATTTAACAACAATCCATCTTATATACTTACATATCAATGAATGATTATAAGCAGTCGAGCAGATGCAACAAATTCTATCGGGACTTTCACCCCACTACCAAATATGCACAGTCCTATACATGCAAGTGCAGCATGCACCAAAAAGAACTTTCAGAACAGAAACGAATTCCATGACTTAGATATCATCTCCGATTCAATTTTCCATGCAGCCAGAAATACATGAGATGATCACATGTTGACTGGAGGCGCTCCCTAAATATGACAATCAAATTATTATAATCAGTGTTCTTGAAATGAATAGTATCAGTGAAATAAAATCAAAGAAAACCACTGAAAAATGGGAACAGAAAAACATGTCCTTGAAAGCCATTTCAGCTAGGCAGACTACTTAGTGCAAAGAAATGTTCTGTTGGTAACTTGAATTCCCGAATCATACAAATTTTGAAGACCAGATGCAAAGAAATATTTTCCTAGAAGCACTGACATTATGTCATTTCATTTAAGCATAACTGATCAATGCAAGACCTCACCTTAAACAGAAGATCATATGCTATATATTCCCAAGGCAACGATATGGACATTAAGCTGCATTTCAAAGGAATCATTTCATCAAAATTTGAGCTAGAGGAAGAGGCAGCAGCGTAAGCATGTCTTGCTGCTACTGATGCAACTGTTGCAGCTCTGCGAACAATTACACCAAGCCCGAACCCTTTATTTGATACAACTGGAGAATGTGGTCCTGAATCCTGCTGGCTTTGATCTGACATTGCAACAGACAGATTCCATTTCATCCATCTCTCAATATATACCTTTTAAATAATAAAATTAGAGGTTTACTGCACACACAAACTTTACAACATATTTTTGGTGAGAATAGTCAGACAAGAAACAGTATTGCTACTTGCTAGCGAGGCTTTGATCTATCTATCTGTCAACTATTCAATAAGCACTTGCTATCCTTATAGAATAAAAGTTAGTAAGCAATCATGTAACATTAAGAAACAGTATTGCTACTTGCTAGCGAGGCTTTGATCTATCTCTCAACTATTCAATAAGCACTTGCTATCCTTATAGAATAAAAGTTAATAAGCAATCATGTAACATTAAACTAAACAGTAACGTGAAAAAGGTCTCGAGTAATGAATGCTAACTATTAGGTTTTTATACCGGGCCTAGCTCATCCTTACAAAATGGCTTGTAAAGTGAGGCTTGCCCCCACTTATAAACATATCTTCAGGTTATCTCTCATCCAATGTGGGACTCTTAACACTAACTATTCATACTTATCTTATTTTTCTATAATATAGAAATTCAAGGTAGAAAACTAGCTTTTCAATACAAAATTCAGAAATCCCACCTATGAAAAAGTTGCCTACCTGCAACACCAGAAACAGCTACTTCAACTTCCCCACGGCCTCCGGGACCTTTCATGTAAATCCTATCTGTTTTGCCAGGATAATGGCCTACTGATAAAAGGCTCCCAAATCGAGATTTTCCAGCTGCAATGCAACAAAAAGGGAGTGCATAAGTGACCAGTGAGACAAGACATATATGGTTCATGGCGCACATTAACTACGTAATATATAATACATTTGAAAGTTTCATTGTGTAAAGGCAATAAAGTGTTACGGTGAATTAAGGGAAAAGTCTCTTCTAAGAAAAGTAAAAAAACAGATGCTTGCTAAAGATTAATCTACAGAATCAAACTGCTCAACACATGAAATTTACTTGCAAGGATGAATAAAAATTATCAACCGTAGTTAATGTGTTGTAAAAGTTTCACAGGTTCCACAGAAATGACATCAATTCAAGATCAGGGATACATTTATATCCACATATCTTTTGAAACATTCTGGTGAAACAAAACGTTAACTGTGCAAAAATATGTTCCAAATCATTCATTCTGTAGATAAGACATTCAAAAACATTGCTGAAATTTAAACAAAGCAAATAACTAGATAGAGGGAATTGTAGGAAAAATAACCATCATATGCATCTCTAACCATCTGATAGCTGACAAATCCTGAGAAAAGGGTAAGCTGCAAATCAGAGAAACCAGAGAATCAGAATGTCTAAAATCGGTTGCTCAAGAACTTTTGCACTAGAGTACCATCTGTTGATGTACTCATTAAGAAGATACTTGGATACAATACATCAGCGAGAAAATATTGAAAGTAAGTCTGAGTACATCCATGATTAAATCTTGAAAGTAAGTTTGCATTCATCCATGAGAAAATATTGAAAATAGCAGTAACTTTGTTGAAAAGATTATGTATCATTGGCCATAAAGACAGAATTCAAATTTCCACTACTTTTTCTATTGATGGGTTGACAAAAAGCTTGTCAACAAAAGCCATACCAATATATGAAAATTCATTCTGAACTAACATTGGCTTCAGGTGTTTTTTATTGTTCTGAACTAAGTTGTTTATCTTGCAACCAAATTGTTTTTAAAAAGCAAAACTTCATCTGATAAGAAAGAAAGTTCCTCTTGCCCTTGAGTTTAATTTTCTCAAAAGATGCATACTAATGTAGTAAGAATAGTTCCAACCCATAATGTCCAATTTTAGTAGCAAGTATAAGCACTATCTGATCACAGCCATGTGCATAAGTGAAATTGCTTCAGCTGCACATTTCATTATTAAATACATAGAAGCGATATATACACTTATACAGAGTAGCATATAGTTAAACAAGAAATGAGGTATGAAGAACGATTAATCGATTAAAAAGTCGCTAGAGTAGAAAGCTAATCATAATTTCCATAAACTTAAAAGAAAATGAATTTCAGTACAGTAACTAAGAATTATCAAACCTTGGTATCTTTTTTCGTAGTAGAACTAGTACAAACTTCCGGCAAGGAGTCATCACTAGTACTGCAATTATTTGACACCTTATCACTAGGAAATGCTGCCCCATCATGTGCATTAAGAACAACACAATAACAATGATCTCTTTCAGTCAAAACCTGTAGGGAAATGGAATTACAAAGGCTTATTTTATGAACTGAGCAGAACCAGAATGCAAAAAATATTTAAGGGACATGATTCACAAACAAAAAAGGAGCAAGCATTCTGAGAGAAAATAAATACAACATCACAATGTGAAATAAGACGTCAGCAACTATATTAAACAAATTTTTAAGATTTTAACAGCACAATGTGAGCATTTGCAAGTAACGAGTACATATTCTTTAATGGAAGTTATGTTGCACGTAAATAAAAATGTGGGGAATTTCAAGGTAGCATATTTTAAACATGAACCCAGCAAGATAAAGCATAGATATTTTGAATCGCTGTTCCTGTCTTAGTTAATTCAAAAATATGATTCCCAAAGGATATTAGATACTTAAACACTCCATACATAAAATGAGATTCAAAATCTAAAATCTTATATTACCACAGCATCAAAAGTGGAGTCAAAATCATCAATTGCAAAACATATATCCGGATAAGCAGGTGTTGTTTCAACTTCCTATATACAAATCAATAAAGGTGTTATTGCCAATAAAATGATAAGAACGTAAAAGAAAGACAATATTTTTTCTTTCTCTTTAATGATATAACAAAGATAGCCACACTTGCCTTTTTAGAGTCCAATTGAAAATTGACACGACTTGGAGATGCATAAACAGTCTTCACAACCTGATAAAGCGCAGTGGGCCATGTTTGCCAGAGTTATTAATAGCGGAAGCCACAAATAGGATGAAATAAATAATTATATGTAAAATAAGCATGCTGCACACAAATAAAAGCTACATAAACAAAAATTAGAAAAAGTGACTGACATAAAACTCAAAATCTCAATAGTTCAAACAACTAATAAAGCATGATGCATAGTTGCATACATTGCTGTAGAAAGCCAGAAACATAAAAGTGACTTAAAACACAAAATAAATATGAAGTGAAGTATGAAGTGAAGAGAGAAGATGGAGAGGCAGAGGCGGTTTAGTGATCAGAGATGACCTAGGTCGTGGGGTTTAGGGGTTATATAAGACCCTATATCTCATCACCAACTCAGCATTATTTTATTTTTAATGTTTTTAAAACTGTCATATGCAGATCACATGATATTTTTAGTGTTATCATTAGGGAAAAAAGCATAAAAAACAATAACTTCCGATATTTATGCAATAACCAATATCGCCGATATGCAAAAAGTCACCGCTATTGCGGTGGTAGCGGAATTGCAATAGCGTATCAGCTTTCGTCGCGGTTGCTCAAAATCATAAGAACAAAGCCTTATTTTCAAATTCACCAAAATTGTGATGATTGCAGGAAAGCAGAACACAATCAGACACACAAATTCTCATATCCATATCTATTTCCAAGGGATAACAAAAAAGAGATTCAAATGTTCTGTAAAGATATCGTATGATGTAAAGTACATAATGACTTATAGCATACAAGGAAATATTATGAACCATGAAGAAGCTAAATTTGGGTCACAATTTACAATAATTGGGAGAGATTGAGAGTTATGGTTCCATGCAGCCCTATAACGCAGAAGGAGGAGAATCTATTAACCTTACAACAACAGAAATCTAGAAATCAATCCTATCATAGAGCTCTCTCCCTTAAATCAAAAAGACATATCTCAAGTTTATTTTAGGCTTCACTCACTGCCCTGGCAAGAGAAAGCATTAAATTTTTTGAAAATCTAAAGGCAATAACATAGAAATTCCTCATTTTGACTATAAGTGGCACAAAAAGGAAATCTTAATATGAACTAAACAAAAAAACAACATGGACCTTGATAAGGAAATTACTTGTTATGAGTTAAAACAATATAAACAGCCCAACAAGACCTAAAACAAGGTCAGGATAAACCCTAACTAGAAACCCATGGAAGAAACCAAGTCTTACAGCCTGCTGCCTGCCACAGCAGTCGTTTGAATAGTGTCTGCAAAAACCAATTTAACTCCCAAAGAAGGACACCATCACCTCGCCAAAGGGTTTCGGGTTAACAAACCTTCCCTCTTTTGTCTCTAGGTTGGTATCTATCGTAGCATTCAAAAATTTATTTTTCTTCAGGATTCTCAAACACGAAATGGTGTAAATATATAAAAGAAATCGATTTTCGTCTTTTACAAACAATTACAAGTAAAGGAAGTAAAGATAATTCAATCAGTAAACAAATATTCATTAAACTATATTTACCTTATATATAGGGGATAAAGATGTATCCCTCCCAGCTTGATGGTTCTGAAGAACCTGTTGACTAGAGAAAGATATATTTGAATCAAACTACTTAATTACCCAGATAATAACCCAAAAATTTAAAAGCCTCATATTGCATAAAATATTTTCCTTCTTCATAGTTGCAGAATGTATCAATTAGCATTAGAATTTAAAAGTTACTCTAATAAGGATCAACAGACAAAAAAATCAAAGTCAACCGACCAATATTAGCATGAAAAACTGATGAAACTGAAATGAAACTAGCAGTAGTTGTATAAGAAATCTTGCTGAATAGAAGTGACCATATACAGATAAAACCATACAGCTAATCCATCTTCGTAGTAATTTGAGAAAACAGATTAATCAGAGATTCATTATCCTTAGACTTTTTTTTAAGGATCATTATCTGTAGACTGTGCACCAATTAAGTGATGCACTTATTTTACTGTGATACAAATGAAATAAATTTGAAGATAATCTAATTGCTGTGAAACCACCTAACAGGTTAGACAAGGTGAAACATAATGGTGGAAACGAAATTAAGGATGATCATTACCTGCAAATTGCAACAGTTACACTGAATGATGTATGAGCAATTAAATTCAAGTAAAATGAACGCCTCCAATCCACATCTATCGAAGTTTCATCCACTAAGTTGCTCAACTGGTGGAGAAAAATAAAAAAAATTATTCAGCATCATAATGAACAGAATTCCAAAGCCTAACATCATAAAAGCTATCCAATAAACTTAAATGATTTTAGCAATCAAAAACAATAATTTGCCCACAAACTAAATAATATAACCACACATAATAAGTAAACACCTTAATGCTATCAATACTTGTCACAATCCAACTCATGCTATACCAAGGGCAACTAATTTGAAGCCATAAGGTATGCTAAGTACATTCTCCAGCATATTAACACAAGGTCTAACTGATTTTTTTTTAAAGTCAATCCTATAGGTCAGACCAAAAAATCTTTCACTTCTTTGTATTTTTCATGCTGGTTTGTTATAAGAAATCTTGAAAACGTTAAACAAATGAATTTCAACGAATTTCGTTCATACTCATACACCAGCACTATTTGATTGTATGAACAAGGGGTAAATGGTGAAACTTTCGCTTCTTTGGAGATGTAAATCATTCCGACAGAAACACTGGGTAAAATTAAAAATACTAGTATCATCATGTCAGATGTATTCAGGACGCATACAAGGTAACAATAGTAAGTTTAGCATGCAATTCGAAGAATATTGACAATAAATATTCGATACTGGTTAAACTCCAGCAGCATCGTATATATCGAATTTAAATTACCTCAGGTGCCCACCTGCGTACAAAATAAGGATCAACACTCTCTGGATCATTGTTCGAACCAGAACCTCGAGAAACCTGCGCGAAAAAAACTTCTACAAAGATTAACGACAATAATTCTTACAAAAAGAGAAAAGAATAGCATAAAGATTGTAAATCATCATTACCATAAACAACATAAAAATCCAAAAATAGTGGTAAAATAACTCGGAAGCACCAACACTTATGATAGAAAGTGTGTCTGGTGCCCGACACGTGTCACTGACAGTGTCCAAACTCCAGCACTAATATATGTGATTACATTCAATTATGTCATTTTTCAAATTATAAGCAGTATCGACGTCTAGTGTCTGTGTTTGACAAGGAATGAAAAAGGACCCACCTTAATGATAGAAGGTGTGTCTGGTGTCCAACATGTGTCAGACACCAACACATGTGATTATGTTCAATTATGCCTTTTTTTTTTTCAAATTATAACGGGTGTCAACGTTTCAATGTCGGTGTGATAGGAAATGAAAAAGGACATACCAATTTTCGGACAAAGAAAACGAGATCATCATCTTGTCGTCCTCTAGACTCTTTACCGCGAACAAAATACAAATCAAAAACATCATGCCAAAATTTCATATCCATTTCGACATCAGGAGCATCTTGCTCTTCAACAACGGTTTTTCCAATTAAGTTTGAGTGCTTCTTCACCATACTCAACAATTCATATCTAAAAAAATAATGAATGAAATTCCACATGTTGCATGAGTGAAATTAAATGAATAAAAGTGATATGTGATTGTGAATAATGTACCTTGATGGGGTTTCTCCACCATCGCCAAGCATCTTTTTCAATTATGAGATTTTACGGATCAAAAACAAATTCTCAGTTTTCAGAGAAGACAAATGGAATTAACAGTTCGGCGGTGTAACAAAAAACATTACAAGACTTTAATCATCTTCTATTTATATTTATAATTCAAAAGCATCCAAGTCGTTGTAGTATAGTGGTAAGTATTCCCGCCTGTCACGCGGGTGACCCGGGTTCGATCCCCGGCAACGGCGCTTTTATCTATTTTTATCACTTTTTTCTATTGCGTTATGCGTGTAGTTTTTTTTAGTTTAGTTGAATTTGTACGATGAAAAGAAACCAAACTCTTTTCTCTATAATGAAAATTTTTATTCGATATTTTCTGCTTCAAATACAAACTAAACCGAGAGAAATCAACATGAATTAGTTTGATTTTCGTTTTTCAACTTAAAAATTTCATGAAACTAGACTTCGACCCGTGCGATGCACGGGTTGTTTTAGAAAGTCATAATTAAAACACACTCCATATCTAAAAAATGTAACATAGACTACACCTTAACTTCAAAACATCAAGTAAAAATGGCTCCCTCATAACATCTTTACACAAACATCATGTCTTTGATGGTATCTCTTATATCAGTAAATTATGTCTTTGCAGTCCAATATAAAGTTTAACGTCATATTTCCCTAGTCATGAATGTTACCCAATGTGAGCATCTTTCAAAAGTGCACCGTCTACAAAAAGAATGCAGGAAAAATTAATTAAACAAAGAACAAATTAGCAAAACAAAAAGCAAATGCATGGTTCAAAAATAAAATAGAATAGAAAATTGTAAAAGAAGAATTAACATAAATTGCTGCTTCGTTGAACTTATGGTTTTTTGTACCTGTTCATACTTTCTGCTCCAAGAATTAGCATTTAAGGGGATTAATTTTATTTAGTTATCAGTTAGAATACGATTAAATTCTTCAAAAAAAAAAGTAGAATACGATTAACGAAAAGGATACATAATATAGAATCCATTGACTATCTTCATTCCAATTTTGGTGTGTTGAGTCTCTTAAATAATGGACATTACTACTTTGCTGTAAAAAAACACACACAACAATGAGTTGTGAGCAGCAAATTTGTAGATAGAAAAATTAACAAATGAATAAAAATCAAGTTGATGTAGATTGTTCTATCCGACACAATATTGTATTTGACCGTCACAATAAGCCGAGGATAATTAAAAGAAATCCAACATTATAAATGGTTCTCCAAAAAATCAAAAAAAGATGCATAGAAAAATCAGAGGGAAAGTGGCATCAACGATGATATGAGAGAACCAAACCATAAGGAAAGTCACATCAACAACCATAAGAAACATCATTTTCAAAAAATAAAATGAGAATGAGAAGTAGAAATAGTTCAAGAACATACCAAATAACACATAAGTCATAAATATCTAATCTGCATGGTTTGTCTGCCGCCACACCTATTAAAGACAAAAGCAGAACAACTAAATAATTGTTACTTTGTAGAGCTTAACAGGACCACCATATCAAAGTAAAAAATAATTCACGCTACACTATAAAAGTTCAAAGTAACAAATAAAATAGGAAAAGAAATCGAGAATCTAATGTAGAAAAGATGAAGGTACAAACCTTGTGCAATAGAGACACTCATATTTAGTAAAAAAATCCAAACAGGAGCAGAACAATGATGAATTTTAGAGATAATCTGTCTATAACAACCACATAATCAGCATGCCTTAAACAATCTATTTATCTGCATTTTGTAGGAACTTAGCAAAAATAAATGAATGCTTTAAACTGATTCATATAAACGTCAATTGCAAGAACATATTAACATATAATATCAAAACAAAACAGAATAAGCACCATTACATTATCCTCATATTCTCAAAACCTGCAAAAGAAAGTTCATTTTGGAAAAATTACCTTTTTTTCTTTTTTGAATCATTTTGCTGAATTATATTTGGGGAAAGAGAGAAAGTGGGGGGCGGTAGTGGGGTAGTGGCAAATAGGAGTTCTTGTTTTCCTTCTCTTTAATTGCATATCTCATTTGACGGTTAATTGCTGAATCAGATTTGGGGAAAGAAAGAAAGTGGGGGGCGGTAGTGGGAAATAGGATTTCTTGTTTTCCTTCTCTTTGCATATATGTTTTGGAATCAAACATGTAGACATTATAAACATTAATGTCGTATTGGCAAATCATTGGATCTAGACCATCTTCAACCCGGTTTGTTATGAAACGATCAAAACAAAAAAACAAAACAAAAGGTGCAAAAATTACACCAATTTAAGTTATTAACTTTATTTTGTTACCAAATAATATTACCAGTTTGTGTTTCCGAATTCCTTCTTTCTCAACCTTCATATTCGATTACATTCATGTTAAAAGAACAACTAAAATAGGCAAATTGAAAATAGTAAACATGTTTCAAAAGTCAAAGTGAGAAAACAAAGTAATGTTATAATCTAGTGTAGTGATTTTTGCAAATAGAAAGGCAGAATAAATAACTTCAAGTAATTAATATAATATAGGAGAAACAAAGAGGTAGACAAAATTACACTAAAATTGTATCGATAAAAATATATGAAAAGGAACTGCTATCAAAAAAGGAATTGCAATGACGTTAGTGGCTTTTAAAAAAAATGGCATTTTCATGTGCAACCTGATTCAATTACTTGTAGACCTTTTTTTCATAAAAATTAATTAGGTCTGTCAAAAAGGGCGGGGTTATGGTTATTAGGTTTAATTGCATGATGGTGAGAGAGATGAAAGTGAGTGAGAAATTATTTAGGAATTGTGAGATTGAAAGAAAGAGGGCCCAAAATTTGTGTTGAATACATAACATTGAAGCAATTGCATGTCGTAAAAAACATCACTGCCTTGGTGGTAAGAGTTGTGATTTGGAAGCATGTGGTACCTGGTTCGATCCCCACCAGGAGTTGGAGTTTTTTCATAAATTTTTTTTCAAAACCAAAAATTAGGGTTAGTCATTAGGGTTAGGTCAGACTACCTAACATTTAGTATTATAAAGATAACTACTAATAAATTAGTTAATTTTTTTTCTATATCTTTGTGTGTGTTCAATTAATTATTTCAACATTTTAATTTCATTGAACCAATCAGTCAAAGTGTATATCAATGGATTAGTTTGATTCGGTCTCCCTTCTAAAAAACGCTAAGATTTGAACAAAACCGAACCGAAGTAGATTTGGTCAGTTTGGATATTTTTTTTTACTGGAAACTGAACCAAATTGAACCGTTACACTCCCTTTACATAAGGACATGCAATGATTTCTGAAAGAACATCGCAATAGTTACAAGTCGAGTATAAAAAATTAGTTTCTCAAATGCTTCAAAATGTCACATTATACATAATCACATTAACTTTCAAGATCTCCAAGACTAGAATGCATTGCCATACATAATGAGATAATTTTCTTAACAGGTAAATGATTTCAAAAGTATCCACAGTGCGCCCTGAAATTATTAGACTATAAAATAAATTTTTAACCCAAGGTTTACAAAACATAGTTTTAAATGTGATTTTTGAAGACCGTGAATAAACTCCATCTATGTATCATTTAGCGGAGCACCGATCCTTTAACAATGAATTTTAAGAATTACTACTAAACTCTAAGATGCTAGTCCAAGATGGAGATATACATAGCCTGAAATCTTTAAACTTCGATAACATGAAAAGTGCGCTTTTGCAAGTGCCAGACACAAACGGGGGGTGAACAGACAAAATTATGTAAGGTAAAACAGATGTAAGGTGAACATTCTCATAAATGCATATAAACGTAATATTAATACATTATTTACTCATAGTCACTTAACAACTATTTTTAAGTCACATAATGATGCATGAAGACTGGGGGTGGCAATTGGATCCATCAAATCCATATCCATCCAATCCATCCACTATAAAATCCATCTGATCCATCCGTCAAACAATTTTTTTTAATGGATTGGATTTAATCCATCCATTAAAAAATATGGATGTATCCAATCCATCCAATTTATTTTAAAGATCCAATGGATCATTTTTTATTGTTTATTTTTTATCCAATGGATCATTTTCAACCTCACTAGAAAACATTACTATCGAATTTGTGATTTCATTGCTAAATTCATAAAGTGAACTTCATAACTTTCTTTCTCTCTCTCTCTCTCGCGACAGACAGAAGATAACTTCTCTTCTTCAGTCTTCTCCATTTTCAAGAATATCTCATGTCCTCTAATGAGCTAAGTGTTTCATCTTCACAAAGGTCTGTTAGAGGTAGTCCAATAATTCCTTCAAGTGAATTAGAAGATTTTAGTAATTATCAAAGTAAATTGTGTGGACCTTCAAGAAAAGAGACCGATTTGCAAACTTATTTGGATGAAGAGAGACTTGATCATAATCAATATGTTAACTTGGATGTTCTTGAATATTGGAAAGCGAATGAGGGTAAATACCCTGAAGTTTCTAAGATGGCACGTGATATTTTGAGCATCCCGATTACTACAGTGGCATCAGAGTCCTCATTCAGTATAGGTGGACGGATACTTGACAAATACAGAAGTGTTCTTTTGCCAGATAATGTTGAAGCATTATTGTATGCACATGATTGGCTTTGTGGAACTCCTGGTTAGTATCTACCAACTTGCTATTTATAATCTTTTCATTTAACATGTGCCTTTTTTAATTCAGTGTGTTCTCTTTTGTAGCTGGAATATCTCATGATGGCCCGCAATTTGTTGAGGAACTGTCAAGCTTCTCTTCTATGCATTTAACATGAAACATTATTGTGCACACATGATTGGCTTTGTGGAACTTTTGGTTAGTATCTACCAACTTGCTATTTATAGGATGCAGCTGACCCGTGTTCAACACATATGGTGAATACTGAATAAGATGTTGAAATGTATTATAGGGAAAAACAATAGTTGTTTGGCTACCGAGAAACTTTTTACTGTAGAGCATACATGATAATATTGATTGGTTGGATTCTATTTCTTTGACTGTACTGTTCATACCAAAGGGCTATAAGGTTGAGCAGCATCAATGTTCTGATTGGTATAATTTTCATGACACAGTGAATTAAGCTAGCCTCTTTTACTTTATATATGCATCTTTCTCTCAAGCATAGTGATGGAATCCAGATAATGTCTTCAACACATAGTGAAATATTAAACTCATTCTGTTGTCTTATTGAGTGGTAGTATCTATAGCATGTTTGCAATTTCATCCAAGAGTTTTGCTAGTTATTATGAACAAGAGAGAACATAAAGATCATACGGTTCTTAATCTATTTGTGATCTTATATTTACTTGATAGATTCCCCTGAACCTTTGAGAACTGAGAAAACTTTCTTGACTTACCCCTATTTGTACTCCTCAAACCTTTTAATCAAGATAATAAATGTGTTCTTCTGACAGTATTTTTACCCCACATTATAGAGAACCTTTAGACAAGGAGGGAGGGGGACAACAAACCATTGTAGGAAGTGGAGGGGGAAAATAAACCATTGTTATTGCCTTGGTGGTTCCATTTTCTCACTTTGATCATTACAATCCACATTCATCCTCTTTTTTAAAATGTAGGAAGTGGTCCGTATTTTATAGGCGTGTTTGGCTGGCATAGTTGGTGGTTTGACTGGGCCTTGCGCAGAGGCAGCCACTGTGGTGTCTTTTGCATCGTTTTTGCTTCTGTTTTCGTGTCTTTTGCAGCCGTTTTGGTGCTTCAGCAGCTGTGTGACAGCAGCATCTCTGCTGTTGTAACAGTTTCTGTTTTCCTGTTTTCGCTGTTTTGTATTGTATGTCTACCCGTTTAGCACGCCTTTTGCCGGGTTTGTATTGAATATTTGCTAATATTCGCTGTTTCCTGTTTTTTTCATTCTTATACAGGTGAATCTAATAAAGACTTGAAGAGTGCAAGGAGCAGTCTATTGAAGATCCACTAAGTTGGAGACTTTTTTTTTTAAAGAAAGTTGGGGACTTATTTATTAGTTTATGCTTAGATAAGTTAGACTTTAATATTGACATTTTTATAAGATTAATGGATTAATGTATGACATTGTTTATTTTGACATCAGAGCTTGTTTTGGTCCCACAGTTTAGTCCTAGTGACTTGTTTAAGTACATTCAGTGGCGGAGCCAGAAAAAATATCTTGGGTGGGCCAGCAAAATATACTCTAATATATAAACATAATTTTTTTGTTGTAATAAATGCTAAGCACAAAGTTTCATCAAAAAAGTAAACTACATACCTTAGAAAATTAAAATAATTCTTTACGCGATCCAACTAACTTGAAATCATCAATAACTAACTCAGAACTAATACTTGCACTAATTTCCCTTTCGATATAAACTGTCATGCTATCATTTAGAAACCCACTTCCCATCTTGTTTCTCAATCTAGTCTTGATAATCTTCATTGCTGAAAAAGATCTCTCAGTTGTGGCTGTAGAAACTGGAAGAGTCATGATAAGGCGGAGTAGTCTATCAATCAAGAAGTAGATTTTATTCCTCTTAGTTGCAACCAAACACGAGCATAATTCTTGAATAGTTGATAAATTCTTCAAACTTGATTCTTTGCGGGCATCACCAATGAATTGCTTGAGTTGATAACACAAGTGAATCCTCTCTTGATCATTGAAATCCATGGGATAGTATTTTTCAACAAGAGTGCAAATAGTATCAACATCAAAAGCTTTATAACTATCATTAGGAGCCAAAGCACAACCTAGAGTTAACAAATCCATTGCTTGCTCATTAAATCTACTATTCAACTCTTGTAATTGTTTATCAATGGTAGCAAAAAATATTTCAACTCTAAAATAATGATCTATTGTTACCTGGTTCTCTTCAAGACGAGAGCGTCCGAATCTTGTTGCTGAATGAAAATCATTTAGATCAGGAATCTCAATATCATGTCTTACACAAAAAGATCTCACATTAGCAAACAATTTATCCCAACCATCTTCTCTCAATTGTTGAATAAGAGTTTTTGTGTTACGAACCAGAAACATAGCATTAACTACATCTTGAGCTTGTAGTTGCAAGGCTTGACAAAGAACATCTGTTATCCCCATAATTTCTTTCATCAAATGCAAAATAAATATAAAATCAAATGACTTCAAGTAATTGTAAGCACTATCAGCATTCCCACTTGCAGAATAATTTGTTGCTTCCTTTGCAATTTTTTTTAAAACAAAACAAGTTGCTTCATACATACGGATCAAGCTACAAATAGAACTGAAATGTGATCCCCAACGAGTATCTGTAGCCCGTTTCACAGTACCAATTTGATTTGCACCTTTACCAGGTACAATCTCTTCAATTTCCAACAAATATTCATTTTCTTTTACTTGGGCAGCTTGTAACTCATCATGGCGCTTAGGAGAAGAACAAACAGCATTGACAATAAAAGTCAGCTTCTCAAAGAATTTATGAATTGGTTTGACTTCTCTTGATGCAGTAACTAAGGCAAGTTGTAATCTATGAGCAAAACAATGGATGTAGTATGCATAAGGACAATCCTTCATAAACAATGCTTGTAAACCGTTCCATTCTCCTCTCATATTGCTTGCACCATCATACCCTTGACCACGAAGGTTAGAAACATCAAGGTTATGTCGAGAAAGTATATCACACACCGCTTCCTTAAGACTTAAAGATGTAGTGCATGTAACATATCTCATATCAAAAAATCGCTCTTGTATTAAACCATCTTTATCAACAAATCTTAACACAAGAGCCATTTGTTCCTTTTGTGACTCATCACGAGCTTCATCTACAATGATACAAAACTTGGAATCACCAATTTCCTCACGAATATGTTTTTTCACTCTACTAGAAAGAATTGCCAAGAGCTCTTTTTGAACTTGATGGCAAGTATATTTTCCATTCTTTGGAGCATTATTCAACACAACTTTGTTAAAACCTGTAGTAACGAAGACATCTAATCCATAACGTCCATTTGGTCCTTTGTTAAAAAGATAGCATGGTAAGCAAAATGCGGCATCCTTTGAAGGTGAATATTCTAGCCATGAATGAAATAAGCTAAACCAAGTGTCTTTAAACCGTCTTGGATGATCCCCTTTACCGGACAAAGGATATTCATCTAAATGAATTTGATATGGACCCCAATTCAGATAAGCTCTTCGTATTTCATCTACATGATTTGGTGGAAATGTCCATATTGGGGAACGCTTTCCAGGATCACGTTCTAAAGAATTCAAAAAATCACCTGGGTTATGCACTTCTTCAATTCTTTGAACATCAACAGGATGAGTCGTATGAGTTATGTCTTCTTCAATTCTTGGAACATCAACAGATTGAGGTGTAGAAGTTATCACTTCTTCAATTCTTGGAACTTTAACAGGTTGAGGTGTAGAAGTCATTCCTTGTTCATCTCTTTCACTCTCACAAGCTTTCCTCTTAAAAAAATGATCAATTTTTCTACTCTTCATCTTTACTTTTCTGTTCTTCAAAAAATCAAATAATTCCATTAGTCAATAACAATCCAAAATTGATAGCTACATATACATGATAGTGGTAAATTACAATCTTGTTAGTGCTGTACGCATATGTAAATTACAATCTTTCATATGCCAGTACTGTACGCAATTTAACATGTAATACGAGACTGATAAATCAAGAGGAACATCACAAGTATTCAAGTTAGAAATATCTGCCCTAACCAAATTGGTTAAGCGTTTTAGTCTTCCATTGTACTTCTCTGACCAATACCCCACAAATATATTTTTAGCTTGAAAATCTTCAAGAATTGGACAGGAATTAACAAGTTCACGAAGAAACCAGTGTTCATAAATAAAAACATGGTTCAAATGTAGGGTTTTAAGAGAAGGAAAGTCAACAGATAAAAAATAATTGACATGTATGGCTTTCAACTTGAGAACAACAAGGTTACTGAAACCAAAAATAAAATTGTAAAATTTGAGCGTATCTGAAACAAATTTATTTATAACCAAAACAACATTGCAGTTTCAAAATTCAATTACAAAGTACCAACAATCAACAAACAAGAACAACAAACAAGAAAATTAATTAACATTCAAACTTAGTAAGTTAGTAATAGCAGCGCCAGCAATCATCAATCAACAATAACAAACAACCAATCTTTAATCTTAGTAGCAAACAACAACAAACAAACACCTTTAAATTCTAAAATCAAAAATAAAATCAACAATAGTCAAGAAATTACCTTTCAATTTGGATTGGAAAAACAGAGTGAAAAAGAAAAGGGTTTCTCTGGATGAGAGAGAGAGAGACGGGAGGGAGGGAGTCGTCGGCGAAGACGAAGGCCGCCGGCCGGAAGTGAGTGGCAGTAAACGTGTGAACAGAGACGGGAGGAAGTGAGGGAGGAGTAGAGAAGAAGTTTTGTGTAAACTAGTGGCAGTAAACGTGTAACAGAGGAAGGGGAAAGGGTTGGGGTGGGCCACTTGGTAAAAAACAAATTAAGCTGAGGGTATTTTAGTAATTTCCCTATAGAATTTTTTTTTTTGGGGTGGGCCGTGGCCCACCCTGGCCCATATTAGCCTCCGCCACTGAGTACATTGTTTATTTTCTTATATATATCTCCAATTTGTTAATGAAAACCATATTTCCTTGGTGAAATTAACCAAGATTCGCATTGTGTTATCTCGTGGAAACACCATCTTGGTCATTGTTCTAATCAAGGAACATTGAACTCTGAATTCGGGATGAAATATTGGCTGCTATCTAATCATTTTTTTCGTTGAAAAACTGCTATTTGATCTAGTAACAATAATCAAATAATTAATTCAGAATTTTAAAAAAAAAAAAATTTGTTCAGAATTTTAAAAAAGAAAAAAAAATTGTTCAGAATTTTTTTAAAAAAAATTATGTTAATTATTTTAAGAATAAAAAAATAATTTAACAAATAATTTAAAAATATATGGATCGGATGGATAATCCATCCATTAAAATCTAGTAATGGGTGGATTGGATGAACTTTATTCTTAATAATTAACCAAGATTCGCATTGTGTTATCTCGTGGAAACACCATCTTGGTCATTGTTCTAATCAAGGAACATTGAACTCTGAATTCGGGATGAAATATTGGCTGCTATCTAATCATTTTTTTCGTTGAAAAACTGCTATTTGATCTAGTAACAATAATCAAATAATTAATTCAGAATTTTAAAAAAGAAAAAAAATTGTTCAGAATTTAAAAAAAAAATAATTGTTCAGAATTTTAAAAAAGAAAAAAAAATTGTTCAGAATTTTTTTTTAAAAAAATTATGTTAATTATTTTAAGAATAAAAAAATAATTTAACAAATAATTTAAAAATATATGGATCAGATAGATAATCCATCCATTAAAATCTAGTAATGGGTGGATTGGATGGACTTTATTCTTAATGGATGGATTGGATGGTTTTTTTTAACAAAACAAAATAGTGGATTGTAATGGATTAATGGACTTTTTTGATCCATCCATTAGGATCCAAAATCCATATCCATCCAATCTATCCATTTTGCCACCCCTAATGAAGACACAAACATACTTACCGACGTGAAAGTTATATTTCTCATTGACACTTCTCGTGACATTTGGACACTTCACAAGACACAAGGAGGACAACAACAACAAAATGCAATGTATGCACTTATATCTTTGCGAATCCGTAAGACTTGGTATTATCTAACTCATAACACTTGGGAAACAATTATGGTATTATTTTCTTATAGAGACTCACACGTTAAAGTCTTCATAGACTTGTTTAACTCATCTCAAAATCCATTTAAATGACACGTCAAAGTAAAATAGGGTTGCGTGATAGCTTCCAATATTGGGGTTCTTCCAAAAGGAACTTAGGAATTCCTTCCTAAAATTACCCTCGTGATAGCTCCCGATATTTCAACGGTAACTTCGATCACCTCTTCAGCCTTTCAACTCTTTCTTAGAAAATGCTTGTTTAAGATGACATGTTTTTGACATAATATTCATATACCTATCAAAAATTGCTTGTTTCTAATACTGACTAAGAGCACATACACGTTTTCCATTGTTTCATGATTTAGAAAACACTCTTGCAGTGTGAATTTTGGTAATCTTATGTTTCTGGAGTTGCACTTGAAATGATTGATTTTTCACATTAAAGTGTTGTAAATAAGGTGAATGTGAAAAGTAAGTTATAAGCTCCTGAAATAAGTTATAAGCTCGTTGTAAAAAGACCATTACCAAACGGGACTTTTTTTATCCGACAAACTTATAAGTTATCTGCGATAACCTATAAGCTAGTTTCTTGGTCTTGTCAAACAAAACCAATATGTTTTTTTTTTGAAAAGACATGAAATATTTTTTTAAGTAAACTATGGAAGCATAACATATTTTCAAAAAAAATTGGGTTAGACATATAAAAAATCTATGACACGTAGTAATTTGGACATAAACTTTTTTTTTCAAATGTTAGTCTTATTTATGTAAAGACCAGCTCAATTGAGTCAAACAAGATTTGTGGAGATTTATTTTAGTCCCTTGTAAAAACTTGGAGAACCAAATTGGTCTCTCAGGAAATTAAACCGAGACAACATACTCTATACCTAAGTTGCCATTGAAAACTTTTTTTTATGATTACATGTTTCAAAATGGACACTTAAGTCCCTTACAGTTGTAACGAAAACAAATCCCTTACAGTAATTTAAAAGGGACAATTTAGTCTTTGTCAACGATTAAAATCAGATAAATTGATCTTGACAACAACAAAAATTCAAAATAATATTTTCTTCCATCCATCCATTATTTTTCGGATAAATAGAAATCTAATTTTTTTTAATGCAAAAAAAAAAGAGTTATTGATTGAAAAATAATTTTTTTATTTTAATTATTTTTAATGACTAAATTATATCCGTTAATTATCGTGAGGGATCTAATTGTTGTTTTATGACAGATGTTCAAACAAGAACTAAGTTTTTCGAATTTATTTATTTCAAGAACCAAAATTTTATATTTTTTTCAAGGATCAAATTGGATCTTCAAGTTTTTCTTAAGGATCAACTTGTTTAGAAGAATTATAAGTAGGAGAGTTCATATCGAATTTAATGTACAAATTAAACAACTATAAATTGATTAAAAAATTGGAAAGTCTAACAATATTTCGCGCAACGCACCTCTATATTGCACAATATCAAAATGAGATGAAAGAACACTTTGCCATTAAAAAAAAAACGAAAGAACAACTTTTGAAAGCAAAATTTAGGATGTAGAATTGGAAAAATATATATGAAACACCGGATAAGTGTAAGATAATGAAAATGAAAATTAGTGTGTGTTAGTGTTTGATTTAATATAAATTGAGAACGAAGTTGAGAAAAGAAAACAAGAATTTTTAAGCTTCGCCATCTAACTATGGATAAGCCGCAAGTAACTTAACTAGGTTCAATACTCTTCACAAATTCAAAGTGAATTATCTTATAAACTATAGAACAAAGCCTTACAATTCAATAAACAATATGTTCAAAATGTGTTTCCTAAAAGAGTAATGATAAGTTGACCACCGAAATATTATCCAACACCATATATTTATACGGATTAGATATTCTTTGATTATGATTTCTCATATTTTTTATACAGTTTTGTTAAATAATTGTTCATTTTTATAGATGTTCAAATAACGTTTCTCTTTCTTAAACTTCGATACTTAAACTCCTTTAAATAAAGCGATTGCCAAGTTATTTAGAAGCCTTCTTAGATCTTGCTCTAGTCACTGGGGTTTCAAGGCCTTCTAAGCCATCATGTTGCCTTCATTGGTTATGCTTCATATCTCCTCGTAAGAATTTTTTTTATTCCTTCATGGTAAATTATATTACCTAATAATTAAATTCAATATAACATATGTTATGAATAATAATAATTTAGTGGATGTTCATCCTTAGTCTTCCATCTTCATATAACTCTCATTAGTGAATGGATGGACAGTGGTCTTTAATTACTTTTTATCATTCATTTGCTCATTTAGTGTCATATAAATTGGACTCATATTTTAGTGTAATGGTACACTTGTGAAGTAATACAATATACTCTATTGTTCTCTCTTGTTCCATTTCTCTCTATTCTTCTATACTTTATAATATCTTGCAATACTTTAGATTAATTTCATAACACGTTGAAACTCTAATCATGAGGTAATAATGATTCTTGTTTTTCATTTTTATTTTTTTATATTACTTGTGGTGTTGTATGCTTGTACGTGAGATAACAAATTTTATTGAGTACTTTTGTTCATGTACCAAAACTGATTCAATAGAGTGATTTGCTTATTCTTGTTTTATCATGATTTCTAGTTGCAAACTCTATGATAGTAAATTTTATTTTTGTTGAATTATGTTAATAGTCTCCTCGGCTTACACATAAGAATGTATTTTCTGCCAAATTGAAGGATATGTTTGGATCATATATGATTCTTCTTTGATTTCATAGGTTTCTTTAATTATTGGTTATGATTCCATTATCTAACAAATATTTTGTCATGTTCTGATTAATATTTGTCATATCCTTCCTCTAGTTTATGAGTTATATATGTTTATCGAGCTACCATAATTCTTAATTTTCATTGTCTTGAGTTATTCCAATTATCTCCTATGTTTAACAGCCTCAGTGAACTTTGTTTGTGAAGGAACACATTTGTTATAAATTTGTGTCTTTAATTTCTTTTATAAGTTCTAGGAGCGACTTAAGCTTTTTAGGAAGATGATTGATTTTGAAAATGAACGTGTCTTGTGTTAAAATATCCATAATTGTTCAATGGTTATACTTGTATCCGTTTCTTTATTTTACATAATCAAATCATTGATGTACTGACCATTGCATCATACGTGTGAGTACATATATTCTCTTATGTATAAACAAAAGAACTAAATTTAATATCAAAACATTCACGAAGGATCACTCTAACAATGAATTTTTTTGATCATTGTTTAGGGAGATTTGAGATATAGTTCCTGAAGAACTAAAGTTTAATATTGAAGCATCCCTGAATGATTGCTCAAACAATGAAAATCTTTTATGATATAGTTCTTGTAATATTAAAGCATCCATGAAGGATTGCCCAAAAATACATTATGAAGATTTAAAATATAGTTCTAGAAGAACTAATAATTTAACGTTAAGCATTCGTGATAGATTGCAAAATAAAAATATTGTGATTTTCCTTTGTCATTGTAGATAGAGGTTTATGGTTGAGTTCTCAAAGAACTAGATCTTTGTTCATAATTGAATTATATATGATCTATTGGATCTTAGTATAAGTTGGACGAAATAAAAATAAAGAAAGCAAAATTGCCTCTTGAATCAGCTCCTGAAGTAGCGAAATCGAGAAAATAATATCAAGAATTGATATTATAGAGATTCTCATTGAAATGATACATGTGAATATGATAAAAGTTTATTATTTATGACTTATGATAATGATCTTTACTACTAATGAGTTATCACAAGACATATAAATTAGAGCTATTGTCATCTATGTCATCTCTTTACATATTCGACATTTATAATTTGTGCTCCACATAATTTTTTTCTAATGAAATAGTAAGTATTATAGTTGTCAATTTGGAATTTACGTTCTTTTTAATAGATTAAGATTTAAGAACAATATTGTGTTGAATTGGAATTTTTTTTAGTTGACATAATAACTATAAATGAAATTTGAATTATTGATTCCTTCTAAAAAGTATGACTATACTATTTTGATGTCTTAAGCAAGCTCTTAGAACTTGGCCTCAATAAGGAGAATAATAATTTTATGGCCTCAATAAGGAGAATAATAATTTTATGTATATTTTGTTGGATATTTTGTAAATGAATGATTTCTAATGTAAAAGACTATAAAAAAAATTGGATGAGTGATACAAAGAAACTAATTTTATTATTATATCTGGCATTGCAAAAATTATTAAAGGCTCCAGAAGAACCAATATATTGTTATATGAAGGAATAAAATTACACATTGAGAATGCATTATATTCCTCTATGTCTCATAGAAATTTATTAAAGAATATCCTTCTAAATGGATATCATATTGAAATAAGAAATAAAGGAGATGTTGAATATCTCTATATTACGAGACATGTTTTGGATAGAAATAAGTGTAGATAAAAAATTACATGTCTTTTCATATGGATTGACTACACTTATATTAGTGCAATTGAAGCACGTATTATTGTAAAATTGAAATTTACGTATCATATTAAGTTTATTGTTGGCAAGACCAGTTGGGTTATCCTGGATCTATTATGATGCGAAAATAGTTAAAAATTTATATGGACATGTATTGAAGAACCAGAAGATTCTTTAAACCATTAATGTTTGTGTGTTATTACTTTTCAAAGTAAGTTAACAATCTGAGAAAATAAGTCTCTTATATATATTAGGTGGTATTTGTGGATGAATACACCAATGATGTGAATCATTTTGATATCTTATAACTTGATTTAATACATCGACTAAATGATCACATATATGTTTATTGTCAACTCACAACCAGAAGTTTGTGAGATTGTTTTCTCAACAAATTTGACTAAGAACTCAATTTTTTGGAGTTTTCAGGAAGCATTTAATAAGTATCATTTCTCAATTTAAAAGTATATGTTCATAAAAAAATGGTCTTGAAGGTCTATTATTTAGACGTCTAAAGTTAATTGTATGAATGATACTTATGAGAACATAACTTCTAAATTCTACTTTGGGAACATGTAGTATGTTGAGATATTGATTTGCATCACGCCAACACATTATTATGTGTAAGTCCACCCCTTAATTTATGATTTATTTTAGGTTAACACCAAATATTTTTCATCTAAGTGAATTTTTGGATGTGTTGTGTATATCACAATTGCTCCAAAATAATGCACTACAATAAATATTGAAAGAGTATTAAGAAAATATATTTGATATGAATCCCCTACTATTATAAATTGTATTGAGCCTATTTGAGTAGACCGATTATCGATTGATGGATTAGTTTTTCCAATATTAAGGGAAGAGAATAAGCAGCTGAAAATGTGAACCCGAAGTTCAATTAAATGAAAATGTGAACCCGAAGTTCAATTGAATTATTTGAATGGAAATATTATTATCTCAACTTGATCCTCAAAATATCACTCATTTGCAAAGTTAAACAAATAAAATAGTAGTTGTTAATGCTCCAAACAAATTAGATGTATCTGTATGATAATCTAATATTACAAATGAGTCTCAACCATGCATCAAACATGGTAAACCAATCGGTTCAAAATATAAAAATCCTCAAATAAGAAAAAGAGTCTAAACGAAAGATAACCCAAATGAGGATATAGAAACTCTAAAAGAGTCGTCTAACATAATGGATTTTTTTAGTTCCAGAAGAACTTATCAGGTACCTGAAATTTATGAAATATCGATAAATTATGTCATGAATGAAAGATCTCAATGAAATGAGATAGAACCGAAATGGAGTCAATGTTGACGTGCTTTTGCATATAATATAGCGCTATATGTGATAATTAAATAATGAGGATCATGAGTTAAATTCTATTAAAGAATATATGTAAAGAAAATATCTACAATTGGAAAGAGATAATTTCAGCGAAATCAAACTCAGAATTTTTTTGTGGACATGTAGTCCGCACACTTGAAGTTGTGAAGTTAACTGGATATATATATATATATATATGTGTGTGTGTGTGTGTGTGTGTGTGTGTGTGTGTGTGTGTGTGTGTGTGTGTGTGTGTGTGTGTGTGTGTGAAAAGAGAATTAGAATGGTATAATATATTTTGATATGTTCACTGGAAGTGAATTGGTAAATGTCTACCGTTTATTTTTTAGAGACATATATATTTTTTAAGAGACATATTCACCTGAAGTGAATTCAAGATCTTTTTCATACTTGACTAAGTTCAGTAGCATATGAAAGTCTCAAATTATATGAAAGCTACGTTGCAATTTATTTGTATGGCTCACTTGATAGTGATGATTATATGAAACTCCCTCAAAGATTTCATTTGCATAAGACATACTATATTAAAACTATTGAAAAGATGACATCATTTGTCCATTTTAAGGATTTGGAAATTAAATGTTATAATGAAGAGATTCTAAAATCGATTGGTTGTAGAAAGATTTGAAATTAAATACGTTGCATGCACAAAGTTTGTCTGGATTTGCAAATTCATTATTTAAATGAGATTGTGTGCGTCAAGAAACTTATATATAAAATATATTAAAATAATTTGATATGGACAAATCTAGTTGATTGTGTACTATAATGAAGAGATTCTAAAATCGATTGGTTGTAGAAAGATTTGAAATTAAATACGTTGCATGCACAAAGTTTGTCTGGATTTGCAAATTCATTATTTAAATGAGATTGTGTGCGTCAAGAAACTTATATATAAAATATATTAAAATAATTTGATATGGACAAATCTAGTTGATTGTGTACTATAATGATTGTGATGTCACTTGATGTTAGTATATATCATGTCCTCAAGAAAATGGTGAACAACTTGAATTGGTCTTGAAGTATCGTATCTTAGTTCAAACAAGGAAATTAACATATTTTGTTAATTTTGACTAAAGCATATTTTGTTAATTATATGTATCGTGATATTTTGTTTTTGTCAATATTAGTAAATACAGACATCGAAACAAAGTCAAGCATACATTTTGTATCTTAAAGAAACAACATAATCAAGGAAGTGGAGAATGATCTTTTATTAAGGATGATGATTTTACAAATACAAGAAACTTGTGGATTTCTTAAAGGTGCTCTTGCAACAACTCTATGAAGAAACTTCTCAAACACCACTAATATGAAAAAGACTATGAAGATAAAGCAGATTTTTCAATAAAGTCGCTGCAAGTAAAACTTTTGAGTAACTAGAACAAATATTATTTGATTTTCTTCCTCTCATATATGATTGTCCTTATGAGGGGGAGACATAAATGTGTTATGCACTTTTTTTCCCTTAACCATGGTTTTATCCCATTGAGTTTTTCTTGTAAGGTTTTTAACGAGGCAAATTATCACACACAAAAGAGATATTGTACTCTTTTTCCTTCACTAGAATTTTTTCCCACTGAGTTTTTTTTTCTAGTAAGGTTTTAATAAGGCATATCCTGATGGACATCTAAGGGGGAGTGTTATGAATAATAATAATTCAGTGGATGTCCATTCTTAGTCTTCCACCTTCATATGCCTCCCATTAGTGAATGGATAGATAATAGTCTTTAATTATTTTTGATCATTTATTTGCTCATTTTGTGTCCTATAAATTATACTCATATTTTAGTGTAATGATACACTTGTGAAGTAATTTAATATACTATATTGTTCTCTCTTGTTCCATTTCTCTCTATTCTTCTATATTTTATAATATCTTACAATATTTTTGATTAATTTCATAACAAGATATAAAATTTAGGCATTTCTTATAAATTATCTTTCAGTTCATAAAACATCAGTGTAAGATTTAACGGATCCAGAGATGGAGTTAACTGTTCGGTAGTCTAAGACGGTCAAAAAGCCTTACAAACATTAACGAATATATATTTTAATTGCAAGTAAACAAATATCAAGTCGTTGTAGTATAGTGGTAAGTATTCCCGCCTGTCACGCGGGTGACCCGGGTTCGATCCCCGGCAACGGCGCTTTTGTTTTATATTTATTCTGTGACCTTTTTTCTTGTATTTAATTCGTTTTACGTTGGAGCAGGCATTTGAGACAATTATACAATTTTTTTTTTGGCTTAAACAAGTCAAAACAAAAAGGTTTTGTTTTTTTACGGAACAAAAGGATTATGAAATAAACACAAAATGAGAGTATGGTAAAAAGACCTTAATGTAATAAGTATCCCCCAACATATTTTTTTTTCTTCATGAGTGATCAAACTCCTTATCATGTGTTTTTTTCTTAGAGGACCTTATCATGTGCTTAAAACCCAATTATTTCAGCACATTATTATTGGTAGTTAATATATATAAATTATTTTTAAGGAAGTAGTTAAAATAAATATAGAGGGATGAAGGGCAAAGACCTTGTGTCCTCGCAGATCAAGAGTTATGCCCTCATAATAAATAGTCAATATGTTTTTATCTGATGCCTTTGCAATAATTTAAATATTATACGCTCCTTAGAAAATATATTAAACATTATATGCTACTAGCAAAAAGACAAAGACGGGTAGTCACGTTCCCGTTTTTCCGCTATTTTATGGCGCTAACGTTTGAAAATTATAAACGGTGTTTTTTTTATGAAATTTTGATTTTGATTAAAACTAAAAATATAAATGTTTGTTGCTTTCAAGTTATAACAAACCAAACTAATCATGATGATCTATTTCAATAACACCAACAATATAAAAAAATATAATCTAAATTTTTGTTTTTTTAATGACACCAACAACAATATTTATTATAAAAAAAATTATTTAAGGGTATAATTGAAATAATGAAAAAGTAAGTATAAATATATTCATCTAGTTTGTTACACTTTTTAAATGATTAAGGAAAAAAATTGAACATATATGTTACATTTTTATTTTAATATTTGAATTTATTTTTATCTATTTGTTATATGTGTTATTTGTATTGAAAGTTGATGATAATTTTAGAAAAAGAAAAAGTCAGTCTAAAAGAGGCAAAACATTCTATTTTCTTTATAGATAGTATAGATAGAAGGTGAATCAAACTTATTTGCCATGCATAACTTGCACCCAAAAAAAACTTCATGACCCTCCAGTCAAAGGAAAACTAACTTCATGACCTTTCATTTATTTTGCTCATTGTTACTTTTGTACATGTTTTAATAGCATAAAAATATTAGGTCATGTTAATAGCTAAGAAGTTTTTTAAGAGCGCTAGTTAAAGAAATCAAAAATAAAAATTAGGTATTGGAAAATAATTTTAAACTTCTAAAAAGTGGAATACACCATTTTTCAACACAATATCATTAGCATTTTTCAAAAATAGAGTATAACGTTTGAAAAAGTTATTTTTTTTAGATAAGTTTCTTTATTTTAAAAAAATAATTGTTTTTTGTAAAAAAAAATCATTTGAATTGAACCAAACCATGTAATTCAATGATTTGATTTGGTTTGGATTTCGTAAAAAATAATTGAAAAAAACAAAACAAATTGACTATTTTTAATTGATCGAATTTTCTCTCTAAAAAATTTAATCAAACTCTAACAGCTAACTAATTACTCAAGCATCTCCCACAATTTAGAAGGGTTATACTTACAACATACAAGAGGGTAGCTAAAAAATAATAATCAAAATCATAAGACAAAATTTCAAAATGCTTATTCGCGACAAGACATAAGCTAGAAAATGCTTAACCACCATAATACATAAGCTAAATGGTGTTTAATCACTGTATATGCTAGAAAATATCTATCAGAATAAACTTTCAATTTAGTACATAAACTATAAAAATATTCTAAATAGTCCCTAAACCATACAAAGTTCATTAATTTAGTTCCTAAAGTATATAAAAATCCATTAATTTGGTTCTCAAAATCTGAACACTAAGGACTAAATTGATGGATTTCATATAATTTGAAGACTAGTATATTTTTATAGTATCGGATCTATATTAGTGAGAGGTTGATAGTTCATAAATTAAACTGAGGGTTTATTCAATGTTTAATTATCATGGGTACGATTTAAAATGTCAATAAGGCTTATATGTTGATCGGAAAACACATAAATCAAACAGAAAATCGAAAAACTAAAATAAATGAACTAGGGTTCACTAAACATATTTCTTGGAAAAGGAAAAAAAAGAGCAAGAATGCAGCATAATGACCATTTTGTTCCAAATGGTGATACGATATTACATTGTATAGGGAAGTCAGTATTTCCCTCAAGAGAAAATGTAAAAGTAAAAGTATAAGTAAAAGATAGTTAGCCTGATTGATTGACACAGTTTGTCTATATTTGTTCCTACAGCATTTTTCAAGCGCATTGGATTCTTTGTTGATGATGTTAAGAGACAAATTTATTCAAAGAAATAAAAGCAAATTTGTCGATGGAAACGATGCAATGATCATGACCCAAACGACAACATCATTTGAGAAGAAATAATTGAGACAAAATGTGTGCTTATTTTAATTTTTTTCAAAGTAACTTTAGTCCCTAGAACGTGCTCAATCAGCAATAAACCGTAAAAGAAACATGCTGGAAATTGTTTTAAAATCCCATAGGCATAAAAAAAAGCTTAGAAATATGATAACGGTGGGGATCCGAGTAATCATACTCCCAACCCAACTCATTCTGTTCGTCAAAAAACAAAAACAAAAAAACTCAACTCATACTGAAAATGAAACATAAATTTAGAAGACCCATGCTATTTATTACGAACAATGCTTTCCCGATAAAAAAAACTCGCCAATCAAAATCCAGTGTATGACCAGAAAACGTGAAGGTCAACAAATAATCATGCAAAGAAAACACTCCACCGATATCTTGATGGATTCGCGAGCCTGTAATTTGCGATCAATAGCCTTTTTCCAAATTAGAAATTAACTTCAATTGTTCGATCATGATTGAATGATTTAAATTTAAGACTTGATTTTTTTTTTTAAAATGTAATAAAAATCAAAATATGCATATTTCACTAACTATCTTATCTTGATCCAACCGTTGCTAATATACTGAATGTGATAACCACTGAACAAAATGTGTGAATGTGGTATCTCAACGACGGGGAATTGCCAAAGTATCATATCCATCCATCAATCAATATTCAAGGAGTAAACAAACGCAAATTACATAGCTACTTGTTAATTAAACGACTTATCTTATGATAAAATTGACTATAATTAATATTAAAATGATCGAGTGGCTAGTTGCATAAGTTAAAGGTCAACTGAGTTTAATCCGAAGGCATAATTCATAACATGAGATTGATATACTCTTTTATCATACTATAACTCATTAATTTGATGTTATTCTCCGGGTATGATCCATTAACAACACAAATAACCATATATAATTAATTAATTTAATGGCTATAGAAATCATGTATCTTTTGAATCTAAACAGAAACCAATAACTTGCTGATGCACAAATTAAGAATCAATATTACACATGATTCATGAACCATTCTTCATTATCTGTATATATATCAAGTGGAGAAGATTACAAGCATCTTAATTGATATTCAAATTTCATCTCCAGAAACATAAGCTTTGATTTGAACGCACAATTAGAAAAACTCTCACATATGTAACATTATAATATTAAATTATAATATATATCACTTACCATGAAATTAAAGAGACATTGATCATTGTTCGTGGACAAGTACACTTTTCTTCCCTTTACCGGTCCTTCTCCTGCTGGTGGTACCAGCTACACCACCGTCATGGCGGAGATTACCATCGTTGAACATCAAAGGCAACTCATTGGCATCTTCTCCGTCTTCTTCTGTGGCGATGCGAATGCAAGAGCAACGATTTAAAGATGAAAAAAAAGCCATAGTGACACCGTTGATTAACCACATAGCCACTCCATCAAGCTTTCCACTGCAACCAGAAGAGCTTTGACTCGAAGTATTCGATGATGATCGGAAATTGAAGAAACCGCTGCAGGTGGAAGAGGTAGTAGCTGCCATAGGTTCAAACGGACACACCAAAACCATACATGAAGGAAATATGAGTTTAAGAAGCTTAGTATATAGTATATCTAATTAATGGACTCTAGGCTCTAGCTAAATTTAATTATTACTTTTATTGCTATTATTGCAACTTGTTCCTGCGTCATTATTACCACTTGTGTCATACTCAATTTCCTTTTCTTTATTCAAAGTTCATTATTTTGGTGCACTATTAAAAATTAGAAAAATTGCACTTATATTTGTATTTTATTTTATTAATTTATCATTTTTATGATAATTGTGATCAATTATTGACATAAACAAATTAGAGTAAGAGGTTCTTTTATGATCATTGTGATGAATTATTAACAAAAAAAAAAAATTGAGTAATCTCTTGTGATTGACTGTGACGAATTATTAACATAAAAAAATGTTATGACTTTTCTTGAGGTCAAGAGGTTGATTTTCCTTTTGAAGAAATTGAAAGAGGGGGTTTAAGTGTGAGTGGTCAAGACGACATGCAGGTTGATGATCAACTGGGTTCTTTGGGACATGAGAGATTCGATCATCGATCAAAGTCAATCTTAATGAAGTCATCCTTGATCACATATAGTTTCTAATATTTTTTATTTACGTGCTGAGCTGATGAGTTACAAATTTCAATACATCTATCATGAGGCCAACAAGATAGGGATGCTTTTGCTAACTTCGGGTTGAATAGGTCTCATGACCTTATGACTTTCTTCGTAGCTCTTGACTTTTCATCTTGTGTTACGTCATCTTGTGTGTTAATACAATATGTTTATGTTTACAATTGTGTGAATCTCAATATTGATTGATGGTTGAACCTTTGTCAAATTTGGAAGACACTACTCACATTCACTGCCATAAGCACTCTATAATTGATATACATATTGACTTTAATTGACATAGTAACTAATATAATCCAACTTGCTCCTGCTTATCGACAATACTAATTTGTTTATGTTTTCGAGCCTTGTGCCCATTAGGACTAAGAAGTCTCTGATGTGGATAGCCACTGTCACTCAAATAATCGAACTTTGTTTTTAACTTGACATGGATAATGCAAATGTGATTCTTTAACTCCTAAAACAAAAACAAACCGTGGGGTGTTAATTTCATCAAAGCTAAAATGTCTCAACTAGTTGATTTCAAGGCCAGAAAGGACAGTAAGAGCATCTCCAATCATAGCTTCCTCTATCCCTCTCCAACTCCATGGAGCACGAATTAGAAAGACCGGAGCAAATCCAGAGGCGCAGCAGCCATGTTGTGCAGATGCCATGACAGACGAGATCAATCATAGCCTCCTCTGAGAGAACAATTCTCCAACCTGTCTTCCAGGTTACTCTCCAATGGTGCAGAAAATAAAAATTAGTTCCTGTGTTTTAAGAACACTGAAAGAACAGTGTTGGAGATGGTCTACATACCACACTAGGCATGAAATTATAACAATTTCCCAATTCCCTTTTGTGTGGTTTTTTTAGAACTTTTGTCAATACTACTCTTAATTATCTACTACAGAGAGCTATTAGAGATATATATTTGCAATAAAATAATAATAGTCAAATGTATCACAAAGATAAATAATTTCATAAAAAAATCAAATTTATTTATTTGCCTAGTTTGGGCAAACAACCTTAAAATGACAAATAAAAAGGAATTGAGGTATGATGTTGCAGGCTGTATACAACCCTTTAATTGAGGGGAAACCGAAGATTTCAGGGGAAAGGAAAAGGTGAACGTAGCGAGCTATATCTAAAGAAACCGTTGAGGAAAAACGATGCTTCAATGACTGTCAATATGCAGCAATATACAACATTTTTAGCAATAAGCCCTTATGTAGCAAGGAGATCATGCAACCAAGCGACAACTGCTACAAACTAAACTATCGGCAGGGTCATGTAAGAATCTTAAGACAACTTCAACTAAGACTTTGAAAAGACAAAATCTAGCTTTTCATTGGTAAGAGAAAGAAAACTAGAACAAGAGAACACAGCTAAATCTCTGACAACTTCAAAAGAACGAACCAAATTTAATGCTCCAGTTAGTATGACTATTGACAATTAGTGGCACCGGCGAGTTCCAGAAATGCCAAGAAAAGGCAACATTCATTCAACTGAATAGAGTGAGACCATTAAAGAAAACTGTACTCCGTTGACATGGTACTGGAATCATTGTCGTACATAGAAGGTATCTGATCCCTTTTTAAGTGTATAGCAGTGAAGAATGCTGAGGATCTACATCAAAAGTCTTTGATTTTAAGATTTAGTTACTCGTGAAGTGCATCACTGCTTCAACACAAGTGATTAAAAGGAGAAGTCTTTCAACTGAACAGAGTCACCATATTAAACAAAACTTCAAACTCTATTACCCTGTACTGGAATCATTGCCATAATAAAATGCATCTATTCCATTTTTAAGTGTGCAATAGTTAAGAATACTGAGGCTATACAGGGAACGCATACTGATTTTAAAAAATTAGTTAATCATTAAGTGTATCACTGTTTCAATAGAATCGAATAAATGGAAAACAACTCAAGATGATGATTTGTCAACCTAATCCCCATAGGTATCTTAGAAATGGGCTTATGCCTAACTCAACCCCACAAAACCAACTTATAAGCAGCAGACCACAAAGTCTTACAAGCACTACAAAGACCATATCTCTATGCAATGTGGGACTAAACTGTAGCACAATGGTGTTGGAGGCTACAATGAAGGCAACCCAAATTTGTCATAATTATAAGGCGGCTAGGGGTGGGATTTCCAACATACCCCTTCATACATAGGCCCAATAGGCCTGGGGTGTAGACAATGTGATAGAACCTGGAAATGCAAAATGAAAGGATAAACCAGAGTTCAAGAACTCCTAAACAGAGCACTATGCTCCTAACCAGAGAGAAACTCGACTAACAAACAACAATGATCCTTACTCCTCTCTTCTATCCCTCTTATAACTGTTCCCCTCCTAACAGAATCCTGCAACGTCACTACTCTCTCCCATTCACACATCAATTAAGCGCCCAAACCCAGTATCCTTTCACAACGTGGACAACCCAACAACATCTGATACAATCTAGAAAAATATTTTGGAGTATTATTCAATATAGTAAAGTGCACAAGCACTAATCTAACTAACTAGAGTACACTCTACCTATTGGGCCTTAGATTAAAGGTCCAAATACAATAATCGCTAATTATTGAAAAATATGAGGCTAATAACTAGAAATACAAAAATATTACATATTTACAACATACTATTGCAGAATAAAGATGAATGAAGCAGGAACATATAGATTAATAATTTAATATATAATAACAATGATGAATCGAATGAATTGTGTATATATATGCTTGTGATATCTTATTATAGAGTACATCAAGGTACCATAATTATTGACAAAATCGAAGTCTCAGTGCATAAAGAATAGGAATTCTCAACAGAAAGATGCTCATTACTTAACCATTGGAGAAGTTAAACTTACCTAACTACATCATGAATCTCGAAATTACTCAGATTGAGATGCATTCCCAGCCATAAGTTACAGTTGGCAGTTGCACAAAATCAAATCTGCCTCATTGTCAATCAATTACAATTTCAATTTATCACAGACAAATCCTAATAAAAACTGTGTTTCTCTCTGAATAGCAAATAAGATCATGAGGCCTGAGGAGGCAAGCTTAAATTGGAAAACTTATTCATATACTGCTAACCAAAATCAGCATAAAGCCTCTGTAGCCAAGAAATCAGTACAGCAACCAAAATCATATGGCTCCCGTTGTGTCTTTATTAAATTGAATTTAATATACAATTTTGAAATGTGAGCTGTTTGATCTATCCAACAGGGCTATTTCTTGACTGCAACAACCGTTTGATTCTTAGACTACAGGGAGTCCACAATCCAGATTAATATACTTCAAATATCACAATGATATTTCATTTCCAGAAAAAAGTGTAAAATTATGCTGCTTCCAGACAATGTTATGTTTCATTTCATTGCATCCGGGGCTAAAGCAACAGAATTTTAAGCAACAACGATGCACAAACTTTCTATTTCTTTGGGTATGGAAAAAGTCTACAAGAGGTAATTTAAAGACTACAGTCAGTTATTTCATCCATTGAATTATGAGTGTAGGATATGACCTCAATAAATGATTGGAGATATCATATGTGTAAAGATCAAATCTAGCTGCAAATTATATTCCAACTGCATTACAAGAATGAGAGTAGGAAGAATGGTCATGCTACGCAGCCACTAGAATCCTACTACCACTCAAAATATGTAAATATAAAGCAAGACACAAGGTAAGAATAACTGACGACTTAGCTCCTACATATCTAACAACTTGCATTCCTTTGTCTACAACGTCATCATGAACCTTATTAACACCCCTTTTCAAACCTTCTGATATTCTCCATAACAAAATATCCACAAATGACCTCACAGTTTCGAATGTCACTCTCCCCGTGACATCAAGCACAAACCTCTGGTTAGCTGGCACAGAAAGAGTTGATTTAACCTGTTCAAGCCACCCAGAATCCCCAACTCCATCAACAGAGCTTCCATTTCTGAATTTCTGAAGATAAGCTTCCGGTTTCAAACGCCTGTTTTCCCTAGGTGAACTCAAATCAGATTTAACTTTTGGATTAGTCAAAACCTGATGAGAAGTTTTAACCAAAGTCTCAACAGCACCATTACATAGAGAAACCAAAATCCCCTTCACCTTTTCGTGGTGTTTCGGATTCGTCATTCCAGCAAAAATTTCATCATAGGTATTAACATCCATTGTTTTATCAAGAAAAACGGCAACAGCAGTAGCCACAAAAGTCTGCACACAATCCCCTATAACCTTCCCACACTTTTCATCACAAAGCACACTCACAAATCCAGAAACACCATCAGATTTCGACCCCGAATCAGCATTTTCCAACTTCGAACGAAAACCCAAAACCAAATTCCTAGCAAAACTTCCAACCACAACCGAAACAAACCCAGTTCCAGCCTCAGACATAAGCTTATCCAACACCCTATCAGAAAAATTCGATTTTTCCGCACCAATTTCCAAGGGTTTTTTAAAATCACCATATCCCATCAAAATTCCTTGTGTCAAAGACTTTGAAACCCTAGAAATCGTTATCGAGAATTCCTCCGACATGGCGATTTTGGATAATTGTTTCAAACTATTGGGAATTTCATCGGAATCAGAATTGAGAAATTTGTTCAAATCGTTGGAAACGATTGAAACAGTTTCTGCGGAATTGGAAGCAAGTTCTGCAAGAGAAACGAAAGCTTTGAGAAGCTTGGTGAAGCGGTGGCGCTTTTGAACTACATAGGGTAAATGATAAGCTTTATAAGCACCGTAACCGGAGAATCCTAAAAGCGCGATTAGGATAAGTCGTTTTTGGTGTTTTCGTGAGAAATTGAGTGGAAGTTCCATTCAAAGGGGAAAGGGAAATTGAAACCCTAGAATGGATTTTGAATTTTTGAGGTGAAAAGAGATTAAATTAAATAAATAAGTGCGGTGGATGATGAATTTAAGGAAATAAATAAATGTTGGTTGTTTGGTTGGAGGAAAATTGGAATGTGTTGTTTTCTGGAATTGAATATGGTGGGAACAACGACGTTTAAGAAAATGTGAAAAGTTTAGGTTGATTATTAAAAAATTAAATTAATATAAGGTGGAAGATTAGAGAGGAAGAAGAACTGGACAAAAGAGAGATAAACGCGCCAAATAAATGGTTGTTTGAGTTGTTAAATAAGTTGTAGTAGGGATAATAATGAAATAACAAAACAATCGGTTTGTTGTTTCGACATATAATAAATAAACAACTTGTTGTAAAAACAGGTAGTATCCCAACTTTTTTTTACATGAATGAACAAGTTGTTATAGTAAAAAGAGGTTGTTTGCCTCTTAACCTCACACTAGTTTAGATACATAAGTATTAAGTATAATGAAATAGGTTAGATTTTGATAATTTCGCGAATTAATTTTTTATATTTAATGTTGGACGGTGAATCACAGAAAACAAATATAAAAATATATAGTACAATCTTACTTTTAAATAGGGGGCTGACCCAAAAGAAAAATATTTGGTTGACATTAAATTTTGATGATATTAATATTTTTAGTGTATTTTATTGATAAATAAATTATTTGACGAGAGAAAATGATTGATTACAAGAGAAATATGAATAAAGTTATCATTTTGTATGAAAAAAAGAGCCATCATGTAGGGTTTCTAAGTGGGAGAGAGCAATCTTCAAGAGTTTTTTTTTAGGCCTAACATAATTTTCATGAGGAAAAAATACCTCCTTGCAAAAATATTTAAAGAGTTGTGTTATTTGTATAACTAAATCGAAACAACCTTTGTGTGAACGTATATCATTATCTCTTTAATTGGATGTGCATGGAAAACAAGGTTGATAATTTTTTTTGTATGTATACGTATGAAAATATTGGTTGTCGCACGAGTTGTTCATATATCATTTTTTATTATTGAATATGTTACAAATTTATAGATCTTTGCTTTTTTTAGTTGGTGACAGGCATGGTTTTGAGTTTGTGTTTCATGGTTCACACCTATTCCACAGTTTTATTTCTTTTACAATATAAGGAAATCTATTAAAACAATTTCGACGATAAAGTGGAAATAATATGGGTGGTATAAAAATCAGGGATCATAGCCATTTATTTATAAAAATCTCATGCCTTTTCATGATAAGGCATGATTTTTAACTTTTATTCTTTCTAATTTTACCCATCATAAAATTAGAAAAAAATATGTATGGTATCTACACAATATTTTTCATGACAATTATATCGTTAACCATAAACCTTATATGAATTAGACCACTTTAATTTGACTAATTAACATAACAGCCCTGATACATTTAAGTATTACACGTGCGATCCAAAATTTCTGACAATATTTTTTTTAGGGATAAAAAATTTCTAACAATATTATCCACTTATTATGCCACAACAACTAATCTATATTCTCTTGTCAAAAAAAAAAAAACTAATCTATATTCTATATACTATACATTTGAGGATTATTTCATAGGAATATCCTCAAATGCATTCTTAGCATGACACGTGACCCCACCAAGGAATATGGTGAGTTTGACAATTAATGAATTAATAAAATTAATGAAATGAACTTCTATTATATTTTTATTTTCATAATAATAATAATAATTAATGAAATAAGTTTCTATTGTAATAATAATAATCATAATAATAATAATAATGTGACACAATTTTAATATCTTATATTTTATTGAATGCCAAACAAATATGGATGAAAATAAATATGTTAATTCATATTAAATATTTTAAATGTTGCCAAATAAAATTTGTGAGAGACACGAACAGCCAAAAAAAAAGAGGAAGTCTTAAATCATGTAAAGCCAAACAAAAATAAAGAAAAATAAATAATTTCTCTAAAAATAAATAAAACCATTATTTCTCTAAAAAGTAGAAAAAATAAAAAAAAAAGAGGAAGTTTTAATATTTTCTCTAAAAATAAAGAAAACCGTTACATGTAAAGACAAAAAAAAATGAAGAAAACATGAAAAGACAAAGCAAAAAAAACGTATCACAAGATGTCTTAAATCATTTGGTCAAAGATATTTGTTTCAAATTGACATTAAACCAATTAAATGCAATATGATCTCATTTCCTTGACCAAATAAAGAAAAATGTATCTTCTCTAAAAAAAATAAAAAAAAAACCTTTACGTCTACGGCCAAAAAAAAGAGGAAGGGTCTGTTTGGCAAAAATAGCAGATAGCTGATAAGCTAGCTGATAGCTTATAGCTTATGACTGATGACTGATGACTGATAGCTGATAGCTGATAGCTTATAGCTGATGACTGATGACTTATGGCTGATAAACTAATTAAAGTGTTTGGTAAAATTAACGGTTCAACTAGCTGATAGATGTAAAATGACAAAAAATGACATTTTTATATCATTCAATTTTTTATGAAAACGAGAACAACATACATTAATAATAATAATAATAATAAGAAGAAGAAGAAGAAGAAGAAGAAGAAGAAGAACAACAACAACAACAACAACAACAACAATATCATTGTCATTTAAAAATACACTAAAAATGACACATTGAGAATGCGTAGTTTTTTTTTATAGTACATAGCTCAAAAGTGTCTTATAACAACCTACAGAGCTCAATGACCAATTAACTACATATATATATATATATATATATATATATATATATATATATATATATATATATATATATAACCTACAGAGCTCAAAAATACTTGCATATTAAATTCATAAGCTCAAACGAGGAAGAAAACATAAGGGGAAAACCGGTATTTAAATAAAATAGTAAGGGTAAAAGAGGAAGAAAAAACAATTGTCTGAAAAATTATTTTAAATTATTTATTAGAAAAATGCCTTTATTTTTTTTAAATTATAATAAAACATAAGGGGTAAAACTGGTATTTAAATAAAATAGTAAGGGTAAAAGAGGAAGAAAAAACAATAAGCTATAAGTTATAAGCTCAAACGCTACTTGAAATAGCATCTGAAAAATAAACTATAAGCTCCTGAAATAAGTTACAAACTCCTGACGAAAAGACTGTTACCAAACATGTCTTTTTTTGCCAGACAAGCTTATAAGCTATAAACTATAAGACATAAGTTTGTTTTTGTGTCTTGCCAAACAGACTCGAAGTCTTTATTCCCCTTCATGGAGGGTCATAAGTTTTGTTTTCCTTTGTTGAGTATACACTTTTTGCCTCCAATTAATTCTTCCAATTTTCTTTGTTTTGCTGACTTAATCATTTTAATTCTTATAATTATAATTTCTTCCTTAATTTCCTTTTGCTTCCGTTTAATTCTCTTGAAAGTGTCATAATTTTCTTCCCTTTTCCTTGCGACCTTCATGCGTCCCTCAATATATTCTTACTCTTTTTATAACCATCACAATTATTTTTCTTAATTGAGCCTTGACTCATTTGATTTTGATAACTTATCTCTTTCTCTAATTTCAACATCATTTTCTTTTATAAAGCATTCTCACCTTCCCACGAGCTACGTCCAAAAACAATCAGGAAAATAGAAAGAAAAATAAATAATTGTGGAAAAATAATTGTGTTTATTTTACCAAATTACCCTGTGAACAATACTATAAATTAGACCTTTGGCTTCACAAATTTTTCACATCACAATCTCGACTGTCTTTCTCTCTGTTTGTTTTTTTTTCTATTGTTGTTCTTCTTCGCTCTTAACAATCCAAATGACACCGAAAATCGATTTCATTTCTGATATTTCCCCTTCGAAAGAAATTTGGAATATCAGGGTTTGAGTCGTTCGGATGTGGTTTGTGAGAGACATGAACAAAGACAAACTACCTTACTCATTGGAAATGATTCTAATGGATAATAAAGTTGTTTGACTCTATTCACTTTGTTATGTTTTTAGATTTATTTTTATACAGTAGATAGTTTGAGTTTTTAATTCTTTTAACTCAATCAAATATGACACCCGAATTCGTTCCCAATATCTCTCTTATCGCATAAAGAATTTTGGAGTATATTGGTCGAATCATGTGGTTGATATGTTTAGATATTTTATGTTTCCTACTCCAAAGTGAATCCACATTTTTTTTATTAATAAAAAAACCGGAATTAACAAATTCATAATTTCTCATGCTTGACACGCCTAAATTATTTTCAATAATATCATTTCATTACGTATTTAATCTAAATTGGATGTGAATTCATAATTGTATGTAAATGACGTTGATATGCGTTTTAATGTAAAATGATACTTGACCAACAATACGTTTAATATTACCATGATTGTAGACCACAATATTTTATGTACGATTAGTTTTACAATTAAACTTATACACGAAAACAACGAAACGAGCCTATCATTGATTAGTTCTGATAAAATGCAACCTGAATAAAAAAAACAGGAAATTCATTCAATCTATGCATTAGTATTTCAATAATTAGCATTAAAAGATTTATGGTGTCCATCACATTAATCATAATGTTCTATTAAAAATGAAACGTAACATTAGTAGCGAGATTCAGTATAAAAGTATGTATGATACTGGATAAAAATAAATAGACACCTGGTAAGTATATGTTTTATTGTAACAAGCAAAAAAAAACTAATATTAAATATATTGAGAATCAATTTATTCATTTATTTGTGATATGGAAAAAAATAAACAGATATTCCTGATCAATAATTGTATTATTTTATTACTGTCATTAATGATTCAATCATAATTAATCCATATTTAATTTATTGAGAGAATACTGGATTTCCCTTATATTTATACGTTTTTTATTTATTGTTATTTTGTAAATTCTTAGGGTGAGCGAATTAACGCAGCTGTTAGGCGCACTCTCATATACAAGTATGAGAAGGAACTATGTGAAAATCAAGTATAATCTATTGGAAATTTCAGTGTTGCTGCTAATGTGGGGTCTTATAAGACAACAAGACACCTATTCAAGATTAACTTTCAATATGGTACCAAAATCAAACAATGCGATGAAAAGTTGGTTCCTGTTGACATGTATGTCATAAGTGATCCTAGAGAGATTTTTCAATCTGAGTATGACACCGATTATTTGATCGGTAAGTTGATTTTTACATTTGTTTGAAATATTATTTTATAAGGTTTATTCATGGTGTGCTCTTTTGTGTTTTCGTACATTTAATTTCTAATGCATACAAATTTTCAGATGTCATGGGAATGTTGAAGGTTGTCAGCGTTGAAAAGTTATATTCTCGCAATGAAACTCAGTCCAAGATGGTTCCCATTGAGTTAGATCATGATGGGTATGTCAATCTTTATTATTTTATTATTGATAATTTATTTTTTAGATTTTTGACGAGATAAGATTTGTATGTCTAATTTGAAATAAACGGTGTATTAGGTTTCGTTTCAAAGGTTACTTTGTTTGGTCTTTATGTCGATAATTTGAATGCTTTTCTTGCATCTGGTGAGACTGATAATGCAGTCGTTGCTATCCTCTTGACCAAAATCAAGATGTTTCAAGGTATGGTTATATTTTATGCGTCTAAACATTATTTTTTTAGCTTTACCACATGTAGTAAATATTTTGTTTTTTTTTTATTTTATGATTTCAGGTCAGGCGACTATTCAAAATACCATTTATGCCACAAAGATAATGTTCAATCCAACTTTCTTGACTGCCATTGATTTAAAGAAAAGGTGATATGTTTTATGGACTTTCGTTGGTACTAACCATATTTTTTATTTCTTTTTTAAATTAATATAGTCTCAAGTTTTGCTAACTAAAAACAAACAAAAAAAGAAACATATTGATCAATTGGTGTCGCTGTACTTATAACTTTAGTCTCCTTTTGAAAAAAAAGGAAGAAAATATGTAAAGGCAAAGCAAAAAAAAACGTATAATGCTGATCGTTGATGAGCTAAATTACGACAAGAATGAATTGGAAAAGACGCACGCTGGTCTATTACTGATGCTTACTGACGAACAAAAGTGTGTGCATGACAAGATTATGGACTCCATTAATTCTAACAACGGTGGTTTCTTTTTCTTATATGGTTATGGTGGTACTGGAAAACTTTTATATAATTGTCTGCGGCTGTTAGATCCAAGGGGTTAATTGTTTTGAATGTCGCATCCAGTGGAATTGCAGCTCTTTTGTTACCGGGTGGAAGAACTGCACACTCTACGCTTACAATCTCCATTGAGATTAATGAGACATCCACATTAAAAATGAAAAAAGATGATCCTAGGGCAGATCTACTTCGTCATGCAAAGCTATTAATTTGGGATGGGGCCCCTATGATGCACCGTTTTTGTTTTGAAGCAGTTAATCGATCAATGCGTGACATCATGACATAGAATGACCCTCTCAACGAGTTTAGACCTTTTGGGGGGGATGACAGTAGTTTTGGGTGGTGATTTTAGGCAGATATTGCAGGTGGTCCGAAAAGCATCAAGGCAGGATATTGTTGATTCATCGATCAATCATCAAAATTATGGGCTTATTGTACTGTGTTGAGGCTCATTGTTAATATGAGATTGGGCGCGTCTTCCGTACCTGCATAAAATGAAGAAATTGCTGATTTTGCCAAATGGATACTTTCTATTGGAGACGGCAGCGACGATTCAGACGAGAATGGTGAAATGAAGGTAGACATTCCTGAAGATTTGCTCATATCTGATGTTAGTCAAAAGTAAGTATATTTTTATATCGTTTCCTCAGGGATTAATGCGATATCATAAACCGTTCAACACCGATTATCATTTTAAGTTAGGGGTTTAATCATTTGTTTGCTATAAACTATTCGACTTTAAAAACGTTAATAAAAACGGAGAGTAATAGGGCGTAAAAAGCGCTAGGATCAAAGTTCATCAATCAAACATCAATTATATTCTAATGATCATATATATGGATTCTAGCTTTTCTCTTATACTGTAACACCCATATAGAGATTGCCTAGGATCTCTTATGAGTATTAAAATTTCGTACTGGATACATTAAATACAATACAGAAAAGTTGTTTATTAAATCCACAATACATAAGTTCATGATACAACTCAAGATCCATTACATAACATTCCTTATAATATACATCATATACATTAATCTTTTACAACATCCACATGATAAAACACAACACGGCACGATCAATCCGTAGCTTTCTCTTTACCTTTGCGTCGTGCCACCTGAGAAGAACCTGCACCAGAAGGAAAGGAATGAGACATAAAGTCTCAGTGAGCTCCTACCCTACCTACTGTTTGGCAACCTCAGGGAACCTAGGGTCGCCGTGCCTACCTCGGCGATCTTGGGGATACCTATGATCGCCAAGTCTTGACTTACCCATAGAGGGTCAACTGAATGACTCTGCTGAATTGGTGATCAAGGGGAAATCTAGGATCACCGTCTGATAACCACTAACTGAAGTCTGATAATTGTCTGAGTAAATATTTCCTGACTGATAATATAAATAATTAATAACTGATACTTTGAGTTAGCTGTTAGCGTTGAACAAACAATATTATCTGGGTTCATTTTACGGAATGCCCCCGGGTGGAGTAACCCCGAAGCACATTCCCCTGATAACCGGTGAAAATTCCTATCATATCAGGCTAACACCGGACTCCTCTTGTCGTCGTGCGGTTACCCTTGCGGAATAACACGTCCCACTGGCGTGAACCTCCTGTGTCCCACTGGCGTGAACAACAGAAGACACGACTTAATATAAGTTTTAACTGATGCGTATACCTCCCGTGTCCCACTGGCGTGAACGACGGAAGACGCGAATAAATAATATGTAAACTGATGCGTGAACATTTCATGTCCCACTGGCGTGAACGATGAAAGTCACGATTTAAATGTACTCATCTTTAGTCTATTCTCTATGTGAACCATTCGTGTCCCACTGGCGTGAACAACGAAGGCCACGGCTTAATCTTACTAATTCTGAACTCTTAACCTATATAGGTTCTAATCTTGAAACTTGGTAATATTCTTATTAACCTATCAAGGTGCTTGACCCATCGTTATCATGAGCCATTCCTAGGGCTTTCTTAAGCCTACAACTTAATTCATGAATTTCCAAGCTTTGTATAACCTTTGCTCAAGTAATGTTTTAAACTTGGGAAGCATTTGAAATGAACTAAAATGGCGGTTTAAGTTGCTAAAAATGTATTATAGAAAATCTGTTGCCAAAAGCCATGCACGCGCGACCCAGAACCCCCAGAACAGCTCAACTAGGTTGGACTGTTCAAGGCTGGTCGCTACAGCGCCCTTCTGGTCGCTACAAGCGACAGCAGGCAGAACTTGGTCACTACAGCGCCCAGTTCCTCGCTACAAGCGACAACCGTCGCTACAAGCGCCTGCGCGGTCGCTACAAGCGCGGCTAGGCAGGGAAAAATCCCAGTTTGGTCGCTACAAGCGACCGTCCGTCGCTACAGCGACCGTATCAGTAAAAACTGTGTAAAAACGTGATTTCCACCATTTTTGCCCATTTAAAGGTACCCATGCTTCTCAAACATGATAAATATGATTTTCTTTCATAAATTAACAATTATTAACACTCATGAGCAAAGATTAAACAAGCAAAGAGAATTAGGGTAAACTTGGAACTTTCTAAAACATGTAAATCTTGTCAAAGACACTCTAAATTGGTTCTATAATCTGAAATGAGCTCACCTATGCCTTAATTGGTGCTGGTTCAACCTGTTTCTTGCAACCCTAGCTTGTTCCTTCCTTATTCTTCCTATTACTCTAGCTTCCAACTCAAGTTTGCTTGCATAAGCTTCTCACAAGGATTGGGATGAAAACTTGAAGGATTAGAGTGGGAGGGAGTGGCGTGAGAGTGAGGAGGGAGAGGGAGAGAGTGAGCTGAAAATGGAAAAGAAAATGGAATGGAAGAGTGTAGATCACTCTTTTCTACTTCTTTGTTTCAAACTTTCCCCCCCCTTTTTAACTTATTTACCATTTTGCCATGCCTAATATTATTTAATTACCAAGCTTGCTTAATCGCATCTAATACTGATAGTAATCGCATCTGAGCGGGATGTTACAATCTACCCCCTTAAAGAAATTTCGTCCTCGAAATTTAGAAGTTACCTGAAAATAAATGAGGATAGGTAGCTTGCATATCTGACTCTAGCTCCCACGTTGCTTCGCCGTCGGGAGAACCTTCCCATACAACCTTAACTATAGGAATTTCTTTGTTTCGCAAGGTCTTAACATCACGATCAATTATCTGGTCTGGCTCAGGTTGAAAAGTCAAGTCTGATCTCAAATCAATACTGTCCAATTCCACTGGTTGAAAAGGATCAGGGATAAACTTCCTCAGCTGGGAGACATGGAATACATCATGCAATCCTGACATGGCTGGAGGCAACGCTAACTGATAAGCTGCCGGACCAACACGACGAAGTATCTGGAATGGTCCAACATATCTTGGACAAAGCTTCTTGGTTCGGAATGCTCCTCTTAATCCCAGCTTGGGTGTAACCTTAAGAAATACATGATCTCCTTCATCAAACTCTAAGGGTCTTCGCCTCCTATCAGCATAACTTTTCTGGCGACTCTGTGCTGTTCTCATCTTATCTTGAATAGACTTAATCTTCAGAGTCGTCTCCTGAATGATCTCTGGTCCCAAAATGCTTTTATCTCCAACCTCAGCCCAACAAAGCGGGGTTCTACACTTCCTACCATACAGGGCTTCATAAGGTGCCATCCCAATGCTAGAATGGTAACTGTTGTTGTAAGAGAATTCAATCAAGGGTAGGTGATCGTTCCAACTTCCTCCATCTTCTAGAATACATGCACGTAGCATATCCTCTAAGGTCTGAATAGTTCTTTCTGATTGGCCATCTGTTTGAGGATGATGGGACGTGCTCATCTTTAATCTTGTCCCCAAAGCTTTCTGAAAAGCTTTCCAAAAGTGAGATGTGAAAATAGGGTCTCTGTCAGATACTATACTAGCTGGTACACCATGGAGTTTCACTATTTCTGAAATAAACAACTCAGCATACTGAGAGGCTCGGTAAGTGGTCTTAACTGGCAAGAAATGTGCTGACTTAGTCAACCGGTCCACTATTACCCATATGGAGTCATGTCCTCGCTGCGTCCGAGGTAATCCACTCACAAAATCCATGGTTATATCTTCCCATTTCCACTGTGGAATTTCCAAGGGTACTAACATTCCCGCAGGCCTTTGATGTTCAATCTTCACCTGCTGACAGACAATGCATCGCGCTACAAATTCCGCAATATCTCTTTTCATGCTCGGCCACCAATAATCTCTCTTCAGATCTTGGTACATCTTGGTGGTACCTGGATGAATACTGAAACTGCTCTTATGCGCCTCTTCTAAAATCACCCTTTTCAATTCCTCATCGTTCGGAACATAAACTCTTTCCTCAAACAATAAGGTTCCATCAGGTGCAAAAGAAAACTCCGGTTGGCTAGCTTTTCTTTGAAGATCCATATCCATACATTGCGCTTGTGCAATCCTAGATCGTAGGTCGCACGAAATATCTAACTTGTTTAACAAAATGCCACCATCCAAATCAGTAACATGGAGGTTAAGGTCTCTAAACTTCTCATACAGCCCACACGTGTGCATCATCACCTCAGCTTTAATCAAAGCCTTTCGACTTAAGGCATCTGCTACCACATTTGCCTTTCCTGGATGGTATTTCAGATCAAAATCAAAATCCTTCAAATACTCCATCCATCGCCTTTGCCTCATATTCAGATCTCGTTGATCAAACAAATACTTCAAACTCTTATGGTCGCTGAATAAATCAAATTGCGCACCATACAAATGATGTCTCCATATTTTCAATGCAAAAACTATGGCTGCTAACTCAAGATCATGGGTGGGGTAATTCTCCTCATGAGTCTTGAGCTGTCTGGACGCATACGCCATTACATTTTCTCCTTGCATGAGAACACTTCCCAGTCCCTTGGAAGATGCATCGCAGAAAACGGTGTATCTCCTTTCAGGATCTGGTATTGCCAACACAGGGGCCTTAGTCAATTTCTTCTTTAAAACTCTGAAACTTTCTTCACATTCATCATCCCAAATAAAGGGTACATCTTTTCTGGTGAGGCGTGACAAGGGTAAAGCAATCTGAGAAAACTTCATAATGAATCTTCGATAATAACCTGCCAAGCCTAGAAAGCTCCTGACCTCAGCTACATTCTTTGGTCTTTCCCAATTGAGAACAGCCTCAACTTTAGATGGATCAACAGCTACTCCTCCTTGAGAAATAACATGACCTAAAAACTTAATCTCGGATAGCCAAAACTCACACTTGCTAAACTTAGCATACAGCTGCTTGTCTCTAAGGACATCCAATACAATTCTCAAATGCTGAGCATGCTCTTGAGGATCCTTAGAATAGATCAAAATGTCATCAATGAAAATCACCACAAATTGATCGAGATAGGGCTGAAATATCCTGTTCATGTAATCCATAAACACTGCTGGAGCATTAGTTACACCGAAAGGCATAACCAAAAATTCATAGTGTCCGTAACGCGTTCGAAACGCCGTCTTAGACACATCTGAGGATTTAATACGAATCTGATGATAACCCGATCGAAGATCAATCTTGGAAAATACTGTTGCTCCCTTGAGCTGATCTAGAAGATCATCAATCCTTGGAAGAGGATACCTGTTCTTGATAGTCACTTTGTTAAGTTGGCGGTAGTCAATACATAGCCTCATACTTCCATCCTTTTTCTTGACTAACAAAACTGGAGCACCCCAAGGCGATACACTGGGTCTGATGAAATGCTTCTGGATTAAATCCTCGAGTTGAGATTTCAACTCTTTCAACTCTGTTGGTGACATTCGGTACGGTGCCACAGACACTGGCTCCGCTCCTGGAATCAGATCAATTGAAAACTCCACTTCACGCTCTGGAGGTAAACTCGTGACTTCTGAAGGGAAAACATCTAGGTATTCATTCACAACAGGAATGTCACTGGGACTTAACTCTGACTCTGAAGCCACAGTGAGCATTACATAAAATCCTTTGTCTTGAGCACAAATAAACTGGATTAACTGATGGGTGCGGTTAATCAGTTCTGACAAAGCCACACCTTCTGTCGTATCACTGGTAGGCATATAAATACTCTTCTCTGAACATCCTATATAGACATGATTAGCAGAGAGCCAATCCATGCCTAAAATTACATCCAGTTGCTCCATCGGGAGACAAACTAAATCAACATAGTAAGTCTTGCTAGACACAGTGATAGGACAGCTTTCACAAACATACTTAGCCTCAATTCCGCCTTCAGTAGCGGTTGATACTAACATTGGAGGGTTCAACGGAGACAAGGGTAATTGCAGTGCCTCCACACATTTATATGAAATAAAAGAACATGTAGCGCCGCAATCAAATAGAACTTTTACTGGATTTGTACCCAAATAACACATACCGGCAATTAAATCTTCATTGGCCGAAGCCTTGGCGCCGTCAAGAGAGTACACTCTGCCCCGACTAGTAGTTGTCCCTTCAGCTGATCCTTTACCACGTCTGTTTGGACACTCTGATATGAAATGCCCTGGCTGTTTACATCCATAACAAATTCCAGCTCCAACCAAGCACTCTCCTTTATGCATTCTACCACATGTCTTGCAGGTAGGATTAGTCCTCAAAGGATTATATTGTGGAGAGTAGGTCTGTTTTCCTCTCTGAGGAGATCCTTTCGGCTTAAGCTTATCGTGATACTTATCAGACATCCTGCTTTTCTTTTTCTCATAAGCTGCTGCTCTTTCCTTCGAGGCCTTTGCTAGTCCTGCCTCAACCACTAAGCTATCATGCACCAACTCGTCATAACTCGCAGTTCTCTGAAGGCTAACTGCCGTATCAATCTCACCCCTTAATCCTCTTTTATACTGATTCATTTTCCATACTTCATTCTCGGCATACTCATTGTGTGTAGAATAGTAGGACAACTCCTCAAATTTCTTTGTGAACTCAGCAACCGACATATTACCTTGTTTCAACTCTAAGAACTCTTGTTCTTTCTTTACCTTGTAGGACAAAGGTAAATACTTTTCTAACATCACTCCTTTAAAGTTCTCCCAATTCACTTCTACACCATTGGCTTCCATCCTGCGCTGAGCAGATTCCCACCAGTCTTCTGCTGCGCCTCTGAGTTGGTTGGTAGCGTAGACCACTTTATCTTCCTCTGAACATTCAGCCATTCTAAAGATCTTCTCCATCTGCTTAATCCATTTTCTAGCTTCTTGTGGTTCACCTTCTCCATTGAACTCCGGAGGGTGATGCCTGTTGTATTCACGGAACACGGGATTACCAATTACAGGAGGAGGTGGTGGCTGTGGATGGAAACCTTGACCCTGCTGCATCATCTCCATCCATTGTTGTTGAGCCTGGGCTTGTTGATGAGACTGTTGTTGCATCATCAGCATCATTTGCTGATACTGTAATGCATTCTGAGCTTGTTGTTCCTGATACTGTTGCTGCCAGGCCTGCTGTTGTTGCATCATCTGTTCCCATGAATTCTGACTGGGTCCTCCACTTTCGTCACTAGCTTGATTAGTACGAGGTCTACCTCTTCTTCTCCCAGACATCTTATCCTAGCTGTCATATACAAGTCAAAGTGATCAGTTTTAACTGAACATAACATCTAGAATAATGTCCTGGATCCAAGAGGTCCATAAACTTGGATTGTACTTTAATGACCCATGGCACAGTCTGAATCGACCTGCTCTGATACCAAATTGTAACACCCATATAGAGATTGCCTAGGATCTCTTATGAGTATTAAAATTTCGTACTGGATACATTAAATACAATACAGAAAAGTTGTTTATTAAATCCACAATACATAAGTTCATGATACAACTCAAGATCCATTACATAACATTCCTTATAATATACATCATATACATTAATCTTTTACAACATCCACATGATAAAACACAACACGGCACGATCAATCCGTAGCTTTCTCTTTACCTTTGCGTCGTGCCACCTGAGAAGAACCTGCACCAGAAGGAAAGGAATGAGACATAAAGTCTCAGTGAGCTCCTACCCTACCTACTGTTTGGCAACCTCAGGGAACCTAGGGTCGCCGTGCCTACCTCGGCGATCTTGGGGATACCTATGATCGCCAAGTCTTGACTTACCCATAGAGGGTCAACTGAATGACTCTGCTGAATTGGTGATCAAGGGGAAATCTAGGATCACCGTCTGATAACCACTAACTGAAGTCTGATAATTGTCTGAGTAAATATTTCCTGACTGATAATATAAATAATTAATAACTGATACTTTGAGTTAGCTGTTAGCGTTGAACAAACAATATTATCTGGGTTCATTTTACGGAATGCCCCCGGGTGGAGTAACCCCGAAGCACATTCCCCTGATAACCGGTGAAAATTCCTATCATATCAGGCTAACACCGGACTCCTCTTGTCGTCGTGCGGTTACCCTTGCGGAATAACACGTCCCACTGGCGTGAACCTCCTGTGTCCCACTGGCGTGAACAACAGAAGACACGACTTAATATAAGTTTTAACTGATGCGTATACCTCCCGTGTCCCACTGGCGTGAACGACGGAAGACGCGAATAAATAATCTGTAAACTGATGCGTGAACATTTCATGTCCCACTGGCGTGAACGATGAAAGTCACGATTTAAATGTACTCATCTTTAGTCTATTCTCTATGTGAACCATTCGTGTCCCACTGGCGTGAACAACGAAGGCCACGGCTTAATCTTACTAATTCTGAACTCTTAACCTATATAGGTTCTAATCTTGAAACTTGGTAATATTCTTATTAACCTATCAAGGTGCTTGACCCATCGTTATCATGAGCCATTCCTAGGGCTTTCTTAAGCCTACAACTTAATTCATGAATTTCCAAGCTTTGTATAACCTTTGCTCAAGTAATGTTTTAAACTTGGGAAGCATTTGAAATGAACTAAAATGGCGGTTTAAGTTGCTAAAAATGTATTATAGAAAATCTGTTGCCAAAAGCCATGCACGCGCGACCCAGAACCCCCAGAACAGCTCAACTAGGTTGGACTGTTCAAGGCTGGTCGCTACAGCGCCCTTCTGGTCGCTACAAGCGACAGCAGGCAGAACTTGGTCGCTACAGCGCCCAGTTCCTCGCTACAAGCGACAACCGTCGCTACAAGCGCCTGCGCGGTCGCTACAAGCGCGGCTAGGCAGGGAAAAATCCCAGTTTGGTCGCTACAAGCGACCGTCCGTCGCTACAGCGACCGTATCAGTAAAAACTGTGTAAAAACGTGATTTCCACCATTTTTGCCCATTTAAAGGTACCCATGCTTCTCAAACATGATAAATATGATTTTCTTTCATAAATTAACAATTATTAACACTCATGAGCAAAGATTAAACAAGCAAAGAGAATTAGGGTAAACTTGGAACTTTCTAAAACATGTAAATCTTGTCAAAGACACTCTAAATTGGTTCTATAATCTGAAATGAGCTCACCTATGCCTTAATTGGTGCTGGTTCAACCTGTTTCTTGCAACCCTAGCTTGTTCCTTCCTTATTCTTCCTATTACTCTAGCTTCCAACTCAAGTTTGCTTGCATAAGCTTCTCACAAGGATTGGGATGAAAACTTGAAGGATTAGAGTGGGAGGGAGTGGCGTGAGAGTGAGGAGGGAGAGGGAGAGAGTGAGCTGAAAATGGAAAAGAAAATGGAATGGAAGAGTGTAGATCACTCTTTTCTACTTCTTTGTTTCAAACTTTCCCCCCCCTTTTTAACTTATTTACCATTTTGCCATGCCTAATATTATTTAATTACCAAGCTTGCTTAATCGCATCTAATACTGATAGTAATCGCATCTGAGCGGGATGTTACAATCTACCCCCCTTAAAGAAATTTCGTCCTCGAAATTTAGAAGTTACCTGAAAATAAATGAGGATAGGTAGCTTGCATATCTGACTCTAGCTCCCACGTTGCTTCGCCGTCGGGAGAACCTTCCCATACAACCTTAACTATAGGAATTTCTTTGTTTCGCAAGGTCTTAACATCACGATCAATTATCTGGTCTGGCTCAGGTTGAAAAGTCAAGTCTGATCTCAAATCAATACTGTCCAATTCCACTGGTTGAAAAGGATCAGGGATAAACTTCCTCAGCTGGGAGACATGGAATACATCATGCAATCCTGACATGGCTGGAGGCAACGCTAACTGATAAGCTGCCGGACCAACACGACGAAGTATCTGGAATGGTCCAACATATCTTGGACAAAGCTTCTTGGTTCGGAATGCTCCTCTTAGGATATCCCAAGCTTCCTTAGCAATAGTACATTGTTTAATCAACCTGAACATGTTCTTGTCTACACCATTAAACAAGGCATTCAGGGCTTTAGAGTTTCCAATAGCTGCAGTGTCTTCTGCTGTAGACCACTCCTCTTCTGGTTTCAACTCATCAGTATCAATATTATCCGCATCTTTTATCTTAGGAGGGACCCATGCCTTGATCACAGCCTTCCAAGCTCTGCTGTCTAGAGATTTCAGGAATGCTGTCATGCGTGATTTCCAAATGTCATAGTTCGACCCATCCAACAAGGGTGGTCTGTTCACCAGTCCTCCTTCTTTATCCATTGAGCCAGAAACTTCTTTCCCTGGAGCTCACCCACACAGAACAGGGTGCCTGCTCTGATGCCAATTGAAATTCCTGGCAACCTGACTGAAATATGCTGTGCACAATGATGGCACAACTGTCCGAGCGCGTGTCTACTCAGAACAATAATTAAAATAGCGCAACGTAACAAAGCACAAATTAAAAGGAACACAGCGGAAAAATAAAGTACACAGTGAGTTTGTTAACCCAGTTCGGAGCAACTCTCCTACTCTGGGGGATACCAATCCAGGAATGATTCCACTATTATAGTTCTAGTGAAAAGACCAACGCAGACCCACTACTTGACTTTGCACCTAGACCCTACCAGTGACAACTCTATCTAGGAACTCCTAGATATGAGACCCCGTCTCAATTCCTACCAGCAACACAAACAGTGTTGTTATCAAACACACAAAACACAAAACACAACCAAGAGAAACACACGCTAATAACACATACTCACTCCGTACTTAAAAGCTTAGGAGCAGCTTACAAATTACAACTCAAAACAAACTCAGTCCTTAGCTTGAATCAAGGTGATACAAGCAAGGCTCACAATTAACAAACAAAACCCTAAAAACCTTAAAACACACGCTTTGCTAACACACACGGTTTTTAGTTACCCAACTAGGGTTTGCCTTCGTGAATATATAGTACTCAGATACCACGGGTCTGGGCTTCAAAATAGAGCATGGACATTGACCGGTCCAGCTGAAAAACGATCTTCTAGAAATAATAAAAAGCTTCCAAATATAGAACAATATCTTGTGGAACAAATGGCACGGCAAATAAAACTTCAAACAAATCTTCAATCAGATACACGCGCCTTGATCAGCAAGCTTAGAGGAAAATAAATCTTCAAGCAAATCTTTGGAAGATTGCGTACACAAATATAAAGCGCTAGCTGGCGCGAAAATCACAAGACTTAATGCTGTTCCATATGCTACCGCATATGTCCCAGCATCTGGCTAGTAGATGTTTTTGCAAAATGTAGCCAATCTACAAAAACCCAACAATCTCCCCCTTTGGCAAATTTTGGCTAAAACACTCTAGAGCCAGTTCCTTGGGAGATACACAGAAAAATTTCCTTCACGTCAACATAGGCACACAACAAGGAAAGAAAATATCGTAGCATAAAATGAGATTACTTCCAAGCGAGAAATAGTCAAGATGGCTTGCAAGTAGAATCAGAGGCATGCACCAGATAACACAAACATCTAGCCTCACAGGAACAACGAGAGAGAAATAAACTCTCATATAGTGGAATCACAAGATAAGGGAAAAAATAAATTTCCACACACCAAGAATAAAAACTCAAGAGAGCTCCCCCTCAAAACATGCATGTACCAGTACTCCCCCTCAACTTATACTACACTCCCCCTCAACACATGTAACCATACATAGTACCATATAATATAAGCTTCAAATCATGCATACAAGCAACAGATAGGACATAAATACTACTCCCCCTTTTTAGCCAAAAATTCTGACAACCAACAGATAGGGCATACTCATAGAAAGTGCATAGAACCATAAAGAGTGCATAGAAATCTCAGAGAGTGCATATTACAGACCATAAGCACACAAGGTGCATAAGAATTCAGGGCATAGCCCAGTCACCAAAAAAGAAAAGAGTACATCAAAAGGGTTCAGAACAAAACAAGAAAATCAGAAATCCTCAGAATCATCAGAGGCATCTTCAGAGTCACCAGCAGGAGTAACAGCCTTATCTCCTCCTTCTTCCTCTTCCTGCTCACCCTCATCATCAGCTTCAGCCTTCAAAGCTGCAATTATCTTGTCAATCTTCACCTTTCTAGCTCCAAGGGCCACACTAGTCTCAGTAAGATCAGCAATCATTTGCTTTCTGGAGAGCACACCAGATGTCCGGACAGAAGTACCAGCTACATCAGCATCATGTGTCTCAGACAGCAGACTGCAATCCAAAGCCATAGGACTAGGCCTCTTGCAGGGCTCATCACTACTGATCAAAATATCAGGGTGTTGCTGAAGAATAATTCCACACAGGAGGGTAGGAAAAGCAATTGGAAACTTGATAGCAAACGACTTGGCATGTTCCAAAACTTGATAAAAGATGTAGGCTCCAAAATCAAAGGGAGACTTGGTCCCCACAGCATAAATGAACTTGGCCAACCCAGATGCAACAGAATTTGAGTGAGTGGTTGGAGTCCAATTTTGAGCACAGATCCTATTCAAAGCAGCATACAAAGGAGACAGTTGAGCAGAAGACAAATGCTTTGGCCAATGTCTAATCTTGTTATCAGTGATTGTCTTGCAGATTGTGTCCTCAGTGACCTCAAGCTCAGGGGTCTCCTCAGTAGACCTCTCAAGGTATGCATTGACCACCATAGGAGAAAAATTCACACACTTACCACGAACAAAAACTTTCCTATACTCAGGGTTTCTTGAGTCATCACACTCATCAGAAACATTTACCAAAAACTCCCTGACCAGCTTATCATAACATGGACCCAAATTTCTCACAGTTTTCATTAGACCAGCAAACTCCAACAAATCAACCAGCTTTTGACACTTAAACACATCTTCTTTAAGATTTCTTTCAAGACCCAGTCTTCTGTGGTATATGAACTTCCATCTAGAGGAACCATTTTCCAAATGGAAGGAAACATTATCAAGAGGGGCAGGAGGAATAGTCAGAGGTATCTTCATACCCTTCATTGTCTTCCTGGAAGCCCCACCAGATGTGGCAGCTTCAGGCGCAGCAACCTCAAACTCAGAGTCACTAGAGGGAGGGTCTTTTCTTTTTAAGCTCTTCTTCTTGTGACCACTTTGAGCCACCTTCTTGCTTCCAGCCTTGGGGGGACCATACACAGGCCTCTTCCCAGCCTTTACAGTTTTCTTCTTCCTATCCTTTTCTCCTTCACTGACAACTGCAGCAGTTTTGTCAGCTTTGCTCCTTGTCCTGCGAGCAACACCAATAGTACCAGTTTCTTCCTGAGGTCTTTCTTCAGGCACAGCCTCCTCAACAACAATAGTATCAGCACAGTCTAAAATAGCAGTCTCAGTATCATCTGCAACATCTTGAGTCTCAGTCCCTTCATCTTCAGACTCTGAGGACTCACTTTCAGCAACACTCACAGAACCAGAAATATTAGGAACCACCACATCAGGCTCCTCTCTAGCTTGTGACAAAGATGCGGGAGCATCTGTCACAGCATTCTTTGTTGTGGCAGGGGAATCAGCAGGTGTCTCAGACACAGCCGTATCAACATCATTCTTTTCACCAGAGCCAGTAGTAACATCTTTCTCGATAGGAGAATTCGAAGAATCACCAGCTAATTTTTCATCTACCTTAGGATTATCAGAACCTAGGGTTTCGGGCATGGCTACAGTACTCTCAACAGCGACATTTTCAGATTCAGTGACAGAAGGTTCAGCATGTGGTTCAACAGCAGTCGATACAAAAGGGTTGTCCTTAAGGTACAGATCACCCATACTAAGACCTACTCTTGGAGCAGCAGGAGTGGTAGAAGATTTACCTTTTGATTTTGATCTTGTGTTCACAGCGGTGGAGGAGGCAGCTTTGCTAGATTTGGCAGGTGTCTTCCTTCGTGGTGCAGATGCCCTAGTTCGACGTTTCTTTGTAGGAGCGCTAGGGATAGTGGTGAGGGGTTGCGCATCAGTGATGACGGCTTCAGCAGCTTGATCATGTGTAGTTGGATGAGAAGACGAATCAGCCATGGCGATGATTTTGAAAGTGAAGGTATGAGAAGTGGACGATTTTTGAATGAAGATGTGCGCGGTAAGAGAGGCAATGAGAGGTTGAGAGAAGTTAAGACAAAGATAATGATGATAACGTGCAAGAGTTTTGAATAAGGCAAGTGTGCAATAACCTCCTTGAGTGACGTGCAATAAGCGGTTGACAAGGGAAAAAATAATAGCTGCACGCCCCTTGCACATTAATTGCTACAATTCTTCAACTAAGCATATCCCCAACTTCTGTCTTAATTTTTCAAATTGATTAGCATCAAGGGCTTTGGTAAAAATATCTGCTAATTGCTCTTCAGTTGGAACATGTTCAAGAGTAACAATTTTGTCTTCAACAAGATCCCTTATAAAATGATGTCTAATGTCAATGTGTTTGGTCCTGCTATGTTGAATAGGATTCTTGGAGATATTAATTGCACTCAGATTGTCACAATATAATGTCATAGCATCTGTCTTGACATTGTACTCACTCAGCATCTGTCTCATCCACAACAATTGAGAACAACTACTACCAGCTGCTATGTACTCAGCTTCAGCTGTAGACAAAGAAATGCAATTTTGCTTCTTACTGAACCAGGATATAAGGTTGTTGCCTAGGAAGAAACAACCACCAGAGGTACTCTTTCTATCATCTGCACTTCCAGCCCAGTCAGCATCACAATATCCAAACAACACAGTGCTTTCCCCATGAGAATACAACATACCATAATCACTAGTACCATTCACATACTTCAGAATTCTCTTTACTTGAGTCAGGTGACTTATTTTTGGTTCAGCTTGGTACCTGGCACACACTCCAACTGCAAATGTAATATCTGGCCTACTTGCTGTAAGATATAGAAGACTTCCTATCATACTCCTATACATGCTTTGGTCAACATCCACACCTTTCTCATCCTTTGATAATTTTACATGTGTGGGAGCAGGGGTTCTTTTATGAGCAGCATTTTCCATCCCAAATTTCTTGACTATATTTTTAGCATACTTACTTTGAGAGATAAATATAGTATCTTCCATTTGTTTCACTTGAAGACCAAGAAAGAACTTTAGCTCACCTACAAGACTCATCTCAAATTCAGATTGCATTTGCTGAACAAAATGCTCTATCATCTGGTCAGACATTCCTCCAAAGACTATGTCATCTACATATATTTGAGCAATCATCAACTGTCCATTTTCATCTTTCACAAACAGGGTCTTGTCATTTCCTCCCTTCCTATAGCCATGGTTGATTAGAAACTCAGCAAGTCTCTCATACCAAGCTCTAGGAGCTTGCTTCAGGCCATATAGAGCTTTCTTCAATTTGTACACATGGTTTGGAAAACTAGGATCAATGAAGCCTTTAGGCTGTTCCACATAAACCTCTTCATTTAAGTACCCATTGAGAAAGGCACTCTTGACATCCATCTGATACAACTTGAATTTTAGTATGCATGCAATCCCAAGTAACAATCTAATAGATTCCAACCTAGCTACAGGAGCAAAAGTCTCATCAAAGTCTACACCTTCAATTTGAGAATATCCTTGTGCAACCAGTCTGGCTTTGTTTCTAGTGATAGTACCATTTTCATCAGACTTGTTTTTATAAACCCACTTGGTACCTATAACATTCACATTATCTGGTCTAGGAACTAGGTCCCACACATTACTTCTCTTGAACTGAGTTAATTCTTCTTGCATAGCATTTATCCAGAACTCATCAGTTAGAGCTTCCTTAACATTCTTTGGTTCAAGTTTAGATATAAAGCAAGAATTAGATACCTCATCATAGTTCCTTCTAGTTGTGATCCCTTGGTTAGGATCGCCAATGACTTGATCTATGGGATGATTTTTCTGAACTCTGATAGATGGTCCTTTGTTGGGAGCAGTCTTCTCTGGGCCAGTTACTTCAGAATCTTGCTTATCACTTGCTTCATCTACTTTCTTTGCTTCCTGTAGGTCAGATGCTGCGTCAAATGTAGCATCATCTGGCATCGCATTATTTCCTTCATCATCTACAACAACATTTATGGATTCCATCACTGTCTTGGTTCTGGAGTTGTATACTCTATAGGCTCTGCTGTTTGTAGAATAGCCTAGAAAGATTCCCTCTTCACTTTTAGCATCCATCTTTCTTCTTGGTTCCCTGTCAGCTAGAATATAACACTTACTACCAAACACATGAAAATGCTTCACTGTTGGCTTCCTGTCCTTCCATAGCTCGTACAAGGTTGTAGATGTGCCTTTTCTCAAAGTCACTCTATTATGAATATAGCAGGCTGTGTTCATGGCTTCAGCCCAAAAGAAAAATGGCAGCTTCTTTGCATGTAGCATAACCCTAGCAGATTCTTGCAAAGTCCTGTTCTTTCTCTCAACTATCCCATTTTGTTGAGGAGTAATGGGTGCAGAGAACTCATGAAATATTCCTTCAGAAATACAGAAATCAGAGAACTTACCATTCTCAAACTCCTTCCCATGGTCACTTCTGATTCTAACAATTCCACAATCCTTTTCTCTCTGAAGTTGTAAGCAAAGATCCTTGAATTTTTCAAAAGTGTCTGATTTCTCCTTAATGAAATTTATCCAAGTGTATCTAGAAAAATCATCAACAACAACAAAAGCATACTTCTTACCACCTAAGCTTTCGACTTGCATGGGTCCCATTAAGTCCATGTGCAATAGCTCAAGAACTCTGGATGTGGACAGATGTTGCAGCTTCTGGTGAGGCATCTTGGTCTGTTTTCCTATCTGGCATTCTCCACATATACTTCCTTCCTGAATTTGGAGTTTTGGTAAACCTCTGATGGCTCCTTCAGCAATAGCTTTCTTCATGCTTCTGAGATTCAGATGTCCAAGCTTTTGGTGCCATAGCTTAACTTCATCTTCTTTGGTTAGTAGACAAGTAGATAACTTTGCTTTATCTTGAGAGACCCACAAGTAGCAATTGTCCTTTGATCTAACACCTTTCATCAGGATGTCCCCTTCACTGTTAGCCACTAAGCATTCACTCTTAGTAAAGTTGACCTTCATACCTTGATCACACAGTTGACTAATACTAATTAAGTTTGCAGTTAATCCTTTCACAAGAAGCACCTTATCAAGTTTGGGTAGACCCTCTTCCACAAGATTTCCTACACCCTTTATTTCTCCTTTGGCTCCATCCCCAAAAGTCACAAAGCTTGTAGCATAAGGCTTAACATCAGTCAAGTAATTTTTATCACCAGTCATATGTCTGGAACATCCACTGTCAAAGTACCAATCATTTCTGGATGACACTCTCAGAGAAGTATGAGCAATTTGAGCAATCTCATCAGCTTCTGGTTCTATTTTTCTAGGATTCATAGTGTTGCTTGTGAAATTATCATTTTTCTGCTTCCACTGCTTCTTGGTGATCTTTACTATGGGATCAGGTCTTGGTGAATAGGTCCTGTCTGGGTAACCATGTAATTTGAAACAGAAAGGTCTGATATGTCCTTTTCTTCCACAGTAGTGACATACCCAACTATAATTCCTTCCTTTTGATCTGGGCCTATATCCTGATGCCTGTTGTCTCCCCTGATGCTGGGGCATCTGTCTTGACATAGTATGATCATGAGTATTAACAGGTGGCACAAATTGTCTTGCTGGTAATTGTTTCTGCTGAGGCATGGAACTGTAGTCAAACCCAATACCTTTAGAATCTCCAGGTTTCTGTCCTATTTCCAAAATTTCGTCTAAAGCATCAGTACCTTTGTTCATCATCCGCAGTTGCTTGTTCATATTGCCAATCTTGGAAGTAAGTAAGATAACCTCATCATTGAGGTCTGAGTTTATTTTCAGAAGTTTGTCTTTCTCAGCTTGCAAGAGAGTAATGGTCCTCTTTTGTTTTTCTAAAGTTTTACAAACTTCCTCACTTTTGAGATATAGCTCCTTATAAGAATCAGCCAATTCATCATATGTTACCTCTTCATCACTAGATTCATGGTCAGATGTGCACACTCCAGTCAAGGCATTCACATGTTTTGCAGTTTCAGATTCTTCTTCTGATTCATCCTCATCCGTCCAAGACACAGTCATCACCTTCTTTTGTTTCTTCAGATACGTTGCACACTCAGTTCTGATGTGACCAAAACCTTCGCATTCATGGCATTGCACCCCTTTGCTTTGATTGATTTTGTCATCAGTTCTAGGTTTCCTCTGATTGTTGACATTTTTAAAGATGCTGCGACTGTTGTCCGGAGCATTTGTCCTAGGGCGTCTGTCCATCCTCTTCACAACTTTATTAAATTGTTTGCCCAACAACACAATATCTTCAGAGATGCTCTCATCAGTATCTAAATTACTCTCCACATCATCTTCATCAGTGTTGGAGATGAAAGCAATGTTCTTGTCTTTCTTTTCAGATCTTTCATTAACCTTTAATTCAAAAGTTTGAAGAGATCCAATCAACTCATCAACTTTCATATTTCCAATATCTTGGGCCTCCTCAATAGCACAAACTTTCATATCAAATTTCTTAGGCAGGGACCTGAGAATTTTGCTTACCAGTTTTTCATCGGACATCTTTTCCCCCAAGGATTCAAATGTATTAGCATATTCTAGCACATTCATGTGAAAGTCATGAACACTCTCTCCTTCCTTCATTCTCAAGTTCTCAAACTGTGTTGTTAGCAATTGTAGCCTTGACTTCTTGACCTTTTGAGTACCTTCATGAGCTGTTCTTAGGATATCCCAAGCTTCCTTAGCAATAGTACATTGTTTAATCAACCTGAACATGTTCTTGTCTACACCATTAAACAAGGCATTCAGGGCTTTAGAGTTTCCAATAGCTGCAGTGTCTTCTGCTGTAGACCACTCCTCTTCTGGTTTCAACTCATCAGTATCAATATTATCCGCATCTTTTATTTTAGGAGGGACCCATGCCTTGATCACAGCCTTCCAAGCTCTGCTGTCTAGAGATTTCAGGAATGCTGTCATGCGTGATTTCCAAATGTCATAGTTCGACCCATCCAACAAGGGTGGTCTGTTCACCAGTCCTCCTTCTTTATCCATTGAGCCAGAAACTTCTTTCCCTGGAGCTCACCCACACAGAACAGGGTGCCTGCTCTGATGCCAATTGAAATTCCTGGCAACCTGACTGAAATATGCTGTGCACAATGATGGCACAACTGTCCGAGCGCGTGTCTACTCAGAACAATAATTAAAATAGCGCAACGTAACAAAGCACAAATTAAAAGGAACACAGCGGAAAAATAAAGTACACAGTGAGTTTGTTAACCCAGTTCGGAGCAACTCTCCTACTCTGGGGGATACCAATCCAGGAATGATTCCACTATTATAGTTCTAGTGAAAAGACCAACGCAGACCCACTACTTGACTTTGCACCTAGACCCTACCAGTGACAACTCTATCTAGGAACTCCTAGATATGAGACCCCGTCTCAATTCCTACCAGCAACACAAACAGTGTTGTTATCAAACACACAAAACACAAAACACAACCAAGAGAAACACACGCTAATAACACATACTCACTCCGTACTTAAAAGCTTAGGAGCAGCTTACAAATTACAACTCAAAACAAACTCAGTCCTTAGCTTGAATCAAGGTGATACAAGCAAGGCTCACAATTAACAAACAAAACCCTAAAAACCTTAAAACACACGCTTTGCTAACACACACGGTTTTTAGTTACCCAACTAGGGTTTGCCTTCGTGAATATATAGTACTCAGATACCACGGGTCTGGGCTTCAAAATAGAGCATGGACATTGACCGGTCCAGCTGAAAAACGATCTTCTAGAAATAATAAAAAGCTTCCAAATATAGAACAATATCTTGTGGAACAAATGGCACGGCAAATAAAACTTCAAACAAATCTTCAATCAGATACACGCGCCTTGATCAGCAAGCTTAGAGGAAAATAAATCTTCAAGCAAATCTTTGGAAGATTGCGTACACAAATATAAAGCGCTAGCTGGCGCGAAAATCACAAGACTTAATGCTGTTCCATATGCTACCGCATCTGTCCCAGCATCTGGCTAGTAGATGTTTTTGCAAAATGTAGCCAATCTACAAAAACCCAACAATTATGATATCTAAACTTTAATCCCCGGCAACGGCGCCATTTTGATGTTAGTCAAAAGTAAGTATATTTTTATATCGTTTCCTCAGGGATTAATGCGATATCATAAACCGTTCAACACCGATTATCATTTTAAGTTAGGGGTTTAATAATTTGTTTGCTATAAACTATTCGACTTTAAAAATGTTAATAAAAACAGAGAGTAATAGGGCGTAAAAAGCGTTAGGATCAAAGTTCATCAATCAAACATCGATTATATTCTAATGATCATATATATGGATTCTAGCTTTTCTTATATACGATATTATCACGTATCACTCGACAACATCATTCGTGTCCAAATGACGTTGTGAGATCGATCGTATCGTTTAATCGACGATGTCTCAATCTATTAAACGATTCGAAAGCTTTACGTTCAGACACTTTGTGTGATTATCAAAACCAAATTCCATGTCTAGAATTTCTTAGTTTGATAGAATATTATTCTAAACCTAGATTCAAAAGTATTTTTCAATATCATTTAAATCAAACATAATAATGGAAAACAAGAATAAACTCAATGATATATAAAAGGCTAGAATCATATATTTGAAAGATCAAAAGTTTACATCTAAGATTGATTGATTACCTCTAATCCCAACAAAGGGGATTTAGTTGTTCATTTTCATGAACAACAATACAAACGTGGAAAGAAAGATGGAGATCCAAAGCTAAGACTTGATTTCTCAAAGATTCTTAGTTAATCTACACTTAGATCACTTTTGCTCTATGAAGAATGCCTCTTTTTAGCCCTATTCTCTTTCTGGAAGTATATGTTGATTATCAGAAAATGAGCTAAAAGGCTTAAATACTATCTGGTTTTTATAAGGCTCGCTACAGCGATGAGTTGGTCGCTGTAGCGATGGAAGATTTCTTGGCCTTTGGGTTTGCTCCACGTCAGCAAACGGGGTTCAAACCGTCCTTGGTCGCTATAGCGACCAGATCCATCGATGTAGCAATGGAACCTTAGTTTCTCCCTGCCTAGGCGCGCTATAGCGACCAATCCTCCGCTGTAGCGATGAAGCCTTATCAATTCTTCATGTTTCTTTGCTCAATTTCAGGTCCTAGCATGGTATTTCCTGCACAAAGGATGTGGTAAGACATAGGATCAATAATTTGACATTCGATCAATAATTATGAGCTTATCCCATGATAACTTCCAAAACAAGTAACATCAGTGCCTAAAAATATATCAAAAGATAACTTCTTTCTGGCACTTATCAATATCCGACCCTATAAATCCGTTGATGTCACTGATAAACTTTGCATATCCCAATTTCACTGATAACATTAATAACCCACCGTTTTTTCAAGAAAGGGGGATTCTTGCACCAACACTTGAATCTGTTGAGCATGTTAACGATTATATGATGTCGCTGATTCCAGGTGAAGAGAAAGAGTATTTAAGCTCTGATTCTGTTTGTCGATCAGATAAAGATTCAGATGTCCAGAGCCAATGCTTCACGACTGAATTTCTTAACGATATTAAGAGCTCTGGAATTCCAAATCACCGATTGAAACTAAAAGTATGAGGTCATGTTATGCTCATGAGAAACATTGATCAGGCCAATGGATTGTGTAACGGTACAAGGCTGACAGTGACTAATCTGGAGAAGTGCAGAATAGCCGCTACTGTCATTACAGGAAAGAGGGCAGGTAACAAAGTGTTCATTCCCATAATGAATCTTATTCCAAGTGATCCTGGACTGCCTTTCAAATTCAAGCGCAGGCTGTTTCCGTTGATGCTCTGTTTTGCAATGACAATAAATAAAAGTCAGGGTCAGTGTTTCTCACGTAGGTATTTACCTTCCTAAGCCTGTGTTCACACATGGACAACTTTACGTTGCTGTCTCTCGAGTTACATCTAGAAAAAGATTGAAACTCCTAATATTGGACGAAGATAATAATATTTGCAAGGAGAACACAAATGTTGTGTACCGTGAGGTTTTTCAAAAAGTATAAGCATTGGTCATGTTTTTTTCATCATGGCGCCGCGAATGTGTCTCTGTTTCTTCTTTTAGTTTCATACCGAGGCATAACGTATTTATTTTTGTGTTCGGTGATGTACTGTGTACTTCAGTTGATAAACCTTTTTATCAGGTATTTTACTAGAGATTGTGCATGGTCATTTTAAACTGAGTAATAAACTTTCTGCAGTATGAATAGTTATAAGCTGATTATTATTTAGTTTTTCTTTTTTGTTTTACATATTTTGCAAATGTATTTTTGTTTCTATTGGATCTATACTATAAAAATAAACGCATGTTTGTTATTTTTTTAAGAAGAATCTTTGTTACAATTTTTATATGATTTGTAAATGAATAAATGATTTTATCCATTTTATTTTGACGTATGCATACGAGTGACAATTTGAAATAAATATTAAAAAAGTTGGTTTAAATACGTTATTATTTGGTTGCGTAAAATTGATGACAAATTTGGTAGATTAGTTTAAAATAGTTAGAATATTCCACTATTAACCTAAAATAATAGTAAAAACAATCGGCAGCGGCGTAACACATACTTTAACAATAATTATTTATACTCCGAATATACTTTAACAATAATTGTTTATCTGTTATATTAAACATTTTTTTTAACAATAATTATTTAAAAAAAAGTTTAACAATAAGAATATTTTATACTCCGAATATATTTCTTTTTATTACAAAACTACGAATATACTTTATTATTTCAAGTCTAAATACCATAATCCTTATATACAATACATAGTCATTTCAACAACTAAACAACATTACGCAATCTAATTTTTTTTTTTATGTTGAATTAAATTCATAATTATACTTATAAATTTTATATAACAAATTATTATTTAAGTCGCTTGATGGTCTCACACTAGTAAAACAGAAAACACAACACCATTGAGGTGCCGGGACAAACATTGGACGTTCAACACATTGTATAAGACGCCTCCTACACAGTAGGAGTAAACTGCAGACATCTCGAGTAACCATGTACTAAGATAGTTGAAAATCCATTCTAACAAACGACCACAATGTAATTCAAAAAACTATGTCTCCTAAATTAATAATCTTTGGCTTCTAGGAGATGTAACTTTAGTTTGATGTAGAGAAGTTAAAGGAGGGAGAATATTAATCAATCCCTACTCCAACAAAATAAAATACTACAAACACTAACATTTATCATTTCAGAGAAAATAACCTTCGGGTTCTCCTGAGTTTAACATGAAAATTTTACGCCAAGAATCCTGAAGAGGTATATTCTAAGATGAAAAACACTTTCCAGTTTATCATCAATCAAATTATTGAAATAATCACTATGGTTTTCAAACACAGTTGACACACCAAGGCAATTAGGATTCAGGAGAACAACACCGGGTAGAAACCCGTACCCTATTACATCCACCATAAATCAATGAAAAAAATCAAATCTATATTTGATATTTGATGATAAACAAGGCATTTTATATACATTCTTGCACCTATATGATGTGTCTTAAAACAAAGTTGTCCCTGAAATAGATGCTCATATTTCAACCCACAACCATGTTTTCGATAACTAAAAAACACGTATCAAACATCAGATTGATTTTCTTGGCTCTGCTTTTTCTTTTTCATTTGAGTTGTTTTGAAATACAAGATCCACCTTCCAACCCACCTAGCCTTGCGGCAAAAAATTGTAGGGAAAAAGGCATTAACAAGTTCTTTAACAGCCTCAAATATCATCACAGCATTTCTGCAACTTCGCTCACCATTATGTGGACAAAAGAGCTAGAGTTCACACACCAGTATCCATGTTTTTACCAAACATCTGGCAATTCTCTTTTTGATTTTTTGTTCCGTGTGAGGTTCCAGGCCCCTAAAATCACCTCAGTCGTGTCATCTGAAGTTCACACCACCTTTGAATCTGAATTGCTACTAACATGTTTAATGCCATAATCATCATCCTCAAGATCGCTGAAAGATATATCTTCTTCATTCACAATAGGGAGCGTTGTTCCACTATATCCCCCTAAATCAGAATCATCGTCTGGCCAATCATCGTCACCGTCGTCATCATAGTCCTGAATCATAATTTGAGATGGTCGACCACTTTTTAGATCTTTGTTTTCAGTTTTATTAATTGGATTTTCCTCAATTAATGACTTATCCGATATATGTGATCCAGAACTTTCAACTGTGTACTTTTCAGACTCATTATCTGCCATCACAGACAAAGAGGTTGTTCTATATCCGTATGTCCGATGAGGCATGTCATCAGAATAGGTGTCATCTGATAAGCTGGGAGTAGAATCATGATGCTGAGCATTGTCTCTTGAGTAGAGATCACTTCTTCCGAAAATTTCAAATTCAGGCTTTGTTTGTTTCTGCAATTCCTGCATCCACATTGATCTGGCTACCATGACCTGCAAAGTTAAAACTAAGATATTAAAAAAATTTATCTACCCATTATAGTAGGTGTAAAATACTAGCTGAATGTAGAAGAGCATGTAAACTTTAGACATACACATTAGAGACAAATACTGCTTGCGATCAATGAACCAAACTAAGAAAAGGAACATTTCAAACTACTTTCCGAGGAAAAATGAGAAACAATTCAACAAACCTAACCTCTTCAAATAAAGCAAATATTCTCCACGGTAAAACAATAATAGATCTAACACATCCTAATTACAAACCTTTCTCTTTAAAAATAACTATAGATATTGCAATTTGCAATCCAAAAGAACGGGATCTGTTCTATAGGATCGTACTACTGTGTCTTTGATTTCTAAGGAGACAGGAATACGTAGCCGACCCTACTTAGTGGGATAAGGCTTGGTTGTTGTTATTGCAATCCAAAAGAAGAAACAACTTCAGCTAGCAATTCAATTATTAGCCAACCAATCAAAATGCACTGTCATAAGAAGTCGGGGCGAATATAACATGTAGACACCTAATGCATAAAATAACACACTATTCTTCTCAATACTTATAACTTGTGAGGCTATGTTAGGATATCTAACGGAGAGTAAAGAGGACTGCAATACAATAGAAATAAAGTTACTGTTCCATCGTTTGAAATTTTCAATGAAGAAAGAGACTTCTTCCATCCCATTCTGCCTAAAATCCAAGGGGGTGGGGGTGGGGGTGGGCGTGGGGTGAGATATCGGATGGACTGGGGTACAATCCATGAAATCATGTTGCATTCTTTTATATCTTATTCTGAACAATCCAAACAATAGAATGTTTAACGATCCCATCCATTTATCCCTTTTCATCAGTCCAAACATAGCCGTATTAGACAATAATATATGAGAAGTGTACGTTTTAAGTACAAACCATTTGTATTATAATTTGGAATTCTAATAATACGAGCCACCAAAATTCACACCAGGAAGAAGGATTATAACAATTGCGATTATATCTTTCCAATAATCTCTATTCTTGGATTCCAATAACAACAATCAAAATTTGGAAACTCCAGTCTGCATCTAAAATTGCTTAATGTGTTGTACAAAATTAGAAGAAAACTTAAAAGGCAAAAGAAATTTAGAAAATGGAGCACACAAGAATATACAGGAGAAATATACATGTACTTATTGACATCTCACTAAGTAGAAGAAAGACAGAGATAGACTCATAATGCGAGCATAATTTTGATGCTCAACAGATCTCTCGAATGAAGTAGAAATTTAAATATTCTTCACATAACCATTGAGTATTGAGACATTGACAATAACAAAAACATTTAGAGAGTTGTTAAATAACTGGTATAGCGCCGCTATACCACTATTACATATCGGGATTTGGAGCAACCGCGGTGAAAGCCCATATGCTATTGCAATTCCGCTACCTACCACTGCAATAGTGGTGGTTTTTTGCATATTTGTGATAGCAGTTTTTGCTTACATAGCAAAAGTTTCTGTTTTTTTATGCTTTTTTCCCTAATGGTAACATTAAAAATATCACGTGAGCTGCAAATGACATATTTTTGAAAACAATAGAAATAAAATAATGTTGAGTCGGTGATGAGACAGGGACGGGGTCTTATATAACCCCTAAACCCCACGACCTAGGTAACCTCTCATCACTAAACTGCCTCTGCTTCTCCATTTTCTCTCTTCATTTCATACTTCATCTCCTTCAAGACATTGATTATGAGGATTCATTTAAGAAGTTGAAGGATATGCCTCACTATCTAAAAATGAGGATAATGGTTATGTTGTGGAAGAGGAGAGTAACTAGATCTTTTTATCTTTTATCACTAGTTAGAACTACTGTTTAGATTTTGAGTTTTAAGTCACTTTTAATTAGTTTCTGGTTTTTCTGCAGCAATGTACGCAACTATGCACCATGCTTTATCAGTTGTTTGAACTATTGAGATTTTGAGTTTTATGTCAATCACTTTTTTTAATTTCTGTTAATGCTTTATTTTGTATACAATTATTTATATCAACCGCTTAGCGGCTTCCACTATTTTCCAGCTACGCAATCCGCTATTTCTCATAGCGGATTTTCAATGATCCGCTACTTTCCGTGATCCGTTATTAATTGGCTTACCTTGTAAAACACACACAGACAGACACACAATTCCACCAATAATCAGAAAAAAAAAATGAAATATCTTGATGCTATTTAGAATCTAGAAATTACAGAGCACCATAAATTCAAACCTATGAGAAGAACTTCAGATTGTATTGAACATATTAGCATTTTCAGTTCAAATGGTTAAGTCACAATATACAAAGAGGGCCAAGCAACATGAATTAAAGGAATAAATGCAACAGTAAGGTAACTTTTGCATCCTTATTAGTCGGTCGCCCTGCCTAGTTTATAATTTACACTGATCACTTATAATTTACAAGCAATTGCACACGAGAGAGAACTACACAGGATAATTATTCCCTAGTAAAGTACCAAAAGACGACATTGAAAACCACTTATTTCCAAACTTCAAGCTTGGATTTCTATCTAATAGAAATACTGGAACAGTATAATTTGTAGTCTAAACTCTAACGTATCCTAGCAATTATAAATATATAAATAAGTGTTCAAAATGACTTCATCAAATGATCAAAAACATATTTCAAGAGATATTAAGAGCAGCGTGAAAGGCGCAACGGAAACTGCGAAATAACTAACCTGGGGTGTTGACAAAACTTCAGAATCTTGTTTATTAAGCCTTGAATGCAAAAGTACAAAATAAACTTTCCAAAAGTAACTTTCACTCATGTGACAAGGGCACAATTCAATTCTTAGCGCAGCTAATCTAGGAGCAAGTCTTTCAACGACCATCGCATGATCTCGCTGGGCCTCGGACATTTCAAAATCTACAATAAAAACACATTGAATCAAAATTTAAACATGTTAAGATGTAATGAGGTTGAAGAAAGAAATGAATGATTATTACCGTCGTTATCATCTTCCTCATCAATTGGAAAATCCAACCAAGTTTCAGGATGCATAGCAATATTGATTGCAAAAGTCAATACCTCCTCCGTAATTCCAACCGCACATTGTATATCAAATTCCCTTTCCGAATCGGATCCAAATGTAACGGAATTCGGGTCAGGATCAACCTCACGGACCGTACCATTTTCCATTTTCGAATTTTGATTCGAAATTACGGCATCATCAAATTGTCGTTGTTGTTGTTGTTGTTGTTCATCTTCTTCTTGGGATTGAGAAATTGTTGAAGGAGGAGGAGGAGGAGGAGCAAGAAAAGAAGCCATACCCCAAAATTGACGAGTTAGGGTTTGTTTGATTTCGTCGAGGTCTTCTTTAACACCACGACCTTGCAACGTTTCATCATTATTTTCAACTTCTGATTTAATCGCATTATTATTGTTTCTAGGTGAGGTGGTTGGAGATTCGGTTACGACGTCGTTTTGAATGTCATCATCATCGTCATCGTCGAGTCGGAGAGAGTTTGCTAGGGAACGAGCGAACCATGATGACATTTTTTTGTTTTGTTTTGTTTTTGAAAACAAACAACACAAAAAAGCGACCTTCGAATGGTTTATTGATTGATGTTGAGATCAAGATCAGGTGGGTGTTGCATTACGGTGGTCGTCTACTTTTTCATTTTTGACGCAACACACCTCACCACCGATCTATTTATTTATTTATTTATTTATGGAATGGAACAGTTGAGTTTCAATCAAGAATGAGATGAGACAACCACACCAGGATGTCAATCAAGCACGTGCATAACAAACATTTCAACAACTATCAATAAAAATAAATTCGACACCGTATCAATATACTGCATTGGATAACTAAAATGTTGTCAAAATAATAACATTATTATTATTATAATGGACTACGCTTATTATGTCAGCCATAAATTTATGCTTCTTTTCCTAATTGTTTAATATCACCATCTCTTTTGTTCAAAAAATCTTGGCTTTTTAGCAATTAACTCTTGTTTAATATACATTGTTATTATTTTGTTTCAAAAATATATTTTTTATTATTTGAAATCCACCCTCACTCTTAATATCTACACCATCCAACTTAGGGTCTGTTTGGTTCAACGGATGGGAGGGGAGGGGAGGGAAGGGGAGGGGAAGTGAAGGGGGGGAAGAGGACGAGAGGGGACGGGACTGGAGAAATTTTATTAAAAATGTGTTTGGTTCACATGGGGAGGGGAGAGATTTTAAAATTAATTTACTGTTTTACCCTTAAACTTAATTAAATATACGATGATGTTTGTTTTTACATATAACAAATAAGAGTGGTAGATAACATGAAAATAAAAGTTGTTACAACGGTAATATAACATAATAATAATAATAAAAGTTGTTACAAGATAGTATAACCTAATAATAATAAAAGTTGTTACAATGATAATATTGAGATTTTAAATTAATCTAAGGATAATTTTGGCAATGTAATAAAATTTTAGAGAGATCCCCTCCCCTCCTCTCCCCTTCCCTTCTAAAAATTGAACCAAACACGTCAAATTAAAAATATTTCCTCCCCTCTCCTCCCCCTCCCTCTAAAACTTTCGAACCAAACGGACCCTTAATTTCTACACTCAATCTTTCCCTTTATATTCTTAAATTGAATTGACCTAAATACATCGAAACAAACATTGACATACACGAGCTCTCCACCTCTCTAACGACCATCTATTTTTATGGTGAGCATCCCTCTTCAATGGAAAATAGTTTTGTTGTTCTAAGCCTGATACAACTCTCATCCATTTAATCTAAATTAACAAATAAGAAAAATGCTAACAAGTGTCTTTAGAGTATTGTTTAAGCATACAAAATTAGTAACTTTTGCATTGGAAATTGTGTAGTTATGACTTTAACATGTGGCTTATATTTTCAAGACAAAATTTCTTTTTGCGGGTTCCTTAAACAATGCACTTAGGGCACTTGTTAGCAAGGCCCAACAAACAAAATTGTTTAACTATGTGAGATTAAATTGTATAATATGAACCGGTTGTGATGAATTGCCGTGTGAAATAACAACTATATGAAATCCGGTCACTCTGGCATAGGGGTGCAACCTAAATATAATGCAACTCGAGCTATTGTTTTAGGTTTCACCTTTCATTGAATTTGGAAATGATTGTAGGTTGGATCTCACTTTTTATAAAATGGTCACACCTTCTTTTGATAAAATTAGATATTCATTTCACGTCGCTTTAGGCTTAATATAACATGTGCGCCAAGCATCACTAATTAGTCTTCTTCTGAACACCTCTCTATTTAGGAAGGAGATTATCTCATGTCTTGTTCTCTCATGTTTTCTCAATTGGAGGGATCTCCACCCTTAGACCCATTTATCCCTTTTTTAAATTTCAAATTCTATCATTTCCTTTTTCTCTTTTCTACCAAATCAATAACTCGAATTGTACATGACTCTCATATTACATGAGAGAATAAGTGACCGCTTAAACATCACACAAATAACATTTGATTATTTATAAGACTCAGATTTTTCTTATATGTCTAGATCCAAGATGCAAATGAATTTTCTAGTGCTTCGATGCATCTTCACCGATAAAAATATTATTTTGTATTGAATTTTACTATGAATAGAAGGGTCAAAATAAAAAATTGGATATCTACACAACTTGTCACGATTGGTTATCTTTTGAGTATCATCTCACTTTTATGTTGTTTAACTTGTATTTTTTTATTAAATATAAGATTTCTCACTCACACTTTCACACACAACGATTCTTCCCCTCAAATTTGAGTCACACTTCACACACCAACGAGAGGAACATAAATAATGTAGAGATAAAAAAACCATGGGTTCGAGATATAGACTACCCCATAATAGACGCACCTAATCCAAATTCTTATTGACCCATTAGCCCTGCACATTTTTGTCCTGTCATGCACAAATCTCCTTACTTGCAAAAACACAATTATATAAGTTACGATTGAAGTATATAAATTGCATGTTAAAGAAAACAGAGTTGGTTGTATTTAGAAACGTGTAAGAAACTATGAAGAAATCATCCTGGGTTTTCATGATACTGTTGTAGTAAGCATACATTGGGAAATCAAGATATTCGTGGAGTAATCAAGAGTGCACATTTTCAAAACTCGTTAGACCTCTGCTTCAACACTGCATTGCATTTCTAAGCAATCACTATTCAAACTAGACAAGAGCTTAATCAATTGAGGCACTACTGCATTGCTCACAATAGAGCTTCTAACTGATTCACAAGAAAATATGAGTCTAGTTAGAACCTCTGTTGGGTGCTTCTTATCCCACAGTAACCTCAAAAATCCAATCAAAAGACTCAAGCTTGACTTGAGACAAGTACTTTTGTGTCATAGTCACTCCTCTCCAGTTCCATCAACAACATATCATTGATTTTTCATCAACTCAAAACTTAAATCCAATAATTACTATTTCCAAACAAGCACCAAGTGTATCAGTATTCTTTCTTATGTTAAGCCATTCTTAATATCAAACTTCAAAGTAACTCACTACAATTTCAAAACATCAAGGGTCAAAATTCAAAAATATTGTTTCATGTATTCACATCATAACAATTAATTCCTATATCAATAAATAAAATGGCAATACAAAACTCTAGAAAATTAAATCTGCATATAATGGATATTTGACTCCATCGCATCAAGTACCAGCTTTCTCCCTTGTTACTACTTACTATACATGTCCAAGATCATTTCTCATTAAATGTAGCCAAAGAAATATTGCTCAAACCAAGTTGAACATCAGAATTAATTCTACTAATCTCACCAATTATTTCATCAAGTGCAACTTTATCTTTCAATATTGAAGTATGAGACACCCCACCAATCTTAATAACTTTCAAGTACTGATTTTTTTCATCTTTCCATAGAGATTCAAGTGCCAACAAGCTCACCATGTTCACAGTTCCGTCACCATCACCATAAGAAAACTCTGGGGGCTCGTCAAAATCACCATTCCTATAAAACAATTCCTCTGGAGTCTTCACACCCTTTCCTATAATACAAGTCATAGCCACTTCCGGCACTTCTATTTTCGCTATCAAAGGTAAAATGCGAGTTTCATAAGGATAAACCCCTTCAGGAAAACCGATATCTTTAAGAAAATCAACCATATCATGAGCTGAGTAGTTTCTATATGGAGTAGTAACTAAAGATTTATCAATATCAAACATCTTAGGATTAGGCAAAAGCCATAGGTTACTCTCGGAACTTCTCTGTTCATTTCTTACTATCAAAGGGTTTACTAATGGCACCCCCAAAGTATTGCCTGATGCAAAAGTAAACATTTCATCAACAGTTCCGCCCCATGGAGCAGAAAGTGCTATAAAATGTTTAATGAATTTCTTGCGCCAAGAAGAAGGGTTTCGATTAAGGAGTTCGAGGACAAATAAACCTCCCAAGCTGTGTGAGACAAGTATTACTGGCTTCCCTCCATTGGAATTGCTTGCTTTTTCTATTAAATTCTTTAGGTCATTTAGGAATTTGGAACCAACTTGAGATGGGTGACCTGGTGCAGCTAGACCATATCGAAAATCATAGGGAGCTCCAAACAGATTTTCACCATCTATGTAACCAAGCTGTTCTAATGATTCTACTAAGGGCGCCATGTACCCTGTGACAAGCCTACACAAGTAACATTACTGTATTATTGTAAGGTACCATATAATAACTTTTTTTAGAACCAACAATATGCATCAAAACCTTGTCCCTATTTTGTCCGCAATGATAACACTGATTAATGCATGATGAAGAGCAGTGACATCATCTGAAAACAATAATGTCAAGCTAATTCTCTAAAGCATTATGTCCGTAGCTTTACATAGATCTAAAAAGTGACTATATATAAACATATTGCAATTTGATGATACAAACATACCGATTCAATCTATCAAGAAAAGTATTTATATAGGCAAGTATTTCTTGTTCCACTGCATTATATTCCTTCCCATATAGTAATTGAAAGATAAAATATTCTATTGTCTATATAAAGTAACACAAATTATCAATGAGTGTATTTCCGGGTTAGAACCTTGAAATTGTAGGGTATTGTCAAGTTGATTTTGAACCTAAGAAATGGACAAGAAATTATTAATTGTTGGTCATTTTAGTCCAAATAGTATCGTCTTTTACCAAATATTTCATTTTTTTGTGTGAACCAGGTATCCTCAGCACGCTACTATACGAATAATACAAATATCTTGAGTCGGATAGGACCGCAATGTATGACAAATTTCTCCCTCAAGACCTAACATTGTTGCATTCCCATGACTGAATTCAAACCTAGACCTCTGATTAAGCTAGAAGAGTTCCCTTGCCATCTTTTCCAAGTGCTCTTGGGTCAATATTTTCAAATCAGTCCAAAGGTTAAAAACTTAGCCTAAAAATTTCTTCTGAAAATCATATTATTTCCCATATTTGTCAACTAACACTAAAAATGCTACTCTAAAGAAAACATTCAAGTAAAATCACGATAAATAACAAGTTCAAAAACATTTTTTCTATTTTTTTAATTCCAAAGACTAACATGAATGATAACACTTTTGAAGTTTGGATAAAATACTGATTTCATATTTTCAAACACAACTATTCTGAGTTCAGTCATAACCATAACTAGAGCACATGATGGTAAGTTTGGCGGAATCACGATCGATTCGACAAACTCACGGTCAATACAAACATGTACTAAATTAAAGTTTCACTAAATCAAGGACTTGGTCCCACAACCAATTGGATGATCTCATAATGAACTAGTTTATTAATTAATTTCAAAGACACAACATAAAATTCCCAGAACAAAGTACAGGAAATAAAACAAATTAAGTTTAAAAGCATGATTATGAAATAAACTTACTTAAGACGAGGATTAAGATAAAGAAGAGAGTAAGTAGAACCAAAGCTTGTGACACGTGTCTCCACTCCAGGAGCATTAAAATAATCATCAAGGTCTTGATTATAATAAAGAGTCATGCGAGAAGCAAAACATTTGGTGAAAGGAGCAAGTAAGACACTTGAGTCAAACCATAATCTAAACCATCCATTTTTCTTCTTGAAAGGAGGGTACCATGGATCACAAATTAAGGTAGAAGGTTTATATTTAGTGGTTAGTTTTGCTTCTAGTTGGTTCCCTCCATTACCTGGTATTAGAATAACTGGATTGAGGTTGTTGTTGCTTGTGCTAATGGCAACATTTGTGCAACAAATTAATGATACCATCACTAACAGTGTCAATGTGTTGGTAATGCAAATTTTGAGACTATGTTCCTTCATCACAATACTATAATTTACTGGGCTTTGTTTTTAGTGAAGAAATTGCTTTGGATAATGTTTGGTTTCACTCAAACATGGCCTTGTTATTTTATGAGCTGCATATTTAGTAGGCACACAAGTATGTGTAAAGTGTGATGTATGTGGTGTAGATTTTTTCACATTTAAAAAATATACAAAAAGAAAACGGGTGAGAAGCTGCCACGTCGTCAAATATTTATATCCTTTGATTATTTGGGCCAAACTTTAATTTTTGTTATTGGGCCGGAATGTATTCTTTGTCCAAAGCTTTTTGGATTAGAATTTCAAAAGACAATTTTTATTACAAAAGTATCGTGGATTTTAAAATACTTTGCAAAATTTTAATAACTTTTAAGATTTTAAAAAACTATCAAGATTTACAATTACAATTTTCAAGGAATTATTTCATGAAATTTTAAAGAATTTGAAATGATTTCATGGTACCACTTGGGTTGGCCTGGTGGTATTTAGGGGTGGACATGGTTTGGTTCGGGATGAAAACTGAACCGAACCGAACTGAACTGTTTGATAAATTTAAAATAACTGAACCGAACCGAACTGTTTGGATTTTGAACCGAACCGAACTGTTCCAAACCGAACCGAACTGTTTCGAACTGTTATTATTGGTACCATTGAAAAAAATATAAAAAACCAATCAAAATCGAATTTTAGAAGGTAAAACCGAACCGAACTGTTTTGAACCGAACCGAACCGAACTGTTTTGAACTGAACCGAACTGTTTCAGTTCAGTTCTAGAACTGTTAGTAATGGTTCAGTTTTTTTTAGTTTGGTTCGGTTCAGTTCAGCAGTTCGGTTCGGTTTTTTGGTTTTTTTGCCCACCCCTAGGGGTATTGACCTTAAACTTGAGAGTGTGTTCCTCCTCAAGGTCTCAGATTCGATTCTTTCTAGTGTCAATTTAGGCAGACTAATTTAGCTTCTTAAAAAAAAAGATTTCAAAGAACTCTATGAATTTTAAGGAATCATTGAAGATAAATGATTATGTTCTAGACTAAGCCTCGGTCCATGTCGCCGACCCAACACACAACAGTACAATGACTCGTAATCATCGCCCGCATGAGGACTACATAGGATCTTTGATTTCTCACATAAGCAAGTCGTCATCGATCAAGATCGTTGATGTGATCTCCAACAAACTCTCACATTCGTCGCTGAGTTTCACGGAAACAACTATCGAGATCTCTATAATATCTTTGTAACCCCGCTATAATTTCACCGAGAACTAGAGTAGCTATGTCGTATAAGAAAACATCTTGTATACTTTATGTTGGTCGAATATACCTCGGTCCATTATACACTAGATCATTGACGCTATAAGAAGTTGAATCAATTCATCGATTCCTTTGAAACTCCATAAATTCATCAACGTAACCGTTTTTCAATTGTTTTTCTGATGGTCAGAACTCGTTTGCATTTCAAGAGCGTCAGCGCAACCTGCACTAGCGCGAAACTTCATTCAACAATTCAGGTTTTGCAAGATCACATCGATCTTGTCCTTAATTCGGCGGAGTACCAATCACGATTCTTTGAACATTTAGTAGTACCGTTCTACATGCCAAATTCGAAAGAGGTTCTCACAAACATCGTCAACCTACTATAGGAACAAAACTTGAGTAGAGGAATTCCTACGATAATCCCAACTCAAATCGAGGTTGCTCAATGGAATCAACAAACCGCCACTCCAATGATTTTTTTTACGATAGAGGGAGGAGAGAGAGAGAGAGCGAGATGGTAAAATTTTAAAAGAATTAACAATCCATTGAAATCTCATGTTTTGATAAAAGACTTTTTCATGCTAAGTTACACTAAAAAATCTCACAACATCTATCAAAATCTAATTTATTAAACAATTCAATGAAATTAGAATGTTTAAGAATACCACAAAACTTTTTTTTAAGTTATAAAGAGTCTTGATTGAATAGCACAAAACTTTTTTTTTTTAATCACAAAGAGTCATGATTGAATATCGTAAGACTTATTTAGATTAAGAAAAATCTTAATTAAATAGCTCATGACTTTTTCATCATAAAAAAGTCTTTTAAAATCTTTTACAATCTTAATTGAATACATTCCCATAAATTAATCATTATGGTTTTATCATCTAAAGTGAACTCATTTGAAATTTTGGAGTAAATAATCTCATCCAACAATTGATAACTTGGTGACAAAGACAAAATGTATGATTTTAAAAAATTAGTATGAGAAAGATTTTTTTTTTTTAAATACCAAAATGAATTTAATAAGGAGGTGCATGTTTGAAGCAACAATAGTATTTTATTTTCTTTTACTAAAGAAGCAACGATAGTTGGTTGGTGGCATCCTTTTCCGCTCAATGGAATAGGGAAGGTATTTGTTTTAGAGATTGTAAAAGGTCCCTGTAAGTTAGCGTGTTTTTTGTTTTCCTCCCTGTAAGTTTTTTTGTTGCGAAACAGCCCTTGTATCTTGTTAACTTTTTGGAATTGGTCCTTGCCGGCAGATTCTGTCAAAAAAAAACCTAGCCGTCTAACAGACGCTTACGTGTCAGTTGTTGAGATGGACAAACACGCTTATGTGGCATTAAAGCTGAATAGTGCTGTTATAAGAAGGACTAAAACCAAAAACGAATATTTACATAGGGACTAAAACCAAAAAACGTAATCACCAAAATTTGAAATTAAAAACCCAATCTTTTCACCTTCTTCATCTCTCTGTTCTTTCTTTCTTCTTCATACCTTCCTTGCCGAGCTTCTCATATATTGTGCCCTAAGAGGAAAAACTCACTTCCTTCAAACAATGTCTTCTCATTCCATATCTCAATCATCAACAAATTCTTTGAATTATTACCAATAATGTTTAATCCAAATTAAGCTTTGTTAATGTAGAAAAAACATTTTAAATATTCAAATGCACACATTATTAACCCATAGAAACACAAGTGAGAGAACATACATACCAAAACCCATAGGAAAAAGATCAGACACATTTGGAAAGCTAAATTTTCTAGGAAAAATTGAAGAAGTGGGATATGGATGATTTAGAACTGCATCAATCACGGACTGTGAGCTGGACTCGGCATTAGTGAATGAAGTAGCTGAAGAAACATATCTCCATGCTTGGAATATCTCCTTGTTGCACACCCATGTTTGTGTTATGAGTATAAGCCATGCTTGGAATATCTCCTTGAACAAACATATCAGCCTTACTGAACGATGATCCACCGTGATTAAACACGTTAGTGAATGGCATAGCTGAAGCACCACCGACTTTTCCTTCAGCACCAAACATGTGAGGAGAACAACTTGAATATTCAGGTTTTGATACGGTCATTCCCCCATTAACTCCTTGTTGGATACCCATGTTTGAGTTCTGAGTAAAACTCATGCTTGGAATAACTCCATGAGCATGCATATCAACCATACCAAATGATGATCCTTTGTTATCAAACAGATTAGATAAATTGGATTCCACACCATGTTGCAGATTTTTTGAGTTCAAGCCTTCTGGAGTTTGCACAGACACATGCGTATATGCTGGATTCTCAAGTACTGTAATATAAAAATGACATTTAGAGCCAAATTCTTTGATGATTGAGATATGGAATTAGAAGACATTGTTTGAAGGAAGTGGGTTTTTCCTCTTAGGGCACAATATATGAGAAGCTGGGCAAGGAGGGTATGAAGAAGAAAGAAAGAACAGAGAGATGAAGAAGGTGAAAAGATTGAGTTTTTAATTTCAAATTTTGGTGATTACGATTTTTGGTTTTAGTCCCTATGTAAATATTCGTTTTTGGTTTTAGTCCCTCTTATATCAGCACTATTCAGCTTTAATGCCACATAAGCGTGTTTGTCCATCTCAGCAACTGACACGTAAGCGTCTGTTAGCTAGCTAGGCTTTTTTTTGACGGAATCTGACGGCAGGGACCAATTCCAAAAAATTAACCAGATACAAGAGCTGTTTCGCAACAAAAAAAGATACAGGGACGAAAACCAAAAACACGCGAACTTATAGGGACGATTTACATATTTAAGCCTATTTTGTGCTTACTAAAGACATTTTAGATGACACAAATATCTACATATTCAACCCTGTTGCCCGAGTCTAGTCATTGTGACCCCCTTCGTGAGGAGGCACTCCTTCCCCCACATCACATTTTCATTCTACAAATGTCTCTTAATTTTGGTGGAAACTTATTAGAATGCAGAGAGCAACGTCTCTAATCCTTTTTTGACAAATTCTTTGTTGAGTATATTAGTATACAAGAGCAACGTCTAGTTTCAATGATGTTTGAAGATGTATTTACTTCATTTTTCTGAAGAGATGGTTAACCTTTATTTTGGCATAACAAAAACAAAAAAGCTTTCTAATATTTATTCCTTTTTTCTTTGAACAGCAAAACTACGTCCATGTCTCAAAAAAATAATTTTGTCCTTGTCCATGTATTACAGTATTTACTTATTTGACTGGAGGGATATATGACTTTTATAGGTAAATATTAAACCATCCGTCTCAAAATAAGTAACTTATTTGACCGTTTTACACATGCTAATAAACATATTTGACTTTTAATATCTTTAATTATATATATGCAAAAATTATAAAAATTTGATATTTTGAAAATATTCATCGAGACAAATCTAAAACCTCTTACATGCTACCCTTTTGTCTTTATGTAATAGTAGAAAACTATAGGCAAAATATGTTATATGAATAGTACACATATTCAAATTAGATCACTTATTTTGAGGCAAATGTAGTAGTTGTAAGTAGATTATTATTAAAGGAGAGGGGGAATGTTGCCTTGAACATCTTTTTTAAACTCATTCCAACCCTTTAACCATTAGACTACACCTTTCAAAACACCGGAGGGATATATATAATTTAGGTAACATGAAATTAATTTGAACATTTTTTGATTAAAGACGGCTACAATTATTGGCAATTTCAACTTTCAAGTTCGTAGTTGATTTTGTAATTTGAAAACTGATTGATGACCTTACACTTCAATACCAAAATGGAAGCCTTTTATGTCTTTTTGTTCAAGAAGAGTCAACAAGCCTCCATTTAGTAATTTGTTTTCAACGTACATCGTTTGATTTTTATTTCAAGAACGTGATAATTCTTCCATGTTAGTATACAAGTTTACTGCTACGTTATTGCTAATCTTTTCCGTGTTAGTTTAAGGCACCTAAACCTTAATAACGGCCTTTCACTGTATCACAGTAATTATTATGTAAGAAAAAGAAAAGAAAAAAAACAAAGAAAAGTACGAATCATGGGAAATTCTTCTGTTTGTACGGATGAAGTTTTTTTTTGTTTTTCTTGTTTGAAAAAGTCAAAATGGAATACTACTAAGTTGAATTGAAGTATTACCGATCCATATAATCCAAGCCACCTTAAAATAATGGACTATAATGATTACAATAATAGCAATAATAGTATAGGGTAACACGTTCCACAACAACTTTGGTCTTATCTAATCTTAAGGTATTCTTCACTTCTGATAAGGTGTGCCATGAATAGAATAGAATAGGTACGTGCGATATTTCACATCTTCATACCCACCTTCCTTATATTAATTATTTATGGGTTTCTCTATCGAATGTCTCTGAGACACTTTTAACGATCTAAATTTAGTAATTATTCATTCAAAAAGTCAATTATTACAATTTTTAATGTATTTAATACACAACTTTTCATAAAAACTTACAATTAAAGTGTTTAACGAGTGTCCAGAGATACTCGGTAACATTTTCCATTAATTATATATATAAATTCGTCTCTTTATTTCACCCACTCCTATCTAGTTGTCTCCTATCCTAAGTTTCTTGATTTTATTCATTAATTCACAAACTATTATTTGTTGTATGTTTTTTAGTTGAACTTGAAGCCACCACAAACACAATTTCTCAACACAAACCTTGGAGATGAGGAAAAGTGGGAAAGAGAAAAAACAAAACAAGATAGTGAGAATAATAACAACACCAATAAGAGTGTTGGGAAAAGCAAAAGACATGTACGTAAGAAGCATAACAAAGTGTGGTAACAACATGAATTACAGCAATCCAATAGATCCTACTGGAAGATTCGAGAATTTACCACGAAGTTACAGCGCGGTAACTTCTCGATCCGGTGGTGGTGGTGACAGCGAGGATTTTGCTGAGTTAATGAGAGCAGCTTCAGCTAGGACTTTGGTTAACCGAATTGATATGGATTTGGTTCTCAAACAACACCAACAACCAGAAGCAAAACCCGTTTCTTCAAACGGGTTACCCAAATCCGTTAGTGTTGGTATGGGTCGGATTGATGAGGAAAAGCCTGGTGATGATTTGGGTGAAGGTGATGTTCCTGTTGTGGCAAATTCTTATCCAAGAAGTAGAAGCTATGCTGTTGGAAAGAGAAATGTTGTTTTGTAGAATCATCAAAATCAATCTCTTTTGAGAATTGATGATGATTTCATTTTTCATGTTCTGGTAATTTTGATTTCTATTTGATTGGATTTTTTAGTTGATTTTATTTTTTATATATCTCAATCAATGCAATTCAATTCTTCCTCTTATCCCATATTCCCTCCTGTCGCGAAGAAAAATAAAAAAACATTAAAACCAAGATAATCATTAATTGTTGGAACTTTTTAAATGTTTTTACAAATATACCCTCATAAAAATTTGTGAAGTATTAAATATACCCACTAACATTAAAAAGACAAACATTAAATGAAGGTTAAAAAGTCTTTTACGCAATAAATACACCTTAAAAATTATGATATTTTCTTATCAATAGGTCCAAAGATTTTTTTTTAAAAATTTCTTATAATAAGGGTCAGAGAGAGGATATATTTTGTTAAGAGAATTATCTTTGGACACTCGGTCACTTCAACAACACCTTGAGAGAGAGAGAAAAATGAATAATGTTTATAGATGTGATATATTGATAAATGAGTATTGATGAAAAGAGAGATCGAAAAAAATACAATGTTAAATGAATATTGGGAGTTAGAGGTGTTCAAATATAATCATTTTTTTTTACATTATGCCAAAATAACTTTCTAATAACCATAATTGTAAATTTAATAAAAATATAATTAATTAGTATGTACAATATAATTAATTTTTGAATAAAATCAATTATAATTATTAGATCGTTAAAAATGCTAACTTTAACTCAAAAATGTCATAAAAGGTGTATATATGATTGATTGTAACATGTAAAAAAGTTTAAACTTAATATATCAAAATTAAACTCATATAAGCATATCTCATTTACAGGAATTCAATATTTTCATTCAGTAATACTCCATATGTTCCACAATATAAGTTACTTTATCGAATGACAAATGGATTAAAAAGAGAAATTATGACTTACTTTATAAAATTACCCCTGTTGATGGTATATAAAAAGAAATCACAAAATCTAAGTAATACTTGTCCAAAAAAAGTAATGAAAGTATAATAGAAAAAATAAAATAATAATTTATTGATATTTTAAACGACATATAAATGAGGCAAATGTTTCACTAGAAAGTGTATATTGTGGAAGAGGTATTAGTAAAAGAGTTGTGTTATTTTAAAATAGAAATTTGACATCAAATTGAATAATTAGCGCAGTTTAAATATCTGGTTAATTTTATTGAGTAGATAGTTAATGAATATAACAATGTTTTACAACTCATTGACCATTAATTAAACACAATTAATCAGATTTTAAACGACATTAACCATAAATTTGTATATTTGAATACAACTTTATTTTAACAATTTTTGAACACAAATTTTTATTAATAAATATCACTTAAATATTTGAACACCTAAAAATGTTGTACTTATCTGAACACAATTTGATGGTCAATGAATATATGTATATTTAAATATCTGAAAATTATGGCAACGACGTTAAAAAACTTAGGTTAATATATAATTTGTTTAGTAGATGACTAATGAGTTATGACACGACCTTGTTATTTTTATTAAGGAAAAAAACTTAGGTAAAATTTGTACTGTTTTACATAGAAAAATTACCAACACTGCCTAAACTACTTTCTCCTATTTTTTAAGGGAAAAAATGTTGGTGATATTTGTATGTACAATTTACAAAGCACAGAGGCACAGTACTGATGATACTATGCCTAAGTTTGATTTTTTTTTTAACTATTTACTTATTTGAGCTGTATTAACAATCCAATTTAATATTGAAATATGATATTTCAAACTTTTATGTTAAAATATAATTTTTGTAGTTAAATTGCAATAGGAAAAGAATTAGCAATGTTTAACATTCTACAATTTTTCTTCTTACACAATATTAAGTTTCGGCTTAAAGAGGTTTTAAGAACAATCTCTTTTCAATACTCCATGTTTTATTGAATGAAATCTATGTAAATTATCATATTAATATTAATATTAATATATGTGATATATTTTCAAAGCGTAAAAGATATAATAAATTTTAGACTTAATTGAATATTTGGTCCCCTAACTTATTTGTTGTTTTCAATTTGGTTCCATAACTCTAAATTTTTTCCATTTGGTCCCTTATCTATGTCTCCGTCAGTCAAATTGATCATCTCTGTTAGTTTTTTAACGCCTAATATTCAGATATGATTTCAGCCATTAGATTGCAGGTCCATTGTATGTAACGGTGAACCATCAACACCAAATTTTTTTTCTTCATCATCTCCCCATGTTCTTCTTCATCTTCTTATTTTTCTCTCTCAAAAACACATAAATTCAACATAACCCAATGCTCAAATGTTTGCAAAGCTTGTGTGAAATAATCCACTAAACGACTTCTTCTACCTCAAGTTGACTTGGGGGTGAGGACAAAACTGCAACAAAAGTAAAAATTGAGGGACAAGGCATAACTCAAGTACAAGGGGTGCAAGAACCGAGCCAAATTACAACAGGTTACAAGGCATAAATCCCAATGAAATTGCATGATTACAGGCTCAAATATAGCCAACCACATACTCAAGTTATATCAAATATCCCCTTTGATCCATTCATCACATTCTGCTGCCAATTCACCACTCCAAAACCAACCATAAACACAGATATATGCAGCACAGCAGCAATCAGCCACACCTGCCATTCCAACGTTTCTCAGAGAACAAAAAAAACCAACTTCGACACATACCGTGTTTTCAATTTTCATCATCTAAGTGACCAATTCTTGAGATGTTATCTCTACAAAAAAAAAGATATATATTAACCAAAGCTGAAAATATGAATCAAAATACACAAGTGCACAACATTAACAATATAGATACAAGTAAATTTACTATGATCTGATCTAGATGGCCTTATAAGCCAATCGTAGAGAAAGATAAAAGTATTAAACTGTAAAAGCATATTCATTTTCCTTGAAATTTCGTACCAATTGCATGCTAAACCAAAAAAGATGTAGCAAAATCAGACACGGCATCTTATGGAGATATCACTCAATTCTCTTGGACTCCTACTCTTCTCTTGCACAACAACTCTCAACCAACAGCTCTCAAATATCCTACATTTCTCCAACTCTAATTCAAAGAGCGAACCACCAAAAAGAAAGACAAACAACAGACCCCAATAAACTTCCACATCAGTGCACACTAAAATTCCACCCGCAGCAGCAAAGAAATGACCAAAATTAGTAAAAAAAATTGCACTGAGAGCTATAATAATCTATGAAGTATGGCTTAACTTACAATATATGACTCCAATTTGTGAGTCATGCTAATTAGCTCCAAACACTTGATAAGTACACAAGTATAACACATGCATGATAGTACTGTTACAATATATGAAACAGAGTTTTATCAAATGAACTCAATTGAGTTTTCCTAATAAGTAAACTTCCAACCAACTTAGAATTCTATACAATACTTAGATGTTCAATCAACACCACACCATTTCACATAGAATTGGAACATAATTTAACACTCCTCTTTTAAATAAATTCGCTTTTGTATAAATCCTAGTTTTGAACACCATCTTGAACACATTCAAAGGAACCAAACATTGTTAATTTGGGAAAATATCAAAATAAAACAAAAAGAGAACTTGAAGTAATCTAAACCGACTTCATCCATTAATTTCACACCACTTTAATTCACAACTATACTAGATGCATGATAAACATTAACAATATAGATACAAGTAAATTTACCTTTCTCCAATCTATGGATCTCATCAAGGTCCTCTTCTGAAAACAAGTGGAGGGCCTTTCCTTTCAACCAGTCTTGTGTGCAAACAAGCGCTTCCACCATTTTGGGTGTTAGACAAGTACGATAATCACTAACAACCCTTCCACCAGTGCTGAATGCCGACTCTTAAGCTACTGTAGATGCAGGAATAGCTAATACCTCTCGAGCTATGCTTGCCAAAATAGGATATCTAGTTAAGTTGGCTTTCCACCAGCCTAAGATGTCAAAATCAACTCCTTTCTTGTAAGGCACTCGTGCTTCTTTTAGATATTCTTCAATTTCAGTTTTAGAATCAGAAACATGCCCGGTTTCTTGACTGTAGTGGCACCAAATATCATCGTCATCCTTCTCATTTGATGGTGTTTCTAGAATACTAGATTGGGAGTAATCATTTGATGGAGTAATCATTGTCATCCTTCTCATTTGTTTCATCTGATAGTTCATTCGACGCATTGGGGTTTGTATCCTGTGGCACTGTGAAGTCTAAGATATCATCTGACATCTGTGTAATAAAAAAATCAATAGACTAGTTAGAACTAAAATAAAACCAAAAATATTCAGAAGCAGAAAGAATAGTTAGATGCTTAAAGAATAGTTAGATGAGGGAGCTTCTAAAAAAGTTGAAGTGCAGCAGTTGATTTTAACTTATGCAGGAAGATATTGTTTAGAAGATTTATAGTTATTGTAAGACTAAACTTTTTTTCTCGTTAAATGCCTGTTGAAGTACTCCCCATGTACTTGACCAAGAATATCAAAATAAATAGTATTAGTTTACTGTTTTATATCTAACATATGACATAACACAGCAAAGAATATTTGTGTCTGCTTTACAAGTTTTGTAATGCAACAAACATGATAAACATATGAATCCAAGAAGAGGTGAATTTGATTGAAATTGAAATGAAATCTATAAGCAGAAGCTATAAGCAAAAAACAGAAGCTACAAACAATAAGCAAAGGAACAACTAAAAACAAAATCAAAATCTAAGCAGCAGAAGCTATAAGCAGCAGCTACAAACAATTAGAAACAAAATCTATAAGCAGAATCTATAAGCAAACCCCATAAGCATAAGCAATAAGAAAATCTATAAGCAGAAGTTTATGTCAAAAACCAAAATCTATAAGCAGAAGTTATAAGTTGAATCTATAAGCACAAGCTATAAGCAATAAGAAATTGAACACGCAAGAAAATTAACAAAGACCCATAAATCGAAAAGCTATAAGCAGAAGCTACAAACAAAAAACAAAAGCCGAAGTATGGGTCACGTACCGGAGTAAGAATTGGCGCCGGAGACGGTGAGAGAGCAAAGACAGATCGGGACTGAGTGAGCGAGTGATGGAGAAGAAGGAGTTTGGTGAGTGATGGAGAAGGAGTGAGTGATGGAGGTGAGAGAAGCGTGTTGGAGTGCATGAATGCTGTTGCTGAGCTTTTGAAAGAGAGGACTTCTTAGAACTACTTACAAAGGCATTGTCAAAGAGTTTATCTCTTTTTCTGGATAAAAAAATTCTGGGTTTATTTGAATTTTTTTGATGAATGTATGAAGATGATGATGAAGATGAGGAGGGAAGAAGATGAAAAAATGTTAAAAAAATAAGATGTTGGTGATGCATCGTTAGATACAATAGACCTCCGTAATCTAGTCGTTCCCTTTTTGAAAAAAAGATCAAAGGGTTGAAATTAAAAAATTAATAAGGTCTACGGTGGACCACCTATAATGTTGGTCCACCTAATACATTTGGAGTTAAAGTTAGCCGACATGGATCAAACTGACTGACGGAAGCATATTTGAGGGACTGAAAAGAATTTTTTCAGAGTTATGGGACCAAAATAAAAATAACAAATAAGTTATGGGACCAAAATATCAATTAAGCCCTGAATTTTATCTTATAAAAGTGAATGTTAAACTTAGACTATTTCTAGTTCTCCGACAATTTATTAAGCTTGTCTTATCTATATGTCTTAAGTGGAAGATAACTCCAAGATATGAGTCAAGTGGGAGAAAAACAAATCAGAATGACAAGATTTTGGTTAGTGTATATAACACTATCGAGTAAAAAAAGAAAGATAAAGGAGTGAACCTGAATGAAGATAAAATAAAAGGATAGCTTTTCTAAGTTGATTACTTGTTTTATATGTTTTTTGACAAGAAACTTGCTTTATATGTTATCAGCGTATTTAGGCTCATTTTATTGTGTTAACATTTGAAAATTATAAACGGTGTTTTTTATGAAATTTTGATTAAAACTAAAAATATAAATGTTTGTTGTTTTCAAATTATAACAAATCAAATTAACCATGATTATCTATTTCAATGACACCAACAATATAATAAAAAAATATAATCTAAATTTTCATCTATTTTCTCTAGTTATGAAAGTTAATGACCAGCAAAAACACAATTTTGTCTTATCTTACTATTTTGACACCTAAGCATATATTTACTCTTTTGTGTCTTTTGTAACGATCCTATTTAGATGAGAGATAAAATAACTTTCAAAAAATTGATGTGATTTTGTAACAAAAAATTCCTTTTATATTGATGTATCTAAACAAAGTAAATTATTTTTTAAAAAAATGATTTTATTACGATTATATAAAAAAAATTGTTTAAAAAAAGATTATATAAACTTTTTAAAAAGATCTCTAAATTATTGAATGTCAAAATTATTTTTATTTTAATTTGTAACAAACTGGCCCTACGAGGTTTGTTATAACTTTGAAAAAATAACTTTAAAGGGCATTGTACTTATTTGTTATAATTTTTAAAAAAACCAGGGTTAACAAAAAAAAATATAAAAGCATCTTTAACTGAAAAGAGATTATAGTAACTTTTCAAAAAATATAAGAGAGGGAGAAAATAAGTATCAAAAGATGAAGATAATTTTGTAACAAAAAATTCATTTTATATAGTTATATTCAAACAAATATTTTTTCAAAGAAATGATTGTTATTACGATAAACAAACACAAAATTGATTCTTGTAAAAAAAAACACAAAATTGATTATGTTTTTTTCAAAAAATATTAAAAAAATAATCTCTAAATTATTGAATATCAAAATATTTTTTATTCTAATAAAAACAAACGATATATTTAATTTATATTTATTAAAAATAAGTTTTATGATTGTACCAAAATTTTTTTTTATGATGTTCATGTGCTTTTATCTCACACCGAGTCTATTTGATGCAATATAGCTACCTTCCGATGATTTTTTTTTTAGGATGGAGGTAATCCATTGAAAAATGACAATTGTTAACATATTTAGTCAAAAAAAATATTCATAAATATAAATTTTAATAAAAAATATTAATAAATACATTTCACTTATCAATAAAATAACAAAATATGGATGAAACAATTATCGTTGATACTAACAAAACACTAAAAAAATATTTTCACTAAGAAAATAAAAAGAAAAAAATGATAAATCAGACCAAGTGGATCGACCCTAATCTATCCTAACAAAAATTCACTAATCACATGCGCAACCGAGCGAACCCGCGAACCCGCATACGGGAGCGAAGCCAGGTTACAAAAAAATGAAAAGTGAACATCTGCGAAGACCAATTAGGGTTTAAAATTGGCGAATGGATCGACTGTCAACACGGTATCAAAATCCAAGTGTCAGCCGCTCCCTGAACAAATCAGCAAGCATAAAAGCTCTTTCGAGCTTGAAGAACCATAATGTAGGCAAACAAGACACCGTGAATCCTGCAGATCTCAACATGTTTGGAAACAACAGAGAATCAAAGAAGTCAGGCCAACATGTCGTATTGTAAAATAATTTTTTTTATTGTTGTAGATTAATGATTGTTAATTATTACATCTTTTAGAAATATGATTATAAAAAACACTGAAAAAATGACAAATGAGCAAACGAGTCACAAAATAATATAGTTCTACAATTCATACATGGGACTCATAACGACATCTTTATCAATAATGAAATCTTTATTATTTTTACATATTTTTAGTTTACCACTTCATAATATTTAATAACAATTATTTCAATGATTTTACCATGGACAAATTAAGGTCTTATTAAATAACACAAACACCCGCTCTATTTTGTAAGTAAACATTAATCTATCAAATTTACAAGCACTTCCCTTATAATATAACACGATTTAAACCTTGTTAATTCCATTTTTTTGAGCAATTAACTTGTTCATAGGAGTATGAACTCACTTAACTTTCGACCATTTTTTCTTTCCATTTTTCACTTAGGTGATTTTTTCCAACTTCATTTATATATTCTCTTTTGATCTCTTCTGTAATTGTCAATGTTTGATTCTATTTGGTGGTAAAAACAATTGTTGTTATTGTTTCTCCATTGCGAGAAAAAAAACCTCATTTAACTTAATTGTGAAACGAGAAAACAAATACAAGATATAACAAACCAAAATGACTGAAATTAAATTGTATATTTGTAAGGTTATTGAAATGGATAAAATGAGAGGAGATTGATGTGTTTGGAAAATTAGAAGGGGTGCTTGTGTTATTTAAGAACATCTAAGAGATGTCAATGTAATTTGCCCTTTTATCATTAACGTCGGCTTTATCATTAGTTTTTTTTCTTATTTTCTTAATTCATACAACATTGCAATTCGCTTTGATGCATAGCCCCTCGCTTTGACGTCCAGCCCGTGTGAAGCACATGTTTGTTGCTAGTTTTTTAATGACATTGAAAACAATCTTTATTATAGAAAAAATTGTTTAAGGGTATAATCGGGACAATGAAAAAGTAAGTATAAATATACTCATCTAGTTTGTTATACTTTTTAAATGATAAAGAAAAAAAATCTAGACATATATATATATATATATATATATATATATATATAATTTTGAAAAAAGAAAAAATCAACAAAAAAGAGGCAAAATAGACTATTTTTTTTATATATAATATAAATTAACGGAAATATGGATATTGATGTGTCCATCTATCTTCCATTTTTATTTGTATTATATAGATTTTAAGTTTTTAACCAATCAATTTGCTGATTCAACCTCACACTATTCCTTAAAAAAAAATGGTGATTCAACCTCACACAATCTCTATCTGACCTAAATTCGTGTTCGTTCGGATCAAGCCCTATTCAACATGAAATTTTGAATTCATATTCTAATTAATACACAATGTTAATGTATAATTATTTACACATACAACTAAATGACTAATGATGTGTGGTCACGTAAATTAATAAATATGAAAAACATATGAGTTGTCATATTAATTAATTGTCATGACAATATATCATTGAATGCATGTGTAAAATAATATTACAATGTCAGTTAAACTCCTTATTTGTTTATTTTCTTTATTATTTATATTTTTTTCTTCAATTTTAATATGTTTTAACGATGAAGAAGACTTGGTTCTACTGTAATTTAGTCTTAACCTCAATTTAAGTAGGTCATGTAAACTGAGTTTAAGTGTACATACTAAAAATTAAATTTTGTTTTAAACTCTTCAACCTTGTTTAATAATTCTATGTAATCTTATTTTAAGTATGTACATGTAAACTCAGTTTAAGTAGGTTATATAAACTAAATTTACATGTACCTACTTAAACTAAATTTAAGTTAACCTCAACAATGTTAATTAACGTTAAAGCGTGTGTGCTGCACCATCAAATAACCGTCGTTGTAGAGTTCATAACATATCAACGCTGAACAACAAGAAAAAAAATAGAAACTATAACATCATTGAACAACAAGAAGAAACTCACTTACTTATATGCAATAGAGTATGGATGAAAGATGTTTTGATTCACTCTTTAATCTTTTATAGAGATTGATTGAACATCCATGATTGTTTGTAGGTGAAAGATGGTGAAATTTTAGAGTAACAATGAATGAAATCAAGGTTTTAAGAAAATTTATATAAAAGGGCAATTTTAGTATTATTGTAAAATTTTAAGTAAATTTAGGTGTAACAAAAAATACATAGGGTGTGTGAGTAAAAAAAATCTTAAAATTTTACTATTACTAATTTTAGGAATATTTTAAACCATTAATAATGCAGGTAAATAAGCTGAAAATTTCCTACAATTTTGAGGATCAGATTAAAGTACTTTATTCAATTGAAATTACGTGTTCTTTGTCCACAACACATTATTCTGCGGACCAAGAAAAATAAATTAACAAAATTGAATAGAGACCATAAAATTAAAATAACAGTTAAAAGATCTGATAAAAAATTAAATGGACTGCAGACTAAACTAAAAAAATTAAACAATTTAGATGTTTCAATCACGATTTTTTTCAATAAACTAATATGGTCTACGGACCAACTCGTAGACCAAAAATACATAACTCAGAATAAACCACATCTAATTATAAAATAGGAAGAGAAAATTTTCACACCTCAAACATCACTTGAAATGTACACGTGAAAAAGACATATGTTCTTTGAACAACATTTTTAGATTAATTATTAAACAATTAAAGATATACAAATAAATGTAGATATTAACACGAAAAAACAAAGCAATAGAGAGAGTTAGAACACAATAAGAATACGAGAAAGAATTATCCCACAAGTTATAACAAAATAATTATACAAATAACGTGAAAATTTGCAATCTAAAAGTGTACTTTAAAACATTTGTCATCCAAAAGTACACTTTTAAAAATAAATTTTATTTTTATAACTCATCGATGTAAAGTTATATTGTCAACTGATGGATATGCGTGATTTTTCAATAATTGAACAATTAAGTTATTTGTGCTCGCTAAGATAGACTGTTTTTCCCCGCTTTGTGATGTTGATGTGGGTGAGGCTGTTGCCTTTCACACGGCTTTGAAGTGGATGGCGGAGCTCCGGTATGATAATGTAGACTTCGCTCTTGACTCAAAAACAGTTGTTGATCATTTCATGACTACCGTCGAGAATAATAGTGAGCTAGGTTGTATTATTTATGCTTGTAAAGACTTATTTACTCTTAATTTTCAGAACTCTCATGTCGAGTTCAATAGGAGGCAAACTAATGGGGTCGCTCATGAATTAGCACGGTTAGCCCCATCTCATGCTAGCCCCCATGTTTATGCTGATGTTCCGTCATGTATTCGCGATTTGATATCTAATGAAAAGCAATGATTTTATTCCCTCAAAATAAAATTAAGATAGATTGAATTATTATAGATCGACGGTGTGAGAAAACTTATATTTTTTTTTGTCAAGGTAAGAAAACTTATATTGAATGTGTATATAAATTCTTAAAAAATGCATGCTGTATTTAAGAAATATGAGTTATGAAACTGAAAAGTCACGACAATCATAATTAGGTTAAATTACATTAGAGGTCATTTAAGTTATTTAATTGTAACAAATCTATCATTTAAATTTTTTTCGTACCACTTAAATCCTTTAAGTTAATTAATTGTAACAAGTTGGTTTTAAGTTTTTCCGTACCAATTAGGTCATTTAAATTATTTAACGATAACAATTTGAGGGATTTCAGAACTTAAAAATGTACGTTATTCAGGCCTAAAAGTTACACTTAAATAACTTAAAAACCTAAGTGTTACGAAAAATACTTAAAGGACCAACTTGTTATAATTAAATAACTTAAAAAACTTAAGTGATACGCAAAAAACTTAAAATCAGCTTGTTATAATTAAATAACAAGCTGAAGGTTTTGACCTAATAATTAACTGGATTTTGGCCAACTACGGGAGAAGGTGTGAAAGGACGACGAAAGGCGAGGGAGGTGGTAAAGGAAGCGGCTGAAGCTGAAGGTTTTGACCAATACGTGTCTATAATTTGTTTGAATCCAATATAAATGATGAAAAGCCAAAAATAAAAATCCGAAAATTGAGATAAATTGAGTAATACAATATGTTCCTGAATTTAATTGATTTTCAAATTCAACATTCAAATTTATTCCTATTCAATCCAAATCAAACCAAACTGAGATACATACTTATACTTTTATTTATTTATAAAATAATCATAAAATGATTGGAGCTCCCACTTGTACTTCGGTTTTTGTGATGTTTTTCTTCGCTTATAAAAAAACGGCCGATATGATTAAATACACCTGTTATTGAGGGATTTAATTACAGGATAGATGACGTACCACTCAAGTACATAACCGAAGAATGTTAAGTAATATTCAGTTGGATAATTTAAAATATAGCCCAAGGAAATCGCAGTGGAAATTAAAGGTATAAGCTAACATAATCAAAGGAATAAAACTTTCAACAGCCAGCCACAGAACTAACAGGAGCATCTATATAGTCTAATCGAAATGGAAATTAATCATCTATAAATGCAGATACTATATCACTAAATATAATCATATACCGTGTGCACCAGGTCTTGTATAGAATGTTAATAATACTCGGAAAGTTTTTTTTTAGAGGAAATAATCGGAAAGTTATTCACATAAAAAGATATGCATTATGTAATGAGGACCTTAATTGTTCTTATGCTACCAAAATTGATTAAATACAAACCTTAAAGAGAACGAATAATTGATTATAATATAAGCCTATAGTTACCTATATTTGCTGTTTTACATCACGGACATTTTCAGAATATTATACAGTATTTTCATGGTACCTTTTAGTTCCTGGACATGCATGTGGAGGTTGGCGATTTAGATTTGATCATGGATACCACTTTAAATACTTTGCAAACAGAATTTGCTCGAACAGTACACTGCATCTTACTTATCACGCACTTCTCTTTTTGGAAGTAAATCAGTCCTCCTAAACCATAATCTCAACCTCAAACCTAAAACCATAGGAATTGTTATCATATAAGCAATAAGTAAAATATTTTATATAGATGTTTGATTACATCAATAAATGCTATATAGATACCACCATGACAAAGCACCGTACAAAATGTACCCACTGATATATCTTTTTTCGACAATGAAAATGAGACAACAATCCTGCAATTTTCCACTTTGAAAACTGGTTCTTTTAATAGTGAAAAAAATAACACATCGTTTTTATTTTACTTTTCCATTTTTTGAAGATTTGCGCAAAAAATAGTGGAAACAACATTTTGGTTTTTTCCATCATTTCTTGCACAAAACTCTGAAAAGAAACCAAAGCACCAATGAAATGGCATTTTTTGCAATTATTAATTGAAACAGGAAACGGGAATATGTAATTATTCAACATGATCGGATAAAGATTACCACTGGGATTTCTGGAGAAGAACTTCAATATCTCATCAATGATTATAACCTGGATAAGAAACCAAGGGATAAAACAACACATTGATGAGTCGCAGGACTGAACATTTGGTAGTGAACGATTCCTCAAGAGAGATCCCAATAATCAAAATCAACAAAAAGCTTTATGCGGATATTACGTGCAATGCAGTCATAAAATTAACCAAATTACTTTTAGATGGTCACCAAACCAATGTGGCAATCAATTGCAAGTTAAAAGGGTAAAGGTGCAGAAGCTCAAAAAGGTAAAAACCACTTTTCTTCAGATAGACTTCCAGTTTTAAGAATTGTTCATATTGGGAGTGCTAAATAATATAAACTATTTCCTAACATTTTAGTGAAAGTCTGAAAGACAATATGACTGTAAGGCATAAAATATAAACAGATAAGAATGAAGATTGTCACCAGCCGAAATTTAACCAACTTGCATGAACAAAAAAAAAATGAAGAAAGCAAAAACAGATATCAAGCCATAATCTAGTTATAAAAATTTGAATTAAGAATTGCAGCCAACTTTTTGGTTACTAATAAATAAAGCCTGACAAGTTAGTATTGCAAATGCTCAATACATTAGTTATTTAAGTTAATATGGGATTCTGACTCCACAACTTCGAGCGGAATAACCGTAAATAAATACTTCTAATAGCACCCCCATACTTTCCGTATATAAAGAAAGCAACTTGATAAGTGTTGGTAACTTTCAGCTATCTAGCAAATTTTGGTCATTATGATATATATTAATATTCTAAGCTAAAAGCACAGGGTTCCAAAACTCTTAAGACATAGTACACTCACCATAGTGCTCATTCAAGGAATTATCTACATAAATGTTGGCACAAGGATGGAATACAAGGGCCAAAAATAAATCATAGAGAAAGATGAACAAAACTACATACCGGTAGAGAAAGATAGAGGACAGCCATCCAGTCAGCCCAAGATAATGGTGTTACCTGCCAAGACAAATGGTCATAAAATAATCTGATTCTTAATGAACAGGATAAATATAAAGTCGTCACTTCAAGAAAATATAGTGGCAATCATTGTTTCAGATAATTACTTACAGAGAAAAGAACTGACAGTGGGCGAACATACAAAATGAGTATGTGAAGAAGCATAGTAAGGACTATAGAACCAACAAGCCACAAGTTACTCCAGGGGGGGATAACCCTGAAAGAGAAATAAATATTGTCATTGTTATATCATTATTAAAAATTAAATATTTGTTACAGCAAAAGTTGCTGTTTCAATCCCTAATTATAATTCAACAATAGGTGAATCAAACTTTGTTTACATGTTGGACTCAGGTCATGGTCACTAGATTAGGTTATGGCCTATTCATGTCCTGCACATTAAAGAAGATTCTAGTAGGTAAGATTCTGTTAACAGAATCTAACAGCTGCAACTGTGTTCAACAATTTGCGATTGTTTGTCACTTCTATGAATGGCCTCTTGTGTATTCAGTTCAGTTTGTTAAGATTTCATTTTCCTTCATTTTCTTAGTCTATGAATTTTAACAACTTCCTACCCTACTAGTTTAGTGACTGTTGTGAACTTGTGAACTATCTCAAAAACTTCGACTTATGGGTGAAAGAACTTGAATGATTTCGTATTTAGTATGTCCCTCCATACAAGAGTCTTTGGGCTTAAAGCGTAGACACTGCACATACTATATCTTATCTTGTGCAGAAAACAAATTTCATACAAAAGGAGCAACAATGATCAAACCTATGATCACTTGGTCATAGGAACTTTGATACCATGTCACCAACTAACTATTTGAATGAGTCGACAGACAAAAGCACATGAATGATTTGATATTTAAGAGTAACATCCAATATCCTTCAATTAATATGCAGGAACCAGGAAGGAACAAAAATCTGAATGAAGTCAAATTAAATTGGATATAATTACTTACAGGAGGGATTGATTTTCACTAAGATTGTTCAAAGCATTGAACATCTCAACTACAACAAGCACAGTCATTGCTACAGTCGATGGATGTCGATCTTCAAATATACTGCATGGATAAGTTGTCTCCCTGGTCGGGCAAGTGTCAAAATTCATCTGGAAGGGGAAAAGAGTCAAACTAAGGATACCTGAAATAGATTTAGGGGGTGTTTGGAAGATCTTATCTTATGACGTGATAACTTGTGCAAATATTGGGAAAAGTTGTAAAATACCTTGTAATATGCACATAAGTTGCTTTCATTTTATATTTAATTTTCATAAGCTCTTTAGAGTAGCTTACAGAAACAACTTATACAGAGTCTGTGCAAAGTTTTCCCTCAAACACTCATTATATAACTTAGATAATAAACACTTAATGAAGTTGTTTACCCAAATGCTCCCCGCACTACTTGTAGACAAAAAGGAGCACTTATTACTAGAATGAAGACAACAAAATCATTTGTATCTACATGTACAAAAATACATTGTTATGGCTTGAAGCAAATCAAGAAACAACTAATCCTGTGTTCAAATTATATAATGCTCTTTAATAGTGATCATCTTTGAGTATCAATGATGATTTTCAAGTCTAATCTATCAATGATTCCAACAATATGGGTGCATTTGCTTGTTTCAAGGGAGTTTTGTTTTTGACAATACAAAAAGATTTAGGAGCCTCTGTAGTAGCTACATTGCTTGTTTACTCTATTTTACCTTCAACTTCAATCATATCAGAAAATAATATTATTTGAATGTTGTTGCATCTTAAAAGAACAGAGAGTAGAAAAACTTATCCATGATGATTAAAACTGAAGAGCTCTTAATATAGGAGCAAAATTGGTTCTAAACTAGGAAACAATTCTGCCGACATTAAAAGGAAACATACCTATGATCTGCTCAAATCAGTAATGATATTTGGAACAGATTTGACACACTCATCATTAATTATTAATAAGAAAATAGTAAGTAGAATAAAAAAAGGAAAGGAAATAAAACCATATTGCAATCCTCATCTATATGTACTTCTCTCTCATATCTCCATAAAATTTTCTTCTCTATCAGAAAAAATTGCACGAGGAAAGAAGTAAAAGCCCACTTTAAGTTCAATCAACAATAGCAATTTCTGTTTATATCTTTTTGAATCATTTTTTGATTAATTTTTTTTCCTGAATGTATCTGTTAAAGTTTGGAATTTCTTTTATTTCATGATAAAATACAAAGCTATTTGCATATTGTGTCACATCTCCTCAGACGTTATCATCAATAAAGAAAATACTCAGGACTCAAAAGCATAGCCCACAAACGAGTATACGATAATATCTCACCAGTTCAGTGTATGGTAGTTTAGGGCCACTATCAGCGTAAACAAACCACCAAATAAAGCCGGCAACAGTGGCAAGCCCAACATAAGCTGCATCAAACATTAATGATTTAACATTATTCAACTAATGAAGCAAACATGAACAATGTTAAGAGCATGAACCCTTTCATCATAAGAAGAACATATCCCCAAGTTCCAATGTTTCCAGCACATGCTTCAACAATTTCACAAAGTTGAGAAAAACAAACGAGATTGAGATATTGTGGTTACCTCCAATTACCAAATACCGAAAGAAGAGCCAACCTGTAACAACTGCTTCATTCACCTGTAGATGCAAAATGGAATAAATGTGACAAAACGATGATTTTTTTATGACATCAGCAATTTTCGGTTAATTACAATTTTTGTATTAGTATTCAAAGTTCACTTGGATTTTAGCCTTTTGCCTACAATTTAATGTGATTAGCTATTTGACAGGTAAGGTTTGAGAGAGATAATATCATTTTGATATCAATCAAATAACTTTTTAACAATAACATATCATTCTTAAAGTTTCGAACGGCCAAATCAAATACAACTCTGAGTCTATGACAATGAACTGTTAGTGGAGTACCTTTCGAGGCTTAACCTTCATCACATCAGAGTCTTGCTTATTGAAGCCAATAGCAGTGGCAGGCAATCCATCAGTAACCAAATTGACCCAAAGCAACTGGACCTGGTAGGATTAGAGGAGATAAAATGAAAAATATTAAAGCTACATTATTCACTGAACCAAAAATGAAAACTCATTTTGTGAGGACTCACAGTGTCTACCACCTTCAAGTTACATTCTACGATTTTCCAATGATAATACATTAATTAAGAAGAACCAGCAATAAGTGCTAGGGCCCAAAAATGAAACTCATTTTGTGAGGAGACACACTGTCTACCACCTTCAAGTTACATTCTACGATTTTCCAATGATAATACATTAATTAAGATGAACCAGCAATAAGTGCCAGGGCCCAGAGTCATTGGAAAATAATTAAAAAGAATTCGAAAATTTATATGGGGCTGAAATATTTATTATTAAAAAATTAGCATTATGAGATAATCAACAAAGAAATATAATATTTCCTTTTAATCTCTTTTATTATGAAATCAATTGCTAAATAATACTCTACACTCACAGGGGCAAGGGTGTCAGGTATTCCAAGCACTGCAGCCACAAATATACATACTACTTCACCAATGTTGGAAGAAATCATGTATCTAATAAACTGCTTCGTATTATTGTATATAGCCCTTCCCTCTGCCACGGCCTACACAGAGACAGAGATTCTGAAGTTGTATGAGGAAATTTCTTTTCTATTCAAGAGGAAAGGGAAATAAAGTAATAAACAAAGAGAAGGAAAAGAAACTTGACAAGAACAATAGATATGCTAGCATACCGCAACGATTGAGGCAAAGTTGTCATCAGCCAGGACCATGTCTGAAGCACTCTGTAAACAAAAAAAAGGAGAAAAACATCAAACTGTTCAGGATTATTGACTAGAAAAGGATTAAAGAAGGGAAGTATGGGCAGTTGATGACACCTTAGCAACAGCAGTCCCTGAACCCATAGCAATTCCTATGTCTGCCTTCTTCAGGGCAGGTGCATCATTGACTCCGTCACCAGTCATTGCAACCTAAAAGATTAACATTGTGAATTTCCCCAAATTTGAAAGAAATGCTTTTAGTAATTGTAGAAATAATAATGTCCAGTTGTCCACGATTAAAATGATACAACAAAGTAAAAAATTTAGGGCCTAGAGTAGTTAAAAGTATTATAAGTAAGACGCCATGGAAACATTTAGAAAAGCTTGAAAGAGAAGAGAGAGAATAGGAGAGAGAAAGCAGATCTGTAACTGAATTTGTATTGTGTCATTCAAGTCTGAAATGAGAGGGAATACAAGTATTTATAGTCCTTTGGACTTGGGGACAGGTGTCATAATGACAGCTGTTAGCAGTAATATAAAGCTAAGTGACTAATCTAGCTTATACTCTAACAGTCCCCCTTCAAACTGAGGGTGTCACAAACTCTCAGTTTGTCCCTAAGATAGAGAAACCTGGCGGTGGACAGTGGCTTAGTCAAGACATCTGCCCACTGGTCTTGAGCAGGCACATGAGAGACATTCAGTTCCTTTCTTATAACCTTTTCTCTGACAAAGAAAATATCCAATTCCATATGCTTGGTTCTTGAGTGTAGGACTGGGTTGTGAGCAAGAGAAACAGCACTGAGGTTATCACAAAAGATATGAGGAACTTTACTCTTAATTTGCAGTTCCTTGAGAAGTGACTGGATCCAAATAATTTGAGCAGAAGCTTGTGCAAGACTTCTGTATTCAGCCTCTGCACTGGATCTGGCCACTAGTGTTTGTTTCTTTGCCCACCAAGAAACCAGATTGGGACCTAGAAAGATGCAGGCTCCAGATGTACTTCTGTCATCTGGGTCTGAAGCCCAGTCAGCATCACAAAAGCCAGTGATTGCTATATGTTCAGTAGAACTGGCAGGTGTAAGAAGCAGCCCGTGATGTAAAGTACCTTGCAGGTATCTGAGTATCCTCTTGACTTCCTTCCAGTGATCTTCAAGAGGTTCTGACAAGAATTGACATACTTTATTCAGAGTAGAATATTGGTTATGGTGGCATACTGTAAGGCACCAACAATAGACCTGAAAAATGTAGGATCTGAGACATTACTTGAACCAAATTTGGACAATTTTGTACTAGATGCCATGGGTGAGGCCATGCTATTAGCATTGAGCATATTAGCCTTCTGTAGAAGATCCTTGATGTATTTGGTTTAAGAGACAAGTAAGGAACCAGATGGTGAGTGATGCACCTCTATACCAAGAAAATAATCCAGTTTGCCCAAGTCTTTAAGAGAAAATTCAGAGTTGAGCTGATGAACTAAATTGTGAATGGCCAGTTTTGAGCTTCCAGGGATGATAATGTCATCAACATACACCAGTATAAAAATGCAGTGAGTATGAGTGTGAAGAGTGAACAGAGAAGGATCACACCTGCTTGATTTGAACCCAAAACTAAGTAAGGCTGTTTTCAATCTCTCAAACCATGCTCTAGGAGCCTGTTTTAATCCATAGAGGGCCTTGTGCAGCTTGCAGAAAGGTTCTTGTCAGAAGATTCAAAACCAGGAGGCTGCACCATATAGACTTCTTCAGTAAGTAAACCATTTAGGAAGGCATTATTCACATCCAGTTGCTGAAGAGGCCAGTTATATGTAACTGCAAGTGTCAGAACTGTCCTCACTGTAACATATTTGACTACAGGAGAAAAAGTCTCATTGTAGTCAAATCCAGCTTGTTGATGAAAACCTTTAGCCACCAGGCGTGCCTTGTACTTATTTACACCCCCATCTGGATTTTCTTTAACCCTGAATACCCACTTACATCCAATGGCCTGTCTGTTTGCAGGAAGAGAAACAAGGGACCAGGTCTGATTCTTAAGTAAGGCATTGAATTCTTCTTGCATTGCTGAATGCCACTTAGGATCTTGAAGAGCAGTTTTATAAGAAGTAGGCTCAACATGAGTCAAAAGTAGTGTGGGATTAATTCTAGGTTGCACAATGCCATGTTTACCTCTTGTTCTCATGGTGTGAGTGTTGTGTGAATGAATTCTATGAGGAACAGGAGGAGGAGGAGGAGACTCAGGGGTAACAGACTGAGAGCTAGCAGTGCTAGCAAAAGACTCAGGTGAAGAGCTTTGGGAGGGAGGTAGAATGGTGATGGGAGTGGGATTCAAAACAACATTACTTCTGTGTGAGGACTCAGAGTGATGAGAACTAACAGATGGAGTTTGAGGGGTGTTTGCTATGGGAGAAGGAGGAGCAGACTCAGGGAGAAGTATGATGAGTATGTGAACTCAGAGTGGGAGGTACAACAGAAGGTGACTGAGATGGTGTGGAGACAGGAGTGGGAAGAAAAGTGGATAGAGTGTGACCATCTGGTATAATAGAACAAACCTTTTGGGATGGAAACAAGTCAAGGTAAGGAAATTTTACTTCATTAAACACAACATCCTTGGATATAAAAATTCTTCCTGAGGCATCTAAACATTTATATCCTTTATGACTATTGGAATATCCCAAAAAGACACGCTCCTTTAAATGAAAATCTAGTTTATGAGAGTTATAGGGTCTCAAGAAAGGAAAACATGCACAACCAAAACTTTTAAGAAACTTATAATCTGGAAATTGAAGGTGAAGTAAGAAGAAAGGTGATTTATTGGCTAAAACAAGGTGTAGGTAATCTGTTGATAAGGTAAGTGGCGCCAGTGAGAAAGGCATGGTCCCAAAACTTTAGTGGCATTTGTGCATTTGTGAAAGAGAAGAGAGAGAATAGGAGAGAGAAAGTAGATCTGTAACTGAATTTGTATTGAGTTATTCAAGTCTGAAATGAGAGGGAATGCAAGTATTTATAGTCCTTTGGACTTAGGGACAGGTGTCATAATCACAGCTGTTAAAAACAGTAATATAAAGCTAAGTGACTAATCTAGCTTATACTCTAACCAAAAGAGCTATAGCTTTCCCTGGTGCAGCTGCATTGTTTTACGGCCCCGGCCATATATGACGTTCCCTCATGTTGACCTTTTTTGTTGTGCACATCAAGGGCACTAACTATAGTCATTGTAGTGCTACTCATTGGGTCTGTCATGCCATGTACAGGGTCGAAACCCATATTTTCCCACCCTTCTGATGTTCCATCATGTTGACCTTTTTTGTTGTGCACATCAAGGGCACTAACTATAGTCATTGTAGTGCTACTCATTGGGTTTGTCATGCCATGTACAGGGTCAAAATCCATATTTTCCTACCCTTCTGAGTTTCCTTGACCATTACTTTATGGATATCACAGTAATTTTTCCTTAATGCATAGGAAGCCTTTTAGGGTTCCAAACCACCTTTCTTTAAAGAAAACCCACTGCAACCACTTCTGTTTTCAACTTCAGGCACAGAACCCTTCAAAATTAGGGCGAAACACTTATCTTGCATTGAAATCCCCATTTTGCACCAGATAAAGGAAAGGGTTCACCAACCAGGCAGACATGTTTGTAAACCTGTTTTGCTCTTCTCATCTTTGTCCCTCCCCTATCAGCACTTCACAAGACTCTTTTCATGCATTCTGTTGCATTGTCCAGCAGCCCCGTCATTTTCCAGCCTCAATCACTCATTTGGTACTGTACTTTTCTCTGTCATGTCCCAGGACTATTATTGACTTGTTAGCTGTACTTCATAGCAATGGTATGGCGAAAGTGTCTTTAATTTTAAGCATTTAAGTGGGTATTAGAAAGTATTTACAATGTCATGCTATCTCTGGTATGCCAGACACTATATCTTCTCTAGGGTTAGCTATGTTGTGCATCTTTCCATCGACAATTTGACTAACATCTATAGGTGTAAGATTAGAAGGATTGTAGCTAAAGATATATGATCCTCACAACCCATCCGCGGGAAAAGTGCCATACAACAAACTATATTCTGATGAAGAGGACTTTTTACAAAAAGAATGGGAGAACTAGAGAGACATCTGAAGACAGGAAAAAAAAAACACCCAAAGGAAAAACCTTTACTAGTTTTTTTTTTTTTTTATGACATCCTTTACTAGTTAGTAATCACAGCTAATGTTGTGAATGTGGAAGCAACCATACCACTTCATTCTGGTGCTGCAATGCTTCAACCAGCATCCTTTTATGAGAAGGCTCGACCCTAACAAAAAATAAAGACATGCAACTATTAATATGAGTAGTTGATCTACAAAAGAATGAACAAAAACCGCAAGTGTGCTTCTATTCATGCCATAATCTGATAATATACCTGGTAAAAAGTGCCATACGCTGCAATGCTATAGTTTGCTGCAGTGCTGGAAGTTCTTCAAACTCAGAAGCAGTGTAGGAGTGTTCGGTAAAATCTATCAAATGGTCAAAAGCACCTATCTTGCGGCAAAGTGACTCAGCAGTGGACTGATGAAGTAAGAAGTAACATTAGACAAGACATGGGGAACATCGAAGGATAAAAGGAACAAGAAAGCTTTTGGAACTTTAAGAACCTTGTTATCTCCAGTGACAACTATAACACGAATGCCTGCAGTCATACAAGAAAGCATGGCATTTCTCACTTCATCTCTTGGTGGATCCAGCATCCCAACCTACATAAGGTATAACGGAAACCAAGAAAGAGAAGGTTAATATTATAAAACAAACATTTAGAAAACAGATCAAAGTTAAAACAAGAAAAGGGTTATTGAAGCCTATTGATTTTCCTATTTTCCCCTAATTTAGTTTTTTCCTAGTATGTGTTGATATGATTAGCTGTACATATATTTTAGCAACAAAACTACTGTAATAGGTGCTGAGAGTTGATCTCTCAATCCAACCGGTTTGATTCTCAAGTTAACCCTAATCTTTAACACAAACGTTCCAACGCGCACTTTTTTATTGGTTAAAATTCATATGGGTCCTACCTAAGTTACATGGGCCCACGTGATTTGGTGGAACCCATAAAAATTTTAACCAATAAAAGAGTGTGTGTTGAAAAATGTGTGTTAGAGAGTGTGTTGCTAGCACTCCTCTTCATTTTGAATATGATACACCATTTTCCATTTTAATCATGCAAAATAATTTCGGAAGAAAAACCGCCAACTTTTCATATGATTTTTTAATTTGAACAAGGACCAAACCATTCTTAATCACTTTAAGAACCACATCTCCTAGCACATTGCACATAAAATTTAATTCAAGTCAGGCCACATTAATAATGTATTTCTGAGTTTATTCCTTGCTTCAGTTGCTGCTGACAGTCACATACGCTCTGTTGTTAAAAGCGGCCGCTACCGGCGCGGAGCGGCCAAAATCAACGGCCCGCGTTGCGACGCTCCAGGGCGGAGCGTTTGGCGTTCGCGGCAATGGCGGCCGCGTTTTGGGTGGCGCGGGGCGGCCGGTTTTGGGTTGGAGCGGGCGCAATCCAAGTTGGGGCAGGTCAAAAGGGATAAAACGAGATATAAACAGAGAAGTAGAATGAGAAGGAGAGAGACGATGAAGAATGAAGATGAAATCAAGGATTTTGGTTGCTGTTAATGTCAGATCTGAAACTCTCATGTTTCCTTTGTTGCTGCGGCACTCCATGGTGGAAGAAGAAGAAGACTAGGTCAAGTTAGGTTAAAGTTGTAGAAGACTTATCTCTTGTCTGGGCCCTAAGGTCCAATACCAAATATCTTCCCTTTATAAAACACTTTACTCTTTTAACCATACACCTGTCTTTCAAAAAGAAAGATAGTAGTAGTACTTTTATTATCTCAACTCAACAAAATAAAATAATAATAATATCAAGCTCTTTTAACAAAACACGTGACCTTACTCTTAATGCACAGGACAAGATTTTATAAACTATAAATAATAATACCTTGCCTTTTATTCAAAAAAAATACCTTACCTGTTATTTAGAAAAAACGTAGTACTACTAGTAGATAATGGTAACAAAAAATGATAAAATACTATTAATTAACTTAGTTTAATGTTATGATTTATAGGTTATTTTTTTATTTTTATTCTACTTTCTAATTCTGTTTTTATTTATTTTGTTTTTTAATTCTGTTTTCTTTTTATATAATTCTGTTTTTTTTTTATTTTGTTTTTTAATTCTGTTTTTTTTTATAGACTTAAAGTGTTGGCTACCTTGAATTTTATTAGTTATTCTTGCAAGTATGTTCTTATGTTTTGTTTAAGACTTGTTTTATTTCAAATTATGAATACATTATGAATTTTATTAGTATTTCTTTTTCAACATTATAGTATTTTAGTATTAAAATATTAGTGTCCGCGTCACGGGAATAGCGCCCGATACGCGCCCGCATCCCGCGCCGCGTCAATTTTTGGGGTGGCCGCGCCGCGCCGCTTTTCCGCATTGACAACAGAGCACATACGTTTATATCTCTGATTAGAAGAGCACATTCATCTTCCTCTACATGTCAAGGCATAAAAACATATATTAAGGAAGATAGCTCCAGTGGACGACTCAGCCTAACCATTCAGTACAAAAGTAAGCTAAAGAGAGCATTATAGAAAGAAGGAAAAAGATCATGCACTAGGCATGAAGGGTAGACATTGTTGTAACTTAAAAACAAGATTTAAACCTAATATTATATTGTAAATAGAGCATACCAATCCAATAAATGTGAGATCTTTCTCATCATCAAATGACAGCTTCTGTTGATCTGAGGGCATCCACTTGAGGGCCAAAGCTAAGCATCTCAATGTTTCTTTTCCTGCAAAACTGCCCAACAAAATGTATGTTCACAACACATATGAAAGGGTGTTCAGAAAAGAGTTTAAAACCAAAAATGGATAGAGTAGAGGACAATAACAGTCAACAGACATTATTTACGTCTAAAAGTTAGATCAGAATTTCAATGGAACTGTATTAAGAATATAATATGGCCAAAAACTGATACGAGAAGCATCATCACCCTAGTAACTTATGACAAACAAGAAACGGAGTGTGTGACCCTAAGGTCCTTTATGGTTGGCTTAATTACACTTCTTGTCCCTCTAATTTGGGATATTTACAATTTTGGTCACTAAAACTTTTTGAGCCAATTAAATCACTAAAAGTTAAGGAAATATGATCTTACTGTCAAATTCTCCCCGAAAAACCTTCAAAGTTTTTTTTTTTAATAATTGGGACTCGGTTATGAATTTAAAATTGAAATATTTTTAGTAATGTGGGTTTATTTAAAGAGGGAAAATTTCAATTTTAGTATTGGATTAAAATTGATATTTTAATTAGTGATTTGTTTTTGTTGATAAAATTAGTGAGTTTCAAGTCAAAGAAAGATTGATACTTCAATTAGTGAGCTTTTAAGTCAAAGAAAGATCAAAATTATTTAATCAATTCAATTTGTAAAAAATTTGTAGATTGTGAGATTTTTAGAGTTTTACATAAGTAGAAATGGATGGACTGGTAACAATTAAAAAGTTGAAATTAAAATCGCTCAAAAAGTTATTAAGGGACCACAAAGTCAAAATTAAAGGAATCAAAATTATAGTTAACGCGTTATGTTTCCACCAATTCTAACCAGATTCCTGCATTTGTCTAAAAACTTCAGACAACAAAAAAGTCCTCTTAGTTTGTTGTGTTCTCCTTTTCCAATTTCTTTAGTACAAAAATAAATCATAATCCTTTTCTCTATTTAGTATTGCTTCATTTTATTTTTATGTCCTGCATAATAAAAGAGGCCTTATTATAAAGGGTAACAAAAGGATCTAACCCTTTGTTTTTTGAACTAAACTAGTCCATCCATTATCTCCCTACAAGGAAAAAAAAATTCTCTTCTTTGTAGGCCGTAATGGTCGGATGTCACTTAAGTTGCAGAAGTCGCGGGATTATTTTTGTTGAAAATATCTTGGTACAAACGCCACTAAGTGGAAGTGGGCGGACCCATGTCAAAGCTAGATAAGACAGAGACCTGGTAAATTTCCAATTCAGGTTCAACAAGTTCAACTGGTTAGATAGGACTGTGAAATCAGGTGATGTGTGTTAGAGTATATAGTCATTAGGCTTTATGCTTATGTAATAGCTGAGTAATAACTGTAAAATAGCTAAGCACACAGCTGTCCACTAATAGAGTGCCAGCTGTACCTATCTAGTCTTGTGACTATAAATACATGTAATCTGTCCAGATTCATTTCACAATGAAATACAACTGAGTTTGTTACAATTCTGTTATTCCCTCTCTCTCTCTCTCTCTCTCTCTCTCTCTCTCTCTCTCTCTCTCTCTCTCTCTCTCTCTCTTCTCAAGCTTTCTTATCTTCATCAATGGTGGATTTCTAACATGGTATCATAGAGCTTCTGTTCGATCCTGAGCCATGGCTTCTCCTGCGCCTTCTCCTACGCAAACGAACACGTCTGAAGCGCAACGCATCACTGCAGCAGCTTCGAAAACGTTCAAACAAGTCGTCTCCGTCAAGCTTGATGATACAAATTATCTCCAATGGAAGCAACAAGTAGAAGGAGTGTTACGCGGTACGAAAATGGTGAAGTACGTTCTCTCACCTCAGATTCCTCCAGTTTTTCTTACTGATGCTGCGCACGAAGCCGGAAATGAGAATCCGGCGTATACGGAGTGGGAGGAACAAGATTCCTTGCTTTGCACTTGGATTCTCTCCACAATTTCTTCTTCTGTGCTTTCGCGCTTCGTTTGTCTGCGCCATTCGTATCAGGTTTGGGATGAAATTCACAATTACCCTTTTACGCAAATGCGAACACGTTCCAGGCAACTCAGATCTGAACTTCGTGCTATTTCCAAGGGTTCGCGTTCAATTGCTGAGTTCATCGCTCGCATTCGCACCATCTCAGAATCTCTCATGTCAATTGGTGATCCTGTCTCTCACCGTGACCTAATTGAGGTTGTTCTTGAAGCTTTGCCTGAGGAATTCAATCCTATAGTTGCAACTGTCAATAGTCAGGCTGAAATCATATCCTTGGATGAACTTGAGTCTCAATTACTCACTCAAGAAGCACGCAATGAAAGATTCAAGAAAGCCTTAGGTGGAGACTCTGTTTCTGTTAACCTGACTCAATCTGTAAATCCTGATGAAAAGAGTCCAGGCAATCAGTCTCAACCTGGTTCCTACTATGATCAGAATCCTGGTTTTCCTTCAAATCCTACTGGAAACAGTGCTTCTCAGTTCTTTAATCCCAATTTTGGTGGAAGGAATGGTGCTTCTAGAGGCAGGGGACCTCGTGGAGGACGTTTTAGAGGAAGAGGTGGACGTAGTTTTGGCAGAAGTTCTGTCCAGTGTCAGATTTGCTATAAGACTGGACATGATGCTAGCATTTGTTATCATAGGCTATCTGTTCCACCTCAGTTTGAGGGATATGGCTCTTATGGTGGACCTTTTGGTGGCTATGGCTCTGCAGGTAGCTATGGTGTTCCTCCCAATGTCTGGATGCAGGGTGCTTCTCAGAGAATTCCAACTGCTCCTGCACCCAGACCTTCCTTTCCACCTCAATTTGGCAATCTCAGGCCTCCACCTCCTCAAGCCTACCTGACTGGCAATGAGTCAACTAGCTCCAATTCCTACAATTCTAGTTGGTACCCTGATTCTGGTGCCACACATCATGTCACCCCTGATGCTCACAACCTTATGGATGCTGTCTCACTTTCAGGATCTGACCAGGTGCACATTGGGAATGGTCAAGGTCTGTCCATCAACTCAGCTGGCTCAATGAGTTTTTCTTCTCCCTTTTCTCCCTCTACTACTCTCAAACTTAATAACCTGCTTCATGTACCTTCCATAACTAAGAACCTTGTCAGTGTCAGTCAGTTTTCCAAAGATAATAATGTGTTTTTTGAATTTCATCCTAATGTTTGCTATGTTAAATCTCAGGGTACTTCTAAGATTCTTCTAAGAGGATACCTTGGAGATGATGGTCTCTATCAGTTTGAGCAACATTCTGTGTCCAAGCCAGTTGCTGGTCCAACCTCCACAAATTCTGCTGTCAACTTCAACTGTCATGACAATACCTGTTTTTCATATTCTAGTTTTCCTTTGTCTAGGTCTCAATGTAATAATGTTGATAGTGTTTACTCTTCATCTAGTAGCAGTAGTAGTGCTGGTGGTACCTCTTGTCAGAACTCTGTTTCTTTGTACCAAATCTGGCATAGTAGGCTTGGTCATCCTCATCATGAGGTCCTCAAAAATGTAATGAAATTGTGTAATCAACATTTACCTAATAAAAATCCTTTGGATTTCTGTTCAGCTTGTTGTTTGGGGAAGTCCCATAGACTTCCTTCAGTTTCTTCTTCTGCATCCTATACTCAACCTCTTGAATTAATTTTTTGTGATCAGTGGGGTCCAGCATCTGTTGAATCTCATGGAGGTTATTCCTATTTTCTGACTTGTGTAGATGCTTATTCCAGATATACCTGGATCTTTCCTCTAAAACTGAAGTCTCACACACTCACTACATTTCAGAATTTCAAAGCCATGGTTGAACTTCAATATCACCTTCCTATTAAATCTGTGCAAACTGATGGGGGTGGTGAATTTCGTCCTCTCACTCAGTTTTTGCAAACCTTAGGCATCACCCACAGATTGACCTGTCCTCACACCCATCATCAGAATGGCTCTGTGGAACGGAAACATAGACACATAGTTGAAACTGGTCTGACATTGCTGGCTTATGCTAAGCTGCCCTTATACTTTTGGGACCATGCCTTTCTAACAGCCACCTATCTCATAAATAGGTTACCTTCCCCAACTCTTGACAACAAATCTCCTTTTTTCATTCTTCACCTTCAATTCCCTGACTATAAATTTTTGAAGAGCTTTGGTTGGATCCCACAGGCAAAATCTTCATTTCAAAGGATGTTGTCTTCAATGAGTATAGGTTTCCCTATGCTGAACTGTTTTTGTCTGAGTCCTCTCCTGCTCCTAGTGACTATTCCATCTCCCCAACATCTCTTCCCTTTGTTGTCTCCTCATCCAGTACCTCTTCTCCTGAGACTTCTCAGTCCCCTACTTTTCCTCCTACTCCTGCTCTTGCCACTAGTACTCAATCTGTGTCAGCTACTACATCTCATCCACATCCCATTACTCCTCCTGAGCCCCCTTTAAATCCAACTCCTATCACTGTTCTCCCTCCTTCACCATCTGGTAGTCCTTCTCCCTCCACTGAGTCCAGCAGTGGCCAGTCTGCTTCAACCCCTGTGCCTCATCGTATTCACCCTAACAACACTCATTCTATGGCTACCAGAGGCAAGCATGGGATTGTCCAGAAGAGGCTTCAGCCTACTCTTCTTCTTACTCACATTGAGCCTACCAGTTACAAGCAAGCAATGAAGAGCCCTGAGTGGTTGCAGGCCATGAAACTTGAGTATGAGGCTCTATTGAAAAATAACACCTGGACTCTTGTGTCTCTTCCTGCTGACAGACAGGCTGTGGGGTGCAAGTGGGTGTTCAGGTTGAAACAAAATCCAGATGGCAGTGTGAACAAGCACAAGGCAAGGCTGGTTGCAAAAGGTTTTCATCAAATGCCTGGCTTTGACTATAAGGAAACCTTTTCCCCTGTTGTTAAACCTGTTACTGTCAGATCTGTACTTACCTTGGCTATGACTCATAAGTGGTGCATTCAACAACTTGATGTGAACAATGCCTTCTTAAATGGTTTTTTGGAAGAAGAGGTGTACATGACCCAACCTCCTGGCTTTGAAGGGCATGATACTTCTCTTGTCTGCAAGTTAAATAAAGCCTTGTATGGCCTGAAGCAAGCCCCTAGGGCCTGGTTTGAGAGGCTGAGATCCACTCTGGTCAGGCTAGGTTTCACCCCCAGCAGGTGTGATCCCTCCTTGTTTATCCTTCATGCTAACCAGCACAGCACATTTATTCTGGTTTATGTTGATGATATAATAATTACTGGGAGTTCTAAACAACTGATTCAGCAACTAGTTCAGAAGTTACATTCAGAATTCTCTCTCAAGGACCTAGGCAATCTTGATTATTTTCTGGGTATTGAGGTGCATCATACCACCACTGGTTCTCTTCTTCTATCTCAGACCAAGTACATTCATGATTTGTTAACTAAGGCCAATATGGCAAATGCTAATGGTGTTGCTTCTCCTATGGCTTCCAGTACTAAGCTGTCCAAATATGGCTCTAGCCCTGTTTCTGATCCTACATTTTTTAGATCTATAGTGGGTGGCTTACAGTATGCTACAGTCACCAGACCTGAGATTTCATACTCAGTTAACAAGGTCTGCCAGTTTCTCTCTGCACCTTTGGAAGACCACTGGAAAGCTGTCAAAAGGATCCTCAGATATCTGCAGGGTACCATCCATCATGGTCTACTTCTCAGCCCTGCTCCTGTGCCTGAGCCTTTGTCTCTTACTGGTTTTTGTGATGCTGACTGGGCTTCTGACCCTGATGACAGAAGAAGCACCTCAGGTGCTTGCATCTTTCTGGGTCCCAATCTCATCTCCTGGTGGGCCAAGAAACAAACCCTTGTTGCTAGGTCCAGTGCTGAAGCAGAATACATGAGTTTGGCTCAGGCTTCTGCTGAAATTTTGTGGCTTCAGTCTCTCCTCAAAGAACTTAGGGTGCCTACCAAAGTCCCTAAGATATTTTGTGATAACCTGAGTGCTGTGTCTTTAGCCCACAATCCTGTCTTGCACTCCAGAACCAAGCACATGGAACTGGACATCTTTTTTGTGAGGGAAAAGGTTATCAACAACAGCCTGATTGTTTCCCATATTCCAGCACAGGACCAGTGGGCTGATATTCTTACCAAACCTCTTTCAGCATCAAGGTTTTTAGAACTCAGGAACAAACTGAGGGTCTCTGACCCCATCAGTTTGAGGGGGGAATGTTAGAGTATATAGTCATTAGGCTTTATGCTTATGTAATAGCTGAGTAATAACTGTAAAATAGCTAAGCACACAGCTGTCCACTAATAGAGTGCCAGCTGTACCTATCTAGTCTTGTGACTATAAATACATGTAATCTGTCCAGATTCATTTCACAATGAAATACAACTGAGTTTGTTACAATTCTGTTATTCCCTCTCTCTCTCTCTCTCTCTCTCTCTCTCTCTCTCTCTCTCTCTCTCTCTCTTCTCAAGCTTTCTTATCTTCATCAATGGTGGATTTCTAACAATGTGTAATTATATCAAAATAAAAATTATATATAAAATTAAAATATATATGATTTCTAAAAAAAGACTACTAACAAATAATATTCAAAAACTTGAATTTTCAATTTTTTTCAATTTATAAGCTTTGTTTCAGATCTTACCTCACTGTCCCAGTACCCTGAACAAGGGATGTAGATTATATAACTAACGGACCCTTACACTTTGCTAATAAATATGGGAATCAATTCCCTTGCGCAAGGAAAGCTGGTAAACCAGCAATGTTTTTCAGTTTTTCTTAATCTTGCCTATTTGGAATTATGCCCAAAAAGGAAGGTAAAACCTAGACAAAACATAGTGTATATATGCAGATAACATGATAAATGATAAAACCTAACCTGTTGAACTTGGAGTCCAGCTCTGCTCGAATATCAGCAGTGAGTGGCATGACAGAACCATCACCATTGCACAGAATGGTTGTACATTTAGAGATTATACTTTCTGGAGCACCCTTTGAGAATAAAACATGCAGCTGGTTCCGGCTGCAAAGAATACTCATCATTTTCCGATCTCGAGAAAATTCCAAAACATCTAACTGCAAAACATCAAGCTCAAAGAGTGAGAGTAAATACTGAAAGCCATAACAAACAATAGACATTCAGAATAAATTTGATATTAGTTGGATGAAATCTCACCCTTGGTAATCAAACTATTTCAATCTAGTTTATCTTACTTTGTTTTAGATAGTGCCCAGAATAGGTGTACCTGTCTACATTGCGTATAATTTATTTTTTATTTGGGTTTGTGTGTTTCCTTGAATTTTACGGAAACCTCGCTTGTATAATAGTGTATTCAGATCAACTAGAAAGGCATGAAGAATATTTCAAAACCATTATTGATATTCTTCAATATTTTTACTTTCCTTAAGTATATGAATGGAAGAAAATAAATAGAAAAGAAAGGTAACAGACTTGCTGAACCACACCTTTCTAAATTGTTCCTCCCAATAGTGGTTACAGTAAGACGCACGCTCATGCTTGCTCAACATATTCAATGCTGACGGCATAGAATTATAACCAGGGAGACCGACCTAAAGATACAAATGACCAAGAAGTATACTTGAGTAAGGAAGGAGCTTCAAGCAAAGGAGACATGAGGAAAGGTACAAACACATACCTTTTCTACCAAAACACGTAGCGCTACTTCAGTTGACTCACCAATTTTTTCATATTTCCCTTTATCAGGATTATACTGCAGGGTTGATTCATTGCAAAGAGCAGAACACATTGCCATGTGAAGAAGACATTGCAATTGAGCTGGAGTGTCAAGCTGCAAAACAATCAAATGCCACATCGTTTTATATCAAAATAAATATGTATATACTTATGCATACACTCATTAAATTACATAAGCTACAATATCGACTATAAATTCATGCTTTGCAACAATACATCGCAGAACAGGCTCAATTTAATCCAGTGTTTGCTTGTGCAAAAATATTTCCAAAATCAAGCAGTGGGGATGCCCGCCACAAAGGCATAAACACAACATATATAACACTAAAGGTCCTTGATCGGATCTTTGATAAGGAAGTTAAGGCCCCTACTTTGAAAGAATTGCACTTTCATTATGTTAGCTAATCACTTAGTTTCAAATGGGATGTCTTTTGCTTCTGCATGAATGCATAAGTATGAGAAAGAAAGAAAGAAAGAAAAAAATCGTACCTGCACCCCTGCCTTGTCAAAGATTATACCTTCAGGTGCATATGTTGTTCCACTGACACCATATTCGGTAACAAAAGGACTACTTTTTGAAGACTCAACAACACATATCTGTAAATACAGAAACATGAGCAGGGCAAATGCTGGTTAAAGTTGCTACAAATATTCATCTGTAAGCCTCAAGGAAAAAAATAAAGTAAAAAACAGGAGAAAAATATTCCCTAGAAATGTTATGAAAAAGCATGGCAAGTATGACAGAAATATGTCATAACAAAATAAAGAATAAATATGTCACTATGTCCTAGTCTATCGGAAACTTCCAACAACAACAACAAGGCTTGGTTGTTGTTGTTGTGATTGGAAGTTTCCGATAGACTAGGACACAAATATTTGAAATAGTAGTGTCCTTGAGTCATGTACCAAAAACACATACAGATTGAATATACATGAAAGATACAGACAAAGCAATGTGTGTAGCAATTTAGTATCACATTCTCAACCTGAATATCAACCTGAACCTAAAAATATATGCATATTCCCCCGTATGCAGCAAGTGGTATCAGTTCACTGAAATAGTACAGGACCCAAAGATTGAATGCTATAAATACCTTCAACTTCTAACAGCAGCTTGTCTTTATTATAAGAAAGGACTATTGTGAGTCCAGAAATATGTATCATGAATGTATCTGAATTTTTTAATTGAAGTTCAAAAAAGCAGTGACGGTGTTATTATTGATTTGAATGTTTCATGGAAAAAACTCCAAAAGTATCAATAAGTTAGGAAACAAAGCCAATGAGGACGGTAGGACCCCCCTGGCAGATTGGACACTTGTATCAATGCAAAAAATTCACAAATTAAAATAGTAAATGGATAAAGGTGAATGCATTAATGTTAATGGAAAATAGTAATAGTATTGGTTGTCCTATTGTAATGTCGAAGAAGTGAGATTCTTCTTGACACTGGCACCAGCTAGCATTCTGTCTATTATGACTACTTGTAACTACCCATAATAACCTTAAGAGGTTAACACACCAGTATAAATATCAGGTGACTGTATTCCTTAGTTCAATCAATTCAGTTAACATTTTCTCAGAGCCCGAATCTATTAATTGTCAAGCAATATTTACCTTCGCAACTGACATCATATTGGTAGTTAGAGTCCCAGTTTTGTCACTACAAATTACAGTGGTACAGCCCAAGGTCTCAACAGATGGCAAAGAGCGAACAATGGCATTCAACCTAGCCATTCGCTTGGTTCCAAGAGCCAAACACCTATTATTAAAGAAAAGTGATCAACACAATATAGTTACGGAAAAAGAAAAGATGAGCATATTAAATTTTCGATACATCAGATATCTTATAAAAAATAAATCTAACATAGCATCTCAGAACATCAGTATAAGTTTACAGTACAAAGATTAGATATTTACCGCCTATTTAGTATGGTATTTAGAGTAAATCATGTGCCCTTTTTATGAGAATTTTCTTTACAATTATACAGATGTACTACTGCTTTACTCCTTTTTTCTCTTTTTACTGCTTTATATTTTTTCTCTCAGGTTAACAAGTTATTATGATCCAAACTGGTTAAAGGTTAGTCTCTGTATAAATGAATTTTTCTGATCGATGTAATGTAGATTCGACAAAGTTTTACATAGCTAAATGGATTTCTTCGGTTCATGTATTGTAGTCAACCTTAAGGAGTGTGATACGGCATTTTTTGTGATCACTGTTGTTTAAATTTAACTCTTTGATGTCAAAAAAATCAACTAGTGTAAAAATTATAAATACCGCAACATCATCAATATAGTATAAACAACATATTTGAAATGTGAACTCGACGTCAATATGAACAACCATGAAAAACATCTATGTATACTTCATATATATCAAAATTAAGTATATCAAGATATCATGGCTGTACGACAAACAACAAAGAAAAGCCATAGACTCACGTCGTTACAACAGCAGGGAGACCTTCAGGAATTGCGGCAACGGCCAGAGCAACTGCAATCTAGAAGGAATGTGATTATAAGTTAAAGATTTTCACGTTACGGAGACAATATATATGATTATTTGGAAAAATATAAGTCTCATATTGAAAAGAGACAATATGTGAAAATAATTTATAAATAGTGACACCTCTCATATAAGTCGGTTTTGTAAGGATGAATTAGGCTCAATATAAAATTTAAGAAAAACGTAGCTTATTTTTAATGAAGTAAACATGAAAATGAGGAGCTTTTGAAAAAGTAACTATAGGAAGCTTTTTATGCAATAGCACGTTGCTTTGTCCATTGTAGGCATGGCAATAAAACCTGGGTACCCGCCCGAACCAAACCCAATTTGACAGGTTTTCCTCGCTTTGACTGAGTATGGGTTTGGGTTTTCCTCGATTTCAAAACACGGGTACGGTACGGGTAACGGGGATATAGGTACCCACCCCGAACCCATACCCAAACCCGTCCCAAATGTAAAAAATTAATTTATTACCCCCCTTTGTATAAAATATAAACTCAAACCTTAAATCATTTCACTCCACACAGTCAGAGTCTCGGTATTTCAGATGACAATCACTTATCATAGTCCTCTCTTTTCTCCTTCCATATCTCACACTTTCGGCCTCTCTCTTCTCCATTACCATAGCCATCGATCGTCATCATCTCTTTACTGGATAATGCATTACAACATTGCACTCGGGGCTGAAAATACTTTTATTTTTATTAAAAAAAAATTATCCACTGCGGAGATACCCGAACCCGTCGTGGATGGGGATGGGATTCGATTTCTCATTCCCGTTGGGTATGAGTAGGGTAACAGGTAAGTATATAGGAGTAGGGTATGGGGACGGGGAAGGTCAAACCCGTCCCCACCCCACCCCATTGCCATGCCTAGTCCAGTGTCTCGCAATCGATTCTTGAGGATGGGGGTAATCTACTTTCTTATGATATTTTATGCACATCTATTGGCATATCAAGAGACTACCTTCTAATACGCCAAAAAATAATAAAAGAAGAGACTAACAAGAATATATATTGTACACCCTCTGGTCACTATTATAAGCAAAAATCAACATTTTAGATTCATTCATTAAATGATGTATGTGGTCTATAATAAAGACCATATACATCATTAAATCGAATGAATCTAAAATGTAGTTTTTTGCTTATAATAGTGACCAGAGGGTGTACTCCCTCCGGTCCTTAATAATAATATAAGGAAAAATTACAAAAAACACAAAGACCAAGGAACATATTTAATGCTACAAAAATTAAACTATCATTCGGAATAAACCCCCAGCAATAAATCTTGTATATCAATTATGAGATTTTCTTGGAGAACATAAATTTCATATTAAATAGGGGTATAAAAAGAATTATAGCAATAAGTACACTTTGGAATGAGTATCTTTTTCTTAAAATAAGGACCAAAAAACACAAAAATTCTTATAAATAGGACCGGAGGCAGTATTATTTTAAGAAACAATATAAATTGTTGATCATATATTATTATGTTCACTTAAAAAAATATAATATCAGCACACAAAAAAATATAATATTATGTATCTATTTGACATAACAAAACCATTCATAAATATAAACATCAAAAGTGTTAGTACAACTTAATAAATAATTTCTATATTGGTGATATGTAACTTTTAATAAAAGTTTTGTCAGAAATTTTAACCCAAAGGGCACATTACAAATTTTATTATTTATAGAATAAATTTATTATAATTTACAAATAATAAAAAAATGAAATATTATAACATGTTTAAAATCTTTCTTTATTTTAGAAAATGACTATTTCTGAACAAATCATTTAATCTATCAAAAACTCTTATGAAATTGATAAAAAAGAGTAATTATTTCTCCAAATTAATTGTTTAGTAATTGTACAATTAAAAATTCATATATTTTATCAATAAAGATTTTTTTTAAAAAAATTATCCACGCAGCAAGCCCAATAGTATTGGGTGTGTGGAGGTGTGTATTAGACTATTATTAAAAACCTAAGTCGCACATTGTAAAAGGATTAGGCTAAAAAGTACTTTTATAAAGAGTGACACCTCTCACCTTACAAGCTAGATTTGTAAGGATGAGTCAAACCCAATATAAAATACCTAATAATGATATGTTCTTTGTATTGAAAAACACATATTATAACTAAAAACAAACCAACCAAACCAAAGAGGGATTAGGCATAAATTGAGTATACAATAATGCAAAACAATACAAGACTTCAATATATGATGCCTGTGAAGCTTGCATAACAGAATATACAAGGGTCAATAGAAATCTTCATACATTGCAGAGAACAATACAGCTAATAAAACTCCCAAATAAATTTGAAAGTAAATTAAATTTCAGAACAAACCTTAAAATAATGAATTGCCCCGTGCACAAAACCACCATGAGAAGGGTCACGAAAGTGACCAATATTTACAATCCAAACCAACACGCATATCCCCGCAATAACCTGTAACACATAAATATAGGAACCACCATCAGAATTCAAAATATGTGAATGGTGGGGTTCACAGTAAAATGTTAAGCAATAAAAACATGCCATACGAAATGTTCCATCAATATATTTTATTTACTGAAACATGACAGTTCCTAAGTGGAAAAACGAGGTCTCTAAATGGAAATTTCATTTCAATCAAAAACATTATTTGCGCATCTTCAAAAGAGCTTTATATTAAAAAGTAAATGTTGGCTAAAATAAGGTAACTAATTTGCTGGGCTGAAAATACAAACATTGTATAGCTTATCAGATATAAATTATAATAAAAAAAATGCAATAATCCCCAAAAGAGCAACTGATAGGTTTGAAACACAGCAAACTCAGATAACTTATAAATCACCTTGGCCAAAAAAGTGCCAAACTCATCCAGCTTCTTTTTTAATGGTGTCACCTCCTGCAACCAATCATAGAAAAAAGTGCAAATGCTTCAGATGTGTTTCTAACAATCCAAAGTAACATGTTCTTTTCCATGGGTCAGGAAAGAACACAGATGCACACATATTGCATGTTAGAACATTTTGACCAATTAAACAAGGTTCCCTGATTACCACAGTAATAACTGTATGTACATTCTGAAGGTAAAACATAGTTACGTTGTTAGACCTCTAAAATGACTACCTGGGAAATGACAATCCCTAACCATACCAATACTTATATTAGTGGTAGAAACCAGGTTAGATGAGATAGTGAAGGAAGTGTAAATAAAGATCAGAGAAAACTGAAATCTAATATTGATAAATAACTGTGACTTAATCTTAAAATTTTATACAAGAGCATTTATTATCTACCTATAAAAGATTGCTAACAGAAACTAACTCCTAACAAATTAACAGGCTGAGAGCTGACTAAGAATCAGCTGAGTCGGTATGACCACACGGCAGAGGCTGCAAAGACACAGACTAATAGTGTTCATACAACAACAATTAGAAATATCAAATTTACCAACAAAAAAAAAAAACACTTTTCTCCATAGATTTATACACCATCAGCTAGGCTCGTTTAAAATCCCAAATAACTCGCCAACATTAGGATTCTGTCAAACCTTCCTCTGATTTCATCTGAAACACTAATTTCACACCCAACATTCCAGTAACACCAATGGAAGCCAAATCTAGGCTTCCTCAAGCAAACATCATACCATATAAGACTGTCTGTCCACATTTAAATTCCTTATGCAGTATAACAACCCCAGTAGCATTGAATAATACAAACAAAATTATGTATATTATCTAGACATTGCACAATTAAGCACCGTTTCATGATGTTTGTAATTATGATATCGCAATAATTAGCAAACAATTCCACCTTTTCAATTATAATCACCAGCGAACCACCCAACTCATATATGTACAAGACCAGCACTTTCCTAATTGAATGTGCATGGAAGAGAAATTTAATGTGTGTGTGTGTGTGTGTTGAAGCATCATTTCAGTTGATGCCCACAAAGGAAATCAATCAAAACCTAAACTATTATCAGAATGTCCGCAGACAAAAAGCGCATGCAGTAATGATATTTTTACAACAGTAAAAGCATCTATGTGAGGGAAATTCAATGCTTACATCCTCTGTTTGCAACATTGAATCACGTATGCTGCCCATGGCAGTGTTAGGACCAACTCCCACCACAACAGCTCTTGCCCTACCAGCAACCACAACTGTTCCCTGACAGTCAAAATGAACTCTTATATAGGAGAAAATAGACAGAATTAGGAGAAACAATGTTGATTCAAGGGGCAAAGGGATTCCAGTTTACAGGAAACAGTGCACTTCATTCTTGCCTAGTTTTGAACAGTGTTATCAATTCCGGAAAGCAGAGAGGAACAAACGACCACAAAAATGCTATAGCGAGCAAGCATAGCGGGATGACCGTTATTCTTAATTTTTTTTAATATATTTTTAAATATATGTATGTTATTCTAGATTTATACATATTTGTCATATAATATTTTCTAAACTATATTAGTAAAATTCATTGGTAAATGACACCGTACCAAATTATCTACAAGAACAGGGAACTATCAATTAGATTATGATAAAATGTCTTAAAATATGTTTATATTATATTAGAGTATCTTAGTTTATCTCATAGGACCCGTTTCTAATCTTAGAGTATCTTTGTTTATTTCCTAGGATCAATTTATAATTTTAGAGTATCTTAGATTATCTCTTAAGATTATTTTTCATATTACTTAAATATTATTATGATTCGCTTTCCGATTCCCCTATTTGTTTAGGATTAGGAGTCAGGTATCCCTATATATAGGGATTAATTAGTGTTAAGTTACTATCAAGTTATTAGTATACAATTAGTTATCAATCATACTACCCCCAAAATCATACGTATTCTCATTTGGGACCTCCTATTGCTCATTGGATTAAATGTAATATTAATGGGACTGCTAGAGGTTGCCCTGGTCTTGCTGTCTATAGTGGTTTCTTTAGGAATAGCAAGGCTGGGAATTCGGATTGCTTTGCAGTTAATCTTGGTATTACCACTTCATTCAATGCTGAATTAACTGGTGCTATGGTTGCCATTGAGACTGCTTTCAAGAAAGGTTGGCCTGCTTTGTAGTTGGAAACTGACTCTCGGTTAGTCACTCTTGTCTTTAAGTCCCCTAATATTGTTCCTTATCACTAACATTTACAGAGAAGGCAATCACTGTGCAAATAGCATTGCAGCTACTTGTTTTCATATTTCTAACATGTTGTGGATGGATAGCAATTGGTCTAGTGTCACTGAAGATTTTTTTAGGAATATGCTTGGTCTGCCTGAGTATAGATTTACTTGGTCATGTTTAGGTTTTTTTAGCATTATGGTCATGTTTTACTTTTGCACTGCATTCTTTTTCCCTTCATCGAAGTTTTATTCCACTGAGTTTTTCTGATAAGGTTGTTAACGAGGCATTTACTTTTAGTCTTAATGCCTGTTCCCTTGGGTTTTGGTCAAGTACCCCCAAGTTGTATCTTTCCTATTTTTATCTTATTTAAGAGTGATGCAGATGATAGATGGCAGCTATGGGGTGCCATAGCTGTCTTGTGATGCCCTTCCCCTCTTTTTTGCTTAAAAAAAACCTCATCTATGTCATAAATGATTGCTAATTGGCCTGATAATAGCCAACCCACTAGTCATAAAAACATTTTATAAGCATATCATTCACAGGGTTTTGAATAATCAGGATGGATAAATCGTACCGAGAACAAAATATTTGTTTTGTCCTGGTAAACCGCATTTGCTGCTGTGGTAGTTTTAAGCTCTTTTTCCACTGAGCTGCTCTCACCTACAATAGGAAATAAATGGACCACCCAACAAACCAATTAGATGCCTCTTAATGATAGATATAGTTAAGAAGCAAGAAGCCCTTGCATTGTACAAGTTTTTTAAAGCAAAAATATAAGTTAAAAGAAAAGGAAAAATTGAATTTATAAAAGATATACACATAAATTTACATTTAAAATTAAGAAATCATGACATTTTTTTATATTGATAATTGAATTCTTATGATTTTAAAATGAATAAGAATATTTATTAAAAAAAAAGGAAATATTTCATGTAAAACAAACATGTTGTCGTGTAGCACATTGAGAGGGAGAGTAAGTTAATGTTTAGTGTGTCATAAAAATCGATATATTCATACACATGTAGGTATGATAAGAGGTCACGTCAGACAAAACTGTGACTTACATGACTCTGGCCTATTTCTAAAGAGATTACAAGCATGGTCTACTTATGTAACAGAAAACTTTTTGAAGCCTGGTCTATTTATTTAGAGGCCAACTTTACGCAGTCATTCCCTTGCCGATGAACCTGCTCGTTTCTTTCCGATCCATTCCCTTCCCAATTGCTTGAGCGCAACTATACATGGCTTTATCAAATTAGCAGGTTCGGTGCTTTCTAATTTTGCACAAGATTCCACAACCCGATCAACCATTGGATTGTTTTTCTGCATCTTGCAATTGTTCTATGTTTCAATTGCTTCGATCAACCAATCACATACTTACAGCCAATTTATGTATAATATTGTTTTAATCCAATTCTTCAATTTATTGTTGTTAATCTCCTCTGTTGAAGAAAATTATTGAAGATTTGTCATTTTTCGCTGCCTGTTCATCGATCTATTTTATGTGTTGATGATCGGAATCTAAATGGATTGGAAACAATTGCATGAAGCAGGTTCACACAGGCAATGGAATGATTGAGTAAAGTAGTAACACGTGAGATGAATTAGTAACTACTTAGGATCATTAGATTAAAATAAAACGAAAGGGTAATGATTTGGAGTAACTCTATTGACTTACTCTTGGAGTCAATATATCCCTCCTCTAATAATAATAGTAATAATAATTAGTTTATATTATTAAATTAAATAGGTCAGTCCATCCAGACCAAAGGTCCTTTTAAAGTAAAAAAATTCTAGCCATTTAAGCCAAAAGAGATTTTTAAAATGTAAGTTCATTTAAAAGGTGAGGCTGAAGAAGCCTAATACAAGCCAAGCTATAGGTCGCTAATAAAACCATCTAGCCATTCCAACCAGCATTCACATGTAGCATTACATATATATGTACAGAACATGTTTCTTTGCATGCATAAGAGTTTCCATGAAAATAAAAAGACTCGCTAAATAAGACACTGTTAACAAAGGGAAAATAATCAATTGGATTACTAGAGTATAAGTAATCCAAACAGACAGGCCAAAATTATTATGGATTTTTCAACAAGGATACGAGCAAATAGCACCCACAACAAGAAGAAATGTGGTTACCTACAATACTTCTCTTATGGGCCAATAGACTGGATTCAAACAAATCAAATAAAGCAATAGCAATAAATTGCCAAAATGCCTTCTAGTGTCAATACATGGTTATGTGGTGCAATTTCATATTTTTCAGACACATCAGAAGTAAATGGAAATAATCCCAGTTGGAAACATTTAGTAATTCTCTTCACAAAGTATAAGATAAATAATAAACCAGGCATACCTGTAAGAATAGCTTGATCAACACGTACTTCATTACTTAGCATCTCAATCATCTTCATATCAGCAGGAATTTTGCACCCCACTATTTAATTCATAGCCAAAACAAAATCAACTTTCAGCATTCCAGATTCAGACACTCAAATAAACCAGTTTGTTTTAGGTACTGCATAACCAGCTCACCAGAAACTTCCACAATATCCCCAGGAACAAGTTCCGTTGCAGGAAGTATGGAAAAACAACCTGCAAGAAATAGACTTCCATACTTCAAATTTTGTATGTCCTGAACTAGCTTTAACCAATTATTTAAAAATACCCATAATCTCATCATGCCAAAAGGAAGAAAACACAATGATTTGAAAGCACGGATTCTAATAATCAAAACTACGCTTACTTGGGAAAGGGGATTGCAGGATTTGAACACACACACACTACCCAAGTAATCAAAACTCTTCACGAATGTTTTTTCTGTTTCTTTGTTTCCATTCTTTTTTAACTTTCATATTGGATTGGGAAGTACAGTAGGTGCATTTTCTGTGCTCTTTTTACTGTTCACCAATCACAATTCAACACATTGATGGTGTATCTAATAGTATAAAGAGATCATTTTAAATTTAAATTAAATTGAAAATTTTAGTGTCATGTTATAATTGGTGAATAGCAGTAAAAACGCCTATAGAACAATGCCTCAATTTTGCCAGGATAGAAATGATACATATAAAAGAGGCAGCAACAACAATAAATCACCTTAAAATTACTCCGTCCTTTATTTAAGTAAAGATTGTGATTATAATACATCAATTATACAGAGCAAAGACGCCCTTTGTGATTAAATTTCCTTCCCCCTACCCACTCCCACACCCAAAGACAAAAGGAAGAAGCATCGAAAATACTAGACAATGTGAAAACAGAAAGAAAAAAAAATTACTAACCAGTTCTTTTTAGACAAAAGCCTATCCATCAAGATCGGATTTTTTTCCCATAACTACCACTACTAGCAAGGTATTTTACAAAGAAAAAAATGTGGAGAAACAAACTGCGCAGTAGCATTACAGGTTAATTATTACAGAAAGGCAACACCAATTAACATCAAACATATCACACTCAATAAAATGCATCAAATGATTGTACTACTCATGATACAATAGAATCAGACAGGTATAGAAGTTTTTGTTACCATTTCGCAAGACAGTTGCCACATCAGCTTGATAGGCACGTAGCTCCTAAGACAAAAATGGAAATAGATGAAAGTATGCTCAGCTTGAAACAACAAACATATGAGAAATCCACAATAAAACTGACTTTCTTGTAAACAAGTTTTGATTAAGCAAGCAAAACAGTTAAACAAATTAGAAAAAAAGAATAAGCTATTGTTATGCAATGAAGGATAAGGTCGAATAGTATAAGATTTGATTAGATTGTTATACTACATAGTTTTTGATGTTATATTGCACAATATCCTGTAAGGTATAAGATAATACTATCCAATATTTAATTATGTGTTGTAAGATCGGATAAAATAATTAACATTTATACATAATACATTTTATGAATATGCTAGAATTACATAAATTTGGTATGTTATATTTACTTTTGGAGGAATAATACCCTAAATTGTAGAAGAAAAAAATCACAACCAATGTTTACATTTAATTAAAAAGAAAAAAAAAACAGGTCTGCGTATAAAGATTATAAAACTATAACAAAATTCAATAGTTAATGACAATATTTTTTGGATAAAAGGAGGGAGCAGAGCTTCCAAGTGAGTGACAAATTTAACAAGCGCTTGCAACAGTATTGAATAGTCTACATACAGCTTGTGTGTGTAATAATTTTATGGTCAAATAAACTATTTTATAATTAATTTAAATTTACAAGGTATACATCAAAACTCAGTCATGCCTAATCCCACACCTCAAGATTTGATCAAATTATCCATCAGTTTCATGTAAAAAGAATGTAATGAATAAGTTTATAAAAAGGATGTAATAAATAAGTTTATAAAAGGTTGCAATGAATAAGTTTAGAGAATACAGTACAACTGATGAAGTCATAAAGTGCTATTTAAGTTTATCTTCTCGAGCCTAATACATCATACCAAACAAGTCTTTCGCCATAAATTTGGGATAACTAATGCAAAACCGGTGAAACTTTTATATATAAAATCATTATAGGCAAATTTGTTTTGAAAGCTAAGTTTTTCAAATATACCTCAAGAGCTTTTTCAGCATTTGTTTCTGTGATCACTCCCACAGCTGCATTCGCAGCCAATATCATCAGAATAACCTGCACATGCAATGAACTTCTTTTATCAGAAAACTTGTATGGCACTGAAACTAATCGACTAATCCAATATCCAAATATGATAAGGATAAGGACACGGAGCATTGTACATGTGAACTCTACATATGCAAAAGAACTCAATCAGCTCATTTTCTACAGCTGCTAGTTAAAGGGTGCAGCTTTCACATCTTTGTGTAAAAATATTATTAAGGCATGAGCCAATCAAAGAAAATGATTCTTTCTCTGAATAGAACCGTCCACAAAAACATTAAACACAACACATAAGTGCACATCAATCTTACAGAAGGCTCCAGAAATGCCATCAAGCCTGTTTCACCATTAATTAATGCCAGAATAAATGATATAAGAGCAGCTGCAATTAGTATCTTCACAAGCAAATCATCAAATTGCTTCAAAACCAATTTCCAAAACGGAGCTCCTGCATTTCAGAATTTACAGGAACTAATTAGTTACAACAAGAATCAATTGAGCATGAGGTTTGTTACACATGGAACAAAACATTACAGTACGGCAAATGCAACAAAATGAACAGGACCAAGAACTCTGAACCACTCAATCATACGAGATGAGGTTCGTTACAGTGGTAGTACTGTCATTAATAGGTTTTTTGGATGACCCTCAAATTGCTTACATCCACAAAACAGTAAATATAAATTAATTTATTTTTCTATAACTTGCACAGCCTTGACTAGCCGGTAAACAACTACCCATCTATCAAACACTAACATTCCCATCTATCATATGCAATATTGAAGTGTATTGGTAAATATTGTCAATGAGATCAAATGCAAATCACAATGTGGATATACATAACAATAAAACCATTAAGTTACCGTACATCACATAATTTTTATATTTACAAAAAAAGTAGGTACAAACACCATATACTTACTTTGATCTTCATGCAGCACTGTGTAGCAAGCGGATACCATGCAGCAAGAGAAAATGAAAGAAGTGTTAAGAGAGACCAATAAAATAGTATCAAATTGAATACTTGAATAAAACTAGTGGGAACATATGCATAAGATAAACTTCCTTACACTGTAACATGCAATATTTTAGGGATTCAAAATACTTAACTTTAAATTACAGTGATTTCATTGAATTTTTATTTTTCCAGGATTTACTTCGCCTTAAGTAGGGAATTTTGAAATTTCACTTCTCTTTTGTAACATTGCGTATTGAAACATACTGTGTGTAATAATTATGTAAACAAGGGATTTTATAAATGAAGGGAATTCAATCACTTCATAAACACAAAAGTTTTTGAAAATGAAGGGAATTTTCAATTAAAGCAATTTAACTCCCTTGTATTTTCTTCTTAAAAAAAAAAACACTCCCTTGTATTTTAAATTCTTTCAAATATTAAAATAGCATATCCCAGCTCACACCTTAATACTGGGTTCAATAGTCTGTTTTTTCCATCTCGTGTGCCATCAATATAAACTAGGTTGTTACATCATAAACTAATACAAATTCATTTGATTATAAAACCACGTTCTTTGATATCCCTTGTCAATAAACCACAAATTACTGAAGGAAAAAAATGAAATAAGTGAATGGACCTATAGAAGGCATACCGTTTGTACCATAAAGTCTACCATGCTGTGCCACCTGGAAAAAAATGAGAAAAAAATTAATAATTTGGAACCACTAACATTATGATTGAGCATAAAAGAAGATAAGGAAAATCCAAGTACTCCTAAATCTAACTTAACCCCAAAAAAAGGAAAAGAAAAGAAAACTGAAGTACCTGAGTGTCGGATAAACCCTTTGTTGGGTCCACTCCAAAGAAATCAAGGACCTAACCAACCAGAAAAAAAAAAAAAATATATATATATATATATAATAATAATAATAATAACCATTGCTATCCATAGGCATGTTCTAAATATAATAAATAGGCAAATCATCATTTTGGTCCTTGAAATTGTAGGGGCAGGGCAATTCAGTCTTTCAAATTTACAAAACAGTTCGTACCTAAAATTGTAAATCATTATTGATGTAGTGGTCTCTCTGTCATATCACAGATACTGAGTTGGAGCATGTTTCTAAAATTTTGTTTGGAGCTTTCATTGATCTATGTTACGATCAAGATTGACAGAAGAACTAAATTGATTGATGACCTTCAATTCCAGGAACTAATTTGCCATTTCGTTAATTTGGGGGGACCAGGTTGTCCGACCACTACAATTTCAACGACCAAAATGGTGATTCACTCTATAGTAAATTGGCTCTAATAATCTCAGTACAAGCCGGTGTTGTCAAATATTGGCCATGGAAGATATCAGTGGCGGGTTTTTGGCTTTCTGAGATGGCCAGTTTTGAGAAGGATGGTGATGCCACGGCGCCATACTCGGATATGGCGGCACCACATGTCGGCCGGTATGGCGGGTTTTTGGCTCTCCGCTATCGACAACATTGGTACAAGCCAAATCATAGTTGTGGAGAATAGAGACACAAATTGATGCAGAATTTTCAAATGAAGTTCCAAGAAGGTCACGGAGAGTACTCTATCAACATTATGACATTGCGTGTTTATAAAAAAAATCTACATCTGGCTTCTTCAAAAAAAAAAATATATCTGCATCTGAGAGCACTAGGAATTGTGCAAGGTAGAGATACCACATCACAGGTCGCACAATATAAAACATCCAATTTCACATTCTACGCATCTAGTGAGTTCATATTTTATATTAAAAACGAAGAAAAAAAAATTGCTTCCAGATTTCCTTTCTGAAGGTACAATAGGACTTTGTGGTTTTAGCAGCAATCGAAACTTGTATAAGCAGTAGGAATTTACCTCGGGAATAGATCTGGCAAACGCGTCATCCATGATTGTAGAATTGGATTGAAGATAAGAGCCTCGGGAACTGGGATTTTTGTTGCTTGAAGTTTCAAATGGAAAGATAGATAGAATGTGCGGGTGCCATGCCCAATTCTTTCTTCAATTTTTAGTCTCAGTGGCTTTGAGTGTCCCTCTGGCGCCTACTAATGTGGGGAAGCACAGCCTTTATAATAAAGCAACGCCGTATTGGGGCCTATTTCATCCCAGTTGTTTTGGGATTTCTAGGGCTCAATGCCAATTAACACAACTTAACACTTGGAATATAGATAGCATGCACTAGAAGACCCTTGGAAGTACACGTTGAGCTCTGCCAGCAACAAGTAGCGCATATATTAGATTAAACTTCAATATAAAACTAACTTATAATTCTTATGCTAATTCCTAAACCTAATGCAAAACAATGCGAGGCAAGTGAATTTGAAAAATGAAATAGCAATCCAGCATAATCTCAAGTGAAACCATAACTGCAATCAAGTCATGCTAATAACCTTTTTTTTGTTTGTATGGAACACAAAATACATTCAAATTGATTAAACAACAGAAAATATGAAAACTCATAGAACTCAGATATTTCATATTGCTCTCAATAAAGAGATTTCCTCCAACTCAATATATAAGTGTTTCGGATTAACTTGTTCCTACTTCTGCAGTCTCACTGATTAATCATTTATTGTGTTAAACCAAAAATATCCCTAAACAATAAGAGATCTATTAATCCGTTTCTTTTTTTCTCTTTCCATTGCACAAATTACTCTACTTCAAAATGAACATGAAACACAAATTCATTCATAAAAACAGAAAACCTAATTTGATTCAGTAATTAAAGCAATGGAGGAATTCATGAACAAATCTAAAGAATGAGAGGATAAAATTAATGACACTGAGAAGAGTTTCCAACCTCAATTGACGACTAGCTTGGCTCGCCGGAGTTGCGATTTCTGGAATGGAACGGAAGAAATCGCAGCGGCGGCGAAAGGTGGTTACGATCTGTGGTCCACGTGAATCGTGATGCGGTGGTTTTTGTTGAGAGAGTGAAGCGTAAGTGAGGGACAAAGGTGGTAGTGGAAATGTAGATTTGTGAATACCAATTACCTCTCTCGACTTTCACCGGGTTTCTTCAAACGGAGGAGTTAAGAATTTTTACGCGGGTCCCACTTTTTTTCACTTCCTCTTTTTTTACTCCGCTCGAATTTAAACAAAAAAACAAAAGGTTAATTTATTTGATTTAAATATTGAATTAGATGTCCACAAGTCATAACTACCAAAATTTAAACTTTAACCCCTTCACTTATATGGATGTGTTTAAATGATTATTTGTTATTTTGTCTATCTACAGAAGAAAATAATTGAATCATATACATCTAATTTGTTTCTCTAAAAAAAAAACAATAATAATCTACTTTGTTTGATTTTATTTTTTCTTCTAATATTCGAGATCGGAGGGAATATTGTAAAACTCATTTTATATGTTTAATTATTTAATATAACATCATATTCTAACTTTCACATATCAACTTGCCTAAAAAAAAAATACTTTCATATATCAACTATTTATCTAACAGAAATATATTAGCATTTTTACCCTCAATAAAGGCATTTTAGTGATCAACAAAATCAAGTGCATTATGAGGGCTTTGTTTCAGCCGAACAAGCTTCGTCTCATTCAATATATCAATATATTCCTAAAAATATAACTAATCAGTAAGAGTTCATATTAGCTTTGGTTTATCGGTCATTCAATATATCAAATGGATATGATTACCTATGTTTTAATTTTTCACTCTTAATAAAATTATTATTTTTTTACTTAATTTCAATACTCTCTCTGATTTCAATTATAATCAAAAATACCTAAATTCAAAAATTTAGTCTATTAAAACTTGTTTCATCAGAATAAAAAAAGTAATTAAAAATAAACTTACATGAATTAAAATATAATTTAGGATATGTATTAAAATGAAAAGTAGGATAAAAAAAAGGAGGGGGGCAAACCAAACCTTCAAAATGTTAAGACAATCTATAACATAGAAGACCTAGTCTATTCTTAACTAAATCTTCCTTAATCTGAACATGCATAGAAGACCATCAAATAAAATCATTGATAGACGGGCATAAAGTGCCCAACTTATTTGCACAATAGTTTATGGGACATCATGAAATTCATTGATTGCAATAGAGTAAGACAGTTTAGCCATCTATTTTTGATCCGCCAAGGAACAATTTGAAGATACTTGATGGCTAAGGTAACCAATTTTGAATCACTTTCAATCCAAAGATTATGCCAGTTTATCTGGTAAGCACATTCCATTGCAAGAATGACTGCCATAATATAAGCAAACAGAGCATTACAAATTGCAAGGTTTGAAACAAAACAACCAATACTCTCTCCATGATTGTTTTTGTAGATGCCTACGGAAGCTGTTGGTCTTGGATTGCCTTAAGTTATGCCATCAATGTTACACTTTATCCAACTATGGATAGGTGGCTGTCAAATAACCTCGATAATTTTGGTGCTCTCTAATGATGAGTATCCACTTTAAAAGCTTTCAAAATAACAAAATCAGAGATAGTTGGACCATTTGTTAGCTTTGTAAGGTTACCAGATAGAGAAGCTTGAGCTGTGATCATAGCAATAACTGCATTTCTGGTAAATCTTGGGATTTTTTTTTGGTTACAAAAGTCTTGAGTTGTTGAATTTGATTATTTCTACAATACCACATAGGATAGACAACATTAAATAGAGACAAAGTAAGTTATATTTGATTTGAGATTAAAAAAAAATAATTATTTATTTGTTTATATTTAAGATTGGAAAGAGTCCCTAAAAAAAATATTGGAGATAGTATTTTTCTCGTAAACAAATTATCTCTGAAGAGAGAAAAATTGAGAAAACAATTTTCTTTAATAGCTTCCCTCAATTTTATTTTATTGGAGATCAAGGGTCACAAATTAAAACACTCTAAATTAATGTCCCTTTACTTTACCGTAATTCTGATTTCCAAATTCTCTATTCTCCTTCCAAACAAGGTTTAAATCCGTCATTTTCACCATTCCCCCTTTTCTAAGAGATTTGAGAACAAATTTTACATAAAAACTTGAGAAAAAAATTCGCTGAAGACGAAGCACGATTGATTGATATGGAGAATAGGGAGAAGAATGATTGAGCTAGATAGAAGAGTGGTTTGGTTAATCACGGTTAAAAGTTGAAACATGGAAGAGGGAGAAAAGCATAACAGGGAAGACATTGAAGTGGAGATTGGAGAAGAGAGAAGAACGTAAGGGTGAACAATGGAGCACTAGTTTGTTTTTTAATTTGAACCGTTAAAATATTTTTTGCCACATGTCACACATGAGCTAAACAAACCGGAAATCTGGACATATTGCAAAATGGAATAGATCCGGACTCATTTTAAATAGGTTATTCAGGTGTCAAATAGTTCATTTGTGTTTTACCTATTAAATAGGTTTTGTCATTCTAGGAGCCTAAGTATATTTAATGGAAAATGCTAAAGAATGTTCTTAAGACATTGGTTAAGAAAGTAAAAATAGAAATCTTGCATTGAGAAATGGTAAATATTGATAAATTAATTTTTTAAAAGTTAAAATATTGTTGAATCCTGTATAAATCTACTATTTTTTGTTTCCCTTACAAGTGTCTCAATTAGCATAACCCATAAAGTTGATGGAAAGTCTAGTGTTGTCATATGGCTGCAATAGGGAGGATGAGTCCAGTAAAGGTTGTTTTGGCCATAAGTGAGAAATTTTCACTACAATCCAGTCCAAAATTCGCATTTACCTTTCACCACCAAGTGAATCTTAAATCAATTTATCTCACCACATGGACCAATCTTCACTCTATAAACAAACAAAAACCTGCCGAGGCTTCCTAGGGTTAAATTAATGGACCAATTTTCAAGGGCAATTTTGTATAAGTGTTAGAATTTACTCTTAGCGTTGAAAATTTCATGAAATATAATATAATTTAATAAGACATTTTTTTTGTATTTTGTGTCTAATTGTTTGATAATATGACTCGAACTAACTTGTTCATCCTAAGGTTGGGTTGGTTCGTTTTGAAAAATAATAATTGGGTTTTTGACCTAACCCAAATATAATGATGAAATTTGATTGAGTTTGCAAACAAATTTGATCAAAATCGACCCATCTCTATCCTTGTTGATAAATAATTGACAAGTGTACAAAAAATTATCGAAGTAATAATAATTAATTTGTATCCACGAAGACTGTTATTAATTTCTACTCGACAGGGGCGTTAAATTCAAGGGTGTATTAAAATGGGGGGTTGCTCAAAGCAATTGGTTGGTTTGATAACATTCAATATGGTAAAAAATCTGATTAGAATTGGTTGAAAATTAAGGTTTATGAAGTGATCAAACCCTTCAAATCCTCTATTGTTCGCAGTAAAGTAATTTGCACTTTTTTTCTGTCATTGTTCACCTAGTTTTATGATGAATTAACTAAATAGTTTTGATCAATCTCTTGAGTCAAAATCCTCTCCTAAAATTATAATCCCTTAATCTCTAAAGTCAATATTGTTGAGATAAATTCTAAAAATCCCTTTTATGTTTTAATGATAACAACACATTTAAATCATGATTAAATGAATTATGAGATTATTTTTTATTTAACATGTGCTCTTGAGTGAATTTTAAAGATAGGTTACAAAGCAAGCAAATGATTTCAAGAACATTCTCAGAACAAAGCTCATCTCCAATCCTTATGTTTGCTTCGCAAAAGTCAGCCCAAGCAAGACAAAATGGAATTTATTGTTAATCATGGGTATGAAGATCTTGACCTTTCAAGAAGAATTTATTCATTAAGGATCTTTGTGAAAATGAAGGATCATACGTCATATGCTACAAAAGGAACATATTTAATATGATGCACCTTCAAAGGAATGAAGATAAAATAATAAAAAAAAAGATCCTATGAAAGAACAAAAAGGAACCCACGAGCATTAGACAACACATCAAAAATGAAGGGCAAAACCAATGAGAAGTGGACAACACATCAGACTAAAAGTATGGGATAAAATCAAATCACTTTGTACTCTCTTTGTTTCCCTCCAAGGAGTGAGAATACTACAACTCATCAAAGAGAAATATTGGCTGTCAATTTGCATACAAAATCTGCATGGTACTATTCATGATGTCACACTTTATTGCAAGTTGTCCAAGCAGAATTGTGAGAACGTTCTCAGAACAACCAGAACATTTTGCCAAGCATTTCTACACAAGAGTATTTAACTTAAATGAGTTGGCAAACTTTTCTCTTCCACATTTGCCCTTAGGAGCGTGTGTTTATTACAACAACAATGGACTTCTTTCATCTATAAATACAATGGCTTGAAAAGAGAAGAGATATTGAGTCATTAAGCATAAATTACCTCACTTGATTTTATACACATCAAGAACACTTCAAAGACTCTTTCATCGTGTGCACTACATCAAAAATCTAGCAGCAACTCTTTTATACTTGAGTTTTTTACAGAGGCAAAAACATTTCAAAACAATATCAAAAGTTTTTCAAAGAATCACTAAGTGTATTAGTGATAGTTGTTAGCAAACGCTAGTGAGTAAAACTAGTGTGAAGCCTAGAAGGGTGAAAAGAAAGAAATTGTATAGATCCAGGAAGTGATCTAAGAAAAGACATAGTTGAGATATAGTTAATGCTCAACTACATATTGAAAAAACTCACAGTATTGTGGGGACTGGAGTAGCCCACGTTGGGTGAACCAGTATAACTTTCTGTGTGTGATCTCTCTCTTTATCTCTCTTTATTTTTCTCAATATCACACACTTCACAATTATTATTGTTTTATTAACTGACTAACTAATCTAATCCAAGTATTCACTTGAGAATTTTTATTGGTAATTTTATTAGATCACAATTCAACCCCCCCTTTCTTGTGATATTATTTTACTTCAAATCTGTAATTATCGGAAGTTTTACTTGTCCGTTAATTCCTAAATCATAACTCAACAATTATCCATCTCTAGCTTAATCCGGTAAGTTAATCAGATTTCCTAGGTCAGATTTAAAAGATATGGCTAGTAATCAGTTAAATTCTAATATTAATTAATATATTTAAAAAGTTAAGGTTAATAGTCATTCATAAACATACAAAAATCACTACACTCAAGCAAATCTGAACAATACTATGATTCCATTGATATTAAATAGAGTTCACACAAACCGCATGGATACAACTTACAATAGATTCATCTCATGACTTAATCAGAAGAGAATTAGTTACTCATAACTAAAACAACGAATAACAAAGGATAATGAAACATTACATAAATTAGGACCAACTATGAATTGGTTTGAGATCCAGTGCTTGTTCGTAGGTCCTTAACTGCAAAATATGCTCTCAAAGCTCCAAAATTTCGACCCCTTGACTCTGAAACGCGTCTGCCTTTCATAGATCCGCTTTCAGTAACAGAAAATTGTGCCCCGATCTATAAATATCGTGGCCCGATGTACAATACATTTCAAAATCTGATCAGACGCTCCTCAAAATCGTGTCCCAATTTACAGAAATCGTGGCCCGATAATTGTCGAATTGAAATGCCGAGTTTTACCTCCAAATTGTGGCCCGATGTAGTGAAATCGTGGCCGATTTTCTGCCTCTCTTGATTCCTTGTTTTCTATCTATTTCAGTTTCAAAGACACCGTTATTACACTGAACTCAACTGGAAATGCATAAAAACAACTAACAATATACATATGACATAGTGTCATCACTTGTGTTGGAAAAATTGGTATAGAGAAAATAAAGAATGCAAGAATATAACGTGGAAACTCTAAAATTGATGAAAAATTCACGACCATTTTCTAATGCAACCAAAGAATAACATCACGTGAAAACTGTTACAACACACAAACTTTTCTCAAACACCGAACACCTCAGTACACTCACGCTCTCTAAAACAAATACTTAACCACATCTCAGAAAACTATATGACAAAGAGTTAAAGAGAAAAGGAAAAAGGGCATATACAAGCTTAAAATGTTTCTAATTATTACACCTTGTAATGAAGAACTAAAACATATATACGTGTCATGCTAGCAAGTGTCCTAGAGGACATTGTTTAAGGAATCCATAAAAAAGAAATTGTGTCTTGAAAATATAAGTCAAACATTAGTCATAATTATAAATACACAATTTTCTTTGCAAAACTTTCTTCTTTTAACTTCTTAAACAATGTCCTAAAGACATATGTTAGCATTTTCCAACAAATTAACCTACTACATTGATATATAAAAAAAACAATGCAAGACTTTTTTTTTAACATGCATCATTCAACTAACACCATTTACACCCCTAATTCTAGTGAAACAAGTCGATCATTTGATGATAAAGGAGATGATGATAAGTTGGTTTAACGTAAGACTTAATTTATAATAATGTAATATTTTACATTGACTAGTCTACCTTGTCTACAATTATCAACCAAGTATTCATTCAAACGAAATTCGTAACTTTTGGATGATGATTCAATTAGTTTAATTTATATTTAAAATTATTAGAATTGTACTACTAAATTTATTCTTTTTTAATACCTTCATCATATTTTTTATATGTATTGATTTATGAAAAAGTTATCCTTGTAAATTATTAAATATGATAAATATATGTAATATGAACAAAAATGATATATTAATACTATTTGAACGAATGCAGAAGAGGCAGGGATGAGATGACTAATGAAAAGATTGGGTGGTGTCGGCTTCCTAAAAATCCAAATTAAATTTCTAACAGATCCATGCGTTGGTTTGAGTCTGAGGAGGATACAGAAAACTTTTGAATAAAAGATTTTGTTGGATATCCTATATAAAAACAAAAACAAATAATTGTACCAAGTGTTATGTATGGATGACATTTGAGGTGGGTAAGCATCAGATGGTGGTGGGGTTACTAGCTTTGGCTGAAAATGAAGCTTGTGTGTTGGTTTCATTTGGATACGTTGTCTATTTTAGGAGTCAAGCAGCTTTGGTTGCCATATTTACCCACCCAAGGTGGTTGAGAGCTAGGCTGGCAATAGCTTAACTTAATTAAGTGGGGACACAACTCACCACTATAACTTTTGTTTTCATATATACTTCTTCATGTTCATGACTAGTCACAATAAAACTGCCCTATCTATCTTTTCCTTCTGGCTTGCCTAGCTGGCTGCTTCCTTTGGTACAAATGGAAATTTGCTTCCTTTTGGGAAATCCTTTCCTTGGACATTGGCTATTGAAAGTTACATACACTTTTTTTTATTAGGTTAGCAAATATTTAGTTCATTTTGGCTGTCATTGACTCAAAGTCATAGGGCCGGGGTAAGAAAAATTCAAATTTCATGGATGGAACGCTTATAGATTTATGTACTAAGTTTATCTTACCATCCAACATGATTTTATATTGTGAGCCGAATTCAAACCTACATCTGTATGAAATATGAGCTGAATTTTTATCAACTAAATCAATATTGGTTGACATGTGAATTATAATAGAACCTTTAGTTATCGAGCACTTCGATATGTCACCATGTCATAATTTTTTGCTACCTAAGATTTTAATTTGATAGCATAAAATAATGATATGGTCAAAAAAAGATTTTAATTTGATGACTTTAATCATGGTGTTCTCGATCAATGTTTTATTTTAGATAAAAGTTCTTGACCACTCATGAATATGATTTTAACACCTACAAATTGCATTGTGACCACAATTACAAACACTTATCCACAATTTTCCGTCATGTCAAGAATCCCAAATGTGACTCCAATTGCTCATGTTGTAGAAAGGAAAAACTAATACTAACAAATTGCTAACTGATTTTTATGCAAACCCAATTAATTTTTTATTGTATTTATGGTTTTCATTTAGCTGAGCAGACTATTTATTTTTAACTTTTGAGATATGTACTAGTGTATGTTTGCAAGAAATCATTGTGGCGCTATAATTTTGTTGAAGCTTTAAAATAAGATTTCGCAAAATCACAGTGACATATCGTTATTTTGCTAAACTGAGCGACAATCCGACAATCTAAATATACACTTGATTTTTGGTTTAGTACCTAAAAAAATAGAGAAAACAAAAAGGGGATGAAGTAAACATAATGATAGGCAGAATTTGAAGGGGAATAGTATGTGATGACTGTGAAGAAGACCTAAGAGGTTCAAGACATGTCTGCCATGATGTCAACTAAGAAAATGGAATCAGAAAAAACACCTGTTCTTACGTTGTTCCAAACTGCATTGGCAGTGGGACACAAACATATTAAAAAAAACAGCAAAGTTACATCCAAAGAACTGTTCCTTCTTTATTTTTACATCACTTTGTCCTTCAACACCTTGCATCTTTTTTCACATCCCTTACTTTTAGCTTCTGAGGCAGATAAAGCTACAGCTACAATTTTCATTTCCTCTCTTCTCCATTAAAACCACCTTATAATCAAGACATAAACAATCCTTCATTAGCTTAAAGCATTCATTAACACACAATATACATATGTATATAATTAAATAATTAATTATGTATACCTGGTTCCTTTGAAGCTTGTTTTCCGCCATCCAAGAAACTTGAATGCTTCTGGAATTTAGACTTTCTCTGCAAAGACTTAACAAATTTAGCTTAACATAATAAATTATGTAACCATTGTAATAACTAATAAGCATAATGTGTTGGATATATAGATCATAAACATACCTTTGTTCTTGTTGCAGAGAAAGAAGGGGAAAAATCAAGTGTATTCTCCACTGCTCCATTTTCTGAGAAATTGACTTTATTCTATTCAATTAAAATAGAATCAATTAATTAGTACTCCAAATAAAACTGCTACTGAGGAGAGATTAGTTATAATTATGTGAATAAGAGATTAAATTAGCTTTGTGAGTTACCTTGGGATAGTTAAGAACAGGGGAACTAGCAGTATCATCAAGAGGTGAAGACTGTTGACTTTTTCTACCATATTCTTTACCCTTCTTTTTGGATTCTTTGGAAGTTGAAGAATGCCAATTTACACAATAAGGTTGTTGATAATCTTCCTCTACATGATAGTACTGTGGTGGTCCAGAAGAAGCATCAGAAACCATGGATAAATCTTCTTCTTCTTCTTCCTCCTCTTCTTCCATTGTTGCTCCTTTGCCTTCATAATCCACTTTCCCACTTTTCCTATTGAAATGTTCTTCAGAAAAAGATGAATGGTTCAAGTAATTAGTCCAACCAGATTCACTTTCACTATTGTATTGTGAATAATTTGACATATCCATTTTAACTAACACTTGTCTAAATTTTCTTTGAGAATGAATGCACTAAGATAAGATGATAGAACTCTTATATATATATATATATATATAGATTTTGGTAAGGTGATGAAATGAATGAATACTACTAGCTAGTGTAGAGTGGTAAAGGACCTATAGAACTAGAGTTTCTTTTTTTCTTTCTTCCTTTCTCTTATGCTTCTTAATGTGTTTGTTTTCAAGAGTATAAGTAGAAGAAGAGAAAGAGTGGAGATAGGAGAAAAAATAAATAATAATTGATTAACATAACATAAAGAGGCAAAAGGAGAGAGAGAGAAACAAACGAATCACACTAGAATTTGTAAACTGCTTGTCCCTTTACTCACTCCTTTCGCCTTCTTATTTTATCTTTATGCGAATGAAATCAATATTTGCCAGTTGGCTTTGTGTGCATGTGTACTACAGTGTCAGTTAGTGTAGTAAACTGCATAGAGTGAGTGATTGAGAGAGAGAATCAAGTGAAGAGAAAGAGAGAGATATTATACATAGCATAGCAGAATTACCAATTACCATGATTCCATATATGAGACTCAACATATAATGCTGTCCTTTCATGTTAGTAAAACTTAATTTTAATTTGGTACGGTCACCAGTCACCACTCACGACTAATGATTCTTAAATGATTATACTTTTTCTTTCCGTTAATGGTTCATAGCAAACATAGTACCAACAAACTAATTTATTTCACCTGTGAACTAGTAGTTTGTCTTCTTTTAATAATGTTTTTAGTAGTGAACAACTTAGTCGCTACTACAACCTCAAATAATAATACAACATACTGTATACACTAGTGAATTTAGGATTTGGATTGCATGCAACTACACTCCGTGCATTTACACACACTTAATCAAATCGGTGGCCGTTGGATCAAGATCAAACAATCTAGATTTTAAGTTTGATATATTAATGGAGATTTTTATTTATTTTTTAAAATCTAAAATACTGAATTTAAAATCTAATCTGTCTGATCTTGATTTAATGACCGCCGATGTAGCTGACTATGTGGCTGCACGGAATTGTTACTGCACCAACTCAAATCCAAATCCGTGAATTTATGTTGTGTTTTACTCTTAACTCACCTCTTATATTTTCAATTATTTTGGATTCTAACACTTTTTCAGATGCAAAATGGTGGGGTGCCTAGAAAGTAAACTCATGTATAATTTGTAAATGTAATAAAAGGATTAGACACCAATCCATTCTTGGAGCTAGACAGACCAATGTTTCATAAAGAGAAACCAGTGATAAGCACCGAGATGAGTGTAATAATATATACCAACAAAAAGAAACTATGCTTACAGAAAAAATGACTGCTAGTTATTTGAGTAGAATATTCTCTTTTAATTTAATGCTTAAATGCTCTGCATGCAGGCATGACCATATGAAAGAGATTTTATTTGGACAAACAGAGGCCCCCTCATTCATGTTCTCTTGGATTTTTCCAAAACGTTACACAAGTAGTAACACTTAATTTTCCTTCATAAACATTCAAGGGGTTGAAGGACACAGTAGAAAATATACTACTACATCATATAGACTAAGTTATACCACGTGTACAATTTGCTTTTAGAGACAAAAAACTCACCTCACCCAAATTTGAAGAAAATCCATATGGTACTTGTAACACTTATAGGGCCCAGTATAGTAACTAGCTCTTACCATATCTGTGATTTTGTACTGGGAAAATAATGTCACATTTGGGTAACACTATGCTTGGGATCCGACACTTTTTGGCAGATATCTACCTGGCTTACTATATTATGCAATGTACAGGTAGATACCTTTCAAATAGTAAAAAGTGAAAATACATTCCTTTGATTGACGTAATTCACTTCTGTATAATATATGTTATTTAGTTTTTTTTTTTTTTTTTAAATTGAAATGTATATGTAGAGGCCAAATTATTCTGTTTGTCCTTAATTTTAATTTTCAATTATTTCAACAGTACTTTATTTGTTTTTTTCAATTTAGTCACACATTTTATAAAACATTACCCCTTAGACAAAATTTTGGACCATCTTTAATGAGGAATGTAAGTGTGTGTCACTAACACATGTACAACCTACTACATTAATGGTGTCACGGATTCAAACTCAAATATTTGTTGGAAAAAAAAAACAAAATATAGGTCAACTAGGTCAACATTGTTAACATTTTAAAACATTTGAAACTAAACTAAGTTGAAACATAAAAATGCAAAGGGCTGGCTAACTTGAGTTTATCATATAGTTACATATCTCTTTATAGAATCTTGGATACTTTTATTTTTTTATGTAGTATTGGTTTTGGACTGACCCTACAAGTAATCAAATATCCAAACTCAGTGCCCCCTAGCTCATTACTGGCGGCCAATTCTATTCATTATTTAATTGATTTTTTTTTTTTTAAAAAAGGTTATTAGGTCAATTGACATTGAAATGTGACTTTACGTAAACGTGTCCCGCCATTCTAATAGATTGTGTCTTTTTGTAATTTTCGGATTTGCATGTTACTCTGTTAAGCACCATGAGTTTTCAAAATCATATCTACTCCCGTAGTCAGCTAAAGCTTGGGGCCCTCAACTATCTTAGTAATTTTTTTTAAGAAAGACAACAAATTCTTTGGGATATGGGATTTTGAGTTTTTTTTTTAGGCAAAGATTCTGAGGTTTATAGAATTGAAAAAGCTTGTTTGATATAAAAAAATTTCACAGAGAAAATGAATTTGCAAATTGGCTTGCTAAGTATGATATTTCCCCCTCCCCTTCAAANAAAAGAAAATATGATACTACCTCCTCTGATAACTGCTTCAAGACTTAGTGTCATTGTCCTTCTTAGCTGAACCTGCAGGTTCATAAAAACATTGTAAATTAATTTGATCCAAAAACAACATAGAGGGAAGGGGTAAGAACAACATATATTACTAGCACAATTCTTTGAGAAAATACGAGCCAGCATAAAATAGTTTTACATTGACATTAAAGAAAAATAGGTATGTAGTAACAGTGACGAATTCAAAAAATTTGATTTGTGGGGGCAAGATCCAAGATCATATACTATAGATGTTCGTATAAAAACACATCAATATATAAGTGATAAACTATAATAGCATAGTTATCACCAAACCAAGTAAAAAGTTAAAGAGTGCAAAAACTATGTCATTTTATACCCATATTTTAAAATAATAGTATGATTTTTTTTTTTCATTTTTACACTATCAATTAATGTTGTGTTGTATGTGACCAAAAAATCATTTACAATTTCTCATTATATCGTTGTGTACTTAATCTTTCACAAGAAAATGCATTCAATAAATTTTTGTGAGGGCAACATATACCTTTAAGTGGAGATAAACATAAAAGTATCCATGAAATTATACTAAAATGAATGAAGTAGTGGGGGTAGCTTCCCCAACTGCTCTTAACCTAGATACGTGTCTGTAGTTATTTCTAAACAAGTGTTATAAAAGTAAATTTATGTTGCGATTTGATGAGTTTTCATTGGAGACAAATAGTGCATGATTATTTTTATAAGAAAAAATTTAGGGTGAAAGGATAGTGTCCCGTCTAAAACAGATAAAATTTTACGACTCACATAGTACTTATAAAAACATTTACATCTAACTCATTTTAAAAACAGTAACAGATTTCTGACCTATAACTTCTTGATCTAAGACTTGTATTTTTATTACTAGGTAGAGTTAGTAGTGCATCAACATGACTATATAAATTTGGTGGGTTATGTGAATTTAAACAAATAAAAAAGAGTGTGTTGCTAGCATTTCTTATATATATATATATATATATATATATATAATGAGAAAACAACATTTTTTGAAAAATAAAATAACGTTATGACAGAGTTTATCTACCTTATAGAAGTCGTTATCATGCCAACAAATGGAGTGTCACTGTATGAGCATGGGATTTTCCAACCGCACGAGCTTTGCTACTAAGGTCACTTTCTGATGGCGAGGTCAAAGATTGTTGATTGTGCAACGGTGCCAGCCAAATCACTCATAATTTTCTTGAACTAAAATCTATTAAGAGATTCTCCTTCCACAATTGAGACAGACAAACAACATTAATCTAGTCCATATCACAATGTCAAGTACTCCACTCTCCAGAAAGAAATTTGATGGATGATGAATTAATTAAAAAATGTGTACGCATGAGCATATCTCATCAATTATTTAGTTGATTGTAGTATTAAATAAGGAGAATAGTACTGTTATTCATGAACCACTAATTTATATGGACATTGAGAATTTCCAAATTATTTATTGGTTTTTTGTCCTGACGCATTTATTCTCAACTCGTTCTATAAAAAGCTTTGAGGCCATGGTTGGCCAATTAAAGAAATGTTGCAAACAACAATTGAAAAAAGGTCCTACCGGGAGTCGAACCCAGGTCGCTGGATTCAAAGTCCAGAGTGCTAACCACTACACCATAGAACCGATTGTTGAAATATGAACAGAAGCTAAGTATAAAACTAAAGATACATTACCTTATATCGCTTAGAACATTCATTTTAGGGTACCTAGACGAAAATGACAAAACCATTATAAACTCACACATATAAGTTGAGGTGCAGGAATTCGAACCCCGGTCATGATGTTTGATATAACAATTTCAGCATTTTTCTCAATTGAGCTAGAACTTGTGACACACAGAACAAAACATTCATTTAATAAATGAGTTGATTTTGTATATCTCGAGGAATTTTCAATTACTAACTACGGACTTGTTTGAATTGTTTTATCGAGTTTATCTAAGTTTTGTGAAACTGTTTGAAAAAACTTATGAAAATAATTTATGACAATTTTATAAAAAAAAAATCAACTAATTTTTTTAAGTTATTCAATATAGTTTATAAAAACAACTTACAACATATACAAAAACAATAATAAGTGTTTGTGCCATAAGCTACGTTTATCCAAACATGTACTCTTATGACCCTTCTTGTCAAAACAAAGTACCATATGACCCTAATGAAGCACGTGACTTTAAGTACGTCCTCCAATCTCACATTTTTTCTTTTTTATGTTAATGTTAAAAATGGAAGGGATTCATAAACCTTAATTACACTGTAAATATTTAAATTGTGAACGTTTGTCATTTTCTGTAGTAAAGAATGATTTACTACGTTTTTTTTTAAGAATTTTCAGCCACAATCATGTTACAAGTTCCCACGACATACAAAAAAGAACAAATAATATTAACCGGTTATATCTATAGGAGAGGAAAAACGGCGATCCAACTACAGCTGACCATGTTTTCCGGATGAGATGACACTCGTGTGATTATTAAGATTCTGATGCTATTTCATTCTTGTGTCCACACATGCAAACACTAAAAAATACAGATCAGCATGACTGTTATCACCCTAGCTAGCTCACCATTTTGATCTTGCAATTACGAGCCTTCTCTATAGCAAAGAAAAGTGTTGATAAATTATTATTATTAAAATGTAATAATAATCATAGTCGAATTCTTTTAGTAAATTTTGGAGAGTATTGAATGGGAGGAACAAATCGTTTGTTAGATATTGACGTTAAAAATTATAATTGAGTAACCCATTTGAGTTGGTCTGGTGGTGTTGTCTTATGACATTGAAGTATACTTCTCTTAAGTCTTGGATTCAAGTATGCTCCGTGCCTAATTTCAATGAGCTAGTTTGACTGTCTTCAAAAAAATAAATTATAATCGAGTAATGTTTACATGCAAAATCCACATAATCATCCAAACGGGAGGATTTTCATTGTAGATATTTGAGACTCTCTTATCCATATTCTCTCCTATTGGATGAAAGTTTATAGAAGTCTTGTCACTTAATGTGAGATTTATTTTCGAAATGGTGGAACCAACATGAATTTCACCAAATAAAAAGGTAGAGTATAAAAAGAGAGAACTAGAATGAGGTTTATCTAGATTCAAATCCCAGTAAAAAGGTGCTAGCATTTAATATCCGCACGTCTTGAACATGATTAACTCCATTAGAAAAACTTAGGAGAAAAGAATAAATAAAATAATCCTCCTCTAGTTGCAAAATGTTTTTTTTGGAGATACTTCTTGAAAAATAACTTTTTATAAAAGAAAAAACAAATCATGTTTGAAAAAACACATCACCTAACACTTCAGTCTTCAAACGGCAACACTTCAATTACATGGTGGATCAACTTCTACGGATGCCACAGAATTTAGAAAAATTATTGGAGCACACTCCAATATGTAAATTTCACAAAAGCATATAAGTCTATATACAAAAAATTCTCACAGTTCATGCATGTAATAAGCCAACAACACTTCATTTACAACATCTAAAATGCCGCCTTAGGGAATGTTCTTAAATTATCGTTCCAAAGATAATATTTGAAGGATGTAGTGTAATTTGTGACATAAACATATAAATGGGTACATGTAATATACTACATACTTGTGATAGAACAAAAAATCCATGTATCCTCTTAGCTTTACCTTTGTTTTTAGATTCATAAATCTAACACAAAAAAGAACCATGAAGCTTTTTTCTATACAATAATACACAATCACCTTTCTCCATCTTTCATCCAATTGATATCTAAGTTTTGAACAACAAAAAGAAAGCTAAAGTACCTACAACAGACTCCCTACCAGCCTAATTAACATCCTTTCAAATCTCTCCATCTAAGGTAAATTAACCCATCGCGATAATGTGTATATGCCCCCGCCACAACCAAGACATGAAAAAGTTGGTGACTATGGCCAGCAATATCAAACTTTCCCGGCATCCACCTCTCTGGTATCCTCGCGACATAAATTAAAGCTCCCAAACCATAAAGAACCCCCTATTAATATCTCATAGCCTGTAGTTTGCAATGCCTCAGGCTCTTCCCTATGCAATATCAATTTATGCATTATAGGCGCCACACCCGAAAATCCCATCATAAAGAAGAGCGAAGCACGGATACTTCCTAAACTCGGACTTTTGGAAAAATGGGAGAAGAGAGAAAACAATAGTAGCCACTCCCATTAATGTTATGAAGCCTAAGTAGAGGTAACAAAAGAAAGGGTTGCACATAAATGAGTAATATACAGGAGGATAAAATGAAGTTGCAATCAATGCAGCAATTCCAGCATAGTCAATTCTGAGCATAATGTAGGAAAGGCGTTGCGAGTGACAAGCTAAGAGGTGGCATGTGCTGCTGGCTAATAAACAGAACATAGCTCCTCCCAAGAAGGCATAAAATGGCCACCTTGTAATTGGCGGGGCTATTGAAGGAGATACAAAATCCATCGTGTCGTCTTTCAAACCATTCTGATTTCAACAATCTAATAGCTGTTAGAAGTCAAATTCTATCAATCTCAATGAATATTTGTAGTGTCTAGAATAACACAGTGCAAATTTTACAACTTACTGAAGTACATGTCTTCGTATAACATTGTATAAAAGCTTAGTGGAAATGTATGAAAATGCTTTACAAAAAAATACTCTGCTATGGTTATATATATATGCATAACCATTAAGTTGCCTTTTATAACTTTTGACATATAAATTTGTATTTGAGGAAGAAAAATACTAATGACCAAAATATACAAGTTCTCACTCAGATTATAATCAAAATAAAGTGACGGTTATGTAACTATTTGGATCTATTCATTTGAACTTATCTATTGACATAAGCACTTGTGAGACTATTTGAGAGAGCTTACGAAAAGAACCGATAACATGTCCATAAGCTCTCCAAAATTTCTTATGAGGACAATTTATAGCTTAGATGAAAACGGTTTGACTTTATTTTATCTTTTGTTATAGAAATAGCTTATACATAAGCCCTATATGATAAAAGGTAATGCTATAAGCGTTTTATTAAGCTGTTTTTCCAAACAGGCCCTAAGAATGAAATCGATTTACGTTTTCTGAAATCAGATAGACTTTTGATAGTCCAAATTACATAACAATTTGAGAACAAATGAAAAGAATCATATATGATACTCCATGAAGTGGGATGAGACTTACTAAGGAAAAGTGTTCCGGCAAGCACTTGATGACGTGTTCCATAACATTCCAGCCTGATAATGAGGAGAAGTTAAGAGAATGAAAAGATGTACTCAACTCATTTTTAAATTTATGAAGATTAGGTATATTGGGAAGTGAAGGCAGACACTTCAATAGCTCTTCATGAATCTTCTTCAAATCAGCTTTTCCTATCACATCAGGCAAATGTTGAAGGGAATCCACAATCATCGGAGCTCTCATAACGGTGTATATGGTGAGAAAGAGAAAAAGGAAGAACCCAATCAAATGCCTGAAACAATGTCATTCATATCAAGTAAGGAAATGTAAAAAGTATTTGACACTTGGACAAGTTTAACTACTTCCGATGAATCAGTGACACACACGGATAAGAATGTAATCAAATGCATCGGTGTCATGTCGATATTGGACACCAATACGTATCAGTTCAATCTGAAATGTCTGTGTTACAAAGATTCTATTAAGCTATAGATTGATAAATGAAACCAAAAGTCCAGAAAAGGACAAGAGACACCAAGGTAATGAAATATGTTTGTACTTAAAGATGAAGTACTTACGTCCAGACATTAAGTGTCTCATTATGAATTGAGAAAATGCTGAGGAGTATCTGCTTCAAGGGCCACTCTGATCGATAATAACCGAATATGAATTCATTGTCCCTTAAGAAAGCTGGCAATGAGTTGTATTCTATAAGTTGATATTTAGATTTTTTTGATTTTTTCACTTCCTTCCCTACCTTTGAATGTTCTCTTTCCTCTTCACCATTAAGGATTTTATTTTTCTTATGAGTAGCATTCAATCCTTCACTTGTACCACGTAGCATCTCTGCAATGTGGGAGCGAGAGACAATAAACAAACAATTTTCAAAATACCAACTTCATGAAACTAAATCTCAATTAGATTTAGAAACTAATGCTGTATCAAATTAGAAAAGCCCATGGCAAATACAATTGTAGAACTTGGTTTTTCTCAATTACAAAAGTTCAATGAACTAAGAATGAAATAATGAGAACGTGATAGACAATTAATCAAATTGATGTTTAAAGCTCCGTCACATCAAGGAATTTCACTCCTTTGAGCATAGACAAAACTAATCTTCCATTCAGAATTCCAGCATCAACATGTTATCAGAGCCATGACGTGACATCCGCTCGAAGAGCCTCAATGAATAGACTCTATACCATATTAGTTTCTATATTAAGTTCAATGCATCCTTACACACTTCTAAACTTTTTTTTACCTCTTAACTCTTTTCAACGTGTGACTTAGGTTTTTTCCAATAAGCAATTCTCAATATTGATCAAAGTTCTCCTCCACAATGATTTACGTATAAATAAAACATCAAAGTTACAATGTAGACAATGCATTACGTTTGCATCTAGCTTGAATCAGAAGACAAAGCAACACAAGGAGAATAAATTGTATGAAATTTGGACTTGCCTGAAATTTGAGTGGAAGTAAGAAGGGAAAAATTGAATTGCTTGGAAGAGGAAAGAGGTCAGAAAAATATGTTAAAAGAAGATGATGATAAGGTGGTACCGGAAGAAGATGGTGTCCCGGCATGGGACCATACAACAAACCAATGGGTATTATGCATGGAACTGAAGAAAGCTAAATGTGATCACCAAATACCTATTTCTTAGGCTCTGCAAGTTAACAAACACCAAAGAAAGACAACTCAACCTTAAAAATAGGAAGAAAATAATTAAGGTACGAAAGACAAGGTTTTACACTTTTACTTAAATAGGAGTCTCTTGTTTATATATGATTAAAAAAAAATAGAAAAGGAAAGGGAGTTAAAACCAATTCACTTTAAAAAACAACCTTATCATGGTTTACATGACAAACCTATTTTGGAATTTTGGATATCCCTACCCTGTATGGTATCCTTAAATGATATTTGGATTCATCTCTAGCCCTGAGTGCAGAGTTTCGTTGTCTATATTATTAAACTCCACATATACAATAATGTAAAAGGAAATTATTTCCTTTTTCCAATGAAGCCAAAGAAAAAAATTGTCACTAGAAACTACATGGGATTTTTTTGACAAAAATGCTGAATTGGTTTAAATTGTGAAAAATAAACATCCATAGCCGCCAAAGAGATTGGTTAAAGGGCTGGAAAAAAATCGTTGAGTCTGCATGGTAAACCATAGAATTCATTGCTTCTAACATCAGATCCATAGATACTGAACTTCTCCCACCATTTCAAACCACTGTCATCAATGGCTGCATCATCTTCACGGGTGAGTGTGAAATCCAAAATGAAAGCAACCAAGGCAGCCACCATTGTGTGTGAAGCGAATATGACAGTCACGATATCATTGAACTGAAAATGCATTGAAATATTAGGGAAATCACTCATAAAAAAAGATAGTGTTTTTTTATATTTATCACGAAATTTTCAACAATTGGTTTAGTTTCAGATAATCTCACCCATCTAGGACCTGCATGTTCCTGTTTTACTTGATAATATTCAGTGAAATATTGCGGTATAGAGACACCGAGGAAGAATGAGAAGCCTAACACAAATTTGGTTCTGAAACTATTGAGATTACAGAACTGGAGAAAACCAAGACCCGCAGAAGCTACATATCCCAAGTTACATAAATCTTGTCAAATGTCAATTTCTATATGCTGACAATGACCTAACCAAAAACCTTACAAAGACAATTAGTTAGCGAGAACTTACACACGTAGCCAAAGAATACACAGTATAATGCTGCCATGATTGGCAAAGGTATAGAAGCAAAAAATGCTCCAAATTTTCCTGGTTGAAAAGGAAAGTGTGAAGCATGAGATATCACTAAGAGAATAACAACATTAAAATAGGAAATTAACCTTTAGAAATGTCAAATCTGAATTTATGTAAAAAAAAGAACATAAAGTTACATAGATTAGAAAATATGCTAAAATTATGAAATGATGCAGAGCCTGTTAGCCTATCATACCAAATACAGAAAAGAAAATCATAAAACCAGCTGATATTTGGATGACTCTTCGGCTTCCCACTCTTGTCAATGCCAATAGTCCAGCGTTTTCCCTGAAATAAGTGTAGTGCATAATGCAGAAAATGAATAGGACAAAGAGAGTTTTATGAGAAAGAGATATGAGGTAAACGTACACTGATGCTGCACTTCCGGTCACAGAACCAAACATGCCATTGAGCAAAGAAGCTACTCCCTAAGATAACAATAAGAGTACCACATAAAATTCAATCATAAGTTTCTTGTCCATGATTCCAGAAATAATCACAAAGTGTAGTGCATTTTACCAGCCAGCCAGTTCCGCGGCTGATAACAGAAGGTGGCACGGGTGTTGCACTTCCATATCTAGCCGCAGCATAAAATGTACCAGTAGACTACATGCAAATATGAACATTGTTCAAAATTCAAAATCAAAACAAAAAATATTAAGATTCTATCAAGGGACCTGTTGCTTACCTCAAAAAGAGAAACAAAAGAAGCTGCTATCATAGCAAAAGTTTCCCCATAGTTGAAGGTAGGACTTCCCCATTGGAAAGGGTAGGGAAAATACACCCTATATAAATAATGCAATCAATTTTCATTAATTGAAGTTGCATAAAAAGGTGAATTCTAGGTTAAGCTTCCATTTATAACTTATAAAACAAACTACGATTAAAAAAAGGCATGAAGGTTATTTTGATAATTGAGAAAACGTAATAATGTGTCGACAATCTTACCATGGAGCAGAACTAATTAGACCAGCACGATCAGTGCGGCAACTATTTTGTGTGCTTTCTGGCTTGTTGTTATATAGAGTGCTTGAAGTCAGAAGCTGTGCAAATAACCATGCACTTGCAATGGAAAACAGAACTGCAAATCGGTCAAATGTAGGCTTCTTGGTGCTTATATACCGATGAAGATACTGCAGCATCATATAAAACAATAAACACATTCAGAATCAGAATTTAAATCATGCATTTTAAATCACTATGTCTATACTTGCCTGAGAGATGAAAACCATAATAATTAGTGCTGGAAGCCCAACTTCAACACATGTTGCCAGCTGCAACAGTGATTGAAAAAATTAAAGAGGAAGAATCATACAATATAATCCTATATATATATATATATATATATATATATATATATATATATATATAATAGGCAAAATACCTCTTTTGATCCTTTAAGTTTGACAAAAATACCGGATTAGTCATTTAAGTTCTTAAGTTTCAAATAGGTCCTTTAAGTTGTTAATTTATTACACCGTTACCCTTTTAAGGACCTATTTGAAACTTAAAAACTTAAAAAACTTTAAATAGGTGCATTAAATTAACAACTTAAAGGACCTATTTGAAACTTAAAAAACTTAAAGGACTAATCCGGCATTCTTGTCAAACTTAAAGGACCAAAAATAGTATTTGGCCTATATAATATATCCTCAAGTCCTAAACTTATAGAAGCCGAGTTACATGAGAAACTATAAGATAAGAGTGCAAGCCCTTTGAATGAAAAGTTGCATAAGCAAGAATCTATACCATAGGGAAACCAAGATGATAGAGACCAAGTCCAGTGAATGTTACATAAGGGACAACACAAAGTGGGCTAAGGAACCTGACAGCATTTCTCCATAATCCCAAGAATCCCATAACCATTTGGAAACATGCACTTATAATCAAGGCACCTTGTATTCCCCTAATTGTCTGAGTGAATCTCTGATAATATCACCCATATGAACCAAATCAGCAATAAAATAAACATGGAAATGAACATTAGCAACACCAACAACAAAAATGGAGCATGAAAAAAAAAGTACACATCGACCTCATAAGGATCTGTATATGAACTGTATCTGCTAGCTTGAACAGCTGACATAATTGGTATCATGTAAGTGTATGAACCAACAACTACATTTGGCAATCGGGTTCCAAATAAAGATTGAAGAAATGTGCTTAGTCCCGGAAACAAACAAAGTACTCTGAATCACCTTGGCCTTCTCCAACTGAGTTGAAACAAAGATTTCAGCTAATGGACTTAATTCATACTGTTGTAAAACATGAAATTTATTTAAGAAAGCAAAAATCTAACACACAAAAAAATGCTTACATTGCTTCCACCCATTTGAGGAACAACTATAGTTGGAATCAGAACTGTCATGCCAAGAGTCAGAATGTAATGCTGGAACCCTAATAAAAGCGCTTCAGCTGCATTTTAGTAACAAATCAAATAAAAAAAGTTGAGATAATTAAGGAAGAAAGTATATTTGATGAAAATACATAGACTTGAATAATTTGTTTCATGAAAATAATCTTCCAAAAACAAAAAACAAACATAATGCTTAGTCATTGAAATCATTTCATATTTGTTGGTTGATATAATAAGAATCATTTTTATATTATAGTAAGTAATAGTATAAAGTAAGAAGAGAATGAAAATACTAACGCCAAGGTGGAGGACTATTTATGCAATATTGAACACCAGGTAATTGCTCTTTAGCTGGGTGTGCTACTGGTAGTTGTTCTTGTTTTGCGTCTTTGGACTGTGATTTTTTGTTGTTATTGCCGCCATCACCGCCACCGCCAGCATTATTTTCATTTCCACCATCTCCACCTTCATTTTGAGCCATATGTTGCAGGTAAACAAGGAAAACTATCAAGTGGAAACTGCTGTTTAGTTTCTTTTGAAAAAATTTTGTTGGTTAAATCATTGCAATTTACAATGCCATAATGAGCAAGTAATTCCATTTACTTTGGTTTCTTCAGTTACTATTATTGAAATTAAAGACCATACGTGCATTGATTATGGAAATATTCTTTTTTGAAAACTTGAAAAAATAGGACTTTTGTAATTATGCATAAAACCATTTCAGACTTTTGTTTTGCAATTTCCAGCCCCCACCTAACTCCCATTGCCTTGGCCAATAAAGGATCAACAGAAACAACTCACTCTAAAATGTTGTATCCATTTTATAAGTTGTTATAGAACATATTAACGATAGAAAACCAATACTACCCAAACAACATAAAAATAAGGAAGAGAGAAATTTGATGGTTGAGTAGCAAAGTTCTTTGTTATTTCTCTTTTTTTAAATCTAACCAAACAAGCATAGTGTTAAGGCCAAAAATGTATGTCTTTTGTATATCTTCCCTTCTATAATATTTTTTTTCTCTCATTTTTTATATGATTCTTTTCAAAATTTAATTATTTTTTACTAAACATACCCATACTAATTTTATTTTTTGGGTAGACATCTTACCCTAAATCATGTTGCACATTTTTTATTTCTTTCTAATATGTAGAAAATATTCTGATAGAAACATAAACTAATTCTCTCAACCGAATGAAAAAACTTGTTAAATAATATCAGTTATGGATAAAAAAAAAATTGGACAAGAATTATGGATAAATTTAATAATACTATTAAATTTATTAATTCTCGTGATTTATAAAGTTGACGAGATTCAATATTTAATAACAAAAATAATAGCTAAAATTACATTGAACTTTTTTTTAATACAAGATTACAACATAACTAGAATATTACACTGAACTTTCAAAGCACCCAAATTATAATTAAAAAGAAACCGAGGGAGTAGGTATCATTTCCCATTGTAACTTTTTTTTTTTACCAATCCGTTGTTACCTTTTGAAATTTGTTTTCCTTGAAAATAATTTTTTCTAAAATTTTTCTTAATAAATTCTATTACCAAAATAAAAGCATTAAAATCCTTTTAAGAAAAACAATAATATTTAACATCCTTCATTATTAAGTAACCACCGAAAAAGTGTGTGATATACTTTGTATGGTCGTGATATTTTTTGAAGTTTAATTTTGATTAAATGTATATGTAATTTTGTTCTCATAGCCAACTAGTCATAAATTATGTATGCATGACTTTTAAGCTAATTATAATTAGAGTATTTTTTTAATGGTGTGATAATTTACGATTATTGAATATACAAGAAATGTTTATACCTACAATTCATATCAATTAAATAATATATTTTTAACATCAAACATTTTGGTTAATATTTGTAGGTATTTGTCAGCGATTTTTTTAAATATATAATACATTTGTTTGAAATAATTTTTTTAGGGAATTTGTTTGAAGTAATTAAAACATATTAAAATTGGATTTTTGTTAAAAAATGGTTGTATGTACCATATAAAACATTAGTAACTTTACATATATATAGGGCGACACAAATTGTCGATATCAAATTCTTACGTATAAAGACAATTTAGTTGAAATGAAGTAACATATTGTTAAAGATTCTCTGATGAAAATTAATCAAATTTTAAATGTTGGTGAAATCTTCATACCTATAACATTTGTCAAAAAAAAAAATCTTCATACCTATAACAAATGTTCAACTTTATTTTTAAAGATTACACGTGAATTCATTCATTAGTTAATGTTCACAAAGCGTGTTCAATATTTTCTAAATTAATGGACTAATGGTACTTTTTCTATGAAAAGTGGAATAATGGTATTAATTATTTGTTCTAGTTAGATAATTTTCTAGTTTTGGTCGATCTACTGTCCAAACAAACAACACCATGCGATTCACATCATTAAGAAGAACCAACGGCTATGATGAACGATCCTGCAGAAACCATTTCAAGGTAAAAAAAGTTAATTAAAAAAACTAACTACCATTTGTGACTTCTATCTTAGCCAGAATAAAAAAATTAAAAAGCTTCCATATGTTGTTTTGTATCAGCATTTGATCATTCACCTCTCATCACCCACTAATAACAAGTACTATAAATAAGGAACATATAGTAGGAGCCAGAGCCACTACAATTTATTCTCAAATCTCTTTCAATCTCAAATTGTTTTGAGAGGGTGAAAAAAATATCCAAAGAGTGAAGTAAGATGGCTTACTACAATCAAAATCCTCCTCCGGTTAACGTTAACGTTTCTGCTCCTGCACCGCAAGGTGCTCAAAGAAATCCATCTAATTACTTTGATTTGATTATTGTTGTTGATTTATAACATATGTAATTTTTGACCAATTGACTTATGACATATATTTTTTGGATAAGATTTATGAAATATATTGTTCCATATTTTTAATGGAGTAGTAAATATTATGATTATGATTTTGTTTGTTATGGAGTATCAAGTTGGTTGTGTGTGGTTAATATATATCCCAATTAATTTTGTTTGGAAGGGATATATCCGAATTATTATTGGCTAATTAATTTGATCACTTCTTAAACTATGTAGGATATCCTCAACCAGGTTATCAAGGGCCTCAACCAGGTTATCCTCCAGCACCCCAACCTCAAGTTTTTGTCACTCAAGCTCCACCTCCTGCTGCAAATTCAGGGGTAGCAGAAGCAGGTTTATTTGGATGGTATATAATAAACCCATACATCGTCTACGTCTAAAAAAATTCTAAAATATTTTTATACATTTGGTCAAAAAAATATACATTTTTATGCTATAAATCAACTATAATAATTATATTTTTGACCGGTAATCGAATCAATTATAATTATTAGATTTCATAAAAGAGATTATAATTATTTTTGAGTTTAATTATATTACAAATTGATTTTAATCATAAATCATACGTAGATATATCTTAAAGAGTTTAATTTGTAAGCTTTGACAAAATACAATTATTTTACAAATATATTTAATGATGTATTGTTATGTCAATAATGAATATGATAACTCATATGTTTTCATAATTGATTTAGATGCATGTGTAAAATAATTATACAATGACGGGGTATACTAATGAAATTATATCTTAAAAGTCATATATTAGATGATTTGTAACCGATTTACTATCTTTTTTTTTTTTATGATAAGTGGTACAATGCATTTCCTCAAAAAAACAATATGATAACGATTTTAAAAAAAAAAAGTGCATTGACATCTTGTCAAGAAAAAATAACAATGCATTGACATTACATTTATGTTTTTTCTTATGGTATTAACTTATGTTTTATTTATTTTGGTTTATTTTAAAATTCAAAATAGATCTCGAGTAATGCGATTGAGATCTAATTCAATATTATTTTAATTTTTTTTAATTCCTCCTTCTATCACAAAATAAAATTTGTCAAACTTTGCTATTTGTGTGTTGCAGTTGTGCCGCGTTGTGTTGCTGCTGCGCTTTGGAGGAGTGTTGTTTGTAGTGTGATCATCACATAAAGAATTTACATGTCCTTCAACACATGAAGATTGTTAAACTTTATTTGGTGTTGTTTTGTTATTTGATTTTTGAAGGGTTATTTGGTGTTGTTATTCTCTAAGTTATTGTTATGGATTATCATTTGATATGTTGTTTTAATATCAGTTAAATCTTATTATGCGTATAAAGCAATATAGTATTTTGGATGAATTGATGTTCTAAAATGATCATTTATATTTATTAATCTATATGGATTTGGTTTAATTTCATTTTTACCTATTAAGTATTGCAGGGGCGGACCTAAACTAAGCCAGGTGTGACAAGTGTCACACTAGCCCACACCCATTTTTTTATTTATTTTTAGCTAAATGTTATATTATATAAATAAATTTTTGTAAATGAATTGCATCTGTATGATGTAGTCCTAAAGACGCACACTATTCAAGTGATGAGTTTGAATTGAACCAGGGTTACTTATGTAAAATCCAATAGTAGGTACCACTGTACCTACAATTTTTATGAATAATTATTTTAAAAAATAATATATATATACACTAAAGAAATTGCCCCCTAAAAAAATTACTTCAGCCTCCGCCACCGCCAGAGAAAAAGCTAGTAGTAGACCTGAAAAAAATTATAACTCACTAATATTGTGAGTCCAAGTCCACCCCTAAAGTATTGTGATTATGAGAGATTTTGATCCACTTTACTTTACTACAAGTTTGTAGACTCACCCCTAATATGCTCCAATTTGAGGCAGATGGAGCAAAATTAAATAACGTGACACGCAAATCATATTTAATATGCCTGTTGTGACTTTTGTTAAAAAAAAAATATGCCTGTTAAGACTTTGATTTAAAATGAATAAAAATATTAATTAATAGAAGATTAAAATGTAGAATAATTTAAATTTAAGTTGCAACTAGGCTCATCGTTATATTACAAAGAAGTTGCAAGTCCTCCTCACCCTACTAAATGGGAATCAACAAAATCTATAAGAGCACCTTCATGGGTGAACTCAAACAATGGTTATTTTGTCGGTCTCATTAAACCACGTCATCTTGAAGCAACTCATTCAATTTTCATTCAAATGGTGCAAGGTATCACATACTTCCGATTGACAACTTTTACCACCAAAGTACTCATGTTTTTTATGACATATGATTGCTTCAATGTTATGTATTCAACACAAATCTTGGGTCCTCTTTATTTCAATCTCACAATCCCTAAATCATTTCTCACTCATTTTTATCTCTCTCACCATCATGCAATTTAACCTAATAACCACAATCCCGCCCTTTTTGACGGACCTAATTAATTTTTATGAAAAAAAAGGTCTGCAAGTAATTGAATCAGGTAACACATGAAAATATCATTTTTTTTTAAAGTTACTAACACCATTGCAATTCTTTTTTGATAGTAGTTCCTTTTGACGGTTCCTTTTTATTATTATTTTTTCTTTCAATTACCACGTAACCGCTACTTTTTAATATTTTTTTCTTCGGTTATCACGTAGCAGTTCCTTTTCATTATTTTTTTCTTTTGATTACCACATAACAATTTCTTTTCCTTTTCATTTTTATAGATTTAACAACTTTTGCGGTTATGACCAATTTCTTGGTGGAGACTTTTGTATATATTTTTTCTTTCGATTTGTCATTTTTATTGCAGTCCATCTTTTATTTTTATTGTTTTTTAAGGTAGTTTGATAACATACTGAATTTAACTATAAAAATAATAATATAACCAATTTAATAGTAAGCTCAACAAAACCCTTGCATAACACGGTTAGAGTCTAATCAAACAAAAACAAAATCATCAGTTGATTCATTCGTTCAAGAATTCTCAACTCTCCCTTTTCATCTTATATCAAGAACCTCCATTTTCCAATCATCACTCTCCCTCTCTGCTTTTGCCTGTCACCCTTTTTTTCATAAACATACAGAACAAACAAATTTTTCAAAAAAGCTTCGTCCCGCTCATGTTCATGCTGCAGTTTGCCTCTTTTCCCCATCCTTCGCCCATTTCAACTGCGAATTAGATCTCGGATTTGGAGTTTTTACCACATAAACCCACAAGAAATTTTAGATCTAGGGGTGTTTCTACTCTTTCTAATTTCTTGTTTGTGCTGTGGGTGTTTGTTATTTTTGGCAAAAAAATCTGGATGTTATTTTTTCGATTATTTCAGTGTTATTGTTGATTAAATTTTTTTTTCCTGCAAAGGAAGTGTTGCTTCAGAACGCAATCGTTACTTCAGAAAGTAACGCACTTTCCACCGTGGCGGACTCCAACGAACGAACCGAGAAAAAAACCACTTATTTTGGTACTCCACCGTGGCGGACAGGGTGAAACTATTACCGCAGATCTTGCTATCAAGTGTCATAAGTTAAAGATTCAAAAATATAAATAATTTGTAAATTTTATGTATAAAAAATTACTTTTCAAAGTTTCAATGCATTGAATCTACTATTTTCAATACAAAATTTCATCTTTAGACTTCTTAACAAGTGTCTGTTAGCATTTCCCAATCTATAATTCACTTTACTAAAGATTTTGTGCGGTTGTTTCTCAATTAAGCTTGTGAATTTTAAAGTAAGGGAAATGCTAACGAGTGCCGTAAAGACACTCTTTAAGGACTTTAGATAGTAAATTTTTATGAAAATTTGTCCATCCAATGCATCAGAAATTGAAGTATTAAATTTTTTCAAGGAATAATTTCTTAATTTAGAATCTTTAAAGAGTGTCCTTAGGACACTCGTAAGCAAGACCTTTAAAGTAATATGGTTGACCACAATGAGCCAAATTTATTATTTCGTAGTAGCCTTGGCATAAAACCATAAATTTCACTTTGTTGTTGAAGTAGGAACCAACAAAAGGGGAATATCCTTTAAGAAGGGAGTGTTTGGGGTTAGAAGGTAGGAAGCAATGGGAGGAGGATGGAAGGAAGGTAGGGGTCCAAAATTAAAAATAACTTCAAAAGCTGAAAATGATCTGGAGGGGTGATATAGGTGGAGATAGTTCCTAAGAATTTGAAGAAACTCCATAATAGATTTGTTGGGTGCTTAAGGGAGGCCAAGGAGGCGGAAAATATTCAGCTAATAATCTCGACGGAAGGGTTTCAAGAAATCCAAGTCATATTCCAATCAGATTAGAGTTGGCTCTTCTTTCAAACAAGAGAGTAGGGGTCTTCAAAGGGCTTTTGATCATGCAAATATACTTTGCTGGTCGAGATGTTTCTCATAAATCAAGCCTTGGTCAACAACTCTAACTCGTCCGAGAGGGAGATTGATTTGGGTTAGGCTATTTGGGGTCCCACTTCATGTTTGGGGCTGTGAATGCTTAAAAAAAATAGTACATGTGGTAACCTGATACATATGGACTTACTAACTAAAACACACGAGAGACTTGGCATGGCTCGAGTACGGATTGAAGTAACAAGATGTTTGTAATAGATGAACCGATGGAGAAAAGAACTTTAAAGCATTAAGTACCAGAAATATTAAATAAACATAATTCAAATAATATTGATGATAAAAATTGTCATGAGCAAAATATTCAACTTATCAATAGAGGTTTATATTGAAATTCTAATCTAAAGTATTTAGTTACAAATGATAACTCAATAGATCATCAAAGAGAAAAGAAAAATGAACATATTCAACTGATCAATAGAGGTTTATATCTGAAATTCTAATCTAAAGTATTTAGTTATAAATGGTAACTCAATACATCATCAAATAGAAAAGAAAAATGTACATACACAATCATAATTAAAAAGGGTTTGGAAAAGACCCATTTTGGTTGCTTTGGTTGCACTCCTTTCCTTCTAAGCTGTCGGAATTTTGAATAATTATGGATGTAAGCTGACTTTAAATGGGCAAATTTTTGCACATAACATGTGTGGGGTGCATGGCGTAAAAACAACAAAATCCATTTTTTCCTTCACAGTATGCACGGGGCGCATGGACCAGAGAGAAAATCCTACTTTGAAAGCTTCAGTATGCGTGGGGCGCACAGATCAAATGCAAATTTTCTTGTTTTATTCATTCTTCGTGAGTTTTTCAACCTTTACATGAGCTTGGGACTGGGGACGGAATTCTTCAAAGTTGTTTGGGACTAGGGAAGAAAGAGTATTAAAACAACTCAAATCAAAACATTTTTCAAACCATGAGTAACTCACTCTAAAACCTCCAGTAAATCCTCAAATTACAAGAAAAAGACTCAATGACATACCTAAAATCATCGCATGATGAGATGTCATAAGTGATTTTGAGAGTAGAGATTGTGGGTTTGTCGCGTCATTGTCTAGTCCCACTAAGTTTTGACTCAATTATGAGCCTTTGTTGACCCACATTCTGAGTTAGTGAATTTGAGAAAGAATAAGCTCCCTCGCTTGCTGCTCTTGTATGGGCTTTCCTTCACTCGACTGAGGGGATTCCTCGTCTAATAATCTAATCTTCTATTTGTCGAGTTCGACTAAACAGGAATCCACTGATTTTTGTCATTCTACGTTTCTCTGGGTACACATGTTGACTTCGACTAATGGGTCTTGTGCTTCAAAGGCTGGCAACTTCATTTGAATTGGTGATTGATAAGTGCCTAAAAGTTGTTATATTTTGGTACAATTTAGGGCACTTATGATTACTTGTTTTGCAAGTTACCTTAGGATTTGAGCATATTTGTGTTGAAAATGCAATAATTGTGATCCTAAGCCTTACCCCATGTGATTATGCAGGAAATACATGCTTGAACCTGATTGATGCAAAAGAATGAAGCTTTTCTTGATGCCATCGCTACAAGCGCAGAAGCCATCGCTAGTAGCGAGGATAGGCAGGGATTTCCAGTGTTTCATCGCTTGAAGCGCAGCTTCCATCGCTAGAAGCGAGCTTAGGCAGGGATTATCAGGAGTTCATCGCTTGAAGCGATGAACTGGACGCTTGAAGCGAGCCTAGGCAGGGAATTTCAATGATCCATCGCTTGTAGCGACAGAACTTGTCGCTACAGCGACCAGAGGGGCGGTTTAATGCTGATGATGACGTGGAGCTCTATGATTGGCCAGTTGACTTCCTCGCTACAAGCGACAGGCTGGTCGCTTGTAGCGAGCGAACATTTTCTCAGCATATTTATAGATTTTTAAGCTCATTTTCTAGAGAGATAGTTTTTTCTGAGATTTTATATTTTCCAGAGCTAAAATTACTTGTTATCTTTGAGAGAGAATAGGCATAGAGGGAGAAAAACTTCAAATAGCAATTTGATTTGGATTGAAGAAGACATTAAGAAGCTTTGAGACATCAAGCTCTCATATATCTTCATCTTCCTTTCTTATTTTGCAATGGTTGTCATGACAATGATCAACTAATCTCCTTTGTTGGGATTAATAGGTAATCAATCATTCCATGTTGTAAACTTTTGATTATCCAATATATGATTCTAGCAATTTTTATATACCATTGAATTTCTTCTTGCTTTTCAATCTTATGTTTGATTTAAATGTTGTTGAAAAAGACTTTTGAATCTAGGTTTAGAATGATTTTCTATCAAGATAAGAAATTCTAGAAATGGGATTTGGTTTTGATAATTACATTATAGTATTGGATCGTAAAGCTTTTGAATCGTTTAATAGATTGAGAATCATCGATTAAACGATACAATCGATCTCATGACTTCATTTGGGAAATCAATGAAGTTGTTGAGCAATACGTAATAATGTCATATATAAGAAAAAGCTAGAATCCGTATTTATAATCAATCGAATATTAACGATGTTTGATTGATGAACGTTAATCCTAATACCTTCTATGTCCTATTACTCTACTATTTATTTATAAAGTTTTTAAAATGATGAGTAGTGTAGTATAAAAACAATTTAAACCCTAACTTAAGACGATAATCGACGTTGAACGGTTTATGATATCACATTAATCCCTGTGGAACGATATAAAAACGATACTTGCTTTCCGCATACATCAGTGATTCATCTGTCTAATCTTGAAAATTTTAATTCAAAGTTACTAGTGTCTCGTGTTCTTATAGTTTTATTCCATATTCCTTTCCTGTTAGCATGGGGTTAAACACCTCAGCTTTGACTTCTAATGTTTTTAACTAATCCATCATGTCAAGGAATTTTGGCGGTGAATTATTCATTAAGAACAGGGCCGTTCCTATGAATCTGGAGGCTCGGCTCTAAAAGTAAAAAGAGGCCCGTAACAAAATAAAAACACTTTTTTTTAGACTCGAGAGAATCCCAATTTCTTGGATCAAATATATCTACACTAATGTGAATGTCATTAACATTATCAACATTTTGATTATCATCTTCATTATCATCACCATCTTCATCAACATCAAGATTTTCAGCAACAATATCATCTAGATTATCATTTTCGGTAGCAACATGAGCATTATCCTCTACATTTTCAGTAGTAACCACATTTTCAACATCAGCATTATTATCAATAGGAATAGCATTATCATCAATATGAATTTGTGGTTCTTTTACAATAAATTTATCAAGAGCTCCTGTTTGAGATTCAATTAACTCAGCAACTTTTTTCTTTTTCCTACGCTTCTCAGCGCCAGACTCAAACCTTCTAATCTTAGGCGGCAATTTAGGAGGCAATTTGGGAGGCATAGAGAAAGATTGAAAAAATGCAAACCTGATATTCTTGACTGTTCTTGAGCAATTCTGCAATGTTGAAGTTGAACCACATAGACATACAATGTTGAGGTTGAACCATAAAATAAAATTAAGATATAATTAGTAATTGGCAAACCAAGTGGAATCGTACAGATGAAAATTGACCACCTTTATTACAATTACAAAAAAAAATAAAAAAATTAGGAAAACAAAACCAAGTGGAATCGTACAGTACAAATAATTAGTAATTGACCTCCTTTACAATTACAAAAAAATAAAAAAAAAATAAGGAAAACAAAACCAAGTGGAATCGTACTAATTTAATAATTGACCTCCTTTACAATTACAAAAAATAAAATAAAAAAATTATCAATATAGGAAGTGGAATCGTACTAATTTAATAATTGACCTCCTCAACAGTGAAATCAGCGAAGTTAGAACCTCATACCAAGTGGAAGCCGTGAAGGAAGGAAGCCTGGGCTGGGAAGTGGTCGAAATCGGCGGTCGGAGGTGAAGACTGGGCTGGGAAGTGGAAGCCGTGCGTGAAGGAAGGAAGCCTGGGCTGGGCTGGGAAGTAGAAGTGGAAGCCTAGGCTGGGAAGTGGGAGGTGAAGCCGTGCGTGAAGGAAGGAAAGGAAGAAAGAAAAAGGAATCGTACAGATGAAAAGAAGGAATAATAGGAATAATTTTTTTTTTAGTGGGGGATATATACTGGGCTGGGGTATAAAAATTATTTTGAGGCCCATGTCTTTGGGAGGCCCAGCTCGGTTGAGCTGTTTGCACCTCCCTTAGGCCGGCCCTGATTAAGAACCTCATCAAAAGGTCGTAATCGGCCTAAGCTTTTAGTTGGAAGTCTTATCAGTGATATTGAAGACTTACATCTCCCCCTTTTCATACTCCTTGAGAACATCGATTGAAATTATGTGAGGCAAACATAATAAAGCCTAAATCATCTTGATTTTTGTTGAAAAGAGATTTTTGTCAGCTTCCACAGTTTTGACTCTATCACCTACCCAAAACACGAGTGTTCTTTAAAGTGTAAAAGGTACACATTCATTGGTATGTACTAAATCTTTGTCGAGAATGACCAAATATGAAGGTATGTCATCTACAACAAAGAAAGCAGACATGAATTCCTTTAGTCCTACCATAACATTGACTATAAAAACTTCAAGTGCATTGGATGCACCACACATGGAGCTAGCCATCTTCATATTAATTAGAATCAAATCATCCATGACTTTACCAAACTTTTTCAAGGGCTTAAGTGGCTTGACATTTAGGACAACACCATCCTCCATAAAGACTCGGTTAAACATTTTGTCATTGATAAAAGCTTTGATGAACAAGGGCTTAAGATGTTTTACCATATTGTGTGTGATGTTTTTCAAAAACATACCTTTGGTCTCTTTCTATTCGCCTATGGAAACCCATTCAATGTCCTCCATAAAGACATGTTCTTTCAATTCTCTTAGTTGAAGATTGTTTCCAAAGAATTCAAGAGGATTTAAGTGGATAGTATATATGGTTTCCATGATGCTATCAACGTCATAAATTGAATAGGATATCCAACAATGAGTTCTCCTTGAATTTTGGATACTTTCCAATATCCACGTCACTTATGTCTAAGAAATCAATCGATACAACCATGTTTTCTTATTGAGGCACTTCTTAAAGATTTTGTAAGGTATGTGAATCTCCATCATTAAGTTTGTGCCCATGAAGGCTTGGATCTAGGATGTATGTGACACTATTAGATATATCTTGAAGTGCGGTTTTCCACATTCTGATTTGTGTATTATGGGCCAAAAAATTAGTCATGCCCTCTTCATTGTGCCTCTGTGTTGGATGATAGAAACGTCTTGTTGAGCGATTTTAACACATTTGCTTAATCTTCTGTAAGGATTAGTTCCTCCATTGCCTTATCTTCTAAGTCCTAGTGAGGGTTGCAACATGTAGTGTTTTTTATTTGGCCTTCTGATTTACCACCATTGTCGTTTAGGAACATTGGTTGAGGGGTTTAACCATTGGTTGAACCATTAACTACCCAATGTCCCTGACAGTGATCTCCAGGGATGTCATCCTTTCTTTCAAGGTGACCTTGACTACCTTCTTTTTTACCCTTAGGCCCATGTTCTTCGTCAATTTTGGGTAAGGTTCGGCTCTAGTTTTTTTGAAATGACTGCTTGATCTTGCCCTCTAGTTTTTCTATGAGAACCTTGAAACTTCCCATTATTTTGCTTGACGATATATATTTGTACCAAATCTTGGGCGATTCGCCCAAATGAAAAACTGCAAATTTGCTAATTTACGCCTTCATGTTTTTAGATGGGTGTTAATTAACAACCCAATATATACTTTTTTTTTGGACTCCACTTTTGTACCATTATGGTGGGAATGTCACACGACATTGATGATTCAATTGTGACATATATGTTAATTCAACTATTTTCTATCTCTCTCCCTCGCTCTCTCACACATATTTAGATATTTAAAAAAATCGTATTGCCATGTTTCATGTGAAATTATGTCATACAAGTGAAATATATTTTTTTAAATACCCCATATATACTATATAAGGTAAAGTACACATTATATTTTAAATAAACATATTCATTAAATATTAAAATAAAGCAATGCAACAAATTATTTTAATATATTTGGTGAATTAAGCATTACAACAAAGTCTATCTGAACGTAATTTAGTTGGTATGGACATTGTACTTTTTTTTGAGCAAATGAACATTATATTTTTTTAAGCAAATGAACATTTTATTATATATATAAGAGTTGAAGTTTGAACCTCAAATTTTTCACTTATTCACCTAAATGGTGAACTTTTAGCCAATGTGCTACCTAAAAAAAACATTACAACAAGTTGATAAATTAACTACTTGAACAGTAATAGTTATGCCAAACACAACCTTAAATTAACTACTTGAAATGAAATTGAATGCCAGTTTGGAAATTGTTTTAAGACACGATTATGATTTTAAATATAGTTTTCAATTTGTTTTACCACTATAGTCACATTCTTAGCTGTGATTTTAATACGACCTGAATATACAATTTCACAAACAGATTTTCAATTTTAACTTTCCGAATATAAATAAAGCCACTAATGGAGTACTAATTAACGGGAAATCAATATACACTAAACAAGGATAATGAGGATTGGATGACTTAATTGGTTTTAGCTAAGAGGTTAAAGTTGAAAAGTTAAATGATTCGAGATTTAAGTTTGACGAGGAAAAAAAATACTAACATAACATTTTTTTGACAAAAAATACTAACATAACATATTAATATTTTTCATTAAAAAATAAAAAAGGATAAGTTTGTGAAAACAATATTAACTATAATAACTTCTTTAAAAAAAAATATTAACTATAAAAACAATATTTAACGGAAAAATGAGCACATTAGTGTCCATTTGACGCTAGTTATTAATAAATTTAATGCTAATATTAACCATCTATTTTGGAATTTCTACGGGACACTCGTAAATTGAAATGTACCAATACACTTGATTTCTAAATCAATAAATTAACGACCATTTTTATGATATAAAGAACTATTTATCAAATTTTATATTCAAAAAATATCATTTAACAAGAAATAAATAGCATTTTATTGTTTATAAGAATAATACTAATTTTTTTTTACTTTTTAACATAGAAATAATCAACAATCACTACTATGAGTAAAATTAAAAAATTAAATTTTATTTCACATACATTTATAGTAAATAAGATTTACTAATTATTATTATTTAAATGATAAAAAATATTATTTTTTCTTCCAAAAAACAATTTATTCAGCTGTTAATTTAAAGGCTAAACCGTTAATTAAAATTGTCTTTTCTTTTTGCTGAACAAGCCAACATAGAATTAATAATAACAAAGATCATTTTCAACATAAGACGTGTCAGAGAGATTACAAAAAAAATATTATCAGTCAAAACAAGTTTGCAATCGCGTAAAACAAAACAAAAAATTGTCTTTTCTTAATTTCATGATATGATCAAGAGGGTCCATACTTAGAGGCAGAGTTAGTATTTTTCATGGTTATAACCCAATGGTCGATCCACTGTCCAAACAAACAACACCGTGTGATCCACATCAACCAACCGCTATGATGAACCAACCGCTTTGATATGATTCCATCTTGTATTCTAAATTGTGTGTGATGAATGAAATGATATGAGTTTCTGTTGGTAAAAAAAATTAAAAATTTAAAACGCGTTTTTTACGCAAAAAATAAATACTAGCACAATTCGTGCCCTTTTTTTTTCTCAATCACGATTAATGTGATTTTTTTCTTAATGGCAACACGATTAATGTGATTAATGTGACTGAGATCAAATATTTCCCTTTTCTAACAAACGTGTGACACAAATGGAGGAGTTTCCATATGCAATTTTGCATGTATCAGCCTTTGATCATGCACAGCCCATCACTCACAAACAAATACTATAAATAAGTAACATGTCATGTTACTAGAGACACTACAATTGTTCTCACATCGCTTTCAATCTCAAATTGTTCTGAGAAAAGGGTGTAAAAAAAAAAAAAAAAGAGTGAAGTGAGATGGCTTACTACAATCAAAACACTCCTCCTGCGATTAACGTTAACGTTTCTGGTCCACCTCCTCCACCACAAGGTGCTCAAATAAATCCATCTAATTACGTTGATTATTTTTGTTGATTCATTACTTATATGTATTTTTTGGACGATTGATGAATGACATGTATTGTTACATATTTTTAACAGTAAATATTATGTTTTTGTTTGTTATTATGTGTTGTTAATAGACATCTGAATTTGAACTTTGCTATTTTTTTGGAATTTTGTTTTTGACTAAATTTGAATGTTTACTTCTTCAACTATGTAGGATATCCTCAACCGGGTTACCAAGGAGGTCAACCAGGTTATCAAGGTTATCCTCCTCCACCCCAACCTCAAGTTTTTGTCACTCAAGCTCCACCTCCCTCTACTTCCGCACACGAACCTCCAGCAAAAAAGTCAGGAGGAGGAGGAGGAGCAGGAGCAGCAGCGGGAGGAGGTTTTTTGGCATGGTATGTATTCGTCTCAACTAAATTAGAGTATATATAAACTCATAATTTCTAAAAAAAGGTCAGATATTGTTTACTCAATAATAATTATAATATTAAAATTCAAAATAGATCTCGACTAATGTGATTGGGATCAAATTAAAGATTTTTTTTATTGTTTTTTTAATCCCTTATCACAATAAAGTTTGTCACACTTTGCTATTTTTGTGTTGCAGCTGTGCCGCGATTTGTTGCTGCTGCGCCATGGAGGAGCTTTGTTTATAATAATGCAATTGGTCTTGGTCATCACACGAAGAATTTACATTGTCCTCCAAAAGATGAAGATTGCTAAACTTTATTTGGTGTTGTTATTCTCTAGTTATTTTCATGGAGTATCATTTGAAATGTTGCTTTAATATAAGTTAAATCATATTATGCGCATAAATCAATGTATTTTATGATTTTTTTTGGGTACAATATTTTATCATAATTTCTATTTATAAATATATATGTATTTGGTTTAATTTCATTTTTATCTACTACGTATTGTCATCGTGCGAAAGTCATCCGTAACAATGATCATTTCCAAAAAATTTGTCAAAAAAAAATGATCATTTCCAAAAATTATCTGGTGTTATCTATTAATTTCAGTTTAGACATGGTATTATATCAGATACCTAGTAATGAAAATTTAACTAAAAAAATTAAAAGTTATGCTAACACCGTGTCTCAGTATTTTGATGTGCTAAAGTCCTCCCTAACAACGACCATTTCCCAAAAATAAATAAATTATATTTAAAGAGGGAATAGAGTTTAGTCTCTCGATTAAGTGGTCATGAGTACGATTCTAAAAAAAAAAAAAACGATTGATGATGGAAGTTCAGCATCAATAAACAAAAAATAAACAAAAGGGTAATGCAATGAAACATAACAACCCTAAATGATACACCAACCATAAATCTCAATCTGAAGTAAAAATCTGCATACCAACATACAATCTAGTGAGCTTGCGTACAAGCTCATTACCAATTACAAAATAAAAAGGTACGTGAACTATTATGAACACCGAATTGGAATCTTTAGGAAGGCGAAGGATCCAACTGCCGACAAGGATACATAATTGAACACCGCACCTACAATCCACCACATATCATCGAAACAATTAGCATCCACATCCATTTCTAGCCAACAGTCTGTAGGTAATCAGGTAGAGTGACTCAAATAAAACACAAATCAGACCAAAACAGATTGACCAAACATTAATCGGTTTTAATGACAAGGTTGTTTTGGGGACCATCGCGACGAAAGAACACATGTAAACCCTCACTGGGACCCAATCGAAACTAGATTTGGAGAGCACAACAACCTAACCAAGTTAAAGATTCAGAACCAACCCAAACCACATTGTTCCTTGAAAACGGTTGCGACCCAAATGAATGACGATGAAATAGGATTCAACAAAGGGATCGTCGATCCACTAGAAGGAGAAAGGAGTAGAACTACGACAAGCCATGGACCACCACAATCAAAACCCACTTGTTTTTCATCAACCCATCAACATGCAAGAGGCGCGTCATAGTTCTGTACATACCCAGTCGCAACCGCACAATCTAAGAACACCTAAACCGTTGGCGCTACCATCAGACTATAATATAGTGCGCCTTGAACTTGGACACCGGACGAACTTCCACCAAGAGAACAGGCACAAGATGCGGTGCGGGTGGCTGGCTCAGCTTCACAACACCATCTACATCTTGAACATTGTCGCGGTGATTTTTGGATATCAAGCTATTAATTAGCGTTGACTCGCATTTTTGAGCTCACCACCGATCTTTTATTTTTTCCGAGGAAAAGGGAGAAAGTTCGAAAAACCCTATTTATTAGAGATCAAGGTCCGGGGGTTGGTTACGCAAAGGGAAGGTATTAGCACCCTAAACGTCTATAGTACTCTATAGGAACCTCTCGTTTTTATTTATCTTTATGCTAAATTGATTATTTGTTTGTAAATAAATGCTTAAGTGTGAAAAAGGTTAAAATGATGAGATTAAAAGAAAGGAAAATGTTTTTGTTATTTTGTTGATTTGGAAAGACAAAGTCTTTTGCCTACATACCCGAATGAGATCAAAATCATGTAGTTCGGGGTAAAAAGCCGAGTGATTGGTTTTGATTGATTTTAAAGTTTGAAAAAAGTTTTTAGAAAGATAAGAGGCCGTAAAGGCATAGAACAATAAAAATGTGAGTTTGATTGATTTTAAATTGAAAAAAAAGAGTTTGATTGATTAAAAGTTGATTAAAATTTGATTAAGAAAAGGAAGTTCAAAGATTGACTTTTTTTGAAATTTTGATTATAAAGTGTTTTTGGATTTTGACTTTTTGACTTTTTTAGGAAAATTTTGATTAAATCCTAAGGTCCAGAGACTACGTTATGCTGAGAGAGTATGAAGCACGCCGGATCCCTCAAAATGACGTTGGATCAAGTGAGGCTCCTTTTCCTCGGATACGGTCATTATTACATTATCGTCCTCGACATAAAGCATAATAAATAAATGTGGTGTCGGTGCATATTCTCATTTATATTTTTTACATTGGACCTAGATACATTCTAATGGAAATGAAATAAATGACAAAAATAATAAAAATAAAATTGCAAATACATTAAAGTAAATATGCTAAAAAGAAATAAAAATGCATGCAATGCAAAACAATAAATAAATATGGTGCAGAAAATAAATAAAGAAAATAGAAATGTAGGACATAAAATAAATATGATGCTGAAAATAAAATAAAAGAGAATAAAAATGCAAGACATAAAATAAACATGATGCTAAAAATAAAAATATGCAAGACATAAAATAAATATGATGCATAAAATAAAAAGAAAATAAAAATGCAAGACATAAAATTAAATATGGTGCTGGAAAATAAAAATGCAAGGCATAAAATAAATATGGTGCTGGAAAATAAATAAAGAAAATAAAAAATGCAAGACATAAATAAAATATGGTGCATAAAATAAAAAGAAAATAAAAATGTAAGACATAAAATTAAATATGGTGCATAAAATAAAGAAATAAAAAAAAATGCATGATGGGCTGTAAATTAAAAGCAATAAAATAAAATGCATGGATAAAAAATAAAAAAAAGAAATAAAATGAAAAGAAAAGAGAAGAAGAAGAAAGAAATAGAAAAAAAAAAAAAAAAGAGGGGTGCAGGAATGTAGGGAGGGGCGCAGAAAAAAAAAACTGAAGAAAAGGAGAAGAAGAAGGATGGGCCACGAGAATGGGCCTGAGTCAGGGGAGGTATATAGTCAGTTTTGGCTGACTTTTCCTCATTCCTTCCCCTTCATTCTCTCTCTTCTTCCTCTCTCAACAATTTTCTGAAAAAAGAACACGGTTGGAGGAAAGAAATCCGGCGCGGCGGCCGGCCAGCCCAAGGGGCGGCGCCACCGCGCCGGAGAGGCAATCCTCACCTTTTTGAAAACTTTTTCACTTTTTAGGAATCCATTTTTTCACTCTCTTCAAATCCATAAACGAAAACAACAAAAACCTCTTAAATAAACCTAGATCTAAGTTTTAAATATGACTCATAACTACCTTTGGTTTACGTTTTCTGGGTTCGGTTCTGTTTGGATGGTTTTGTGTTGATGGTTTTGCGTGAATCCAGTTTTGTGTTGATGATTTGCGTTGATGCGTGGTGGTTATGGGTTCAGTGGTGGTCGTGCGTGTGGTGGCTATGTGATGATCTGTGGTTGTTTTGATTTTTTGTTTTGTTTTCCGGTGGCCGGATTGTTGCTTCCGGTGGCCGGATTCTGGTGTGTTGGTGGTGGTTTGGCTACTGACTCAGATTGTACTAATTCTGACAAAAATTGGAATCCGTGAATAGTACCATTAATGGTACTATTTATAGTAAAAAGGACTGGATCAAAAGGACAAAAATGCCCCTCCTGGGTTGGACCAAAAATAACTGAAAAATAAATAAAACTAAAAACAGTAAAAATAAAAATAATAATAATAATAATAAAAACGAAAAATAAAAAGAAAACACTTAATAAAAAGAATTTAAAAAGAAATAAAGAAAAAAGTAAATAATAATAATAAAAACAAAATAAAAATGGTTGCATTCGGAACAAAAATGAGGTATTTTAAAATACCTCTCTGCCGAAATTTCGTCTGAAACGACGAAAATTTCCGGCTTAAAAGACGAGAGAAACGAATTGAAAATGGGTCAAAAATGGGGTATGACAAACATAAATTATTTTAGATTAAAGGATAGGACGATGCAAAGATCTATTTAGAGAGGGATCAAAGAGAGTATGTTTAGAGAGAGAGAAGGGGAAAAAAGAATGTGTTATGAAAGTTGAGCAAAATAATGTATTTTATGTGATTTTCACGTATGCATTTTACTAAAAGTTAGTCTAACACAATGACTATGATATTTTTAAGTTTTTATTTTGTTTTAGAAATGTGTGGGATGATAAAATTAAAAGGAGATTCATCGACTACAAATTATGTTGTCCTCGGCAGGGACACTGACTTCCCAATCATCCTAGAACGGACCAACGTCCTGACATACCATCTCCAATCTCAAAGGAGAACTAAATAAATACTTTGTTTCCTTGATTTTCTGATCCCCCACCCTCCAGTTGTAATCAATAGAATTAAGAGGAAGGTTCAGGGCCATTAGAGTTGCCCCTGCTGTGCTAGGAACTCCCACAACCGAAGGAAGAATGGCAAAAAGTCCACAAAGTAAGTGAATTCTCAAATAAAGAGGGAAATAACAAAGGTTCCAAGAGTTCTTCAAAATAACAGCGTCTCGCTTTTATAACAATCGTGTGAAGGAACGCCAACAACCAAGATTTATCGCAATACAAAAAGGGAAATGCAACGCCCCCAATTACCCCTTGAAAATTGTAACTACACCCAAGTACTCTTGTCACGTCATCTTTCACCCACTCGCGCGTATCACATGTGTCAACAATCAGCACAAAGAAGCATTACTTCTGCTCTGTGGGCATTTAATGCCAACTACTGTGACTCAAATAGACCTAACTTTTGAGGACGTACATATGAACGTCATCAGACATCTTTCTAATTATGACCTTGAACCAACTTCATTCTTATCTTCTCCTAAAATCTCCTTACTTCATAAAGACAGTAATGACTTGCAGGAAAACTATTGCAGACTGGGTCTTAACCTATACCGCTAATCCAATACATGATGGCTCAATAACCAATAATCTTCTTCGTTCTAGGTATGACATGGAACTTCATATGCACTTCAATGCACATGAGCACGCCACGCCTAATCTGGATATTCCATAAGATCTCTAACAACCTCCCAATATCTCGTCGGATTTCACGGGGTTAGTTATAACCGTACACCACTATATAAGTGTGGCTTTATGCCACACCAAAGCTATAACCACTTTTTCACCCTTTTTCACACACCTTCCTTCCTCATTACCCTCCCTGACTTGAGCATCAGAGTACTAACCTATTTTAAAGACTCCTTCCCCCTCACCAGAGAACTACTTCCACAGTGTGGGATAAACTTCCACGACATCATAAATCACATTAAACGAGCACTTTCATCGGTTATTCATCGACTTGGTCCACTCCAGATCAGAAGGCGTTAATTGGTTCGAGTAAAATGTTTTTCCAAATAGCCAAAGGATAGTCACAGATGACATGAAACACACTCGCCAAATAAATTTTCTATTACGTTTTGGTCCTCTCCACTTTCAAATTGTTTTTACTTATGCATCCAATCAAGTCACATATTGACGCCACTTTTTTATATTAGTTTTTAAAATATCTTTACAAATATCTACTAGTATAATTTGATATAATATATGTTTAAAAAAGTTTTACACCAATGCATGAAAATTAATCTGATTTACCATTAATAGCAATTTTTTCAAACACGAACAAAAAGTGAAAAATTGAGAAATTTGTCCGATTAAGCAAACCATAAATACGCATACTACAGTCACAATTGGTCCATGAACGTGGAATTATAAGCCATTTGCGTGTGCTATTTTTTTAAGGCATTTGCGTGTGCTATTTTTTTAAGGCATTTGCGTATGCTATTAGTGCAGTAATAAGATGTTTAATAGTACATGTGAATTCATTAAATCATGTTCAAAAGCGTGTTCAAGATTTTCTAAAGTTGATTAAAAAACAAGAAGATTTTCTAAAGTAAAATACTTAAGTGATTTTCCAGTTTTAGCCCATGGTTTTTATTTTTGGTAACAATTTGGATTTATCCAATGTCCAAAATTTGAATGGCTATGATGAACTTTTGAACGCTCATTAACCATTTCAAGGTAAGAGTTAATGAAACACGCGTTTCCTTTTTATTACGTGATAAAATAGTAGCTTCCATATACTACTATGATTTTGTATCAGAATTTAATTATTTTTACTTTTTTTGTGTTATTCTCAAAGAAAAAAGGTTCTACTAGTTCGGAGAGACCCATGCGGGTTTGTTGATTTGTATTAATATATAAAGTTGATGTAATAAAATTTTAAAAATTCATGAGTATATTAGACAAAATATTTGTACCATACGTGCTTACATCCGTGGATACAAATTTTCATGTCCAATAAATATTTATCAATTACAAATATTTGTCTCGTATTTTATTTTTAATATTTAGTAGTGAACAATAATATACATTAAATTCATTATCTCCCGAGTCCACATTAATCCTGCACAATGAAAATATATGTTAATATAATTAACATTGATAAAATGTTGAACATTCTTTTATGAAAGTGAAAGAAAATATGAGATTGAAAAAAATATTAATCTAGAAAGAGAAAGTTCTCGCTCCGTATAAAAAACAATTCAATTTTTAATTTTATAGAATAACCAATATATCTAGTCTATAATATAAATCAAATACACTAGTTATTCAATAAACTTAAAAAGTGAATTATTTTTTATAATAAGAATTGGAGGAAGTAAGATGTAAGATTAAAAAAGAGATAAGAATAAAAGTTGAAAGAGAAAAGAAAGCAATAAAAAATAAGACAGAGATATTAAAAAAATAATAAAAAAGTAAAATAGAACATAGACATGAAAAAAAATATTAATATAGACAAAAAGAGAAACGTTAGATTAGAAGGGAGATAAGAAGAAAAGTCGAAAGAAAATATAAAATAATAACAAATTGAAGAGAGAGAGAAAAAAAAGTGAAGATAAAATAATAAATAAAAGAAAAAGTAGAAAAGAGTGGAGAAACGGAAAATATATTAGTCTATAAAGATAAAATGAGATGCGAGAGTAAAAAAGAAAGATAAGAAGAAAAGACAAATTAAAAAATAAAATAATAATGAAAAAGTAGGAAAGAGAAGAAAAATGGAAAGAGAAAAAATAATAAAAAGTAAAATAAAGAAAAAATAGAAAAAGAAAAAAAATTTAGGAATAAAAAATAAATTAAAATGACCATTTTTTTAAATACCGTGATATCGTAAGAAAATATTGATTTATTGTAATTAATCTTATCTGTGAGATACAGAAAGTGAATTCTTTCCTTTTAATTGGATTTTTTTTTTAATAATTAAAAGTTAGATATCGAACCCCTAATCATATTTTTAAGAGTCATAATCTCTTACTATTTAGATTAATCTATTGTTGGTTTAAAATCACTAATTTATCTTTAAGAAAATATGATTTTAATTATTTGACTGTATTTACACCAGCAATTAAGATTGTTGAATACATAGATAGTATATTCATTCACCTCCCACCCATCACCCACTATATATAGGGACCATAGTAAGAGACACTACAACTTATTCTTTTCACTCTTAAAATTGTTTGGAGAACTGAGAAAAGGGTGAAGTGAGATGGCTTACTACAATCAAAATCCTCCTCCGATTAATGTTAACGTTTCTGCTCCACCTCCTGCACAAGGTGCTCAAACAAATCCATCTAGTTACCATGATTTTATTATATATATTTCTTACATAATTATGATTTAAGTAAATATTATACTATGATTTAGTGATGGAGTATCTCGTTGGTTAAAATATCTAGGATATATACATCTGAAATTTTCGCTAATTAACTTGAGTACTTCTTGAACTATGTAGGATATCCTCAACCAGGTTATCAAGGGTATCCTCCACCACAACCTCAAGTTTTCGTCACTCAAGCTCCACCTCAGGTTGCAAATGCAGGGGCAGCAGAAGCAGGTTTATTGGGATGGTATACACTCGTCTCAACATGCACTACTATTATGCAATCAATTAAATTGGAGTATATATAATAAACCCATATTGTCTAAAAAATGTCAGATATTGTTTACTCAACAATAATTATTACGTTTTGTCGATATAAATATTTTTATACCTTTCAATTATAATTATTGTTTTTTTGACTAGTAATCAATTATAACTATTATATTGTAAAAAAAATTATTTTAATATAAATATTTTTTTTGACAAAATAAATTATAATATCTTAAAAGTCATATATTAAATGATTTGTAACCGATTGACTGTAATTCTTTTTTGTTTTTTTTGTTTATGATAACAGGTACATTAACCTTAAATTTTTGTTTTATTATTTTGGTTTATTTTTAAATTCAAAATAGATCTCGAATAATGCAGTTGAGATCAAAATCAAATTCAAGATTTTTTATTGCTTTTTAATTCCTCCCTTTTATCACAAAATCAAGTTTGTCAAACTTTGCTATTTTTGTGTTGCAGCTGTGCCGCGATTTGTTGCTGCTGCGCCATGGAGGAGTGTTGTTTCTTGTGTGTATGATTTGATCATCAAATGAAGAACTGCTATTATGCTGAACTTCATTTAGTGTTATTTTATTTTATTTATTGTTGTTATTTTCTAAGTTATTGTTATGGAGTATCATTTGAAATGTTTATCAGTTAAATCTTATTATGCGCATAAACCAATATATTTTGGATGAATTGCTGCGCCAATATATTTGGTTTAGTTTTATTTTGATATTTTATGTATTGTGATTTTGCAATTTTTATTTATTTTTTAGCATTCTGATCCCCCTACTTTTTTACTATTTGCAACTTTGTAGTCCCTTCCCCTCCAATAAACTCATATTTGATATTTTTGTCATGACTTTGATTTAAAATCAAATGAGTTCTAGGGTGAACCATTTTTTTATAAGTGGTGGCTCAAAACTTTTTTTTAAGGAATTTTGGATCAATACTTAAAAATATTAGAAATTCTAACAACTGTCAATGATACTTTTAAGAAAAAATCAATGTAATTAAAATTGGATTGGACATTGAACCGATGTATCTACCGATTTAAGGTTCAAATGTTGGATCGGGGTTTGACTTGGAATACATAAATTAATGTTTATTCCCCTAAATTTTTATTAATAATTATAAAATATTTTTATTAATAGTTATCTAAGAATTAACAAGGGTAATTTATTAAGTTTTTCAGTCTCCTTTAAAACTTTATATATGATGCATGCTTAAACAATAATTGAAAAAATCCGTAAAAAACAACAATTAATAAAAACGTGTAGTTGTTGTTTTTCTATCAAAGACAAAAATAACAATACCCTACTCTATCATTTAGTGTAGGTTTTCCTCCAATTTTAGAAGAGACAAATCGATTTTAGAAGTGTAGAATTGATTTTAACAAGTTTGATTTTTCTATAATAAGAACCCATTCTAAATGAATCTAGAAATTGTAACTTCTCATTCGAAAACTGATTTTTACACTCATTTTTTTAGGGGCTTACATTTAAATTTTTGTTCAACTCATATTTACATTGATGTATTCAAACTAAATTAATTTACCTTCGACACAATTTTAGTCGGAATAAATTTTACATAATCAATTTAGTGTACGTTTAGTTTTGCGTTCTGTTGATATAATCATTTTGTCTCGTTTGTGCCGCCACTCATCTCTTCTTTCATTATGATTTTTAATTTAATATATCTATAGATAATTTATCTTGTCAATCAGTATTGTCAGTAAAGTTTTAGTTCAAATGTCAATGCTTAAATTGTTAGGTTGGATGCCTTCATTCAGGTTCAAACCTGGGACGTTACAGTGTGTGTGTGAGTATAAAAAAAATTGAGTGTAATTAAATAAAAAAAATTAGTGTGTTTGCTTGGAGAGGCTTATTCGGAATAGATTGCCTACTACGAATGATAATTTACATCGGCGTGGTATTATTACTACCGATGCTCGGTTTTATGTGGTCGGACGTGGTTCCTTTGACTGCTGCACAAGGTATTATGGATCATTTTGTTCAGTTTGGTAATTTGACAAGAACATCTAAACGACGGGACTCTATTATGCACCTCATTTGGTTGTCTTGACCTTTAAATAGGTGATTACACCTAATAATAATTCGTCAAAATTCTCTTTAACCTATCTTGACGTATTATTATTAGGTGTAATTTTGAGTATTATTATTATTAAGTGTAACGTTAAATATCAAACCAAGCCTGCATAAAGCCACCTATTTTAACGTAAACTTGATCAGCAATTGCAACTAGCTAGGAAGCACACCAATGACCACCATTACTCCTTAAATATTACAACTTAGAATTCCAAGACTGCACCAAATCCATGTCTATCACTTTCAATGGCACCTCCAAAGAATTGCTAACAATCCAAACCGCATGCCTAATCAGAAAGTTTGATAGCCTAATGCTCCCCAACTAGAAAATTAAACACACCAACAGACTTGATGAAAACCAATGTGCTATTAATCCTCCTTAGACCTACTTCCTTACTATACTGAACCAGACTGTCCAAATGCTTGCTGGAATGAAACCTTCAAGTTCATTCTTCTCAAACATTGATCTGTCAAAGACACAAACTCCATTCTAGTAAGAAAAGGAAAAGCAAAAGTTAAGAGGAGCCAGAATGAACTTTAACTACATGCATAAAAGACAATATTTAATTGAAATTCTAGATGAGGTACGTAGAGGACAAAATGAGGGAGAGTTCATGTCTTTCAAACACCATCAAATCCTGCTACTAAAAGCTAGAGATGTAGGAACTTAGAATTATAAATATATTTCTAGTCCTCATCAATGAAATATAAGTTTACAGCCCCTTGGGCACACAGATAACTTCTGTAATATTTCCTGCTTTGCATTTAAATCTATGGAACAAGCACTGCGAATTGTCATGGTACGTAGCACTTTTGAATTTCGCATAACATACTCTGCAAATTGAAGCTCACACACTTTGTGCCGCTACAACCTGTAAACAAGCAAGTTCTTAGCTGAGAAGAAAGGCGTCCCGGAACAATTTCTGGATCCTGCCAATTGTCCTCATAAATTCCATTTTCCATGTCCTGTAAACAAATCAAGTAAATTAAAACAAAGATATATAGAGGTTGAGTTAACATTATAAATCATTATCATAAACATATATAACACCTCATGAATGGTAAGACGTTGAAGCTTGGGACTACGTCCAAGCACTTCTAGCATAGCATCCACTTCCACTTCTCACCCCAACTCTTACCCTTATAATTAAAGAAGAGTAGCTCCATTTGAATTAGACTGTCATAATTGTGGACTTTGACGTACACGGGAAATTTCTGCATGAATCCTGGACAAAACATTAGAAACCATACTCAATGGATTTAAATTTACATAGACAAAAAATTATAAATCCAGCGTAATTCATACCATTTTTACACGCATAATCTCTACGTTAGGATGAAAGTAGACAGGAAAATTTTCAGGAATACTTGTTCTCATCAAATTGAGTGTTTCTGGATTAAACTTCCTCAAATAAAATACACCATACTTTGTTTGGGTTTCCCTTAGAATGGGACATGCGAAGAATATTTGATGTATGACTGAACCTCATATTATCTATACAGAGAACTTTAAGTAGAGGAAGATTTACTTGCCAATTGTCATCTTTCACAAACAGGTCTTTCAACTTGAGAACAGTGAGTGTCTTGCAACTTAAAATGCTATCGATTAATCCTTTAACATTCTCCAACATGTCAATGTCTAGATTTTCAATTCCTCTTTGTATTGCTGCATTAATAAATCGGTTGATGTCGTATTCTTTGCCAAATTTGAGGCGGAATCATCGTATTGATAGCGTGATGTCTCACGATAGCATGAAGGTTTCTTAAAAAAAAAAAATGTTTCATAGCATTAATCTCATTTTTATTTAGTTCGGAATAGGAAGACCACGCACCCTGAATTATCGACAATAATTCACTAATCGCAGTAGCACTCCAATTATTACCACAGCTCGTGTTTAATAAAATTTGTCATCGTTCAAACTTACAGCTTTTAAGTTTATAAATTTACGAAACGCTGATAAGACAAATAGGGCATTTGGTCTAGTGGTATGATTCTCGCTTTGGGTGCGAGAGGTCCGGAGTTCGATTCTCCGAATGCCCCCCCCGTTAATACCTTTTATTTTTGCGTTTCATTTTATGTGCTCTGACTATGATGGTATCTGTTATGTTATTTCTTCGCTACTTTTCTTCCTGCTATTAGTGAATTATATTATATTATTCGAAATAAATAGGAGGATTTCACATAATTTAAATAGGAGTGACTTATTTTGCTTCATGTGTGTTGTGATTTCCTCTTGATTGAACTGCCTCTTCACGGTCACCATTTTATTTTATGATGTAGTTTCAAACTTTACTAGCTTGCTGTTTGGTTGTAATTCATCGGGTGCATACTGAATTTGGTTGTCGTTATTAAATTCTTGCAATATGCATAGCAACCATACAGCTAGTCAAAGAAACCAGTGAAATGTAGGATTAGAAAGAAAATGTGTTGTTCCATGAATATCACAACTCCTTAATAAGCTTTGTTAATTGATTAATGAACAATTTATGGGTGTCCATATGTATATATGTAATATTTTTTGGTGATATAGATGATAACTAACAACTTACATAGACAGCAAACACACATATGCAGAAGAAGCCAATGGAATATATCAAGTACATCCTATGTTGAGCAATGAATGGTTCTTACTAGTAAAGTGGTCCAACATGTGACTTTAATATCGCCCTAAATTATTGGTCGCTCTTTTAGTACTTTTTATATTTATTTTGCGAATCATTGCATTGTAACTTTCTACAGAAATGGTTTGTGACAAAAGTAAATTCCACTCATATGGAAGGTATAATTCTTCCCCCATTCCTCTTTGAGTTACCTCTGTTAGATCTCATCCTTGCACGAATATCCTCTAAATTTCAGTCACAGCTCTGGTTTTACTGAAGTATTTGTTTTGACAATTTCCTCTGTTTGGGGTGTTCCATGAGCATTGCCACTTTGTTACATTAGTCTAGCAAAATATCATATCCTATATCTTTTCAATATTTGGTTACTCTTTTGACGACTGTGACTGAGTTTAGTTAAACTAACGGCTGTTTCGGCTTGAGTTAACAAGCTCGCCGTAAATTTTATTCTTGCAAGCTCTTAGCTATTATTTGTTGGTCAAATCCGTACCTCCACTATTTATTATCGTACTTATCATTTGGATATTTGCAAGCATTGTTATGTTTCAGCTTAACCATGGAGAATCGTCAAAATTCACACTCACTATGGAAAAGGCGATAAGACCTCTGTGGCACTAAGACCTATCACTTAAAGGCGATAAGACCCTTGCGGCACTAAAACCTACAACTTAAGGCGGTAAGACCCCTGTGGTACTAAGACCTATCACTTAAAGGCGATAAGACCCATGCGGCACTGAGACCTACAACTTAAGGCGATAAGACCCCTGCGTCACTAAGACCTACAACTTAAGGCGATAAGACCCCTGTGGCACTACGACCTATCACTTAAAGGCGATAAGACCCCTGCGGCACTAAGACCTACAACTTAAGGCGGTAAGACCCCTGTGACACTAAGACCTATCACTTAAAGGCGATAAGACCCCTGCGGCACTAAGACCTACAACTTAAGGTGGTAAGACCCATGTGGCACTAAGACCTATCACTTAAAGGCGATAATACCCCTGCGGCACTAAGACCTACAACTTAAGGCGGTAAGACCCCTGTGGCACAAAGACCTATCACTTAAAGGTGATAAGACCCCTGCGGCACTAAGACCTACAACTTAAGACGGTAAGATCCCGGTGGCGCTAAGACCTATCACTAAAAGGTGATGCCCTACCACAGTAAAATGACTTTAGGTCTTTAAAAAGACTTGGTTAAAATTCCACTAAGTTCCTTGATTAAGTTCAAATATCGCGCCCTAGGGGGCATAGACACGGTACAGGTTTTCCAAAGTGGCCTGTCGAGGTAGCGCAACATCACGCCATAGGGAGTTCGGGATTGAAACAGTGCTCAGAGTGAAGACACTCCACCTAAGCTCTCGCCTGCTAAATTTCGTGATAAAAGTAAATGTATAAAAAACATTCCACTGAGATCACCATTCGGCTTAAATAGCCTGTGAATCGCTCACTCAAAGGTGTTATCAATAAAAGGAACAATGTTGGACTAAGATTAAGAGTTCAAGTCGAATAAAAGGCGGAATAGACGTGGGCGAAGTTGAATGCTTTTGTGCACCGCCAACTTCTTGGCGACATCGGTGTGGTGACATATAATCAATCACTTCTCCTCTTCGAGCCTCGTGCTTGGGGGGCTGTGCACCGCCAACTGCTTGGCGACATCGGTGTGGCGACATATAATCAATCACTTCGCCTCTTCGAGCCTCGTGCTTGGAGGGCTGTGTACCGCCAACTGCTTGGCGACATCGGTGTGGCGATATATAATCAATCACTTCGCCTCTTCGAGCCTCGTGCTTGGGACTCTGTACCGTCATCTTATTCCTCTCAAGACACGCGGCAGCTTTCCCCGACAAGCTGGATCCCGCTCCCCACGTGCCCGCCACGTGGGCGTGGTCAAAGCCCGCTGTAACATTTCGGATAGATGAAGGGCCCCGATAGCGCATCTGGGGCGGGCTGTCCACGTAGAAACCCGAACTAACGGTCCTATTTGGACTCGTTTGCTAAGTCTCCCCCCACGTTCCCATCGTGGGCCAAAATCCTCGGGGAGGAAGACCAAGTCACAGCACCAGGTGGCTTGGAAATCCTGAAAAGATCGCCCCACTTCCCTTAGGTCAAGGGAAGTATAAAAGGAGCTCAGAACGTCCCTCACGAGGAGGACATTCATTATACAGAAAAACCTAGAACCAAGCTCTTGAGTTCATCGACTGCTCAGGGGGTTGGTACCATTGTTCTCTTAGCAGGAACAGAAACCATACTGAATGGATTTAAATTTACATAGAAAAAAATTTATAAATCCAACGTAATTCATACCATTTTTACACGCATAATCTCTACGTTAGGATGAAAGTAGACAGGAATATTTTCAGGAATACTTGTTCTCATCAAATTGAGTGTTTCTGGATTAAACTTCCTCAAATAAAATACACCATACTTTGTTTGGGTTTCCCTTAGAATGGGACATGCTAAGATAAACTTGATAATATTTGATGTATGACTGAACCTCATATTATCTATACAGAGAACTTTGAGTAAAGGAAGATTTACTTGCCAATTGTCATCTTTCACAAACAAGTCTTTCAACTTGAGAACAGTGAGTGTCTTGCAACTTAAAATGCTATCGGTTAATCCTTTAACATTCTCCAACATGTCAATGTCTAGCTTTTCAATTCCTCTTTGTATTGTTGCATTAATAAATCGGTTGATGTCGTATTCTTTGCCAAATTTGAGGCGGAATGATCGTATTGATAGCGTGATGTCTCACGATAGCATGAAGGTATTTGTTTCATGAAGGTTTCTTAAAAAAAAAAATGTTTCATAGCATTAATCTCATTTTTATTTAGTTCGGAATAGGAAGACCACGCACCCTGAATTATCGACAATAATTCACTAATCGCAGTAGCACTCCAATTATTACCACAGCTCGTGTTTAATAAAATTTGTCATCGTTCAAACTTCCAGATTTTAAGTTTATAAATTTACGAAACGCTCATGAGACAAAATAGGGCATTTGGTCTAGTGGTATGATTCTCGCTTTGGGTGCGAGAGGTCCGGAGTTCGATTCTCCGAATGCCCCCCCCGTTAATACCTTTTATTTTTGCGTTTCATTTTATGTGCTCTGACTATGATGGTATCTGTTATGTTATTTCTTCGCTACTTTTCTTCCTGCTATTAGTGAATTATATTATATTATTCGAAATAAATAGGAGGATTTCACATAATTTAAATAGGAGTGAGTGTGTAAGGAATTTGACTATTAGAAGAGAAATTTTTGTGTTTTCATTACTTTGCAACCAAAACCAAGCATTATTATTTATTACATCATCCTCTGTTTTTCATGTCAACTACCTTTTGCTGCCACTGAGTAAATTTTCCAGCTTCAGGTTTCAACAAGTATATCAATCAAATTATCAACTGAATTTCCTTTTCCTTCTAGAAGACACGACTAATTCAGCATATACGATAAAATATTAGCGACACAATAGAACTAGCCATATTTAAAAATATTCAAAATATTCAACATCCTCTTCCACAAGTAACATGTCATCTAATCTAATTTATTAATCCACAATCATTTTTTCTACGCCATCTATACATTTAGTTTTGTGAAGGTCTGAAAAGAATTAATAAATCAATTTAAAAACATATCCACGTTGGAAGTACTATATTAAATTAATTTAAAACCATTATTTTGACCTTAGCTAGGCGTGTTCTTTGAAAATGGATCCAGTCAAGTCTTGTCTCTCACACAAACTTGATCAATAAATACATTTCTCAACTTTCTCCTTTCAAATCTAATCTACCAAAAGCTAAAAAAATCCTCAAATCAACAAACACCCATTTTCCCATATGCTGAACCATTTAGTTTGTGGCAATTTCCAACACCAATTAGAAGATGATATACCATGTTCAAGCCCAAAATCAAAATCCAAAAGAAAAGACAACAATAGGGACAATAACCCTTATGCTTCAAGAGGCTTAGATAAATTTTCTACCCTTCTATCTGAACTTGATCAAAGAAGGAAGAAAGTTTACTCACAAATGAACCCACATGACATATCTTTTGTTCGTTTTACATATTCAAGTGATGATTTTGTTCCAATTGTTGTCAAAGTGAAAAATAACAATCATCAGAAGAGACACAAGAGTGAAGAACAAGTTAAGGTAAGACATTTAACATCTTTTTCTGAACCAATGGATCAGAAACATGTTGAAGAAACAAAACAACCCAAGTTGGAAATATCTCATCATGATGATGATGTTAAAAATGCATCAAACAAGATTGAAAGCTTTGGATTCTCTTTGAATATGTTGAAGAGGCCTTCTTTCTATGTGCCAGCTGTTGTGATATTGATTTTGTTGTTGTTAACTGTGTTTGGAAGATCATTTGCAACGCTTTGTACAAGTATTGTGTGGTATATAGTTCCTATTTTGAAAGATAGTTCGAAAGAAGGGAAATTGATGAAGAAAAAGGATTATGTTACTGAAGGGTTACTGTCTCCTAGAGGTGATTCTAAAGCTTCTAATGATAAGAGATCTGGAAAACATAGCCAACAAAAAAGCTGGTGAAGATTATTTGATAGTAGTATATAGTCTTTGTTTTATTTCCATGGATTTTCTTTTCTTCTTCTATATTTCTGGGTTTGGGAATAGGAGTTATGTAAATTATATGTCAATGTTTTCTTGGTGAAGTTCCTGAGATAGATTGAAAATTCAATCATTCTCATGAGGACGTTTTCTGAGTGTAAATTATGGTAGAAATAGTGCTTACGGTTGTACATTGAATGGTTAATATTTGATCTCTCTGGTTCCATATGAGAAAATATTTGGAGCTTTTTCTTGATCTTAATTATAATTGAAAGCTACTTATATATTTTAAAATTTATTAATTACTTAGTTTGATTGTATTTTTATTCTATGTTTAATTTATCTATCTAGTATAACTGGGTTTTATGATCTTCAACATTGGTCATAAAAGTGGGCTAGTAAGATAGTTAGGTTTGATTTGACTTTAGTCTAACATATTGTTATGTGATCTATTTAAAAACTATGTAATGATTTATCTTTTATGGGATGATAACCTCAAATGGATGAAATGAAGATGACCATAAATGAAGAGGATCCTAACTCCTAAAAAGGAAGGTTAAGTTCTCCTTTTGAAACTTGTTTTTTAGTAAGATTTTTATGTGTCTTTGTTCCTACTACAAGTAAGAAACCAAACCTATTATGTGCTCGGGTCGATCGAGGCTTGGGGTGGCTTGTCTTTGGGTCGCGTTGGCTATGGGTGGCAAATAGATGGTCCTCTTGTATGTCGTCGTCAGCGTTGTGCTAGTTGCTTATATTATGCAGGTTGATTCGAGACTTTCGTTCTGGAGGTGGTTGTTAGGCATGACAGTGGTATTAAGTGTTTCTTTTATTTATCTGTTTATTGTTCTTATTTGTTTTGGTCGATGTATTTTCTTCTGTGTTCTCTGAACCTGAGTGCTCATGGTACTCTTTGTATTTGCTCTGACTTTTCTCTTATGCTCTCTCCATGTGTGCGCGCGTGCGTGTGTCTATATATATATATATATATATAAAATTTGTCATGCAAATTATAAAAATTACAACATTTGTTTTTGACAAATCATAGTTAGATTACTTGATTGAGCACAATGTTCCTGGTGGGTTGATTTAGCGCAATTTACAGGCAAAAATAACAAGAGTCTTGTTAACGAGTTCCCCTGGGGCACTCTTTAAGCATTTCTAATAAATAAATTATTCTTTAAAAAAAATTAAAGACTTCAATTTCCAATGCAATAAATGCACAAACTTTCATAAAACCTTACCACTTTAGGTAAAGAGTGCCCCGGAGACACTCGTTAACATTTCCCTAATAATAAATCAGAACTTTTTTTTTCTTGTAAAAAAAAATAAACAAAATTTTTTTTCTAAAGGAAATAATAACCAGAACTTGATAATACAAGAAATTAGTCAGGGATAAGTTTTAATTTGATTTTTTTTTAGTTACAAAGCTAATCAAAACAACAAAAAGAGAAAAAAAAAAAAAGGAGACATTCGATAAAGCTCCAAGTTTGGCCATAAAATCCGCACACTTTTTCCCTTCACGGAGAGTGTGGAAAATAGTGATATTGCTTTGCTCGATCAAATCCTTTATGTCTTGAATCAAAACAACATGAACATGGTACTTCATGGATGACCCTTTTATGAGATTTATACTATGCAAGGAATCATAATTAATAGCAAACGAGCTCATTAATATCCAGAGTTTTAGCTAACAAAAGATCCTGATAAATAGCTAGTAACTCGGCTTGGAGAATATCTGAAGAATTGTGAATACAGCCCAAAAAACCTTATAGGGGAGCCTAGGCAGCATCCATCAACATTAAAGACAACGCCAGAGTGATTGTTGTTATTCCACTTTATGATTCTATCTTCCGATGCAACATTAGATATTGGATTAAAGCAACTTTTAAAAGTTTCAACCATATTCTGAATGTTGAAAGATAAATGACTTATGGACCAAATTTCGTTACTGAAGCCCATGTTGTTTAGGTGGCGCCAAGCCCACTAAAGAACAACCGTGAAAAGGAACGAAATAGGACCCAAAAAACCATCCTTAAAGCCAATTATGTTCAACCATGATAGAGAAAAAATATGGATGATTGAACCATGAATGATGCCAAATGCTTCTCGAGTATTGACAATCACGCAGACAATGGAGGAAAGTCTCGTCATTGCGATTACACCGAGAACATGTAGCAGCTAGAACAATGTTTTTATTATTAAGTAAGGAGAGAGTGAGAACTGATTTATGGCAAGCCAACCAGATTAAAAATTTGATTTTTTTCTGGGAACTTTAATTTCCAAATCCAAGACCCAAGAGAGATTAGGGGTAGAAAGAGTTACCGGATTCATGTGAGAAAGTAGCCAAGAATACTCACTTTTGGTAGGTTAGGTACCACTTTTGTTACTTGTCCAAATGAAAGCATCTTCTAAGAAAGCATTGAATTTGAGGTGAATGTTGTTGATGTTGTCGGACACTATGTGAGGAAGCTGAGTGTAAAGAACCTGAGTATGAGGACTAGTGGAGATATGACGTCTTTAATTGTCAAGTGCATATCATGAATATCAATAGGGATTTTTTAAATGACATGGATGACCGTTTCAATTTGATTTTAACTATTTAAAATAGGATTGAAGTGTTTTTTTTTTAAATGGAAAGATATGTATTTTAACATCAAAAGGGATATTAAAATAGGAGTATAAGGAATAAAGAAAAAATGAATTAGCCGGTCCCAAATAGAAAACCGCGATATAATAGTATTTAAAATTGCGTGAAAAAAATATTTTAAAATATTGAATGACATGGGAAATAAAAATGTCAATGTGAATAGAAATTAGAAATGGAGTGAAAAATAATGCAATGTTGATTAAGAGTCTTATAGTAAAATTGTATTGATACTTGTAACTAACTTTCTTATTGAGATAAAATTGTCTTAAATTAAATCTATAATTATTTAATAATATATTTTGTAAAACACACATACAGAGCATTATCGTAACTAATAAAGTGAATGGATGGCACAAATTTAACGCGGAATGGAACAGCAAATTTTGATAAATTAGAACATGCAAAACTCATAGGCTTTTCTTGTTAACAAAATGTTAACACATCAATATTAATATAGCATGTTACTTACTCATCATCGTCGTCATCCAAAATAGAAGGGAAGAAAAACTCCAACGAAAAAGGGAAGGCATACGGTTTTCTTGTTCAAAAAGAAAGAAAAAACAGGTTGTAGAGGCGTTAAGGCCAAACAAGAGAGGAAAGAGAGAGATAGAGAGATCAAGAACGAAAGAGAGAGAGAGAGGGAGAAAGAAAACATGGGGTTGTGCTTTGGTTGCTTCGACGGAGGCAACAAGCGTATGACAAAGGAGGAAGAGAGATTAGCCTCTGAAGAAGCACGCGCTAGAGCTGCTGAAGCCGCCCAGAAAAAGTATGTTTTCCTTATTAATTTTCTCCTCCTCCTCATCCTCCATTCTAGATTTTTATATATATGAAAAACCGTGTTATAATCTTGTTCTTTTTTTGTGTTACATGTTATAATATTGTTTGTTTCTTCATATATTTATTTATTAATGTTCTTATATCATAAACATTGTATCCGTTTCTGTAAATCTTCCATAAATTTATAATAGGGTTCTTATTTGGTAACTCACACCACGAGGCCTTATAAAATCTTGATCATTATATAAACATGTGGAAATCGATCAATTATTGTCAATTTTATATATGTATATGTTAATATTTTCATTTACTTTGTTACATAAATTTTGGCGTGGTGTTTCTTAATATGTAATTTAGGGTTATGATGGTCTACATACATATATTTCGAGATATATATAGGATGTTGACATACATAAGTGTATATTTTTGAGAGAGTCGATTCGTTAGAAGATGCATGCAAAACCCATTGTTGAGATGGGGAGAATCATAGGGAAAACTAATGCTATTAATTATAATTTATTTTTTGTTTTAATTCAACAATGCAAGTATAGTCTAATTTATGTGTTTGTTGTGATTGCAGGCTAGAACAACAAGGAGAGGTAAAACAATCTGGAGAAAAGCAGGTTGAAAACTCTAACAATGGCGAACCATTTGTAAAGGTTTAGTGATTCAAGGGACCGCTTAGATTTTGGTAAGTATTGACTCATATTTTTGTTAAATAATCTAATGTATCTTCACTTTTTTTTTGTGAGCAAGAGAGAACGTAGAGAAATTAAAATCATGTGGAAAAAGAAACACAAAAAAATCCTCCCTTTAAGCATTAGAAATAAAATCAAGAGGAAAATAAATTTTTTCAGTGGATTCATCTAAGTCAAGACAATGTTTATCATCATACATTGCTAGAGAATTTTTGTGCAATTGGATTACGAATTTAATGTGTACTTCTGAAAAGTCATCAATAATTTTCTCCTTTTGGAATGTTTGATTTGTTTCTTTTGTCTTTTTCAATGGTCTTTATATGAAATTAGAACATATTCATTAATTTATTAGACAACAATGATTATACTGTTTTTCTTTTAAAAAAATGATTATATTGTTTTGACCTTTGTATTTGTTGATGCAGGGGCAGATGGGTTGAGGTTAGACAATTTGTCTGCCCGAGTCAATTGTTTATTACGTGTAAGGTAAATGACCTATCTGATAAATTATATATGTTGCATGCTTTTAAGTTTATGTGGGTTTTTTTCATGAAAAGTAAAAATAATATTCTTTTTTTCAACAATATCATCTTAAAGCAATGTGTTTAACATCTATACAAATACATGCATATATAGTTGATGATTAAAAAAAAATATTTGCATCAAATAGCAAGTAATCACATTTTGATATCTTTTATGCACAACGAAAATATCTCCTTATTAAATTAGATTTTACAATATCAATTTTCTCATTGTGTTTTCCTTTGTTATCTTGCAGTACTAAGAATATATAGGTGCTTCAACCAATTTCTCTATTGCTAGTTTTCCCTGATCCAAGGATGAACAAAAGGTCTTCACCACAATTGTCCCATCGGTTAAATTTGTTATTTCTTAGACCAAGAAATGTTATGTTTCATTATGAAGAATTTGTGGTGTAAATGAAACGAGGATAAGTTTGAGAATGTAGTTTACTACTTTGATTCTTGAGTTGATATTGAACAGAATTCCGTTTACAACAATTTGAAAGCATGTATTAACCAAATTGTATTTTTTTGGATTGTTTTATGAACGTGAACATGTTGGTTGTTTCAATGAATGTTAGTAAGTGTTAACAAATTATCACTGTATGGCATGATACATTGTCACGTTAAGAATACAAAACAAAATAATTATAGCTTCAAAATAAACACATTCAAGTTTATCAGCGTTAAAAAACACATATACCCAATCTTTGGTGAAATATTGCAACATACTTTGCATAATATTTTGAGCAATCAAGAACACGACTAGGTAATTACCAAGTAAACACATTAATTTTACATAGAATGATCTTAAACATGAACTAGTTAAATTCATCGAATAGTTAATTTTGCAATATGTATATGTTTAAAGAAAATTTTGAGGTAATAAACATGACTTTGTCTAACACGCACAAGTAAAATGAGATTGCACCATGCATAAATGTCTTTTTTATCATTGATTTAACAAGTCACATCATATTTCATTTAATTTAATGGTGAAATTTATTGATCAAATAGTGAAAACTAACTTGTGCATGATACAAGAATCGTCTCACTTGTGCACGAAATAATTGTCACATAAACATAATCTACATAAAAATTAGGCTTAATTGCACTTTTGCCCCCTATCTTTTTCCAATTATGCGATTTTGCACCCCATACTTTTTTTTTGAGCGATTTTGCACCCTATCATTTACCCCCTTTCTGATTTTGTAGCCCCTCGTGTGTTTTTTTGCTGATGTGTTGAATTTTGCTGACATGTCTTCATTAAATGTTTGCCATGTGTGTAATTTGTATTTTTAAAAAAATCAAAATTGAAATAATTGAAATCAAAATCAAAATTTAAAAAAACTAAGGGGCAATTTTGTCCAACATAGTCAGCACCACCACCACTATCTCACCCACCACCGTCACTCGTCATCCTCAACCTCAAATCTCACTACCACCACCGTCGTCACCATCCCGACCCTTAAATCTCACCAGCGACGTCGTTGTTCTCATCTCAAATCTCCCCACCATCGTCCTCTCCACCCTCCTCCCACCACGTGTATCACCATGGCCCTCCTCCTCGGTCGCCGTTCTCTTCTCCGACGACATCATTTTACCCATCACACCGCCGGATTTGCTCAGATTCGACCTTTCTCACCACCACCACCTTGCGATACTCATCCTCGTTCAGATCCGTCCATCCTCACCACACTCAACGCCGCTCAGATCCATGCACCACCTCATTTTCACAGCTCCAAAAACCACTGTGCCGGCGTTATACCTCGCCGCATGTGAGCTCGTCGGTGGTCAATGCCACCAAGCCATATCCGCCGCTTCAGCTTTCAATCCATCGTATTTTTTTTTGGGTTACAAATATTATATGTACGAAGCTTCTGTCGTTGTTAAGCAAAACTAATCTCTATTAGAGAATCGATGAACATTCAAGATAGATTCTCCTCTCCCGATTGAATTTTTGTCATAAAAAAATCTCTTACCACTTAAATCATTTCATTATTGATATCCATCATATATTTTTAATCTTAATTTTACTTTAATTTTTGTGTCAAAATATTTTTACTTTAATTTTATTGGGTCCAAATTTGACTTTAATTTTTAATTGGTAATTTTTTTTTTACAAAATAAGTTTAGCCAACATTTTCTTGAAAAATATAAGTTTTGGCAATGTTTCACTCTTATTGGATAATATGACTATTTTGTTCAGATTATTTTGTAAGATAATTAATTTGAAATAGGATTTACTCCATCTGGAATCAATTATAAGGAGAAAAATATGTAACAAGCTATATTTTCCTACGACGTTAACTATCATACACTTCTTTTTGACGAGTTAATTGGCATACACTTAATATGTAAATTATTTACTTACATCAAATTTAAAAATATGTAAATTATTTACCTACATCAAATTTAAACTTTGTAAAAAGAATAATTAATTCTATGCATTGTGTATTAGACTATCAATCCATCACGACCAGGGCCGAACCAACATAACGTGAGGCCATGTGACATATTTTTTAGTAAAAAACTAGACTCTAACCCGTGCGATGCACGGGTTTTGTATAGCTTCATATATAACTATCAAATGACTATATTATTACTTTTATAGTTATATTTAGTATTATGTTATCAAACTATCTCAAAAAGTAACAAAAATAAAAGATGGATTGCAATAAAAATGACAAATCAAAAGAAAAAATATATACAAAAGCTAGCACCAAGAAATTGATCCTAACCGCAAAAGTTGTTAATCGAAAGGAAAAAATAAGGAAAAGGAATTGTTATTTAGTAACCGAAAGAAAAAAAAAATAAAAAGGAACGTTACGTGGTAATTGAAATAAAAAAATAATAATAATAAAAAGGAACCGCTAATAATGAAAAGGAACTACTATCAAAAAAGGAATTGCAATGGCGTTAGTGACTTTTAAAAAAACGACATTTTCATGTGTTATCTGATTCAATTCCTTGCATATTTTTTTTTTCATAAAAATTAATTAGGTCCGTCAAAAAGGGTGGTGTTATGGTTATTAGGTTCAATTGCAAGATGGTGAGAGAGATGAAAGTGAGTGAGAAATGATTTAGGAATTGTGAGATTGAAAGAAAGAGGACCCGAGATTTGTGTTGAATACACAACATTGAAACAATCACATGTCATAAAAAACATCAGTACCTTGGTGGTAAGAGACTAAGAGTTGTGAATTGAAAGCATGTGGTATCTGGTTCGATCCCCATCCGAAGTTTTTTTCATAAATTTTTATAACTAAAAAGTAGGGCTAATCATTAGGGTTAGAACAACACTACTTAACATTTAGTATGAAAAAAAGAATAATGAAGAAAAAGCTAAAATTCACACAATCACATAACAAAATCAATAATTTTCAAACCCTAATGTCAAGGATTCGAAATTAACAAAATTCAGACAATCAATATCAACATTGGTCATAATTTTTTGTCAATTCGATGAAAGATGGTGTGAATCGGTGAGAGAAAGCGAGTTATCGGCAATGACATTTACGGCAGTCAGTTGTTGGTGAGGTGGCAGTTGCGGCGGCGGCGTGATGTGTGTGGATCAGTGAGAGAAAGTGATTTTCCGGCGGTGGCAGTTACAGCGGCATGTGTTGTTGAAGTGGCAGTTGCAACGGTGGCGGGATGCTGTTATTGGGGTCACCGGCGGCGGTGAAAATGAAGTTGAATCGCATGATGTGTGAATGACGTTCAATTCGTGTTCAAATGATGTTGGAATTCAGGGTTGTGAGAATGACTTAAAGTGAACTCGCATTTGTGCTAGATAAATAAAATGAAAGCAACTATTAGTCACAAAAAACTTTAGTGATCTAGTGGTAATGGTTGTGATCTACCAGAACTTGGTTTGGAGTTCAACTCTCAGCAGAAATTGTTTTTGCAAAAGTGTTTATCAGACTGCCTAGGATTTATATATAAGTGATGATGTAGATGGAATAACATGAACGTTATTTCTTTCTTAAAAAAATTAAATTAAGAATTTTTTGGCAAGAGAGTTAAAAATGTATCGGTTATATATGTGTTAAAACTAACATTTATTATTTTTAGAAAGTAAAATACAATAACAGGAAACACTTCATAATATTTTATCAAAAAAATAAATGCTATAATATGAACGAGCGAAAAGACAAATATGATTTTTAGTGTATATTATTTTGCTTATTTTAGTTTCATAATTTCAATATTATTTGAACTTATTTAACCCTCAATTTTAATATTCTTGTTGTATGAGATTAAATTTAAATAATATTTGGGAAAACATTATTGTTAAGAATAAATTTATTATAAAAAATGAATCCAGCCAAAATTCATAGTTTTTTTGGTATTCTGTTTTTACACTATGGTATGGATAGTAATTAATTTTTGTTTGAAATAAATAAATAAATAGAACATTATAATTTTGCCAAACCAAAATTAAAAGGTCAGGAAAGAAAAAAAGAAAAGCATACTATCTACATGAAACGAACCCCAAACCCTTATGGAGAAGCTTTCGCACGTTATTATCTGGGCTAGCTTGCAGAACGTAGGTATGTACAGAGGCCTTGCTATATATTTTAACAGTAGTAACTTTTTTTTATTTGGAGGCCTAAAAACCCTTTGAAAAAAAATATATTTTTTTGGAACCTAAAGCAAGCGTTTGAGCTTTTTATGCTTTGGCCGGCTCTGATCAGGACCGATCATGTTATTGATTTTAGAGGTGGTTAGGATAAACGAAAAAGTTTGTGTTGATCTAATAGTGGTGAGTAGAGAGCGTGCAAATTACCTTTACAATTTCTGTATATATGAATTAAATAAAAATTAATGCTTTAAATAAGTGAAGAGAAATCTCGTCCAACTTTATTAGAGGTTTTGGGTTTGAATTCAGTCATGAGAAAGTGACTGTGTTAAATCGATTAAGGAAGAGTTTTGTCAACCATTACGGTTCTATCTGACTCGAGAAATTAATATATGCAGTTGCACACATATGATATTTGGTTTACATGAAAAGTAAAGAGAATTTATTTTCACACTCTTGATAATTTCTCGTGTGCCCTCCAAAATCCAGAGTTGTCTCTGTTTGGATTATGTAACTCGAAGTCTAATTGTGGTATTTCAGATTATATAATATGAATCATAAAAAAAAAAAAAATCGATGATCAAACGTCTTTGTTGATCATCATATCATTCCCACAAAAACCGAAAAATAATTTTGGACATTGTTTCAAATTATATAATCCAAAATGTGCACAAACAATGTTAAAAATTGTGTGATTTTGGAGGGTTGTCACATTTCAGATTATAGAAAATTGCTTTTCAACATAAGAAGTTGCTAAAAAACACATGAAAATGACCAAAAACTCCAACGGTAGTTAACAGTAGTTAATTAGTAGTTAACTATAGCTCGCTTCAAAAGAGAAATATGGGCTGTAGTTAACTACCGTTGGAGTTTTTTTGTCATTTCCATATGTTTTTAAACAACCTCTTATGTGGGAAAAACAATGTTCCAGATTATATAATATAATCAGAACATCTAGACAGTAACTTCAAAGAAAAATGATGTTCTCACATTAAAAAGTTATTAAAAACACATTAAAATGACTCAAATACCCCAACCGGTAGTTAACTACCGTTTGAATAAAACCGGCGGTAGTTAACTACCGCTGCGCTTATTTCTCAGCGGTAGTTAACTACCGTTGCGACCTGAAACATAAACCAACACATCAACTTCGGTTTCTGCTTACTGTTTCAGTTTTAAAACTCTCAAACTCTCTACCAAACTCACTCAAGCTCATTTTGCACGAAAATCATCCATATTTCTTCAACTAAATCACAAGTAAGTAATCTTAATCTTATTAACATACAATGTAGTTTGTATAAGGTGCTATTTTTGATAAATTTAGCAAAATGTTAGTGTTTAGGGTTAGTTTGAAAATCTCATTTTTTGTTAGATTAGGATGTTATGATTGAATGTTGTTGCTGTCATTGTTGTTTAGAGTAGGTTTAGGTACAATGTGGTTGATTGTGATAGTTTTATGAAATGCACTCAAGGTGTTTGATGAAATGCCTCAGTGATGGTTTTTTTGCTTTTGTTTTTGCACAGATATGTCTGAGGACAACCGTAGAACCCGACTAGGCAAAGATACGATGACACGTAGTCTTAGGAAGGAGCGAGAGGAGGCAAACCCGCATATTCTTGAGAGGGGAATACATATGAACCCGAGAGGTGTAGAGAGCTCACAGGTGGCCTAGTCGCAGGTAGTTGATCCTACACATGTGCCTGTGTATGACACTCGGGACGAGGGATACGATCCGGGTGAGCATCACTATATTGATGGGCCAGAGGATCTGTACTTTTAGCCGCCAGAGGTAGAGGATGATGAGGCTGAGGATGAGGCTCAAGCAGCAGGACATGCCATCCCTGAATGGCCTCCCTTTCCTGGAGGTCCTGAGGACCTATCACTCTTGTCCAAATACGCGAGTCATGTTACAGTGTTGCTCTGGCATAACACTGATAATGTAAGTGTTTTTATTCTTTAAATTTTTTATTTAATATTATTGATTTAGTAAATTTTAAATGCTAAGTGTTTATGTGTTTAAGTGATTAATTGTTTTATTGTTAAGTGATTAAATGTTTAGTTTGTACGTGTTTAAGTGATTAACTGATTACGTAATTAATTGTTTTATTGTTAAGTAATTAAACTTTAAGTGTTTATGTGTTTAAGTGATTAACTGATTAAGTAATTAATTGTTTTATTGTTAAGTGATTAAATTTAAGTGTCTATGTGTTTAAGTGATTAAGTGATTAATTGTTTTATTGTGAAGTGATTAAATGTTAAGTGTTTAAGTGATTAAATTATTAAGTGGTTATTTGTTTTATTCTTAATTTATTTGTTTTCAGATTTTCTATTTGTGTATATTTAGATGCATAAATTCCGGGCCTAAGGTGAGAGAGCTTACAACCCTGAACGTAGTATGGATTGGTTTTGGAATCCTGCGAGGGCGTCTGGATTATATGATTTGCTATACACTGGGTATAAGAGTGTGATGCATGCCATGATCTGTGCACTGTGCGAGAGGTGGCACCCGGAGACTAGCAGTTTCCATCTGCCGGTGGGAGAGATGACCATCACCTTAGACGATGTGGCTAATCTTCTCCATGTTCCCATTGAAAGGTGTCTGGTAGACTATGAGAAGAAGGTGTCTTAGGAGCACGACATGAACTTGATGAGGAGGTGGTTAGGTGTTCGGGAGGCTACTGCAGTGAAGGTGTGCAAGAAGGAGTTTGGCGCATATATTACTTATACTATGTTGAAGGAGCTTTATGAGGGCATCTGACTGTAGCTAGACGACTGGAGGTGCCACAGTCGAGGGAGGAGTTGTAGGAGAGAGAGAGAGAGAGAGAGAGAGAGAGAGAGAGAGGAGGAGGCAGTGTTGTGTTAAGAGTTTTTTTCTATATCTTCTCGGATGTACGTTGTTCACTAATAAGACGAACAAAATTATTGAGTTGATATTTCTTGAGCTGATGGTGGACTTGACTCAGGTGAATAGGTGGCCGTGGGGAGGGATGGCCTTGGCTCACCTGTATCATTATCTGAATGAGTCCACCCGCACGGATACGAAGACCATGGCTGGCAGTGTGACCCTCCTGATGGTAATAAATTTAATTATGTTCGTATATTAAATTTATGATTTATTAGATTATAATTTTGTTTGTTTGTATATTAAATTTATGATTTTATTATTGTTTGTTTTTCGCAAGGATGAGTTTTGGAGCATTTGCCAAGTCCTTACCCAAGGAAGAGGAGTAAGAATTGGGCCTCGCATATGCCATGCGCCGAGATATGGCTTCCTACCAGGAGGCATTCTGATGTGCAACATTACCGCTTGCTACTTGATCGTTTGAAGGTTGATGATGTCAGGTGGTGTGTGTACGATGACCGGAGGGAGGCCCTTCCATTTGAGGAGATCTATACTTATTCCGGATGGGTGCTCTATGGATAGCAGAGGGTGTACCGTCACCTGCCTGAGCGGGTGAAGAGGCAGTTCGGGTTTGTGCAGGACATCCCTAGACATCCGTCCTCTGTGCAGTGTGCAACCTATTTCAACATATTAGGTCGTACATACTTTCACTGACTGCAGTGTGCTCTGCCTTCTTCTTGATCAGTGGGGTCCGAGGGTAGTTGGTGAGTGGCAACATGTCCCTGATTATATGGTTTGGTATGCCAAGGTGTCTCACCCGAAGATTCTGCCACCTCTTGATAGATCTCCTCCTAGTCCGGCGAACCGAGAGCAGCTTATAGCGCAGGAGGACGCTAGAGAGATACCCGACACATTGGAGCTTATAAGGGGATGCGTTTAGATTGTAGATCATACATTGGTTAGGAGGGACGAGTTAAGCAGAGAGGATCTGCTGGAGGCCTTGAGCCAGATTAGCAATACCGGTCGGCCAGCCCTGACATATTTTATCGCTAGGCAGTGGAGGCAGATGCCGGAGCGGAGGCAGCCTACACAACGTTGACTATTAATTAGATTTATGTACATTTTGCATTCGATGTAACCTTATGACATATTCACACTTATGAATTTTATGACATTTTGGTATTTATCTAATTTATCGTGTTATCTTTATCTAATTTATCCTGTTAAATTTCTTTTTCGGTTTTATAATTTAATTGAATGAATGTATGTTTGAAAAAGTTATCCATTTGAAAATGCTGCAGCCACTACACTGCCTCTGTCTATAAGGCTCAGCTGCAGTTAACTGTAGTTGAGCCAACGGCAGTTAACTACCACCAAGGCAAACTGTAGTTAACTGCATCTGGACGGTAGTTAACTATCGCCGGTGTTTTCCAACAGTAATTAACTACCTCCGGGGTATTTGCGTCATTTCAATATTTTTTGAAGAACTTTTCAATGTCAGCAAATCAATTTTCAACTTCAAACCTAGTTGAAGCCCATAGGAATAGAAGCCCAATACGAAGTGGATGAAACAAGCCCATTTGAGTGCACTTGAGTTCCAGGAGTGAAGGAGGAAGAAGACGAAGACGACTTTGGTTGTGGCCGTAGTATCATCACTCACCAGAGATAGCAACAACCCTTGTTACTCATTGAAATTGAAATCGAACTCCAAAAATTCAAAGATGCTCCGAATATGGATACGTGGAAGAACATCAAAGACAGAGAATCTGGAAAATTGCGTCCAAATTCCTTCGCTAATCGCATAAAATCAAATCGAATTTCGCAACTCGAGTTATCAAATCACAAAGAACTCGTTTCCCCTCACAAAGGCGCCATTAATTCCCTTCAAATTGATTTAACAGAAGGAAGATATCTGTTATCTGCTGCATCAGATGCATCCGTAGCTGTTTACGACGTTCACCGGCCGAGCGATTTCGACGGAGATGGTTTGATAACGAAACACAATTGTTTATTTGTTGTTGATAAGCAACATCAATTAGCTCATAAATATGCTGTATCTTCAGCTATTTGGTATCCCATTGATACTGGTTTATTCATCACTGGTTCTTATGATCATCATGTTAATGTTTGGGACACTAACACCACTCAGGTTCCATTCAATTTTATCATCGTCAAAGTGTATGTTTGGATGTTGTCGAGTATAATTGATTTTAGAAACCATGTTGATATATTCGAATGTTTTCGAGTAGAATTGATTTTGCTTCCATACTTGATTTTAATTTAAATGTATTAATTAAACCACCTTTAATGAATTTATCTGCATAATTAACTATACATGATTTAACTCATTTTAGTTTGAATCAATATTACTAGGTCAATTCATTCGAAATCAATTTTTATCATTGTAGAACTAGAGACAGAGACACACTACAGTAATGATTCATTTGACACTCAAATTTAACTCGTTTGTTGTGTTGTACTATTGTAAATTGATTGTAGGTGGTGGTGAATTTCAAAATGCCTGGAAAGGTGTATAAGACTGCAATGTCTACATTGTCAACATCTCATACGCTTATTGCTGCTGGAACTGAGGATGTACAAGTTCGTCTTTGTGATATTGCTTCCGGTGCATTTGCTCATACTTTGTCTGGTCATCGTGGTATGTCATTTCAATGCTCTCATTTCAACTTCCGACACACTCATTTGTGTGTCTATTCTATTTGACAAGAGTTGGTAGTTTTCTGTTTCGTAAACCAAGTGTTAAATGTTAACTTATATTGTCTGTTAAATTATTTCACATTTATTGATAAGGGAAAAAAATAGTGGGAAATAAACGTGTGAAATTGTGTTTCGTTAGTGGAAGACTTTCCTTTTCTTATGATAGATAGTGGTGGTGGATCTTCCTTAGGACGGAGGGTGCATGCACCCCCAAAGTTTTTAGATACAGTATACTATGCATGTTATAATATAAAATTTAGACTTCGGCATAATGATTAGCACTATACGAACCAGCAACATGTAGGTTTGAGTCCTGGAGTTACTATTTTTGCATCTCCTTTATTTTTCATTTGCAAGGATAAGAAATAAGACATCAAAATGAAAAATATAAGAATTGAACCCCCTAAATCTGGTGAAAACAAAGGGGCTAAACCACTGTGCCAACATCCAATGCTTAACATAATGGTGCTATAAATATTTTTCTTATATGCATGTATATTTTTTGCCCCCTCATGAAATATGTCAAGCTCCGCCACTGATAGGTGACTAGATAGAATAGAATTATGACATACTGGGAACTGAGGTTTTTGCATCACATGATTTCTGTTATGTCAGATGGTGTAATGACTGTTGAATGGTCTGCTTCAAGTGAATGGGTCTTGATTACTGGGGGGTGTGATGGTGCAATACGTTTTTGGGACATAAGGCGTGCTGGTTGTTTCCAAGTTTTAAATCAATCTCAGACGCAGCTTGGACGACGCCCACCTCTACTCAAACGATCCGTGCTAACTAAGGTTTTTTTAGTTTAGCTTATTCCTTGTTTGTAATTTGCGAGTCTGAATAGTGATTGTTTCACCACGTACTTAACTTAAATGCAAGTATTTAGGCTTGTTATAATCCTAAAGCCTTATTACTCACAGGAATCAAATACAAAAATGCGTCCTGTACAGAAGAAAGTTGCCAATGGAAGTGCCAGTGGACATGTGCGTGGACATGTGCCAATTGGCAGGCTATCATCTAAGGGTCCAATGAAGCAGAAATTACATCCAGGGATGATTTCTACTCAGGATCGTGCAACTGCTCATTATGGTGCTGTGACAGGATTGAAAGTAACAGAGGATGGCATGTATCTTTTAAGTGCAGGTTGTTTATTTATTATTTACCATACTAGTCAATAGACCCATGCTAAGCACAGCGTCTTATACAAGGCTGCATAAATTTAAAGAACATTTTGTTTTGAAATGTGAAAACATAATTAAGTTAGACATTACGAGCCATATCCAAAAAAGTTAGACATTACAAGTTCAATTGGATTATTATTATTATTATTATTATTATTATTATTATTATTATTATTGTTGTTGTTGTTGTTGTTATTTATTGTTTATTTTTAAAACGAGCTAAATTTTAATCTTTCAAACGTTCTATGTTTTTGAGAGGAGCTGTTAGTTGAGCACGTACAAAACACCAAGTGTCGTTTATTGTAAATTATTTAACTCTAGAAGATATATACAATTTGAGAAAAAGGTGCCAAATAATATAATATTCATTGAGTAATTGTTGACTGAAAAAAATAGACAGCGGTGCATTTTTGTTGGCCTATTTATATAAGCTCTTGGAGCCAGTGCTATATAGCACATGCATCATAAGTTATCCTGTTTTTTCATTGTTAACAATCATTGTTAGATGAATATAAAACACACACACCTGCTAATACTGAACATACATATGACAAATTGCTTTCAAATATTTTCACAAGCAAATTCTTTAACTACCCTCTGTCAGTCTGCAATGCATTCAAATTGCTACCGGTAATCAAGGGGATGCCTTTGCTTTATATCACTGACACGTGTCGTACACCGACGCGACACTGACACATGTGATTACATTCAAATAATTCATTATCTCAAATTATTACCGGTGTTGATGTGTCAGTGTGGTGTCCAGTGTTCGTGTATGTCAGTGCTTTATAGTGCCTTTAGGCTTATCTTATATTTAATGGTCCTCGATTATTTTCCGCTTCCGTATAATGAATATTCTAGAACCAATAAATTCTCAGAGACATAAAGCATGGTCTTGGACAAATTCCTTTTGCTCAGTATAATTAGTTTGTACACTGAAAGTTGAAATCTCTTCTCTGAAAGTCATAAGCAGACTTTATTTGGACCCCAAAAACATTAACCTGGAAACCACATAGACACAGTGATTCGTCAATTAATTTATTTCCAATCGGTAATATAATTGAGGTTCTGAAAAGTAGGTTTTATTTTTGAAAAATAATATTATCAATATTAAATAGAAGAGAAGAAATACATCAGGGTGAGGTAGAGAAGTGTTGTGTGTGAGAGAAAGAGAACACAGTAGAGGCTGAGAAGCTGTACTTGAGAGTGTCATCCAAATGAGAAATGTCAACAAAAACATGTACAGCAACAGTCTTGCACTCAATGGAACTGGCTAAGGTACAGAATTGCCTTATATAAAGATGTATATCCCTATATAAAGAAGATTTAACCTATACTTAACAAAAATGCTAAGAGCAGCTTGGAAGAAATATTTGTAATTAAAAATTAGATTAGCTAGAAATAGAATTTTGTATCTTAAATAAAATTTGATTTTTAAAGTGATTCTAATTTTAACGCAATTGAACGCGAATGCTCATTTGAAAAAGATATTATAGAATAATATATTATGGAATTATTAGAAGCATCTATGCAATGATAATTTGAAATAGCTGTTACCTGTTTTCTTGTAATGCATCAAAATGTGTTCATATCTAAATTATTTTACACTTATTGATGTTCTGTCTGATGACAGGTTCTGATTCAAGATTGAGATTGTGGGATGTTGAGTCAGGTTGCGACACACTTGTGAACTTCGAAACAGTCCGCATGCAAACAAGCAAACCTATTCAATTAGCTACAACTCAAGACTCAACCGTTGTTTTTGTTCCATGCATGAGAGTTGTGAAAGTAAGCGGTTCATTTAGTTTATTGCAAATTTTAACTTTAAAATTAGCCGTACAAATACAATGAAGATACTTTTCTTTTGAAGCATCAAAAGAGGTAATCAAATATAAAGAAGTGCACAAGGGTACTCAAACCCAATTCCACCCCCTCAACTGCTAAGTAACTAATTCCTAAGAATACAATGCGGAATTCTGATCTCACTTCTGGATTATTCAGGCATTTGATATGTTGTCTGGGAACGCGCGTACGATACTACGTGGACACTATGAGTCTATAAACTCCTGCTGGTTTAATCAACAAGATCAGGTATGTTCAACAGCTGGTTATTCATAATTTTTTACCTGCTCTGTTATAAGTGGTCCGTCAAAGTGATGGAATCTGTTTGGTTGTCTGGTCTGGCTGTTTGGTTTGACAGGTCCGGCGTGTTCATTTTACAGTTAAACATTTTTTTTTTCTTGCTCTAATCAACTCATACAGCGTATGGATGGCCTTACTTTCCTTCCCCTTTTTCCTGTTTACATTTTATCCTCCTATTCTAATTTCACTGTTTTGTAGAAATGAAAATGGAAAGAGATACAGACACAAGGTCATTGTAAATTGTGTGTGCATGTAATCTTCGGTCCTTTTTCTTCTTTTATTGGACTAGTATCATTACGAAGAATAGAGACCTGAATGAGGATTTTCTAAAATATGACGGTTCTATAATCATTTTTAATGAAACTAAATTTTAAGAAAAAAGAAAAGAAAGGAAAAAAGTAGAAGCAATTTATGACATAAATCAACTTGAAACCAATCAATGATCATTCATTATTAATGCTCGTTTTTCCTAAGTCATTGCTTGTCTAGTTGGTATTCCTTTGGTAAAAATTGAATGCACCCTAAGAGGAAATATTTTGATGTCTTATACAGATGTGGTAGTTATTTTGAAAAGTCAGTTAAAAAATAGGCCTACATAGTAAAATGATGAGTTCCTATTGGATGACGGTGTAAAACTATTTTACACCGTCGGTGCATAGCCATTAAACTCATAATTTATTCCAGGATGAAATAACAACCAGTAAAGCAGCATTAGCCCCAGATATGGATCTCAATTTACAACATATATTTGCTATAGATTATATGATATCATTCTCCAACTCTATTGGATTGAAGTATTGAACGATGTTTGATAAGTAATACTTACTCAGAAAACCCGAACTTCATGTACTTTTTAATGATTTTGTTATTGTCACAGGAGTTGTACACAGGTGGAAACGATAGACAAATTCTTGTATGGTCGCCTGCAAGGTCAATTGCCGATGAAATGGTGCACTCTTCGAATCAATTTATTGAGATTATCTTTTATATATGCATGGTGAGGGCACCTTCCAATATGTCTGACCTTGTGATAAACTGCAGGGCGAAGGAGATCCCGACGACCAGGATAGCTGGAGTAACTGAGATTCACCTTCATTTGTGTTTCACATATTTTCCTAATTTATAATTGGTGTGCAGTTTGTATTTTGCATGTTTGTGGGATGTGTAAATAAGGTTTGTTCTGGTTTTGGAGCATATGTTAAACACGTAGGACATAACTGCAGAGTTGTATACTAGTAGCCCATTGCCTTTGTAGATAGAATTAGTTTCCCCTTTCTCATCCTGTAGACTTTGGCAATGTAAATATTACACGTTTGTTTCCTTTAGTTTTTTTAGGGGAGTTTCCTTTCTTTAATGTTTTGCCAAAATAAGGTTGTATACACATGTCTGTACCCAAAAGAAAGGTGTATACATATGTGCAATTTAAAATGACTTTGATATTAACCTTTTTTTTGTTGTTGTAGAACTTTGATATTAACCTTTACAATGCTTTATCAATTTCGGTGGGCTAGTTTGACTTATTAAAAAATACCTTTATAATGGTTTATACTGTTATTTTATTAAAACTTTATATGAATTAGCCATAATTTAATATTTAAATGAAAATTATTTTTTATAAACATATTGTTAATTTTTAGTTATATATTTATAAAAAATAATTTTCATTTAAATGTTAAATAATTAGCTTAGAATTTATTCTAGTCACACTTCAAAATATCTGGTTACATCCAAATTTAATTAAAATTTATAATAATACCGAAATTGCGTTGAAATTTAATAAAATTTAATAAATGATGCGTTTAATACTTTAACAATGTTAACCTCATATTTTCAAGAAGAAAAAAAATTTCTTTAATGAATTCTTTTGTTGTTAAGACACTTGTTAGTTTGGCTTTATTTTTAAGTAAATATATATATACTATTTTCTAACCCCAAAAAAAAAATCTGGATCTGCCACCACCTGTCATGATAAAAATAACTTCTACCTGAATAAGAGTTTGTTGTCAAAATATGGAACCTTGTAACACATTTCGGGCGCCGTCTAGGGTGCAATAAACTAAAATCAATTATTTTCTGGGTTGAGAACCTTCTATTTCAGATGAGATTTTGTCGATATATTGTCATTTAGATTTGTGAGTTGAGAAAAAAATCGAGTTTTTAAAATTTGAGAAGATATATGGATTTTTGAGACAAGGTGAAAGATGATGCTGATGTTGTTGTAGTAAATTGAAAGGCAAAGAGAGATTGAAAATGAAGGAAAAGGAAGGAAAATAAGAAGATTAAATCAATGGATGTTTCTAAATAACTCGTTGAAAAAAACCCAAATTGAAATGGATGGGGCACATATTTGAGAGATGATGGTGTCCCCGTGCTTTGGATCTGAAATAGGGTCTTATTAAGTTTCATTTGATCTCAGTACTGTTACATATAGGAAGAATTCCAAAACCTTAATCAATTTTGGAGGTGTAGTGATAAGATGATAATGATGATGATTTTGTTGTTGATGAATTTCTGGATTTTTTTGGGTTTTGTATAAAGATTGATGAATGTGATGTTGTTGTTGATGATGAAAGATTGTAAGCACCAAGCGCGTATGAAGCTTGCTGGGATTTTCACAATTTTTCCAACAATGTCAAAAACACCCTTTGTTAAATGTGATTCCAAATTCAATTGCATTTTTTAAAATCAATATATATGTTCAAATAATAAAATGCTAGCATGTCACAATTCAAAGAGATTATAGCCATTTATTAGATTAAAAGTATATCTAATGGGTCAAATTCATTTTGCAACAAAAAAATAAAATAAAATTAAAGGTCATGCACGGTACATGACCCATGCAGCTCGCCTACCGTAGCCAGAGCCATTCGGCATTTATAATATGTTTTCCTTTGTAAAAAAAAAAGAATATGTTTCTCTTGTAATTTAACTAATTTTAATTAGAGTTGTGTCCCTCAACCCTTTTGCTTGGCGATGGTGCTCTAACGCCAAAAGTGGCAGGACCGTAGGAGTATCAATATGATCAATTCATCAAAGTATTTAACACTATAATTCTAACTATGATGAGTGATGGTAACAGAAAAACATGAATGATTATCAATTTGAAAAATGAAAAAAAAAACAAGAATGTATTTGCAAAGTATATCATAAAAAATACCTCAAAAGAAAGTATATCATTCAAAACAAATTCAAATGAAATTACACCATCAAAAAATATTTTTACGACCGTTATGATATAACTATCATCAAGCACTCTTCTTCAAAAAAAAGAAACTATCATCGAGCACTGTAAGGCCATATTGGTCCATTCAGTGGCTTAAGGCACTTTTTTTTGAGGGAGTGGCTTAAGACACATGATAGTGTCATGAAATTCAAAGAAAGTATAATCACTAAATTTACGTTTGTCTTTAACCGTCATCATAGCAAAATGAAATGCATTTGTCCAAGTCTTTAGAGCATCCTTGGAGGAATGCAAAACCAAGCTCCCAACTCCCAAGTCACTCAACTCTTTCTCAAGCCTCTTCATCAACAACCTACACATTCCTTGTCTTCTATATTGTTTCTTGGTGGCCATGAAAACTATCTCAGCAACCTTTTGACAATAAATCCTTACGGTTGCTACAGAAATCACTTTACCCATTTCCTCTAAAATCACAATATAAAAACCACCAAAGTTCAAGCGTTTGTTTTTTGTGTATCTACTAAAAACAATGTCTTTGATCAAATCTCTTCCGGATAAAGGATCAATAGTTTCATCAAAACTCTCATGCAATACACCAAGAGCCTCATTCAACTTACGCTTCTTTTGACTAAGCTCACCATCACAACTCACATTATTCTTCAACAATGTCCAAGTTAGATCTTTCGCAATCTTAATTGGTTTCCCCAATACAATATTCTTCAGACGTAAGAACATGTTCGCACAATCTTCACTGCAAAAATAGTTCTTTTTAATAATGTGACTAGATGCAGATGGTGTTGCCTTTACGCACCCAAAGTGAACTTTATGTTCACATTGAACACAAGCAAGAATATCGTTATCTTTATCATTTGCAAATACTTGTTTGCATGTGGGTTGAAGGCATGTTCTGCAGCAGCAAGTCGAACAGTACCAATTACCATCCGGAACTCCATTGAGACGTAAACAAACAGTGTGGAACGAAGAAGGACATCCTTCACATAATATTATGTGACCTCCAAAACCACAAACAGAACATGTATCATTATTTTCTTGAGAATTTTCCTCAGCAACACAACGATTCGCTGCTTCAGATTTTGCTTCAACATTACAATCATTCCCCTTTTGATTGGCTGAGCTCTGAGCTTCGCTTTTACAGTCCAACAATGACCTTCCGTCTTCCAAAAAGATACTTATGGATGGTCTATGTTTTGTACAACCAGCATGAGCCTCGAATTTGGTGACAGTGAAGTTAACACTACAACAATCACAAACTATACCTTCACAAGATATACTCCCTCTTTTGATAACATTGTTACTACCACAACAAAACACAGTAGTCCCAGAAACCAAAACTCGATTCTTTATCAACTGAGAAGCAAGTGAACCCCTTCCTCTTATACCTTCCCTCTTTAATACTGTCCCTCTTTTACCACTACCCACTGAATTAGTAACTTCTGATTCAGATTGACTCACATGTTTCTCATTTTCCTTACCAGAAGTTGATCTTGATACCGTAGTTACCGTAGCTTTTTTAACAGAACTGGAACTAGAGGCTTTAGAAACCTTACCAGAAGTTGATTTATCTGCTTCCTCAGATTCTCTCGGGCGATCTTTTGACTGTAATGGAAATGAAGAAATTGTTGTTGTTGTTCCTTCCTCGGATTCTCTCTGTCGCTTTTTTGACTGTAATGTAGACGGAGTTGTCATTTATACCAATCTGCACAAAAACACAATTTTGTTGTTATTAAAATTTCAGATACGCTACTGTTTCTAGTCTCTAGTAGAAATCCAGCAATAACTATATCAACATACCCCAACAAAATAAAAATCCACTTCCACAACAAATGCAAATTAAACCATTCTCCCAAATAACATAACGTATCATGCAAAAATAAATCGTACCTAACTAAGTTTCGATATGTTAAATTCTAGCAGATATGTGCCGGATTTCAACATATTAGCAATCTTTGTTAGCTATATAGTGGCATGCAATTCTCTTGGCTGTGGCTTTTTTTGCAGCATGGTAGTCAAAGCTTTCAGGTATGCAACCAACAACTATTAATACAGTTTTATGTTTGCATGAATTTGAAGAAATTTCTTATTATGATCACTCAAAAAGAAATTTGGCTATCCATTTTTGTGTGATTTGATCACTGGTTTAGTGAGAACCCTCATTTTATGAGTATTTTGGTTTGTTTGTTTTTTGTTAAAGTTGACGGTGCATATGATAGCATTACAAGATGAAAGTGCAATGTGATTAGGCCATTAACTTGACTTTATTACAATCAGAAATTACTTCATGGCGTTTAAGTTTGAGATTTTATTGACTTCTAGCCATAGCATATACTAATATGATTGCCTAGTTTTTTTTTTTTGTAGGAATGAAAGCCATTTGATCAAGCCACATATAGATGGTTTTTGCAGTGAACAATTGTGTCAGGTGACTAAGGAGTGTGCACTCTTGGAAACACCGAATATAGTTTTACAAATTTGTATAATGCATTCTCGAGGGCCTATTATTATTTTTTTTAATCAGACAATGACAACCAAGCTAAATAGTCCAAACAATAATATATTCAACCAAATAGGGGGTTGAATAGCTCAAGTCGTCTGAGCTAGGGTTAAAGAGTTGGAGGTTGAGGGTTTAAGTTCTGACAAAGAGAAAAAACTAATATAACAATTAAAATACTAACATTTGCCATTAAAAAAAACAAATGTAGAATCTATAGTGTAATGCAAATCCAAACAATCAATCCAAAGACAAATGCGAGAACTTAAACGTTTACCCGTTTTGACCCAAATTGACCTACAAATGGGAGAAAACAACTCTCCGATCCACTATTATTGAGTCTTTGCAAGAGATACCAAAAGAGTTACAAGAAATTAACTTCTAGAGTTCTCTATGAACAAACCTTACTTTCTACCGTTCCCCTCTCTCTCTCTCAAGAGAGTTACTAAAATGACCAAAAAATTATCCCTAATTTTTCACCAAGAGAAATCCCCGATTTCTTTCTTTTCCTCTCAACCCCTCAACAATAATCTCAAGAAAACAAGAGAGAAATCTTACATCCTTCCTCCAATGAATCCTTACTACAGAAGGTGTTTTGAATGTGTTTGTACGTAACCCTGATTACTCAACCATAGTCCCAAAACCCCTGGCCACTAGGTTTCTCAAAAAGTTTCTTATTTTGATTCAAATGAATAATGAGGTAAAATTATGCTTTTAAAGATAAGTTTACTGCGTAATTCAAATTACTATGCCCACTACTTTACCATAATTCAAATTAGCATCTATATAAAATTCATGATCGAAAAATTGTTTTTGAGACACTTTATCCACAATTCTCCCCCTTGACTCCAAAACGTTGATGATGTCAATTTACCCATCAACCACCTTATTGCTCTCTCTCTCTCTCTCTCTCTCTCTATGCAACTACTCTTCATGAACCCTGATCAAGCCCAAGCCCCATTTGAACCTTGCTTTAGACACCAATTTCCACTTGCACCCAACTATTCTTGATAGCCCCTCAAGTTTCAAGGGATGATTCTTCTCCACTAGCCATTTATGACTATCCTTACATCCCACTACACTTTGTAGTCCCACAAGTTTTACCCTTAACTCTTCAACCCCTAAATGTCTTTCGTCATCTCGAAGATCAACTTGCATCCAACGACACTTTGTAGTACCATAAGTTTTATCATTACCTCTTCAATCCCCATAATGACTTCCGTACTCTCGAAGATCCATTTGCATTGAACTACCCTTGAGTTTTTAAGTAGTTCCACAAATTTTATCATCACCTCTTCAAACCCAAAAATAACTTCCTACTCTTGCATATGTGTTGTGTGTGACTTAAAGTCTCACCATGCATCAAGCAAACAATGAAAATATTTTGATAAAGAACTTTGGTTACGCCTCGTGCGCGAGGCACATGACACCACACAAAAGGGAAATGTATTTGTGTTTGCGGGCAATTTTGAAGACATTACAGAGGTTGAAGAGGTTATGGGAAAACTTGTGGAACTACCTAAAAATTCTAGTGCAGTTGGATGCAAGTTCTTTAAGATGGCAGAAAGTATTTCGGGGGTTCAAGAGGTAAAAGTGAAAGCTTGATCGATTTTGTGGGACTACCGAGGATGGTTGGATGCAAGTGGAGGTCAATGTCTAGCTCAAGGTTCAAGAGTTGATCAATTTCGTCTTGAATATTAGTTTAAGGGTGGAGAGAGGAACAAGGTGGTTGATGGTTAAATTGGAATCACCAACGATTTAAAGTCAAGGTGGAGAATCGTTAAGTGTGACTTAAAATCTCACCATGTATCAAGAGAATGATGGAAACATTTTGATATATGATTTTGGTTTTACCACATGGATTTGTGTTTCTAAGCAATGTTTGATCCTGCCTCATGCGATAGGCACATGGAATCATGTGCGAGGTGCATGGTGTTGTGCACGAGGGTAAAGGAGAGAAATTTAGGGATGTTATTAGAGAACATTGGAAGCTAAATTTCTATGTCACTTTTAACTCTCTTGATCAAGAGAGTGAGAAAATGGGAAATGGTAGAAATTAGGTTTGCTCTTGAATAACTTGTTGAAGCTAACTTCTTTTAACTCTTTGTAATGACTCTCTTAAATCCGTCTATCAAACTCTTAGGAAATGAAATTCTATAAAAAATAACAATCCTACAAGCAACAACTCATATGATATTATAAGGAAGAAACTATGGAATCTCAATGTTCCTCCCAAATATACTAATCTCACTTGGCGTATTCTGAATAATTTTCTTCCCACAACTAAAAAACTTAATCAGATAAGGATCTCATGCTCAAGACATTTTCCTAGATATGATGACAATAATAGAGACATTGATCATGCCTTAAAGAATTAACTGTGTATGAGCTACCCAAACTTGGTTAGGATCTCAACTAATGATTAGAATTGATAATAACCATATGTCTTTTATAGACTGAATATGGAACATTATCTGTAATAAAGACCCAAAATTGAAGAAATCCATATTGCTATTACATACATGATCTGGTATTCTATAAACAAGCACATATTTGATAATTTCATCATGCCAGTTCATACCTGTATTAGCCGCTTTTTAGATTTTTTGAACAAATACCAACTCGATGATAATAGGTGCAAAGATTCCCTGCCAAAGAAAGCAGATCTGTATAATATTGATCATCACATTATAAATACTATCAGAATCCAACATAATCATAACTCAACTTAATCGTAATCGAGATAAGAAAAGGAATGACAACCCTGAAATATCTATGTAAAACACGAACCTATCAAATGAGGGAAGATGGGGATTGTGTATGGTGTTATTGTAGGAAAACGACACGATTCTAGCAACTGTAACTTGGGGAATGTTTGGGTTCCTTGAAGTTCTAGTAGTGGAAGCGATGGCAGTTTTGAAGACAATAGGGCTTATCAACACGTTTCAAGATGAGAAGATGAAGACTCAATCAGATGTAAAAACCCTAATTTCGGCTTAGGAAGGCAACAAGTTCCGTAACAACTATTAGGGCCTGATTGCAAAAAGGAGCGGGCTTTTACCTCGACCCGAGTCTATGTCATTTTAGGATGTAGAAAGATCCAAAATTGGGCCGCTCACAACTTAACTAGAATAGCCCTTACCAAATCTAATTGATTTATTCTAGTTACACCTCAAAAAAATTCAATCACACCCAATTTGACAAAATACCTTTAAACTCATTTTAAACTAGACTCTAACCCGTGCGATGCACGGGTTTTGTATAGCTTCATATATAACTATCAAATGACTATATTATTACTTTTATAGTTATATTCAGTATTATGTTATCGAAAGGAAAAAAAAATAAAAAGGAACGTTACGTGGTAATTGAAATAAAAAATAATAATAATAAAAAGGAACCGCTAATAATGAAAAGGAACTACTATCAAAAAAGGAATTGCAATGGCGTTAGTGACTTTTAACTATACGTTTGGACATTATTATTATTATTATTAAAGACGCTGACTTTTCTTTTTCTAATACTTCCATCTTCAATTTCAATTTGACAACCGTTTTAATTAGGTAGGAAGAATTATCAGCTGAAATGAAAAATTATTAAACTTGACCCACTTAAAATGTTGTTATGAAAAGAGATCCAAGAGAAGAAAAACATTTGCAAAGATGATACGTGCAAAAAGAAAAAACTTTGAGTAGATTAGAAAAACTTACAATCAAGATTTTAAAGAGAAATTTTGAAAAAATATAAAAAGTAGATACATCATGAAATATTAAAGAATCAAATCATTATTTAAAGTAAAACAAACAATCTCCATTGACAGATGTAAGTCATGTTGATCAATTGAACACTACATTTTTAAGAAGGATAATACGTTGATAAAGATATACTTATGCACCAACAATTTTGTTTTATGAAGGACATGCTTAGATTCAGAATCAATCAAATGAAGAAAAAGAAAAAGATATTGAAATAGGTAGGAATATGGAGATATCTAACATATGCACGAAATTTCACAAAATAACAATGCAATTGAAATGACACTAAAATATAAAAGATATAGATATGTATGGAGGAAAGATGCATAGTATATATATTAAGGAAAATTTTCTTCTTCATATCAGGATTAAAAAATGACACTCAAATACAAAAGATAGGAGAATAGAATCACATGATCAGGGTTGCAATGCTAAATGAGAATTTATATTGCATGACAATTGGTGCAATGAAAGAGATTTTTATTACATAATTAAACGTTAGGACCTTTGATCTTCAAAATAATACATGAGCACTATGAAGAAACCACTAATGTTTAGATTTATATCATTACCGTTTAGAAGTTGAAAGGGAAAGATATGAATGTAAAAGAAATCATCAGCCATCATCAATTTTTTTGGTGCGTTTCATTTTAATTTTTATTGTGCTGAGGTCTTCTTTTTATAACATTGCCATCAGCAATTTGAATTTCATGGGCCGATTCAATTTTAAAGGTGAATTAGGCGTTTTATTTATCTCGCATTTGTGCTAGATAAATAAAATGAAAGCAACTATAAGTCACAAAAAACTTTAGTGATCTAGTGGTAATGGTTGTGATCTACTAGAACTTGGTCTGGGGTTCAACTCTCAGCAGGAATTGTTTTTCATAAATTTTTTTCAAAACCAAAAATTAGGGTTAGGGTTAGCTAGGGTTGATCAGACTGCATAACATTTATATATAAGTGATTTTCAACCATTAACCTCTCATCTTTCTTCCTCTTCATCTTCTTTTATCTCTTTATTCCTCTTGTTTTTTTCTCCTCCTTTATCTTCCCTTTTAATTATATTTAAAATTGAACTCATCTTATATACACTCTTCGGTCACTATTATAAGAAAAAATCTACATTTTGGATTTATTCAATTGATGATGTATATTGTCTTTATTACAAACCAGATACATAATTTTATGAATGAATCTAAAATGTTGATTTTTGCTTATAACAATGATGTACCTGGATTTGTCTCTCCTAATTACATGTTTTTTTTTACAAGAAGAAACGTGAATTTGCTTCCGTGATACCAATTCGTGTTGAATTCAATTTCCAATTGAATAGTGAACTAAATGGAAAATTGAACAATTGGTATGCCATACAAGAATCAAAACACATATTTGAACACTCATAAGAAGTCATACGTGAATTGAGAGCAGATTTGATTCAACAAATAAATTCATGTAACTCACGTGACATACTGAAATGAGTTGCCGTACACATACATAAATTAAGTTTACATTCTATAAGAATCGAATAACACAAAACCACTAAAAAATTCAGTTTTATTCTATTAAGGTGAATTTTTTTTTTTTTTAAAAAACATATAACAAGTAACGACCCATAAAGCAGTGGTGGCCCCAAATATGGATCTATATTTACTTATCATTCTCCAACTATGGGATTGAACAATGGCGGCTTCTACGGTGGGGGAGCCTTTCATATCCTCCACGGTGCATAACTTAAATAATCGATCAAAACCGTTCATTGATGAAGTTGCGCTATACATATGTCACACCTTATCATATGTCTCTCTCTCCTCCAACCCAGCGACGGACCCACCTTGGCTACTATGCAGGCAAGGACCTCACTTCATTTTTCATTTACTTGCTTGTATATGTCTCATGCATAAATTTGGCACCACATCTAGAAGAGAAAAGGTAACATATGTACCACTTTTAACCCTTCTGTTGTGTTTTTAAATAATATAGTAATTATTGATAAGGGTCTTACATTTGATGAGATATGATATGATAATATATTTATAAGTATGGACAAATATGTATTAGGTTTAACCCAAATTTTAAGATGATATTAGAGTCTATTCAAAATTCGTATGATTACTTGCTTCCGCTATCGAACCACTCAGGGTCACGCTCCAAATGTTTAGTCCTAAGAGATGCATTAAGAATTCCAACGATTTTATAGGGTTGAGTTGAGTCAATCCAAATTTCAAAAATTATATATATATATATATATATATATATATATATATATAAGTAAATTTTTCCCTCACTTTCTGGGTCCGTTGCTTCAACTTATCGTCATTAACTCTTCTTCTTTATCTTCTCGTTACAACCTTGTTACCGTCCCATACATTAGAGTGTTTTCTTGTTAATAAATCCAACATTAAATATGTTAAAATAACATAATTGACTAACTCATATATAAATGAAAATATTCAGTTATATATAACCATTATATATGTGTGTGAAAATCCCAGGACACCAAACAAGTTAAATTTGAGCTTCTTTCTCAACTAGTTGATCTTTAAATTAAATGCCAAAACAGTAAAAGTATGAATCATAACAAAAATAGAAAGAATAAAAACAAACCATAAACTTGAGAACAAATCATGACACTAATTAGCACAAAACCATAAATAAAACGGTTCAAATATTTCATTTAATTTCAGAAAGACTTCTAGTGTACAAACAAGCAATTGAACGGAAAGCAGTTAAAAAGGGAATCACATGGATCAAATAGCAGAAAAAATGTGGTAGAAAATTAGAAAGAACCATGGTTGGAGAGTGTAGGGAGAAGACAAGGAAAAAAAAAATATGACACATACACCTTACAATAAGATCTATAGACCTCTTAATCTAACAGCCTTTAAAAGTTGCCCACAGTGAGAGATATGATATGGTCTCGCAGAATGCAAACTTCATGTTCTTTTTAACAATTTCTGTTATTGTCACATGAGTTGTACACTGGTGGAAATGATAGACAAACTCTTCAAATCAATTAATTGAGATTATCTTTTATATATGCGTGTATTGATGAATTTTTCAATCTTATAATCCAAATGTGCGTTGTCTATACTTTCATAAAAAAAAAATACTAAAACCCGTACAAGAGTTGACAAATGTTGCACAACGGGTCAGAGTTTCTCTTGCACTTTTAATCAGAATTGTGTCCCTCTCATCCTTTTGCTTGGCGATGGTACTCTTAATACCAAGTGCTGTGATTATCAATATAACAGCAAAACATGAATGGTTATCTATTGAAAACATGAAAACAAACAGAAATGTATCTACAAAGTATGTCATTAAAAATCCCTACAAACAAGTATATCATTAAAAACATGTCCAAAAGAAACTATACCATCATAAACATTTTTATGACTGTCGTAATATAACTATCATCAAGCAATAAAAGGCCATATAGGTCTATTCAGGGATTTAAGGCACATGATAGTGTTCTGAAATTCTAAGAAAGTATTATCAACAAATTGACACTTGTCTTCTCCGGTTATCCTAGCAAAACCAAACACTTTTGTCCACGTGTCTATAGCATCCTCGGAGGAATGCAAAACCAAGCTTCCAACTCCTAAGCGTGTCAACTGTTTCTCAAGCTCATGCATCAACAAACGACACATTCCTTGTCTTCGATATTGTTCCTTGGTAGCCACGAAAACTATCTCTGCAACCTTTTGACCATAAATCCTTATAGTTGCAACCGAAATGACTTTACCCATTTTCTCTAAAATCGCATCAATAGTTGGGTTAAAATTCTCATACAATACATCAAGAGCCACATACAACTTACGTTTCTTTTGACTAAGCTCATTTGAAGTAAATCTCCACCATCATCAACACTACTTACATTCTTCAACAGTGTCCAATTTATTTTATTTGCAACCATAATCGGTTTCCCTAATAGCTTCTTCAGACAGAAGAACATGTTCCCGCAAACTACACCGCAAAACCAATTCTTGTTTTTAACATTGCTCTCCATGTGACTAGATCCAAATCTTGTAGCCTTTACGCATCCAAAGTGAAAAATTTTCTCACATTGGACAAACAAGAATGTTGCTATCATTGTCATCTGCACATTGTTGTTTGCATTTTGGGCGATAACATATTTTGCAACAACAAGTTGGACAAAACCAATCACCATCCGGAACTCGATTGAGACCTAAACAAACGAGGTAGAATGCAGAATGACATCGATCACATAGTATTATATCACCTCCCAAACTACAAATAGAACAAACATTATCATTATTTTCTTCGAAAACACAGTGATTCCCTACTTCAGAACTTGCTTCGGCAACACAATGATTCCGTGCTTCAGAATCTGCTTCAGCCACACAATGATTCCCCTTTTGATCACACAAACTCAGAGCTTCCCTTTGACATTCCAACAATGACCTTCCGTCTTCCAACAAGATAGTAGTGGATGGTCTATGCCTTGTACAACCAGCATGAACCTCAAATCCAGTGATAGTGAAATTAACACGACAACAATCACAAACTATGCCATCATAAAATAAACTCCCTCTTTTGACAACATTGTTACTAACACAACAAAACACAGTAGTCCTAGAAACCATAACTTGATTCTTTATCAACCAAGAAACAAGTGAATACCTTTCCCTTATACCTTCCCTCTCTTACCGTAAACCTCTTAATTCTTCTCCATTATACTCATCTTTAATACTTTCCCTCTTCTACCACAATCCTCCAAATTCTTTTCCATTGTACTCATTTTTAAAACCTTCCCTCTTTTACCACTACCCACCGAATTAGTAACTTCTAGTTCAGATCGAGTCACACACTTCTCATTTTCGATTGATGTTGACACCGTAGTAACAGTAGATTTTTTAATCGAACTGAAACTTGAGACTTCAAAATCCTCGTCAGAAGTTAATTCAAAATTGCAACTAGAGACTTCAGAATCATCATCAGAAGTTGATTCATCGGATTCTGAAGAAATTGCTATTTTGCCGCTACAATTGCTGCAGTTGAAGGGTGTTTGAGGGAACACCTTCCTTCTTCAATGCAACTCTCGCAGGGTTTTCTAAGAGAAATGTAGTTTTTGGCATTGTTAGGTTCTGGGCAGTGCTCAGGTTCTATGTTGAAATCAGGAGGTGGTGAACGAGAATCCATATCAAAAACTCCAAATCTGTTAGTTTGTTAATTCAAGTTTGTTAGTGATGTAATCATGTTTAGTTGGTTAATCACATTAGATTTTTGTTTGTTATTGATTAGTTACAAGTTCCCTAGAATTTAGCTAAAGTTCTGAGTTTCAGAGTCTGAGGTTTCAGAGTCTGATGTTGTTTCAAGCAATCTAGCATAGCTTTTGTATATAAGCCAATTCACTTGTACATTCTCATTAATCAATAACACAATTTCCTTTTCTCATTCTTCTCTTCTCATTCTCTCTAAATTCACCAAAAATCAGAAAACCTTTAAGATCAAATAGTTGCTTAAGAAAGTTAAGCTTCATAGCTGCGCTAACAAATTGGCATCTAGAGCCTTTGGTTTCGTTCTAAGGGGTAATCAAGATCTTCAATCACGTAAGTACATAGAAGAAACGCTGAAGGAAGTACCATGAATGGTAGCAGCAGCTTCAACACTCATCTTCCAATTCTTGAAGCACACAATTGGGAAAGATGGAGTGCAGTGATGAAGAATCTGTTTGGAGCACAAGATTTGCTTGAAATTGTGCAGAATGGAGTTGGTGAGTTAGCTGTGAATGCAACAGAAGTGCAAAGGAACGCACACAAAGATTTGAAGAAGAAAGATTGCAAGGCTTTGTTCTTGATTCAACAGAGTCTTGATGAAGCAAATTTTGAAAGAATCTCAAAAACAGTTAGCTCAAAGGAAGCATGAGATATTCTTTCAAAGTATCATGAAAGGGATGATAAGGTGAAGTTGATTAAGCTTCAATCACTGAGCAGGAAATTCGAATTGATGCAGATGGAAGATGAGCAAACGATTGCAGAGTACATCTCCAAACTCATCAATGTTGTGAATCAGATGAAGGCTTGTGGAGAGACTATGACTGATCAACAAATTGTTGAGAAGATCATGAGGACTCTCTCATCAAGGTTTGATTTCATAGTTGTGGCAATTCAGGAATCAAAAGATGTAAAAACCTTGAAGATTGAGGAGCTGCAGAGTTCACTAGAAGCTCATGAATTGATGGTTTCAGAAAGAAGCAGTGAAAGATCAATTCAACAAGCCTTACAAGTTCAAACTATCAAGAAGGATGGTTATGATAGGAAGAACTACAAGAAAGGGAAGAATAACACTAAGGGATGAAACTGGTCTAAAGGCAAGAACAAAGAAACTGACAAAAGTGAATCTTCAAAAGAAAGAAACTCTAATCAAAAGAAGAGAAATTTTGATAAGAAGAATATTCAGTGTTTCAAATGTGAGAAATTTGGACACTTTGCTTCTGAATGTTGGTCTGGTAAGGGAAAACAAGATCAAAATAATGAGGAACAAGCTAAGATTGCACAAGATGATTCAGATGATTCATTATTATTGATGGTTACAACAACTAGTACTGAGAGCTGGAATTCAGAAAGTTGGTTCTTGGATACTGGTTTTTCTAATCACATGACTTGAAACAAAGCATGGTTGAGGGAAGTTGATCCTAGAAGGAACACAAAGGTGAAACTTGCAGATCATAGTACATTAACTTCTGAAGGTATGGGGAAGATTGTTATTGAAGGAAAGAATGGAAAAGTAGCAATAATTGAAGAAGTTCTCTATGTCCCTTGAATGCAGTGCAATTTACTTAGTGTTGGTCAACTCATTCAGAAAGGATACTCAGTTACTATGAAGGACAATGTTCTGAAGTTGTTTGATAAACATCAAAGGTTAGTCTTGAAAACTTCCCTTGCAAAAAATAGAACATTTCAGACCAATATGAAAGCTGTAGAGTTGAACTGCTTATCTGCAATGGTAAAAGATGAAGATAGTTGGTTATGGCATTATATGTTTGGTCATCTTAATTTTAGAGGTCTTAATCAACTGGTTGATAAGGAAATGATTCTTGGTGTACCAAAAATTGAGATACCTAACACAGCCTGTGATACTTGTCTGTCGGGCAAGCAACTGTTAAACTGCACAGAAGCAAGTAAAGTTTTTATATCGTTCCACAGGGATTAACGTGATATCATAAACCGTTCAACGTCGATTATCATCTTAAGTTAGGGTTTAACCTTTTTCTTTACTACACTACTCAACATTTAAAAAAACTTAATAAATAAATAGTAGAGTAATAGGACATAAAAGGTGTTAGGATTAACGTTCATCAATCAAACATCGTTTGTATTCGATTGATTATAAATACAGATTCTAGCTTTTTCTTATATATGACATTATCACGTATTGCTCAACAACGTCATTGATTTCCCAAATGACGTCGTGATATCGATCGTATCGTTTAATCGATGATTTCTCAATCTATTAAACTATTCGAAAGCTTTATGATCCAATACTTTAATGTAATTATCAAAACCAAATCCCATTTCTAGAATTTCTTATCTTGATAGAATATCATTCTAAACCTAGATTCAAAAGTATTTTTCAACAACATTTAAATCAAATATAAGAGTGAAAAGCAAGAAGAAATTCAATGGTATATAAAAATGCTAGAATCATATATTTAATAAATCAAAAGTTTACAACATGGAATGATTGATTACCTATTAATCCCAACAAAGGAGATTAGTTGATCATTGTCATGATAACTATTGCAAAACAAGAAAGGAAGATGAAGATATATTAAGGCTTGATGTCTCAAAGCTTCTTAATGTATTCTTCAATCCAAATCACTTTGCTATTTGAAGTTTACCTCCTTTTATGCCTATTCTCTCTCTTAGAAAACAAATATTTTGAGCTCTGGAAAATGAAAATTCTGATAAAAAAACTAACTATGTAAAAAATGAGCTTCAAAATATATAAATATGCTGAGAATTTGCACGCTCGCTACAAGCGACCAGCCTGTCGCTTGTAGCGAGGAAGTCAACTGGCCAATTAAAGAGCTCCACGTCATCCATCAGCATTAAACCGCCCTCTGGTCGCTGTAGCGACAAGGTCTGTCGCTACAAGCGATGGAAGCTTGAAATTCCCTGCCTAGGCTCGCTTCAAGCGTCCAGTTCATCGCTTCAAGCGATGAACCCTTGTAAATCCCTGCCTAAGCTCGCTTCTAGCGATGGAGTCTGCGCTTCAAGCGATGGCTTCATGGAAATCCCTGCCTATCCTCGCTACTAGCGATGGCTTCTGCGCTTGTAGCGATGGCATCAAGAAAAACTTCATTTCTTTGCATCAATCAGGTCCAAGCATGTATTTCCTGCATAATAACATGGGTAAGGCTTAGGATCACAAATATTGCATTTTTAACACAAATATTCTCTAATCCTAAGGTAACTTGTAAAACAAGTAATCATAAGTGCCCTAAAATGTATCAAAAGATAACAACTTTTAGGCACTTATCAAACTCTCCTCAACTTACATTTTGGTTTGTCCTCAAACCAAAGAATCAAAAGGAAATTTTCATAGCTTTTAAACCACAGTATTGAGCAATTAGCAAAGGATTCAAAAGTGCGAAGAAATAAACATCAAATGAGTGATTCAAATGTGATTGCGCAAGCTAAAGTTCAGTTTCTCATTAAACAAGATACATACTATAAATGTGAACTAGTTTTAAACACAAAGAATCAAATCACACAATCCTAAACAAGCAACATGTTTAAATTTGAACCAAACCTAACACACTTCTATATAAAGTATATGAACAATTGAAATCTTTTGTGAGGGTATGAACACTCATCCAACAAACATGATAACATTCCAATTAAATTATGTGTCCATCTAATTATCATTTCCAAAAGCATAAAAGGCATTGATCAAAAGGTCTTTAAGGGTTGTAATTGGGCTAGGTTACAAAAGAATTGTCATATGTGGGATATTTGAATTCAAATGGCCAAGCAAAAGGAACATTCAATCTAATTACAAACTTCCTTCTCTTTCCAATACAACTCTTGGTGAATTTCATACTTTCTTTTCTTGATTGATCTTGACAACTTTTTCTTTGAATTATTGCAAACCTTTTCATTTTTTTTTCTCTTTTCTTTTTCTTGGTTTGCTTTTCTTTCTTTTTTCTCTTTTCTTTTCTTTTCTTTTCTTTTTCTTGTTGTCAAGATCAATTATCACATTCACCATTACATTGACATAAACATAACCTCCCTTTCTCCCCAACTTATTTCAATGACACCCTAATCGAATGTTCCTTTATCATTATGGCAAAGGTCAATAAAAACGATGGATAAGGGTTCACAAGAAAACAACTATCAGAATTCAATAAAGAGTTAACTATGAACTGAATTTTTTTACAAACTCCGGCAATTTAAATAAGCAATTGAGCTTATTAAAATTGACAGTTCACAGTTAACAATTCTGATTCAATAGGCTCAGATGGGTTAACAGATACTCACACGTCTCACAGGGTAGGTTTATTTGGTCAAGTATTTCACTCAATTTCAAAAAATTGCCTTGATCACTTCAATGCTTTTATACAAATTAAAACAACAACAACATATTTAACATAAAATAACTGAGTTAAACATGAAATGTTGGTCTCCTGCATATATATACAATGGTTGAGGATACCTCACATTTTGGCTAGTTCTATATTGGTTCAAAACTAAACAAATGCTTGCTTAAAACTGAATAAATTAACTTGTGTGTAAAGAACTTATTCACATTCAAGAATATACCTAGAAAAACAAGAAAACGAGTACCTTAGCTGCGCGCTTTAACACTCATTCTATCATTATCACTCAAATGATTCTAAGCTCAAGCACTGGCTTTTGAATCTTTCATCTTTCTTTCAACATTGTTGGGATAATTTCAAAAAATTTTAACCAAAAATAAATAACAAAGCATAAATAAAATATAAACTATACTAAACATGTTATAACCAAAATAAATAACATAAACCAAAAGGTAACATCATCCATGGTACACAAAACATAAACAAAACAAAGTACAAAACATAATAAAATGTTATAAAAGTACAAAGCTTAATAAATAAAATGAAAGGGATGATAAAACAAAATCTGCAGCTCAGTCTGAATCATAATCTTCAGAATCCATCAAGTCTGCTGCCATACGGTCAATGCTCCTAGTAGCCGCTGAGGAGTCATCGCCAAGGTCGTCATCAACATCAACATCGTCATCACCATCATCACCGGCATCCTCATCACCAACATCTACTGCAGCTGCCCCTCCAGGAAAGAAAGGCCTGTCCCCAGGCCAAGCAATATGCTCTGAGAAGAAGGCTGGCGTCCAAGTGCTTTGGCCGCTGTCATGCAGATGACTCTGAATAGTCGTGAGCGCACGGTGATTAGACGCATTCTGCGCCATGAGAAAAGAGCTCACCATAGAGGGGTCCCAACTAGAGAAATCCAGTGGTGGAAAGGTCGGGCCCTGAGGGTGGCTAGGGTGATGTGGTGGTGGTGGTACACTAGAAGGACCGGCTGATGTGGAAGGTCCGGCTGAGGAAGAAGGTGGGGCAGGAGGTGTGGGGGTGAAGCAATACCTATTGATGTACCTGTCATCAATAGGATTCTTGATCTCTTCATCTACCTGGTTGTGCATGTGTACCCTAGCCCTTCTACAAAGTCCCATAATCAAACCAGGGAAGGTCAGTGGGCATTTGGGTTTGCCTGGGGGTAGGATGCCGCTCTCAGCTACAACCCTCATCTCATTGGCTATAAGCCTTGCAATGTCAACCTGACGGTTGCAAAGGATATAGTGGAGAAGGGGTGTAACATCGAGTGTGGTAGAAGAGGTGTGTGATTTTGGCCGGATATTATATAGGATTAGGGTAATGACTACCTGAGCAGGTGTGGTCATATCCTCTCTAAAGGCTCTGAAAGGCTTACCCGAAGCCTTGCTCACATCGTAATGCTTCCCCTCCTGGAAGATGTCTCGTGCAATCAGCTCGTGATCCCAATTCCCGCTCCTCTGGTGCTCATGAAAATCACAAAGCATGGTCGGTGCTAGTGGATTATCCTCTTCACAAAGCTCCAAAGGCTTACCCAAGTACGCATTTATGGACATACGATCAAAGGCAATGGTACGCCCTCTCACATATGTCGTCCATGTGAATGGGTCCGAAGGGTCTGCTGGGATCGCATTCGCATAGAATTCCCGCACGATATCGTAGTTTATCTTCCTCGGCGGAGTGCACAGTATCCCCCATTTCCTTTCATTGAGCATGTGTGCTATCCCTCCGTATTCTCCCTCTTCTGAAATTTGGAATTGCTTCTCGGACCATATTCTTCTTGTTTTCAGCTCCTCATACCGTTCTTGGTTCCTCAAACTTAAGAAACGACTAGTATCATGCGGTTGAGGGTTGGCTCTTGGTCGAGATGATGAACTCTCAACGTTCCTTTGTCTTTTGGATGAGGATTTTGGTGCCATTCCTACACAAGGATTAAAACAGACAAAAATAAGTAGGATACAAGTTAGGATTAAATCAAAAGAAAAATAAAACAAATTCTGGGCTTCGTCGCTGCAGCGACAGCTTGGTCGCTTGTAGCGAGCGAACCCAGATTTTGCTGGATTCCTGCGCTACAAGCGCACTGTAGCGAGGAAGACCCATTTCAAAATTTTTGATTTTTCTAAATTCTAACCTACTTGTAGCATGCGAAATTAACCCTAAAGCTAATATAAATGAGTAACAATCACTTAAACTTCCACTTCATCAAAAACCCTAAATTATTTTGAATTTTTACATTTAGGTTTTTCAAAATACGAATTGAATAAACAAGAGGATGAATGGAGAGTTTTCTAAATGATTCTAGTTCATTTATAATGGCTTAAACTATGGTTAATCATGGGTATAATGACAGGGCATATCCAAAGTTAAAAAAATCTCAAACCCTAAACCCTAAAATCGTAAAAAGCATGCAGGCATCAATAATCATGTAATAAGCTACAAACAACAACAGATAAGTACGAAAAACATACCTGAAGGGTGGATTGAATGTAGATTGCAGAAGAACAGAGGTAAATTGCAGGATTTTGTAGAAATGTAAAGTGAAAAATGCAGGAAAGAATAAACTGGAAATGGAATGTGTACAGATGTAATAGGATGCGAAAAATAAGAATAGCAACGGCTAAAACATTAAATGGGGTGGTTGGGAGGTAGTGGAACAGACAAAGTGGCCTGGGAACTATAAAAGGCTGTTCTGCTACGGTCGCTACAAGCGCGCAACCTGTCGCTACAGCGACAGGCTTTAGGCCCATCGCTACAAGCGTTGGCTGGCGCTACAAGCGCAAGGTTTGGAAGCCATCGCTACAAGCGACAAGTAGGTCGCTACAGCGACGTAGTGCAAAGTTCATCGCTACAGCGATGAATCTGTCGCTGTAGCGACCATGACAGGAATAGAAAAATAAAATTTTGAGTTCTTGCCACTATCCCTACATGTGTAAATAACTGTACAGAACTAAAATAACACTAAAAATGCAACATACTTACAAAATTGGGGTGCCTCCCAACAAGCTCTTGTTTAACGTCATTAGATCGACGCCTGATTCGCTTATGCTTAAGAATTGATGAGTGAAATCGTCGTCGTGTGCCGAACAACTTCACCTCCAAAATATGGCTTCAGCCTCTGTCCATTCACTGTCCATGTTGACTTAGTGATAGGGTCTTCTAGTTCCACAGCTCCATAAGGTTTGACCTCCTTGATCATGAACGGACCGGACCATTTGGACTTCAATTTACCCGGAAATAGTCTTAGCCTTGCATTGAACAGCAACACCATTTGACCAGGCCTGAATTCCCTCTTCATGATCTTCTTGTCATGATACCGTTTGACCTTTTCCTTATAAAGCTTGCTTGACTGATAGGCTTGGTCACGCATTTCTTCTAGCTCATTCATCTGAAGCTTTCTCTTTTCCCCCGCTTGCTCTTGATCAAAGTTCAAAAACTTGAGCGCCCAAAACGCTTTGTGCTCCAACTCGACCGGCAAGTGGCATGCTTTCCCATACACCAACTGGAATGGTGTGAAACCCGTAGGAGCTTTGTATGCGGTCCTATAGGCCCACAATGCTTCGTCCAGTTTCATCGCCCAATCCTTTCTCGATGATGACACGGTCTTCTCAAGTATCCGTTTGATTTCACGGTTGGATACCTCGGCTTGACCGTTGGTCTGTGGATGGTATGGTGAAGCAACCTTGTGCTTTACTCCATAGTGCTCAAGTGCTTTTGCTAACTGTTGATTGCAGAAGTGAGAACCTCCATCACTTATTAGCACTCTTGGAGTTCCAAATCGGGAAAAGATGTTTCTTTTCAGAAACTTGACCACCGTCTTGCTATCGGCTTTCTGGGATGCTATTGCTTCTACCCACTTTGACACATAGTCAACAGCCACCAGAATGTACTCGTTGTTCATGGAGGATGGAAATGGCCCTACAAAGTCAATACCCCAACAGTCGAAGACTTCAACTTCAAGGATACTTTGTAGAGGCATTCCATTCCTTTTTGAAATCCCTCCAGTTTTCTGGCAACTCTCGCATTCCTTCACATGTTCGTATGCGTCTTTGAACAAAGTGGGCCAATAAAAGCCTGCTTGAAGAACTTTTGCTCCAGTTCTTTCTCCACTATAATGACCACCATATGGCGAGTTGTGACAGTGCCACATGATGTCCTTGGCTTCTTCTCTTGCAACACATCTTCTTAACAAGTGGTCTGCTCCAATCTTGAAGAGGTACGGGTCATCCCAAATGAATTGAGTGGCGTCTCTCAACAACCTCTTCTTCATTTGCCATGTGTAATCCTCCGGTATGAACCCCGTTGCTTTGTAATTAGCCATGTCAGCGAACCATGGTCTTTCTTGCACCATAAGCAACTTCTCATCCGGGAACTCTTCAAGGATGTCCCTCTCATTCTTCGTTATCTCATCGTTCACCAATCTTGACAGATGATCAGCTACTAGGTTCTCAGTCCCCTTTTTGTCCTTAATCTCCAAATCAAACTCTTGGAGTAGCAACATCCAACGGATGAGTCTCGGCTTTGAGTCGGGTTTGGTAATTAAGTACTTGATAGCTGCATGGTCAGTCCAGATAACAATTTTTGAACCAATGAGATACGAACGAAATTTTTCTAATGCGAACACTATAGCAAGTAATTCTTTTTCAGTGGTTGCATAATTGACTTGTGCGTCATTTAAAACTTTACTTGCATAGTGTATAGCATGAAAAATCTTGTTTTTGCGTTGACCTAACACCGCGCCTACCGCATAATCACTTGCATCGCACATAAGTTCAAAATCATATGTCCAGTTTGGTGCGGTGATTATGGGTGCGGATGTTAAGCTATCCTTTAAACTATTAAAAGCATGTAAACAATCAATATCAAAATCAAAAGACTTATCTTTGTTGAGCAAATTGCTCAATGGCTTTGCAATTTTTGAGAAGTCTTTGATGAATCTCCGATAGAACCCGGCATGGCCTAGGAAACTTCGAATTCCTTTGACGTTGACTGGTGGTGGAAGTTTTCCTATCACGTCGATCTTAGCTTTATCAACTTCAATACCCTTGGAGGAGATCTTGTGACCAAGGACCATACCCTCGGTTACCATGAAGTGACACTTCTCCCAATTGAGCACCAAGTTGGTTTCCTTGCACCGTTTCAGTACCGTGTCCAGATTCTTCAAGCACAAATCATATGATGACCCGAAAACTGAGAAGTCGTCCATAAACACTTCAATGCTTTTCTCTATCAAGTCTGCAAAAATGGCTTGCATGCATCGTTGAAATGTTGCTGGAGCGTTACATAATCCGAACGGCATGCGTCGATATGCAAATACCCCAAAAGGACATGTGAATGCAGTCTTCTCGTGATCGTCTGGATTCACCGAAATCTGATTGTAACCCGAATATCCGTCAAGGAAACAGTAAAAAGCTTGTCCTGACAGCCTCTCTAGCATTTGATCCATAAATGGTAGAGGAAAATGATCCTTTCTAGTTGCTTTGTTAAGCCTCCGGTAGTCGATACACATCCTCCAACCGGTTACGGTTCTTGTCGGTATGAGCTCATTCTTCTCGTTCGTGATTACCGTCATACCTCCCTTCTTAGGGACAACTTGAACCGGACTAACCCAAGTGCTATCCGAGATCGGATATATCATGCCGGCTTCAAGTAGCTTAACTACTTCTTTCCGGACTACTTCCTTCATGTTTGGGTTTAGCCGTCTTTAAGGTTGTGCTACCGGCTTATAATCCTCTTCCATCATGATCTTATGCATGCAATAGGATGGACTTATCCCTTTCAAGTCGGATAGTGTCCAACCTATTGCTTCTTTGTTGGACTTCAAAACTTCTACCAATTTTGTTTCTTCATGGTTTGACAAGGAGCTACTAATGATGACCGGTTTGGTACCCTCTTGATCAAGAAACACATACTTCAAATGTGAGGGCAAGATCTTCATCTCCGGCTTCACTTCTTCCACTTTAGCTTCATTCGTCAATTCCTCGATTTTGGCTTTGTGAGGAGGAATTTCCTTCAACGAATCTGTTGAGTCTTTTGGTGTTGGCTGCATGTTTTGGCAAAACCAATGTGTTGAATAGATGCATCTCCTTATTTAGAACAAGTCTTCAGTTGCAAGAAACTTGATTTGAAGCTGTTCAGAAGCTGAAAAATCCTTCAGAAGTTGAATGCACCTTCAGACACACTGTAGCACTTCAGAAGCTGAAATGTGAGTCTGATGCCCGCGTTGACTTCTGTTGACTTCATCAGAAGCTGGTTATTTTCAAGTTTTTTCTACGCGAATCTTTGCAAGATTTATTGAAGATTTATCCTCGCATATGGCTTCTAGAATGTTGATTTATTTGGAGAAGATTTTATTGAAGATTTGGTTCAAAGATATGAAATTCATATTTTCCTGTTATAATCTTTAAAAGATTCAGTACAGTTTTATTTGTTACATTATTGGACCAATCTTATTTCAGTAACAAATCAAATCAGAAAGATTAGTTTGTTATTTATGCTGCAAGACTGAAGGCTATAAATAGAGGAGGGCTGCTGCTATTCAAGACTCACGAGGAATTAGAGAGAAAATTCAGAAATAGAGTCTTAGTGTGTGTAAGCTTTTTAAGCTTTGTTTTGTGCACCACTCATATGTTTTGAGTTGGTTTAGGTTTGTATTGAGTTGTAATTCATTCAAAACCTGTAGGTACGAATGAAGTTTGTTTATTGAAGTGTGTTCTTCAACTGGGTAGTTTTTGTTTCAGAACTGGTTTAGGTTCAAGGGTTGTTCAAGTGACTGGGTTGTTACTTGAATAGGAAGTTAGTGGATTCTAATACTCATGCGTGGGTAGAAGTCTGACTAGGTGGAGATTGATTACTTAGGATAGGAACTGGGAGTCAGTGTCTGAGTCTTAAGGATTAATTCCAATAGTGGATTTCCTTCCTGGATTGGTATCCCCCAGAGTAGGAGGTGTTTACTCCGAACTGGGTTAACAAACCTTGTGTGTTCTTTTTATTTTCTGCACTTTATTCCTGCTTCTAAACCTGCTATAACTGTGCTCTGTTTTACATTGTTGTGCCCTGTTTCTAGTTCTGATCAGTACCAAGTCAGAACCTGTCCCAATAAGTATTAGTTCAGAACCTGCTGGTTCAGAACAAGTTTTAATCAGAACCAGTTTAACCTCCTTACCAGTTGCCAAGCCAGAAATTTCAATTGGCATCAGAGCAGGCACCCTGCCTGTAATTTGGGTGAGATCCAGAGGTATTTATGTCTGGCTTTATGGAGAGAGAAGGAGGCCCTGTCAACAGACCACCCCTACTTGATGGCACCAATTATGAGTACTGGAAATCAAGGATGTGTGCATTCCTGAAATCCATTGACAGCAGAACTTGGAAGGCTGTGATTAAAGGCTGGGATCATCCTGTGGTTTTGGACAAAGATGGAAACAAGACTGAGGTTCTGAAGCCTGAAGAGGAGTGGACCAAAGCCGAAGATGATCTGTCACATGGAAACTCAAAGGCTTTGAATGCTATTTTCAATGGTGTTGATAGAAACATGTTCAGACTCATCAAGCAATGTACTGTGGCAAAGGATGCTTGGGAAATATTGAAAATCACTCATGAAGGAACCTCTAAGGTTAAGCTATCCAGACTTCAACTACTCACAACAAAGTTTGAGAACCTGAAGATGATGGAAGATGAATCCATTCAGGATTTTTACATGAATGTGCTGGATATGGCCAATTCATTTGATTCTCTTGGAGAGAAGATGTCAGATGAGAAGTTAGTGAGAAAAATCCTCAGGTCCCTGCCCAGAAGATTTGATATGAAGGTGACAGCAATTGAGGAGGCTCATGACATTACCACTATGAAGGTTGAGGAGCTCATTGGATCTTTGCTAAATTTTGAAACTGCTTTCTGCAATCAGCCTGAAAAGAAAGGGAAAGGAATAGCTCTTGCTGTCAATTCTGAAGCTGGTGTTCACCAAGAGTCTGAAGAGTATGATGATGACTTATCAGAAGCACTTGGGGTGTTGGGGAGACAGTTTGATAAGATTCTGAAGCTTGTTGATAGAAAGTCCAAATCCAAGGGTCAGAATATCAGGTTCAACAATAGCAAGCCTCATAGTGATTTAAAAAGGGCCAAGACTGAAGAAAATAGTAAACAATCACAAGGTGTTCAGTGCTTTGAGTGTGAGGGTTTTGGACATGTCAAGACAGAATGTCCTACTTTTCTTAAGAAGCATAAGAAGAAGAGTCTAGCTGCTTCATGGTCTGATGATGATTCTGAAGAAGATGCTGAGGGTAAATCTGCTAAGGCTGATACAGGCCTGATGGTAAGGTTAAAACAAAACTCAAGAGCTAGCTCAAAGTCTGATGCATTTTCAGAGTCTGAGACATTTTCTGAGTCTGACTCAGAGTCAGTAGCCTCATCTGTGTCTGATGGTGCAAACCTCTCATATGATGAACTGTCTGAAAATTACAAGAATCTACACATCAGAAGTTTAGAAGTTTGCAAGCAAGTAGTGGTTCAGAAGAAGGCCATTTGTCAACTGGAGGATGAGAAAGGTGAGCTTTTGGTACAAAACTCTGATCTAAAAGAAGAAGTTAACCAACTGAATTCTCAACTTGATCAGATGAAGAAGCAAGTTAGGATGATGAACTCTGCTACTGATAAGTTGGAGGAAATTCTGGATGTCCAGAAGCAAGGAAAAACTGGGTTAGGTTATGTTGATCAGAGTCTGAAGCTCAAGGAGAAAAATCATGTTAGTCAATTTGTACCTGCTTCTGAATCTTATGATTCTATGGTTGGAACATCAAAGAGGAGACCACAGATGCAATCTCAGAAGAAAGCTCAGAAGCCAGCTCAAATGCAACCTCAGAAGCAGCCTCAGAAGCAAGTTCAGATGCTGCCTCAGAAGCATGCTCAGATGCATTCCCAGAAGTTTAACAGAAACAAAAGAAGGAATCAACCTTGGGTATGTCATCATTGTGGTAAAAAGGGTCACATTAAACCTTTTTGTTACAAATTGCATGGCTATCCCAAACATTTGCAACACAGAAAAGTTGAACCAGCTGTGAACAAGAGCAAAATCAAGAAAGTTTGGAGACCTAAGTGTGAAGTTTTTAAACCCTATGTGAAGACTGAGCTTTGTCATAATTTTGTGGCTAAAAAGGGGGAGAAAAACTTGTGTTTAAGTTCAGGCAAGAGCTGTTCAGAGTCTGTTCCATCAGAACTCTATGTTTCAGAAGCTGACAGAAGAATTTTTCAGAATTCAGAACCAATGCAGTGCACATGTGTTTGAGGGGGAGTGTGTGTCTCAGGGGGAGTTCAAGTTAATTAAATTCCTGAGTGATAATGTATTCCTGAAGTGTTTTCAGTTTCAAAAGTTACTTGTCTCATAAGGCACTGCTGTTCAGAAGTCAAGGGGAGTTTTTGTGGTTTTTGTGAGAAGCTGAGTTGCAGGGGGAGTGTTATGAAGCTGATTAGTCTGCTATGTGTTTGAAAAGCTTCAGGGAGAGTTTGTGATGATCAGGAGTTGATCAGTTACTGTGTTTTGTGTGCTTCAAGTGCATCAGAAGCTGCATGTGTATCAGGGTTCAGGAGATTGAAACTGATTGAGTTTTAATGTTTAACATAGCAAACAGAGTGTGTTTATCCGCTGCCTATCTCTATGTTATTTTATTGTGGAGTTCTTCATTGCTGAGCTGATTTTTTGGGAGATTGAAGAACTTGGATGGTTTTAGCCAAAAATTTGCCAAAGGGGGAGATTGTTGAGTCTTTTGGTGTTGGCTGCATGTTTTGGCAAAACCAATGTGTTGAATAGATGCATCTCCTTATTTAGAACAAGTCTTCAGTTGCAAGAAACTTGATTTGAAGCTGTTCAGAAGCTGAAAAATCCTTCAGAAGTTGAATGCACCTTCAGACACACTGTAGCACTTCAGAAGCTGAAATGTGAGTCTGATGCCCGCGTTGACTTCTGTTGACTTCATCAGAAGCTGGTTATTTTCAAGTTTTTTCTACGCGAATCTTTGCAAGATTTATTGAAGATTTATCCTCGCATATGGCTTCTAGAATGTTGATTTATTTGGAGAAGATTTTATTGAAGATTTGGTTCAAAGATATGAAATTCATATTTTCCTGTTATAATCTTTAAAAGATTCAGTACAGTTTTATTTGTTACATTATTGGACCAATCTTATTTCAGTAACAAATCAAATCAGAAAGATTAGTTTGTTATTTATGCTGCAAGACTGAAGGCTATAAATAGAGGAGGGCTGCTGCTATTCAAGACTCACGAGGAATTAGAGAGAAAATTCAGAAATAGAGTCTTAGTGTGTGTAAGCTTTTTAAGCTTTGTTTTGTGCACCACTCATATGTTTTGAGTTGGTTTAGGTTTGTATTGAGTTGTAATTCATTCAAAACCTGTAGGTACGAATGAAGTTTGTTTATTGAAGTGTGTTCTTCAACTGGGTAGTTTTTGTTTCAGAACTGGTTTAGGTTCAAGGGTTGTTCAAGTGACTGGGTTGTTACTTGAATAGGAAGTTAGTGGATTCTAATACTCATGCGTGGGTAGAAGTCTGACTAGGTGGAGATTGATTACTTAGGATAGGAACTGGGAGTCAGTGTCTGAGTCTTAAGGATTAATTCCAATAGTGGATTTCCTTCCTGGATTGGTATCCCCCAGAGTAGGAGGTGTTTACTCCGAACTGGGTTAACAAACCTTGTGTGTTCTTTTTATTTTCTGCACTTTATTCCTGCTTCTAAACCTGCTATAACTGTGCTCTGTTTTACATTGTTGTGCCCTGTTTCTAGTTCTGATCAGTACCAAGTCAGAACCTGTCCCAATAAGTATTAGTTCAGAACCTGCTGGTTCAGAACAAGTTTTAATCAGAACCAGTTTAACCTCCTTACCAGTTGCCAAGCCAGAAATTTCAGAATCGAGCTCCTTCAAACACTCTTCAAGCTCCTTCTCATCTTCTTCTCCTATGATACTTAGTGCGTTTGTCAATACTCTTTCAAGATGTGTCAAGTGATGCAACTGGTTTCTCGTATCAACTATCAATTCTTCCGTTGCATCCATCTTGAAGCAAGCACCTTTATCACTAGGATACTTCATCGCTTCGTTGATGTTGAAATTGACTTCTTCATCGTCCACACGGACTTTCATTAAGCCTCCGTCAAGATCAATCATCATCCGTGCCGTTTGCATGAATGTTCTCCCAAGAAGTAGCGACACATCATCATCCTCCGGTATGTCCATCACTACAAAGTCGATGGGGAACAAGAACTTGTCGACTTTCACCAACACGTCTTCAGCAATTCCCAATGGACGAGTGTAGGATTTGTCGGCCAATTGCAAGGTTAAGTTGGTTCTTTTCACAACTATATCACCAATCCTTTTGACAACGGATAATGGGATTAGGTTGATACTTGAACCCAAATCAATGAGTGCCTTGCCGACATTAACATTGCCAATGGACACCGGCAGTGTAACTTTGCCCGGATCTCTCTCCTTTCTTGGCAATGTTCGTTGGATGATTGCACTACAATTAGCGTCTAGCTTAATTGTTTCTTCTTCATTAAATCTCCTCTTCTTGGAGAGAATCTCTTTCATGAACTTGGCATAAGTCGGCATTTGCTCTAGGGCTTCCGAGAACGGTATGTTGATTTGTAAACGCTTGAAAATGTCAAGGAACCTAGCAAACTGCCTCTCTTTCTCTTTTTTGGCTGGTGTAGTTGGGTACGGTAGATGTGGTGTTGGCACATTCTTCACTACTTCATGATTTTTGCCCTTCTCCTTCACCACATCCTTCTTCCACACTATGTTCTCATTTTCAACTACATCCTTATTATTTTTTTCAACTTCTTCCTCTCTATTTACACCTCCTGTTTCTTCCTCATGTCCTTCATCATCATCCTTCTCCTCATTCTCAACAATTCTTCTCTCAACTTCAAGGTTGTCCCCTATACCTTTACCAATGACCTTCCCGCTCCGAGTAGCAATTGCCTTGCAATTTTCGTTGTCTCTTAATGCAAGGACTTCCTCATCAAAATGACTTAATTGTCATTTTGATGATGATGCATGATCCTTTGGGTTGGTTTGTGTGTTGGCGGTAAAGGTTCCGCCTTGCTGAGTAGCTTGAGATAATTGTTGTGCCAACTGGCCCACTTGCGTTTCCAGGTTTTTGATGGAAGCATCAGTGTTCTTTTGGTTAGCCATTGACATTTGCATGAATTGATTGAGAGTTTCGTCGGTGGTTTGGTTGCGGTTTTGTTGTGGAGGTTGGTATTGATTATAGTTTTGGTAAAGTTGTCGGTTATGTTGCCCAGCTTCTTGCCTCCAACCTTGGCCATAGTTCGGATTATTCCCTCTTGGGAAGTTGTTTGGATGGCTTTGGTATTGGTTTTGAAACTGTTGAGGCCTTGGTTGATTTCCAACATAGCTTACCTCTTCTGTAGGTGGCGGACAAAATCCGGTTGGGTGATCTCCCGAACAAAGCTCGCATGATGCGACTTGGTGTTGTCTTCTTTGTTCGTTTTGGATATCCTTCATTTGTTGAGGAAGGTTGGCCATCTTTTTTGTCAACTCTTCCACTTGTTGCGTGAGCAATTTGTTTTGCGCTAGGATTGCATCATTTGTCCCCAAATCTAGGATTCCCGCCTTCCTTTGGCCTTGGCTTCGGTTATGGTGAGCCTGGTGATCATTCAATGCCATTCTCTCAATAATAGCAACAGCATCCTCGGCGCTCTTGGCCATCAAAGAACCACCAGCAGCAGCATCAAGCAATAGCTTGGATTGTTGTTGCATCCCGTTCCGGAATAGATGAATTTGTGTTAAATCATCAAATCCATGATTAGGACATCTTCTGAGCATTGACTTGAAACGCTCCCACGCTTCACATAACGTCTCACTAGAACCTTGTGAGAACACAGCAATAGTTGTCTTCGCCTCCATGAAACGATTCTGAGGGAAGAACCTCTCAAGGAATTTCTCCTCAAGCGTGTTCCAATTCGTCATTACCGTCGGTGGCTGGTCCAAATACCACTCCTTAGCCTTGCCAATCAATGAATGAGGAAACATCCTCATGAATATAGCCTCCTCGTTGTTTTCCGTCTCACCAAGGGTACCGGCAATCTCGTAAAATTTTGTGAGATGTTGGAACGGATCTTCATGGTCCAATCCTGAGAAGGGATTAGCATAAAGTATTTGTAAGATCCCCGTCTTCATCTCGGTTTGCTTGGTAGTCCGTGGCGTTTTCCCCAATTGTGCTAAACGGCGTGGGCTATTGTGACATGGCATCCCATGACCGCCTGAACCTGATGAACCATCTCCTGATGCAGCCATTGGAATCTCTTGGCTTGGAATTGGACTAGATGAATGACTTGAAACAGAAGCTTCCTCTTGTTGCCTTTTCTTTGCTTGCTGCTTCTTTTTCCGATTCTTGCTATTGTTTCTACGAGCTGTTCTCTCTATCTCGGAATCAAAAAGAAGTTGGTCCTCCGATACTTGACCTCGCATATACGATTTCAACAATCTGACCAAAAAGAATTAGCAAACAAGATGGATAAGGAATAATAGTTATATACATAAAAAAATTTTGTGCAAAATTGCTTAAAACCATAATTAAAGTTGCAATGATTATAATATCATAACTTTAATCCCCGGCAGCGGCGCCATTTTGTTAAACTGCACAGAAGCAAGTAAAGTTTTTATATCGTTCCACAGGGATTAACGTGATATCATAAACCGTTCAACGTCGATTATCGTCTTAAGTTAGGGTTTAACCTTTTTCTTTACTACACTACTCAACATTTAAAAAAAACTTAATAAATAAATAGTAGAGTAATAGGACATAAAAGGTGTTAGGATTAACGTTCATCAATCAAACATCGTTTGTATTCGATTGATTATAAATACGGATTCTAGCTTTTTCTTATATATGACATTATCACGTATTGCTCAACAACGTCATTGATTTCCCAAATGACGTCGTGATATCGATCGTATCGTTTAATCGATGATTTCTCAATCTATTAAACGATTCGAAAGCTTTATGATCCAATACTTTAATGTAATTATCAAAACCAAATCCCATTTCTAGAATTTCTTATCTTGATAGAATATCATTCTAAACCTAGATTCAAAAGTATTTTTCAACAACATTTAAATCAAATATAAGAGTGAAAAGCAAGAAGAAATTCAATGGTATATAAAAATGCTAGAATCATATATTTAATAAATCAAAAGTTTACAACATGGAATGATTGATTACCTATTAATCCCAACAAAGGAGATTAGTTGATCATTGTCATGATAACTATTGCAAAACAAGAAAGGAAGATGAAGATATATTAAGGCTTGATGTCTCAAAGCTTCTTAATGTATTCTTCAATCCAAATCACTTTGCTATTTGAAGTTTACATCCTTCTATGCCTATTCTCTCTCTTAGAAAACAAATATTTTGAGCTCTGGAAAATGAAAATTCTGATAAAAAACTAACTATGTAAAAAATGAGCTTCAAAATATATAAATATGCTGAGAATTTGCACGCTCACTACAAGCGACCAGCCTGTCGCTTGTAGCGAGGAAGTCAACTGGCCAATTAAAGAGCTCCACGTCATCCATCAGTATTAAACCGCCCTCTGGTCGCTGTAGCGACAAGGTCTGTCGCTACAAGCGATGGAAGCTTGAAATTCCCTGCCTAGGCTCGCTTCAAGCGTCCAGTTCATCGCTTCAAGCGATGAACCCTTGTAAATCCCTGCCTAAGCTCGCTTCTAGCGATGGAGTCTGCGCTTCAAGCGATGGCTTCATGGAAATCCCTGCCTATCCTCGCTACTAGCGATGGCTTCTGCGCTTGTAGCGATGGCATCAAGAAAAACTTCATTTCTTTGCATCAATCAGGTCCAAGCATGTATTTCCTGCATAATAACATGGGTAAGGCTTAGGATCACAAATATTGCATTTTTAACACAAATATTCTCTAATCCTAAGGTAACTTGTAAAACAAGTAATCATAAGTGCCCTAAAATGTATCAAAAGATAACAACTTTTAGGCACTTATCAGCAACCTAGAAATGCATTCTGTTCAAGTACTGCTAGTATATCAAAGGAGCTACTCAATGTTGTGTACTCAGATGTATGTGGTCCTTTAGAGGTTCCTTCATTAGGGGGCAACAAATACTTCATCAGTTTTGTTGATGAGTTCAGCAGCAAACTCTGGTTATATTTGATTAAGACCAAAAGTGAAGCATTTGATATGTTTCAGAAGTTCAAAATCTTAGTAGAAAAGCAAAGTGGAAAATCTATTAAGGTTTTAAGAACTGATGGTGGTGGTGAGTATACCTCAAAAGTGTTTGAGAAATTTTGTGAAGACAATGGTATTATACATGAAGTAATTGCTCCTTATACTCCACAACACAAGCTGAAAGATGAAATAGAAGTCTGCTTGACATGACCAGAAGTATGTTGAAAATGAAGAAGATGCCTAATACTTTTTGGGGAGAAGTTGTAAGAACTGCAGCCTACATCTTGAATAGATGCCCCACTAAGAAACTGAATCAAATCCCTGAAGAAATTTGGCTAGGATGCAAGCAATCAACTAGACACTTAAGAGTTTTTGGCTCCTTATGTTACAAACATATCCCTGATGCAAAGAGAAGAAAGTTAGGGGATAAAAGTGAGCCTATGATAATGGTTGGCTATCATGAAACAGGTGCATACATGTTATATCATCCTCTAACTCATTCAATAGTGATTAGTAGGGATGTTAAAATCTGTGAGAATGAAGCTTGAGATTGGAACAAGAAAGAGAAGAGTTCGAATCACACAGTTCCCACAATAATTGAAGAAAATGATCAAGTTGAACAAGTTCAACTTGATACTGAAGTTCAAGCTGAAGTACATGTTGAAGAGAATCAAGCTACTAGAACTTCAGGGAGACAGAGATTTGCTTCCACAAGGTTAGCTGGACATGAAGTTATTCCAGATAATCTAGTTAATGAAGAAGGGGAATTTGTTCACTTTGCCTTATTAGCAGATGCAGAACCAATCAACCATGAAATAACATTGAATGAAGAAGTGTGGAAGAATGCTATGATTGAAGAGTTGAATTCAATCATTAGAAACAACACATGGGAACTGACTGAACTACCTGTTAGTAAGAAACCTATAGATGTGAAATGGATTTTCAAGTTGAAACTGAAGCCAAATGGTGAAGTAGCCAAACACAAAGCTAGATTAGTTGCTAGGGGATTCATGCAGAAGGCTGGTATGGATTACTTTGAAGTATATGCCCCAGTAGCAAGATTAGAGACTGTGAGACTGATAGTTGCTATAGCTTGTGGAAGAAACTGGCCAATGTATCATTTGGATGTAAAATCTGCTTTCCTAAATGGTCCCTTAGATGAAGAAGTGTTTGTAACACAGCCACCAGGTTTCAAAATCAAAGGGAAAGAAGATATGGTGTATAGATTACACAAAGCACTCTATGGACTGAAGCAAGCACCAAGAGCTTGGAACAAAAGAATTGACAGTTTCCTTGTGCAGCAAGAATTTATTAAATGCAAGTCTGAATATGGTGTATATGTGAAGAAAGGAATTGAAGGTAATCAGTTACTCATATGTCTCTATGTAGATGACTTGATAGTGACTGGTAGTGATGTGAATGAGATAGAAGCATTCAAATCTCAGATGATGAGTGAGTTTGAAATGTCAGACTTAGGCAAATTGACATATTTTCTAGGCCTGGAGTTTACTGAAAATGCAGAGGGACTGGTAATGCATCAAATGAAGTATGCATCTAATATATTGAAGAGGTTCAATATGATGAATTGCAATCCATCATCATCACCTGCTGAGACAAATGTAAAACTAGTAATGAATGAAGAAGAAGAAGAACACGTGGATCCTACATTGTTTAAGCAAATTGTTGGATCACTGAGGTACCTATGCAATAGTAGGCCTGATATTGCATATGCAGTTGATATAATCAGTAGATTCATGAGTGAACCTAGAGTATCTCATCTGCTAGCAGCCAAAAGAGTGATGAAATACATCAAAGGAACATTGCAGTTTGGCATTCTATTTCCTAAGTGTCTGAATGAAAACTCTGGAGAATTGATAGCTTACTCTGATGCAGATTGGTGTGGAGATAAGCATGATAGAAAGAGCACCTCAGGTTACCTATTCAAGTTTCTGAATGCCCCAATTTCATGGTGTGCTAAGAAGCAACCAGTTGTGGCATTGTCAACCTGTGAATCTGAGTATATTGCAGGGTGTATGGTAGCATGTCAGGCAGTTTGGCTTGAAAATATACTCAAGGAGATAGAGATAGAGGTTAGCAGACCTATAACATTGTTCATAGATAACAAATCTGCTATAAACTTAGCCAGAAATCCAGTTTTACATGGAAGAAGCAAGCATATAGAAGCTAAGTTTCATTTTCTGAGGGAGCAAGTGAACAAAGGAGAACTGCAGGTTGTTCATTGTTCCACTAAGCTGCAGCTTGAAGACATATTCACTAAGTCATTGAAGGTTGACAGGTTCATCAAACTAAGGAGTTTGATTGGCATGAAGGAAGTGGAAACTTGAATTAAGGGAGGATGTTAGTTTGTTAATTCAAGTTTGTTAGTGATGCAATCATGTTTAGTTGGTTAATCACATTAGATTTTTGTTTGTTATTGATTAGTTACAAGTTCCCTAGAATTTAGCTAAAGTTCTGAGTTTCAGAGTCTGAGGTTGCTTCAAGCAATCTAGCATAACTTTTGTATATAAGCCAATTCACTTACATTCTCATTAATCAATAACACAATTTCCTTTTCTCATTCTTCTCTTCTCATTCTCTCTAAATTCACCAAAAATCAGAAAACCTCTAAGTTCAAATAGTTGCTTAAGAAAGTTAAGCTTCATAGCTGCGCTAACAAAATCTTATATCAACCTGCACAAAAACACAATTTCGTCATTTTTAAAATTTGAGATACGCTACCGTTTCTAATAGAACATACCCCAACAAAAATAAAACCCACTTCCACAACAAATGCAAGTTATGCCATTCTCCAAAAAAATAAAAGATCATGCAAAAATAAATAGTACGTAAGTTTCGACATATTAAATTGTAGCAGATATGTGTTGCATTTCAACTTATTAGGAATCTGGTTTGTGCTCCATTCCGAAGGAGTTTCAATTTGATTTTTTGCTTTCTTAGTTCTTGTGGACTGCATTAATTTTCTATTTCTTATTCAAAATTGTTACTGTATTAGCTATATAGTGGTATAGAATCCTCTTGGCTGTGGCTTTTTATGCAGGTAAGGAAGTAGTAGTCAGAGCTAACAATTGTGACAGAAGACTAACTAAGGAGTGTGCATTTCTGGAAACACTAACAATAGTTTTTCAAAAAATTGCAGAATGCGTTCTCTAGTGCCTATAATTTCCAATGAAACCGGAAGTAAGGGAAGTAAATGTTGTTTTTGGATTTCCAAACTGTTGTATTTGAATTTCTAAAGTCTGTTTTGAAAAAGAATTTTCATTGCGGTGCCTATAATTTTCAATGAAAGCGGAAGTAGGGGAAGTAAATGTTGTTTTTGGATTTCTAAACTGTTGTATTTGGATTTCCAAAGTTTTTGAAAAAGAATTTTTGTCTATCGAAGTTGTTACTAGGTTGAGTCACGATCAAGTTGCTCTCTTTAAGACGTTTCGTGACACTACTCAAAATTGTGCAAGACAGACTATCAACCACACCATCTCCATGATAAAACAATCTACAACTGTGCCGACTAACTACTGCACTGTGAATTACACCTCCAATATAATACTAAGACCACTCATATTTTAATATTGAAACCAGTCAATTATGGTACAATGATCACGCTATTATGATATTGTGACCACTCAAATATGGTGTTACAACCATTCTAACATTTAACATCTCCAAATATCAATATGGTATTTCAACCACTCAAATATGGTGCTACCATCATTCTAACCTTTAACTTAATTTTCGAAGGGACATTATACCTCGAAAGGGACTATGATCTTAAAAATAGTGTTTATTCTGAAGGGCATAAATTATCGAAGGGACTATGCTGTTAAGACCATTCTTATTTCCAAAGGGACGTTATATAAGTATATGGTTTTAAGAACACTCTAAATTTCGAATGGACATAAAAATGAGATGAAGAGAAGAAAGGCTCGTCAACACAAGCCAAGGAGGGAGTGAGAAGAAAAAGATTTGAAATTTCAGAATACTTTTTGGAGTGTAGAATGAACTATGTAAGCTCTCTATTTATAGAGAAAATTCACAACTAATATGTGAGAAACATTGAGAACAAGTAATTCAAATATTACTTTGTGATTAAGTAATTCACATATTAAATCTAGAACAAAAATATCTCAAATTGAGTACCAAAGTATATCATATTAAGTGTGAAGGTGAGAAAAACACAAGAAGGGGGGTTGAATAGTGTTGGCTTTTTCTTTTCTTTCTCAAAAACTATGGTTTAGTTCAGAATCAGATGTTGATCAGATTCTGAAACTATTTTCAGAGTTGTTTGCAGCGGGTATAAAGTAAATGAGAGAGAGAGAGAGATACAGCAGTTTATCCTAGTTCCTTCCACAACCCGGAAGTAGTCCAGTCCCCTTGTTACTTACAAGAGATTTTCCACTATAATCACAAAGATTACAATTGCTCAAGCACAAAGCAAGAGACTTCATATGCTCAAACACAAAGTAAGAGACTTCTAGTTGCTCAAACACTAAGTAAGAGACTTTCTTGCTTAGACACACAGTCTAAGACTTTGAATCAAACAGATTTTACAAGAGAATAAGTTTGAGTTGAACACTTGATATACAATCAGTGGTGTTCACAAAATACAACACAGATTTAAGACTCTATACTTAAGAAATTCTAAGATAAGAAGTTTGAAAGAATTTCTAAGTTGTTTTGATGACTTTCAGATTTGGCAGAACTTTGTTTCAGAAAACAGAGTGTTACATTTTCAGTCAATGAGTCTTATACTTCTTCTTCAATCCTTCAATCCTTTATAGAGAATTAAAGAGCTGTTGAGAAGAACCAAATATCATCAAAGAGTCGTTGCAATAGAAGCTACTTCCAGCATTAATTCCATCCTGACATTGTGTGCGTAACAGATGAAAACAGAGGAATGGAATTTGAATTGTTTCCTTAAAACAGGGAGAATGTTTTGGTCAAGGAGACAACTGTTGCATAGAGCTGTTCTGACCGTACAGTACTTCACTGTTCACAGTTGCAATTGTTGACTGCTACGTTTCCTTCAGACTCAGACTTCCAGTCTGTTCTTCAGAAGCAGTTCTTCAAAAGCTGGCATCAGACACTGTTCATCAGAAGCACTTCTTCAGAACCTGGTCTTCAGACGCATTGTTCATTAGACGCTGTTTTCAGAAGTTGGCCTTCAGACGCACTATTCATCAGACGCACTTCTTCAGAAGCAGGCCTTCAGACGCTGCCTTCAGAAGCTCTTCTTCAGACGCTGTCTTCAGAAGCTCTTCTTCAGACGCTGATTTTCTTCAGTCTTGCAACACAAGCTTCTATATTTTCCTTCTTGCTCTTAACTTGTTCTTTCATAACCATTGTTAGATACCGATCTTTAAGTATATGGTTCTGCACACTAGAATCAAGTATTAGCATATCAAATTTTCTTTTTAACATTTTGTTATCATCAAAAATCAAAAGAGAGTTGTTCATACATTTTGTTCCAACAAAGTGCAAAAATATATTTCAGATCAAGTACAAAATATATTAGATTGCATACCAAAACATTCCAGATTGTGTACCAAAATATTTTAGCAAAACATGAGGATTAAGAAAACACTCTTAATTCCAAATGGACTGAAAAATGAGATAAAGATAAGAAAGGCTCGTCAACACAAGCCGGAGAGGGAGAGAGAAGAAAAGGGTTTGAAGTTTCATAATACATTTCGGTATGTAGAATGAACTATGTGAGTTCTCTATTTATAGAGAAAATTCACAACTAATATGTGAGAAACTTTGGGAACAAGTAATTAAAATATTACAATGGGATTAAGTAATTTACATATTAGATTTAGTACAAAATATCTCAAATTGAGTACAAAAATATTTTTAGATTAAGTACAAAAATATATTAAATTGCATACCAAAATATTTCAGATTTTATACCAAAATATTTCAGATTGGGTTCCACAATATTTTAGGAAAACTTGAGGATTAAGAAAACAATCTTAATTCCAAATGGAGAGAAAAATGAAACGAAGAGAAGAAAGACTCGTCAACACAAGGCGGAGAGGGAGAGAGAAGAAAAAGATTTGAAGTTTCATAATACTTTTCGGTGTGTAGAATGAAGTATGTGAGTTCTCTGTTTATAGAGAATATTCACAACTAATATGTCAGAAACTTTGGGAATTACTAATTCAAATATTACTTTGGGATTAAGTAATTCACATATTATATCTAGTACAAATATATCTCAAATTGAGTACCAAAATATATCATATTGAGTACAAAAATATATTAGATTGCATACCAAAATATTCAATATTGTGTACCAAAATATTTCAGATTGCGTTCCAAAATATTTTAGCAAAACTTGGGGGACTAAGAAAACACTCTTAGTTCCAAATGGACTGAAAAATGAGATGAAGAGAAGAAAGGCTCGTCAACACAAGCTGGGGAGGGAGAAAGAAGAAATGGATTTGAAGTTTCAGAATACTTTTCGGTGTGTAGAATGAACTATGTGAGCTCTCTATTTATAGAGAAAATTCACAACTAATATGTGAGAAACTTTGGGAACAAGTAATTCAAATATTACTTTGGGATTATGTAATTTACATATTAGATTTAGTACAAAAATACCTCAAATTGAGTACCAAAATATATCATATTGAGTACAAAAATATATTTCAGATCAAATACAAAAATATATTAGATTGCATACCAAAATATTCCAGATTGTGTACCAAAATATTTCAGATTGTGTTCCAAAATATTTTAGTAAAACTGGGGGACCAAGAAAACACTTTCTAATAATGATTAAATTATTTATTTAATTTAACATTTTCAAATAAAATATATAAATAAATTTTTCCGCTAGTGCTTTCTCCATTCACATAATTATGCACCCCCACCACTACATTAACATTACTAATATGTGTGATCTATCCAACGTGGGACTTCCGCTTTTTCAATTCACATTACACTAGTTTTACCCAATGTGAGAATTTGTGTTTAGTCTTTTAAAACAATTTTCACATTTGTTTCAATAGTAAATAAGCTCTTTAAATTTCCGGTGACATGCTTGTATTGAGACATTACAAGTGTTAAGAGTGTTAGAAAGTGAGTGTTTTTAGCATTTCTCTTTTACAATATATAAAACACTAACGGAACAATATTTAGTGTTAGCAGCCAACACATGCACTCTTCTCACCGTACAAGCCGATTTTGTAAGGATGAGTTACGTCCCAATATTCGTGACATGGTATCAGAGCCTATCGGGTCTATTGTTGGGCTTCCTGCATCGTCCACGCTTCAGGCCCATTGGATCGGGCTGAAGCGTGAGGGGGTGTGTTAGCAGCCAACACAGACACTCCTCACCGTATAAGCTGGTTTTGTAAGGATGAGTTAGGTCCCATTATTCGTGACATTTAGAATGGCAATTTAGAATGTAGCCTTATCTTTTCTAACAACAGAAAAAGTAATGATGCTTCAAATTCATCCATAATGTCTTCGATCATGTGATTATTCTTGTATAGTTTGAGAAAATCTGCCCAGGAAGGAAAAAAAAATATGTTATGGCTGCAAAAATGACACTTAAAAAATATTTCATTCTAATAGTTTCTCTTACCGCCTTAGAGAACTTACCTTAACATATATTTCATGAGTAAATAAGAACTGTTAAATAAGATTCCACATTGTGTTTTGTTTATTAGTTGATTTTGAAAATGATCAAGCTATAATGTCCTCCTATGCTTGATTTATTACTGTGACTTTTCAGTTAGAGTATTTGTTTACTTGAGATTCAAGGCTAGGCATGTCCTCCAAATTTTCTATTGGGAAATGTTAACGAGTGCCTCCGGGGTACTCTTTAAGCACTTTAAATTGCAAGGTTTTTATGAAAAGTTGTGTATTCAATGCATTGGAAATTAGAACATTTGACTTTTTGAAAGAATAGTTACTAAATTTGGGATCCTTAAAGAGTGCCCCAGAGGCACTCGTTAACAAGACTCTTTTTTATTTACCTTTTGTGGCATATGCTTTGATTTCAAATTCTGTCTCTAATTAGGTGTTAATTTTATGTTTCTACGCACATGCCATGATATGTGCAATAGTTTTCTATCAATAAACAATATTTTCTTCTACCTTTTGATCTCGAGTTCTTATCACTTAGTAATACTGTTAAAACGAATATATTGACAAACAAGAATGTTGAAGTGCATTTTTTTGAAACTACCTAGATCACGTATGGACTGATAAGAAAATCAATAGTTTGAGATCCTCACAAAGCGAGCACTAACATAAGTATTTACAAATCACTCACTAGGTCTTCACGTTAGAAGCGAGAGTTGAACTACGACCTATAAATCAACTCCTTATCAATTGAGTCGTCCTTCCTTGATGATCTTACTCTTATATAACACTAACAATTACTAATTAATACTAATATTGTTCGTATTGAAAGAGAAAAAAACTAAAAACAAAACATTAATTGACGGTTAAAAAATAATAAGGTTAGATACACACCAAGACAAGGTATGTGTGAGCGTATGACAGAGCACTCATTGACTAGAAGCATAAACAAAGCACAGCAATAAGAAGAGAAGTATGCTTACATGCAAGGTGAACTAGAGCCTCACGCAGAAACTAGAGCGAGGAAGAAGAAGACAAAATACTGCAAAAAAAATTAGGAATTGAAAGGGGCCATGCTAGCGTTTTTATATTGATGAGTAAAAAAATATAGCTGTAAAACCTTTTTTTGTAAACAAATCAAATTAGTAAAAAAATATCAAATATTTTTGTATCAAAATGTGCTATTCTAATTAATTAAGGATATTATCTTACTACTTATTCTTTAAAAAAATACAATTTTACTTTTTTTTTAAGAAACTAAATTAACTCACTCAAATTGGTACATGGAAGAATTGAACCTGAGATAGGAGTACACTCTCAAGTTCCAAGTCAATATCATCAAGGATATTGTTTTAATATAATTTAATATATATTTAATTTGTAAAAAATTTACAAATTAGTCTCATTTAATATTTTAAAAGATTCTTTCTTAAAAATACACTAAATGAATACTATAAATTAGAATTGTGTTCTTGGTTTATTATTTATTTTTTTATTTATTTATTTATAATGATGAGGGCAAAAAAGCCCGAAGAAAAAGAAGAGAAATTACAGCTCAATAGAGCGGTAGTAATCCCAAAGAGGCAAAGACAGATATCTGGTCTGAGTCGGATATAACCCATAACGCGGCAAATTATAGTACAAACAACAACCTATGTTTTCCTTAAAAAAAAAAAAAACCCTATGTTTAAAATGTTTTACTTGCACTAAAAGGAGAATGTTAACGAGTGTTTTTAAGGCATTAGTTAAAGTAGTAAATTTATATTAAAAAGTTGTGTAATCATTGCATTGACTAAAGAAATAATTTTTATTTCCAAGATAAAATTTCCTTTAATAGAATTCTTAAACAACGCCCTTAAAATACTCGTTAGCAAAACCCGCACTAAAAAAACATCACCGTTGTTGTCTTTTTTTTTGAGAATTTTCATAAACACGTTTTGTTTTTGACAAGATAAGGAATTTCCTACCACATCACATGTATATGCAAATGAAAAACGAAAAGATAAGAGAAATTTACCTGGTCAACAATTAAAATAACGAGACTTAGAGTTATTTGGCAAGGCACAAAAACAAGCTTATGTCTTATAGTTTATAGCTTATAAGCTTGTATGACAAAAAAAGACCTGTTTGGTAACAGTCTTTTCGTCAGGAGCTTATAGCTTATTTCAGGAGCTTATATCTTATTTTTCAGACGCTATTTCAAGTAGCGTTTGAGTTTATAGCTTATAGCTTATTGTTTTTTCTTCCTCTTTTACCCTTACTATTTTATTTAAATACCAGTTTTACCCCTTATGTTTTATTATAATTTAAAATAAAAAATAAATGTATTAAATATAGGGAATACCAACGATCATGCAAAGAGAGATAAAAATTGGTTCTACTGCTTCTTCATTCTCTCTGTATCGTCATTCTCCTTCTCCACATTCAACTTTGCGATTTTTCCCCTGTTGTTGTTGTTGTTGTTGTTGTTCTTATTATTATTATATGTTGTTCTTGTCTTCATAAAAAATTGAATGATAGAAAAATGTCTTTTTATGTCATTTTACATCTATCAGTTAGTTGAACCGTTAATTTTACCAAACACTTCAATTAGCTTATCAGCTATAAGTCATCAGTCATCAGCTATAAGCTATCAGCTATCAGCCATCAGTCATCAGTCATAAGCTATAAGCTATCAGCTAGCTTATCAGCTATCCGCTATTTTTGTCAAACAGACCCTTAAAAACGATGAAGCGAACAATGGCTAAAAGTCTAAAACCAACTAAACTCCAAATAATCAACTAAAAATTTGATCAAATATGAGGTGTGAAACGTGAAGCAATATAAAAAACTCTAAGCATAACTTTTCTGCACCAAAACTCTAAGTAATATAAAAAAATCAAAATTTGATCAAATAGAAGTGTGAAATCAGAATTTTAGAGATTTTTTTTTATAGGAGAGTGATAGAGGTGGATGTTGCTCTTTTATTGGGTTGAAATTGAATCTTATTTCTTATTTTAACTTTTTTTTTTACAAATCTTTGATTTGTTTTCTTGATCAGAAAGATTCTTTATTTGTTTTTTTTTTAAAAGCAAAGATTTTTTATTATTTAGATTATGTATGTATGGATCTGTTATTATAATTTTAATCGAAGTTTTTTTTTTCCTTTTTTTACCAGTCTTTGATTTGTTTTCTTGATCAGAAAGAATCTTTATTTGTTATTTTTTTAAAAGCAAAGATCTTTGATTGGTTTTTTTTAAGGGAAATGGCAAAGATCTTTGATTGGTTGATTATTTAGATTATGTAATGGATTTGTTACAATTTAAATCGAAGTTTTTTTTTCCAAGGGAAATTTAATTTAAGTTTAATGACTATAAACATACAGATAATTTTACCCCTTCATCCAATTGAAAGCAATCATGTCACGTAATTTTGTTTTGTAATTGTTTTTTAAAAGATAACCATAAAATATTCAATTTTGATCGGACGTCGGTGTAAAATTATTTACACACTGAAGGTACATCTCCTTTCTCCGTAAAAGTATATTTTAAAAGATTTTAAGATAAAAGTTCAAAATTTAGGGATAGTCAACCACAAGTAACTACTCTCTTTTCACAAAAGATAAAATTCAATTGAAACTATAACACATATTCCTTCAAAAAAAAACTGAAACTATAACACATATTTTTTAAATAGATAAATTTAAAGCTTAAATGTAGTCTGGGTCCCTTTATTTTACTAAATCTACAATTTTTGTCATCCTATTTTGTTTTCTGCAATTTAAGTTCTCCATATTCTAAAAATTCGGATATTTGGTCCCCGACTTCCTTGTCTTCAATTTGGATGACATGTCATTTCATTAAATAATGCGGCATTATCCACTATGACGATGCGCAGCCACATCATTTTTTTTTTCATTTTCTTGTCATTTTCTAAAATCTAAAACTTATATTCTAAAATAAAAACGTAATTCAAAAATCAAAAAAGCAAAAATCAAAAGATAAAAAATAGAATTTGAATGAAAGATTGGGGATTTAGAGATCTTAGTGTAAAATAGGTTTTTAGACTTCATCGGACCTTTAAAAAAGCTTGTTCAAACTTTAGAAATTAGGCTATACTAACATGTAATAGACCAGACTCATGCCTATAATTTTTGAAATAGGTTAGACTTAGACTTTATAAATCTCGGTTAGGTCCGACCCAACCTATTTACATCCTTAATGATGATGATCTTTCATTTGGTTGTTGCTTAATCAAAAGTCCAAAACCAAATGGGGTTTCATTGGTGTATAAACCTCGGGATTTAGTTTATGCAACCGATGCATCTCAGCTTTTCTTACTATCCTTTAAATATGAACCTCGTGCACCAGGCTAACGAACCTCTTTCAACAACACACACGTATCTCCCATCTTTGTTTTTAAGCAATGTCTATAACAATTAAGCTAAACTCATGGAGACCTTTGTTTCTTTAATATAGAATTTCAGATCTAAAAAAATGAAAAATAGAATAATATCTGGAGCCCAAATTGAAGATTAAGTGAAGAATGAGACCAAATGTCTTAATTTTTGAAAGGGAAATGTTAACGAGTGCCCCGGGCACTCTTTAAGGGTCTTAAATGGTAACTTTTAATGAAAAGTTGTGTATTTAATGTATTGGAAATTGAACTATTTGAATTTTTTAAAGAATAATTTCCTAATTTAGAATGCTTAGAGTGCCCCGGGGGCACTCGCTAACAAGACCCTTTTTGAAAATATGGGACCAAATTGTGGAACAAAAAGGAACAAAAAAAAACGGATTTAGTAAAACGAGGGGACCAAAATTGCATTTAAGGCTAAATTTAAAAAACAAATGTTCTATTTTCAAAAATATATCTTTTTAAAATTCATCAAAAAAAATCATTTCAAAACAACCCTTTTTAAAATCCATAGTTTTTTATTTTTTGAACAAACTCTTTAAAATCAATAGTTGAAATAATTAAAAAACAAAGATCACATAATATAAAAAAAAAATTAAAACACTCCTAATTTATGTTGGTCATTTACTTGTTACCATTTTCAATTGTTGAAGTATAATTCAAAATAAAAGTATAAGAGTGTTGTGTAAGTGTTGAATATGTTGTAATTCAAATACTCCCTCCATAACAAAATATAAGCAAAATTCATCCATTTCAGTTGTAACTAATTATAAGCAAAATTGACTTTTTTTGTCATATTTAAGGATAATATACCTGAAATACCCTTATTTTAATTTTTAAATGCACACACGTTTAACAACAACACCTTGAAAATATACTACTGTACACCACAATTAATGAGGACAAAATAGATTATTTAACTTAAATTAAATAACACAAACCACATTCCTTAAAAAATGTGAATTGGTCAAATTTGCTTATAAAAAGTTATGGAGCGAGTAGATAGTAATGTTAGTTATGATGTGTTAGGCTTAACTAGTGACCTGTATGCTCAATTAATAAGGTGTATAAGTATCCACATTGTGGTCATGAATGAGAAGGGAAGTACATAACCAAAAATCAAATTTCTCTCTCTTTCTATTTTCCTCTCTTAAGTGTGAGTGTGTTGTGACTAATTTGATCTCATAACATAACCTTCTGATAACAGCAGAACATTCTGATCTCTCTAAAATTTGCATGTGTGTGATGTGTGTCATCATCAATTAAGTTCCAACAACTGATATCAGGAGCCTCAAGCTTTTGGGGTTAGAAGTTCTTGCAAGATTCAATCTCCATTTATCACGATCATTGAGTGGAAAATCTTGGCAACAATTTTGGAGGAAAACTGTCAATTCTCGACAACAAGAATTGTGATGGAAGTCATTCAAACAAGTGTGCAAGCTTATCCTAATGATGCAACAAATGGCCAACAACCAACAAATAATTGAAGAAGAGTGGCTTCAAGGCGTATTCTTCGCCATTGTGTAGACATTGTGAATTTCCAAAAAAAAAATATTAAAATAGAGAATGCAACTTCTGCCAAAAAAATGTTGGAATATTCTTGAGAAGAATCATGTTGGTGATGAAAAACTCAAGAAGGTTCAATTACAAACACTGAAGAGGCAGTTTGAGTTGTTGCTGGTTGAACCAAGTGAAAACATTGCAGAGTATTTCAAAAAAGTTACTCTACTCAACAATCAAATAAAAAGTTGTGATGATGAAGTATTTGATCAAACAATTATGAACAAGGTTACGCGCACTATATCACCTTGACTATATTTAAGTTGCTATAGAGGAATCCAAAGATTTATCCAACATGAAAATTGAAGATCTGTAATGCTCGTTGGAAGCACATGAGCAAAGAGTTATGGAAAGGTCCAAATTTGTGTCACTGAGCAAGCTTTGCAAGCTCAAACTTTTAAGAAATCTAATGGTAACAAGTGAAAAAGGAAAGATAAATTCAAGAAAGGAGGATCTTAGCAACGAAACTCAAAGAAAGATGGTGATCAAGTTGAATCTTCATCAAGAAACAATGGTGCTAATCAAGATATAAAGGGAAAGAAACCAATGAACTGAAAGAACATCCAACACTATAATTGTCAGAAGTATGGACGTCACTTTACAGATGAATGCAGAGGTAAACGTTTCCCAAGGAAATATGGCAACACAGAAAATGAAGCACACATGGCTCATGGTGAAAGTGATATAGATTATGATCCAATACTGCTCATGGCAACTAAAAATAGTGGACTTGGGAGCACTGATGGATGGTACTTGGATAAGGATGCTCCAACCACATGAAAAGTCATAAAGAATGGCTTGTGAGCTTTGATGATTCAAAGAAATCTAAGATCATATTTGCTGACAGTAGAGCAATTCCTGATAAAGTGTAGGTGATGTCTTGATCAAAGGTAAGAAAGGTCATCAAGCAATCAACACATGTATGTACCATGCATGAAGAGCAATCTACTTAGTATGGGCTAACTGTTGGAAAAAGGATCTATAATGCATCTTGCCAATAATCAAATGAATGTATTCTATTCAAGTCACAAAACTATTTTGAGAGCTCCTATATCTCAAAGTAGAACATTTCAAGTTCAGATAAATGCAAAAAACTCCCAATGCCTTGCATCTGAAATGATAATAAATGGTGAAACATAGTTATGGACTCTCATGTATGTGCATCTAGAATTTCAAAAGTCTAAGTAATTTGCGAACAAATTCATTGGTCAGTGGTTTGCCAAAGATTTAGAGTACCATCAGATATGTGCAAGAATTGCTTGATAGGCAAGCAACCTAGAATTTTTTTTTGGTCTCAGACTCCTATGAGAGACCAAAACAAACTTGATGCGATTCCACATCGATTACGGATCAGTTGATGAGTTTAGCCTAATGGTGTGGATTTATCAGTTGAAATTAAGGCAAAGATGAAGTATTTCAAATGTTAAAAAACTTCAAGGTGATAGTTGAAAAGCAAGCAAAAAGGCAAATAAAAGTGCTAGGAAGTGATCAAGGTGGTGACTGCATCAAATGAGTTTGACTCTTTCTGTACAGAGATGGGCTTTCAACATGAAGTCATAGCACCATATACACCTCATGGTCTAGCTGATAGTAGGAACAAAATTATCATGGACATTACAAGATGCATGCTCAAAGAGAAAAAGTTGCTGCATAGTTTTTGGGGTGAAGATGTCACTAAACATGTTATGTGCTAAAAAAAAGTCCCACAAAGAGATTAGTGCAAGTTCCTGAGGCAATATGGTCAGGAAAGATTCCTTCACTCGAACACTTTAGAGTATCAGGCTCTTTGTGTTTCAGAATGTTAAAACCCTAATATATATATATATATATATATATATATATATATATATATATATATATATATCTCACTAACTTACTACTATTGGTCCTATCAAAACAAAACACCTGACCATATTCCCACACAGTTGGTAGTTTGGGTCCGGGGGATTCTCGGTTGCCAAAAAAGAAGCTCTTATTGAAAAATAAATTAATGCAGAGTTTACTCCATGAGCAGAAGAAGCCTAACTGTTGAACCACAAATACTAACAGAACCTACTCTAGGATAACATGAAAATTAGAAGAACAAGAAATTAAGGCGTCCATAGCAAAGAGGCAAAATTGTTCCTAAAGACCATTTAGTTTAATTTTCCAAAACTACTAATTACTTAAAACAATAAAATAAATTTCTTCGCAAACTTGAAAATGCAATAATCAAATTGCATTCTAATGTTCTCATCTATCAGTTAAAACAATAATTCACATTGCAACAGGGTTCTCAAATTCACTAGCAATTTAACCAGAGTATAAGCTGATTCATCCTGAATTTAAATTTTTTTTACCATAAAGCTCAAATTTCAGAATCTTCCCTTTTCTACTAACAAAGTTGCAGTTGTTTCCTTTTCTATTGATCACTGGTTTTCCTTCCGGTACTTTCACTATCAGTGTCCGTGGCTTCACTATCAGTGTTTGTGGCTTCACTATCAGTGTCTGTGGCTTCACTATCGGTGTCTGTAGCTTCACTTTCATTGTCACTTTCTTCCAAAAAGTACAGGTCATAGATGCAAATCAACGCAGCCGCAGCTGCAGCCATAACCATATTCATACGAAGCATTCGCCTTTGCTTCCGCCTTCGCTCTTCATCATCGCCATTTCTACCACGTTTTTTATTTGAACTAAACAAGCTAGGTGTCATGCTTGAAATCCTGCATTAAAGTTTAGCTACATTATTGTTTGAAATTTACACAGACAGTAAATATAGCAAACTCATAACATTACATTCAAAATAAAAATCTTCAAACACATATCAAGTTTCCTAAGAAAAATTACCCACACGGATACAAGAAGCAATTTTCACATACTACTATTCTTGGTTGGTGCACAAACTTTTGTAGTGGAATTTGTACAAGTCGAGGAAAACTAACTGAAATCATAATGTAAATTCACACGTGCATTCATGTTAGGTTACTGCTACTACTATGTTCCACTAATATGAAGACACAAGTCGCAACAACAAAGAAAATGCTTCAAAATCATGGAATAATGAATTAAATAATCATCATTAATGAAAAAGGATATTAAAAGGATGCGATCGAAGTATTACACTTGACGTGTGAAAACCAGCAGTGCAGGAGAGAGTTCGATTAGGGGTTGGAGGAAGCAGTTGTGACTAGGGTTGTAAAAGGTTAGGACAAAATATGAAACCTAAAAACCAATCCAAACCAAATTGGATTGGTTTAATTCTCGATCTTCAATTTTAAAATCAAATGAACCGAGCCGAACTAATGACGTACTAACTTATTGTTTTTTGCGATATATGTCGGCCCAAGCCCAAAAAAATTACATCACTTAAATTTTTATTCTCATTAAAAATTTGTTTGAAGTTGAAATTTATTTTGTTTTTTAAAAAGAAAATTGAAAAGGATATTTGTCAAAAGAAAATGAAAAGAGATATAGCCATGTTGGTAAAGGCAATAATAACCTAACTTGTAGCTTATTAAACTAGTTTACAAGCTCATTTACAAAAATAAAATGTTTTTCATGCAGCAAATTTCTCTCACAAATTTCTCTCACTAGCTTATTTGTTTCTATATGTTACTCTTTTATTTGTTTATTTGTTCCATGTCGTTGAAATATTGTTCCAAATTGAATTACTTTTTAAAAATAGCTCTTTCTATTGAATTTATTAGGGATGCACGAAACACGGTTTATGTTGGGTTATATGTGACCCGAACCCGGTCCTGACGGGTCAAATTTGGGACTCAAACTCGTTCATGAGTCCAATCAAACCCGATAAAGTTCAGACCCAACGAGGATGGGGACAATGCGAAGACAAGACCGGATTTGTCCCAAGACAAGTTGTCAATACATATTTTAAAAAAAAATTATTAATCAACAAATTTTTTTGAATCATAGGAAACAACAACATAATCAAAAGTAGCATAGTCTTACAAACTATCAAAAGTAGCAGCAACATTGTGTTACAAATTAACTAAATATTAGTATTCTATATAACAAAAATAAATGGTGCATAAATTAATAGTGCAATCGTCACTCAAAAAACAACGGTTTGCGACGGTGTAAGACTGGGTTGGGGAAGCGGCAACATGAGATTGAGTCAGAGGGGGCGCGGAGGGGCGGCGTTCAAAGTGAACCCTCTAGGTTGAGATTCAAAATAGAAAGTGAGTAAAGTGGAAGTGAAAGAGACGTGTGTGGGAGGCCGAGTCCGAAAGAGTATGTAAAATAATATTTAAAAAAAAACCTTTGTCCTTAAATTAAATTGCGATGGGACGAGTAACCCGAACCCTGATTCAGTTAGATCCCTGCCCTATCCCATATTTTTGTCTCTGTTTTTCTTTTGTCCATGTCAGACCAGGTTCATTGCGTTGGGCTGGGACGGATTGTAAGACAAGGTCAGGTTTTGTACACCCCTAGAATTTATATATCCAAATTTATCATTATTTTTTTTCTTTTAACATATTTACCAATTTAAATAAAAAGAAATTATTTTCCATAAAGTAAAAAATACATGATAATGAAGTCAAATAAGATTTGTTAAAAAAATTCTCAACTAAATTCATGTATCACATTTATCATTTTAAAGATGAAAAATACTTTAAAATATATTAAAATATTTAAGAAAAATATATTAGTTCTTTAAAAAAAAAGATAAATATATTAGTTAAAAATGTTTATAAATATAATTTATAACAAAAAATAAACATTTTTGTACTTTTATGTCATTTTATATTTATCACGTACTTCAAAAGTTAATTTTACCAAACATTTTAATTTTAATCAGCTAACTTTTCATCTATGCGTCGTTAGCCATAAGTTAGATTTTAAGCTATTAGCGAACTTATAGCTTAATTTTACCAAATAGACCCATAGACACAAGGTTGATGTAAGTATATGTAAGCATGAGTCCTTTTTCTTCTTTGATTGGACTAGTGTCATTACAAAGAAAAGAGAGTATATATTTTTTTAACGGCAAAACTTTATTTACAGTGAAATTAAGTATAATTGGTACTTGACCTGCAAACCAGAATTAAGTAGAGGGGTACTAGACCACGACAATCCATTAAAACCACACCAAATGACATTAGGTGAGAATACAAAGCAACGGATTAGAGAACGAAACATGTACAGTATACATAAGAAACTTCTTTAAATCAGAATTGTGTCCCTCACCCTTTTGCTTGGGGATGGTACTACACCAAGTGGTAGGAGTAATCAATTTGTTCAAAGTATTTACCGCTATAATTCAAACTATGATGCAATGATGATAAGTAGATAACAGCAAAACCATGAATGGCTATCTATTTGAAAAATTAAAACAAACCAAAATGTATTTGCAAAGTAAATCATTAAAAATCCCTCAAAAGAAAGTATATAATTAGAACATATCCCAAAGAAATTATACCATCATAAACATTTTTATGACAGTCATAACACTATAACTACCGCCATGCAGTGCAAGGCCATTTAGGTTTCTTCAGTGGTTTAAGGCACATGATAGTGTCCTGAAATTCTAAGAAAGTATTATCAACAAATTCACGCTTGTCTTTACGTGTTATCCTCTCAAAACCAAAAGATTTTGTCCATGTGTCTATAGCATCCTCAGAGGAATGCAAAACCATGCTCCGGACTCCTAAGCGAGTCAATTGTTTCTCAAGTTCATCCATCAACAAACGACACATTCCTTGTCCTCGATGTTCTTTCTTGGTGGCCACGAAAACTATCTCAGCAACCTTTTGACCATAAATCCTTATGGTAGCCACCGAAATCACTTCCCCCATTTTTTCCAAAATCACATTATAGAAACCACAAAAGTTCAAGCGCTTATGTACTGAGTCTCTACTAAAAACAACATCTTTAATCAACTCTCTTCCAGATAAAGCATCAATAGTTGGATTAAAACTCTCATACAATACACGAAGAGCCACAGTTAACTTACACTTCTTTTGACTAAACTCATCAGAAGAAAAATTTCCACCATCATCATCACTATTCACATTCTTCAACAGTGTCCAAGTTAGATTATCCGTAACCTTAATTGGTTTCCACAATAGCTTCTTTAGACATATGAACATGTTCCCGCAAACTACATTGCAAAACCAATTCTTCTTTTTAACATTACTCTCCGTGTGACTAGATTCAAATCCTGTTGCCTTTACACACCCAAAGTGAAATTTCTGCTCACATTGAACACAAACAAGAATATTGTTATCATTGGCATTTGCACATTCTTGTTTACGTTTAGGTCGACAACATATTTTGCAACAACAAGTTGGACAAAACCAATCACCATCCGGAACTCGATCAAGACCTAAACAACTGAGGTGGAATGCAGAAGGACATCGATCACATAGTACTATGTGACCTCCAAAACCACAAATAGAACAAACAGTATCATTATTTGCTTCATAGTTTGCTTCGGCAATACAATGATTCCCGTTTTGATCACGTGAACTCATAGCTTCCCTTTGACATTCCAACAATGACCTTCCATCTTCCAACAAGATACTAGTGAATGGTTTAGATCTTGTACAGCCAGCATGAGCCTTAAATCCAGCGAGAGTGAAATTAACATTACAACAATCACAAACTATACCATCACAAAATATACTCCCGCTTGTAACAACATTGTTACTACCACGACAGAGCACATTAGTCCCTGAAACCAAAACTTGATTCTTTATCAACCAAGAAACAAGTGAATACCTTTCCCTTATACCTTCTCTCTTTAATACCTTCCCTCTTTTACCACTGCCCACCGAATTAGTAACTTCTGGTTTAGATTGAATCACATGCTTCTCATTTTCCATTGAAGTTGATAATGTAGTAACCGTGGCTTTTTTAACAGAAATGAAACTAGAGGCTTCAGAATCCTCATTAGAAGTCAATTCAAAGGATTTCAAAGACATTGCTATTGCTGCTGCTTCCTCGGATTCACTCGGTTGCTTTGTCGACTGTAATGGAGACAGAGAAATTGTTGTTGCTGCTGATTCATCAAATTCTCTCCGTTGCTCTTTAATCTGTAATGGAGACGAATAAATTGATGTTGCTGCTGCTTCCTCGCATTCTCTCAGTCGCTCTTTCGACTGTAATGGAGACAAAGAAAATGCTCTTACTACTACTTCCTTAGATTCTCTCGGTTGCTCTTTCAACTGTAATGGCGACGAATATATTGATATTGCTGCTGCTTCCTCAGATTCTCTCGGTCGCTTTTTAGACTGTAATGGAGACAAAAAAATTGTTGTTGTTGTTGTTGCTGCTTCCTTGGATTCTCTCAGTTGCTCATTCGACTGTAATGGAGACCAATATATTGATGTTGTTGTTGCTTCTTCCTCGGATTTTCTCGGTCGCTCTTTAGAAAGTAAACGGGACGAATAAATTGATGTTGCTGCTGTTTCCTCAGATTTTCTCTGTCGTTCTTTCGGCTGTAGTTGAGAAAAAGAAAATGCTCTAGCTACTGCTTCCTCGGATTCTCTTGGTCGCTTTTTCGACTGTGATGGAGACAAAGAAATTGTTTCTGTTGTTTCCTCGAATTCTTTCGATCGCTTTTTCAACTGTAATGGAGACAAAGAAATTGCTGTTGCTGCTGTTACTGGTGCTGCAGTTGAAGGGTGTTTGAGGGAACACCCTCCTTCTTCAATGCAACTCTCGCAGGCTTTTCTAAGAGAAATATAGTTTTTTGCATTGTTAGGAGAAGTATAACGCAACTCCCACCTACATTTTTTGTCAATGTACCAAAACTTCCAACCCAAAAAAAGAAGATGTTGTTTTGCTTTTAACGCCAAATCCTTTCTACTAGCACTTTCTTTACGATCATGTAGTCCTGTTAAGCGGTACCATTCTCTTACAGCTTCTGGACAATGCTCAGGTTCTATGTTGATATCAGGAGGTAGTGAACGAGAATCCATATCAAAAACTTCAATTCATATACCAATCTGCACATAAACACAATTTTGTTATTATTAAAATTTCAGATACACTACTGTTTCTACTAGAAATTTACTGATAACTATATCAACATACCCCAACAAAAATAAAACTCAACTCCACAACAAATGCATATTAATCCATTCTCCCAAAAAATTAATGTATCAAGCTATATTGTTCTCCTATGCTTGATTAGTTGATTTTGAAAATGATCAAGCTATAATGTTCGTTCTCCTATGCTTGATTTATTACAGTGAATTTTTCAGTTAGAGTATTTGTTTACTTGAGATTCAAGGCTTGGCATGTCCTCCAAACTTTCTATTTACCTTTTGTGGCATACGCTTTGTTTCATACAAATTCTGTCCCTAATTAGGTGTTAATTTTATGTTTCTACACACATGCCATATATGTGCAATAGAGTTTTCTATCAATAAACGACATTTTTTTTCTACCTTTCGATCTAGAGTTCCTTTCAAATAATAATACTATTAAAACGAATGACCAGACAAGGAAGTTGAAATGCATTTTTTTGAAACTACCTCATCACATATGGAGTGATAAAGAGGTCAATAGTTTGATACTGAGAAAGTGAGCACTAACAGAGATACTTACAAACCGGCAAGAGTTGAACACGACCTTACCGATGAATCAACTCCTTATCAATTGAGTCAACCTTCGTTGACCGATCCTCACTCTTGAAATAATTCTAACAATTACTAAGTAATACTAATATTGTTTGCATTGAGAGGAAAAGAAAAACTAAAAACGAAACCATTAATTGACCTTAAAAAAAGAATAAGATTAAATACACACCATGACACCAAGGCAAGGTATGAGCGCTGACTAAAAGTATAAGCAATAAAAAAGAGAAGTAGGCTTACTTACAGGAGAGGAAAGAGAAACAGAACACGGCCGTAGGAAAAGAATAGGAATAGAAGGGGAGCTTTTCTATATTGAAACAATAAAACCTACTTTTGTGGGTTTAGGTTTTAGCTTGACTTGAAACAATAAAACCTACTGGGTCTAGGTTTTAGCTTGACCCAAAAGAAAGATGTTTGACAATTGTTTTACCTAAACTTCTGAAAAACCTAAAAATTGTTCAAAAATTAGGAAAATTATTATCTAAACATATTTTTAAATTAGACTTATAAAATTAAATTTAACCTTTCTCAACATAAAAAAATTAATTTAAACTTTTTTTTCTTTTTTGAGGGAATCTTTTTATTTTTATGATCAACGTTTTTTTACTTTTATTTTATTATCTTTGATTTGTTTTTAATCTCATAGAATTTGTGGTTGGACCTAACACAATAAAACTGATTTTTAAGGATGATTTAGACTCAATTTCAACACGATATCATAGTATATCGATTTGGATCACCCACCATTTATATCAACGCACTAAGCTCAATAGTGTTAAGCGTGAGGGCTGTATTGGGAAAGACTCGAGTCTCACATTGGATATATATGATTTTTTTATAAGAGTTTATAAAAAGAGACACTCTTCAGCTTATAAGTCGGTCTTTTTTTTTTTAAGAAGTTTATAAGTCGGTCTTGTGAGGTTGTGTTAGACCCAAACATAAAATTCTAAGATAATCAAAAAATATTTTTTTGAGTTAATAAAAAAAGATATATGTTCGTTCAAAAAAAAGTTATATGTTTTTAGACAAGATAAAAAAATCCTTTTTTTTTACTAATTTGATTTGTTGAATTGTTTTTTTAATTGAAAAATCTATCAATTTCAGTGTCTTCTCTGCCTCAATTTTCATGTAAACTTTTATAATGTTTTTCCAAAATAAGGTTTTTTTTTTTGAGAGAGAAGAATGTTTTTCCAAAATAAGGTTGTATCGATGATGACATTGGTATTAATTAACCTTTTTACTCACCACCAAAAAAATAATTAGCCTTTTTACTGATTTACAGATCGAACTTAGTAATTTTTTATTACCAAAAGAAAATTCAATATAACATTAACGACAAAGGGTATAGTTGGACACTGAATCAAAATTATAAGTTGGAAAGTAATGGTGTTTCATATTTAAAATAGACATCAGGTCGGGTTGTATTTAATTTGGATGAATTTTTCAATCTTATAATGAATATGGGGCCTCATTATTAGTCATTTTATCATCTAAATGTGTATACTACATATACCAACAGTTTGACATAAATGCAGTGCATAACAAAATTGTGTAACTAAGGCCTTGTTGGCTCAGGCTACTGTGAGAGATCTCTCACCGTGCAAATTGATTTGTAACCGTTAGATATATTAATAAATTATTGTGCGGTCAAATGGTGAAAAAATCAAATGGTCAAAAATCAATTAGATATATTCAAAAATCAATCTAACGGTTACAAATTGTTCCTGTAATCATAAAATAACTTCTACCCGTATAAGAGTTAACAAATGTTGCACTTGCACTTCTAACCATAATTATGTTCCTCTCCCTTTTGCTTGGCGATGGTACTCTATTCTCTAACACTTGGTGTGAGTATCAATATGATCAATTGATCGTAGTATTGAACACTACAATTCAAACTATGATGGAATGGTGATCACAGCAAAACATAAATGGTTATCTGTTGAAAAATGAAAACAAACAGAAATGTATTTACAAAGTATATCATTAAATAAAAATCCCTTGAAAAAAAGTATATCATTAAAAACATGTCCAAAAGAAACTATACCATCAAAAACATTTTTATGACTGTCGTAATATAACTATGATCAAGCTATACAAGGCCATATAGGTCTACTCAGAGATTTAAGGCACATGATAGTGTTCTGAAATTCTAAGAAAGTGTTATCAACAAATTGACACTTGTCTTCTCCGGTTATCCTAGCAAAACCAAACACTTTTGTCCACGTGTCTATAGCATCCTCGGAGGAATGCAAAACCAAGCTTCCAACTCCTAAGCGTGTCAACTGTTTCTCAAGCTCATGCATCAACAAACGACACATTCCTTGTCTTCGATATTGTTCCTTGGTAGCCACGAAAACTATCTCTGCAACCTTTTGACCATAAATCCTTATAGTTGCAACCGAAATGACTTTACCCATTTTCTCTAAAATCACATTATAGAAACCAAGAAAGTTCAAGCGTTTATGTTCTGAGCCTCTACTAAAAACAACATCTTTAATCAATTCTCTTCCGGATAAAGCATCAATAGTTGGGTTAAAACTCTCATACAAGACATCAAGAGCCACATTCAACTTTCTCTTCTTTTGACTAAATTGATCATCATTACTCACATTCTTCAATAATGTCCAAGTTAGATTATCTGCAACCGTTATTGGTTTCCCTAACAACTTCTTTAGACATAAGAACATGTTACCACAAACTACACTGCAAAACCAATTCTTCTTTTCACCATTGCTCTCAATGTGACTTGATCCAAGTCCTATAGCCTTTACACACCCAAAGTGAAACTTTTGCGCACATTGAACACAAACAAGAATATTACTATCATTGCCATCTACACATTCTTGCTTGCATTTGGGTCGATAGCATATTTTGCAGCAACATGTTGGACAGAACCAATCACCATCCGGAACTCGATCGAGACCTAAACAACTGAGGTGGAATGCAGAAGGACATTGATCACACAGTACTATGTCACCTCCCAAATCACAAATAGAACAAACATTATCGTTATTTGCTTCATAATTTGCTTCGGCAACACAGTGATTCCCTACTTCAGAATTTCCTTCTGCAACACAATGATTCCCCGCATCAGAATTTACTTGTACTTCAGAATTTCCTTCGGCAACATAATGATTCCCCTTTTCATCACGTGAACTAAGAGCTTCCCTTTGACAGTCCAACAATGACCTTCCGTCTCCCAACAAGATACTAGAGGATGGTCTATGTCTTGTACAACCAGCATGAGCCTCAAATCCAGTGACATTGAATTTGACACGACAACAATCACAAACTATGCCATCAGAAAATAAACCCCCTCTTTTGACAACATTGTTACTACCACGACAGAATACATTAGTCCCTGAAACCAAAACTTGATTCTTTATCAACCAAGAAACAAGTGAATACCTTTCTCTTTTACCTTCCCTCTTTGATACCTTCCCTCTCTTACCAGAAGCCTCTGAAATTTTCTCCATTATACTTGTCCCTCTTCTACCACAATCCACTGAATTCTTCTCCATTAAACTTGTTTTTAAAACCTTTCCTCTTTTACCACTACCTACCGAATTAGTAACTTCTGATTCAGATTTACTCACATGCTTCCCATTTTCCATTGATGTTGATACCGTACCTACTATAGCTTTATTAACAGCCCCGGAACTAGAGGTTTCAGAATCCTCATCAGAAGTTGATTCAGAACTGGCACTGGAGGCTTCAGAATCGTCATCAGAAGTTGATTCATCGGATTCAGAAGAAATTGATATTGCTGCTGCTTCCTCGGATTCACTCGGTCGCTTTAACGGAGACAAAGAAATTGTAGTTGATGTTGCTTCCTCCATGGATTCTCTCGGTTTCTCTTTCGACGGTAATGGAGACCAATAGATTGATGTTGCTGCTGCTTCCTGGGATTCTCTCAGTATCTCTTTCGACTGTAAAGGAGACGAATAAATTGATATTGCTGCTGTTTCCTCAGATTCTCTCGGTCTCTTTTTCGACTGCAATGGAGACAAAGAAATTGTTGTTCCTTCTGTTTCCTCGGATTCTCTAGCTCTCTTTTTCAACCATAATGGAGACGAAGAAATTGACGCTGTTGCTGCTACTGGTGCTGCAGTTGAAGGGCGTTCGGGGGAACACCCTCCTTCTTCAATGCAACTCTCGCAGGCTTTTCTAAGAGAAATATGGTTTTTCCCATTGTTAGGAGAAGTATAACGCAATTCCCACCTACTATTTTTGTCAATGTACCATAACTTCCAACCCAAAGAAAGAAGATGTTGTTTTGCTTTCAAAGCCAAATCCTTTCTACTAGCACTTTCTTTACGATCATGTAGTCCTGTTAAGCGGTACCATTCTCTTACAGCTTCTGGACAATGCTCAGGTTCTATGTTGATATCAGGAGGTAGTGAACGAGAATCCATATCAAAAACTTCAATTCATATACCAATCTGCACATAAACATAACTTTGTTGTTACTAAAATTTCAGATACACTACTGTTTCTAATAGAAATCCACCAATAACTACAACATACCGCAACAAAAATAAAACCAAATTTCAACAAATAGTATTTAAATAAGTTTCAACATGTTAAAGTCTAGCAGATTAGATATGTGCTAGATTTCAAAATCCAGAGGAAAGAAAGGAATCTTGAGAAGATTCTTGGAGAGTTTTCATATCAATATACAACTCTTTCTTCTATCTTTTGGTCTAGATTCCTATCAAATAGTAATAATACTATTAAAACAATAAATTGACCAGACACAAAGGACTTTGAAGTGCATCTTTTTGTAATTAGGATTAAATTCACACCAAATTACTACAAATAAAATTTCAATAGAAGCATATACACTATATTAATCATATCAAAACAAAAATAAGAAGGAAGAGAGGTAGACTTGCATGCAGGATGGACCTGAACGACTGGCGCAGCCGCCTCAATGCAGAGCGAAGAGCAGGAAGAAGACGAAAAATACTGTGCCGTAGAGAAAAATAGGATTAGCAAGGGACATGTTATAAAAATTGAAACTAACTATAAACCCTATTTTTGTGGATTTAGGTTTTGGCTTGACCCAAAAGAAAGAGGTTTTAGCGACAAAATTAGGATAATTATTAACTTAACATGTTTTTCAATTTAAAATAAAAACATTTATTAGAATTTCAGAGACATTACAACATTCTTGATATATTCCAAATAAACAAAAAAAAAAACAGAGGCAATTACAACATTCATAGTAACAAAATTGTTTTGCTTAATGAGAATAAAAAAATATCATTGCACTGAGTGGAGAGATTTACCTTCAATGTTTCGCCGGAAAATTAATCAGAGAGACAAGAAAACGATGACTATGGAGTGCCGTCAAACGACCATTGAGTCTCTTCAGTTCAATTTGTTTTGTTTTTATAGACCAAACAAACTTACTTGTCTTCCAAGTTGGGCCCAACTAGGGCTCCTATTTTTATGGGATTTCATCTTATTTTATATTTTTGGATTATATTTAAGGCATGTTTGAATTGAAAGGTTTATTTTTCAGCTTATCCAAGATAGTTTTTGTAAATAAATAATTTTTTTTGTTTATTATTCATAAGTTTGTCAAGATAGTTTATAAAAAAATTAGGTTTTGAGAATATAATTTTTGTTAGTGAGAACTTATGAATTAACACAAAAAAAAATTATTTGCATGATCTAATTTTGATAAGCTCAAAAATAAGTCAACTCAACAGGTTGTTTCTTTTTATGAGTTAAATAATGTTTACATATGTCATTTGAACGAGTTTTGATTTGCCTATTTAAAATAAATTAGATTTCATCTTAGTTTATGTGACGCGCTGCTTGTATAATTAATTTAATTTTTCAATTTTTTAGTGTCCACGTTTATTAAATCAATTACATGTCATTATTTAAATAAATAAAAAATCAAAATGAATTTGTGACAAACCAAAATATTCAATGTTGATTTTGTCTCCAATATTCTTTTTTCTTTGTTACTTTCCACTACAAGAAATCAGCCTTTTAGAGACCGAATATTTGGTCGCTACATCATCAAAATCAGTCACTAACAGATTTAGTGACCAAAATAGTTGCTAATTCGCTGGTCGCTAATCCTTTGTGACCGAAACAGCGACTGGTTTTTAGCGACCGAGTTTGCAACTAATATTAGAGACCGATTTAGACACCAATTTAACGCTTCCGACTATAGTGACCAACTTTGTGACTGAGTTTAGTGACATAATTATTGACTGATTTTTCGAGACTGAATTTGTCAACAACATTGGTGACTGACTTTGTGACCGATTTTATCAATCTGTAAAATAATTAGTAACTAAATCAGTCTCTAATTTATTTTGTGTAAAAAAAATATAATCTGTCAAAATATGATTTTACATCTATTTGTATATTAATATCGTACATAACAAGATATACATTTATATCTTAAACTCAAACCAACCGTATACACAATAAAATAGGCCTTAGCCAATTGGTAGTATGATATTACATTAACTTAGAAACTAACTTTATCAAGAAATACAAAAAAAAAAGAACCAAACTGCATATATTCTTAAATAGTTGGAATTCTTGGATCTCCGTTTTTTTTTCTTGCATCCATAACTCTAATTTTATTCTTGAGCACCACCTGCCAATATCAAGCAACTTGACATCATAATATACACACTTAAGATACTTAAATATAAGAAAGAGACAATAAAATTCAATGAACATATTGTCTCTCCCAAGTCTGTTGAGCTTGGACTTACTTGGACAAACATTAATGTTTCACAACCTCCTCATACATTTTGATCCCAGGTCAAATGCTATTAGCTACTAGGTGCTTTCAAATCACAAAGGGACAAGTCGTTTTGCAAAAGATCGTAAATTTTAAAATGTTGAACCGAAACCTCGCATAATGAGCTCTATAGTATACGAGTGAGCTTCGAGTTTACGTCTCAAAGATAAAATGTAAATGTTAATGATATGATTAATCATTCTACAAGAATATATTCAACAGACGAAAAGAAAATTACCAGTAAAGGATATGGGTTGCTTTGGAAGCAAGCGCAGAAAAAACATCACCTAGTGTTGAAAAACCACATTCCTTTAGTCTTTCTCCCTACTAAGTCTAATACCCAAAAGGTGACCCCTTGTTTTCTGGCCATTGATTAAATTATCCCCAACAATTGTTACTCGCAACAAGCTGCATAAAAAACCACTACATTGTCATTACCTATAATATGCAATAGCTTATTCCTAGATCAGTGGTTACCATGTATGGTTGTAATATGGTTAAAATATTTAGTAATTAAGGTATTTAAAATATAAAATATCAAAATGTAATAAGGCTGACTATGAGAATCAATACAATAACAATGGGAACGGATGCTAAGCTCATTAGCAGAGGTGGACCCAAGAGATTCGCATACCAATGGAAACGGTTGTAAGCTCATTAGCAGAGGAGGACCCAAAAGATATGACTGTTTCCAGTCTTTAGAAATTCCCACACATCTTCTATTCCATGAACACGAGCTTCAACAAGTGTCGGGACTTGTTGTGTTACTTCTGCAACTTGCTTCATCTCCAACCTAAGTGGAAATTAGTTTTGCTGGTCAGTGATATCTTTGAAGTGACAATACATTTCATGCATGTATGTGGGTAGATATATTAGGTAGGAAAAAAACTGGAGACTACATTAATTAGCTTAGCAGCTATATGAAAATTCAGTTCAAACGCAGAACCATTTGAAAAACTATGCAAGTCATATATACATCATACTTAGAACCATGAAATGAAACTATAATGACATCCATATTCTCTCAAACTCAATATTAGTTCAAAAGCAATATCTACTTAGCATTCTCGGATTTAGTTTTCTAAGATCATATGAAACTTCTATCTATTTTAAAACTTAGAATACAAGAACTAAAAACTACAATGCTAGTTAGACTAAGAAGAATTAAAACTCACTTCTGAGCAGACTGAGCAGAATTTTCCATCAGAAGATCTCTGATTTTCTCATTGTAACCCTCTAGCATACTAACATTCAACTCATACTTCATCATACCCTTTCTCTTACCAAATATCATAAGTAACTCTTCAAGTGTTCTATAGTTAATTCCCCTCTCTTCCTTAAAGAAAATATGCATACATTAAAACCATCAAATACTGAAGTAGCAATAAGTTTAGTTTGAGAAAACAGCCTCTGCATCATTATAACATAATACACACATTTGATCAGCTTCGAGAATGAAAAGATTATAATTCAAAGAAACAATATCAAAAGTTGTAACTCCTATATTATACCTTGGTTATCTCATGGCCAAAATAAATGATCAAATTTAAAAGACTTCTTGGAAGACTCTGAGAAAATGACTTGAAGCTCCTTTTTAAGAGTGGATTCAAAATTAACAACAGATGTAAACTCGTTTGCCTTTTCACTTTCAATTAAAGCTTTACATCTGAGAACCATTTTATTTAGGTTTTCTATGAGAAGCATACCAAGAAGCTGAAAAGAGTTCAAAATATCAAGGCCCAGAGAGGACTCAGCCGTGGTTTTCACATGATCAGATAAGGCTACATACTGCTTCTTAAAATCCTAATACAAAAAAGAATCACAAAATAAGCTTAAATTAGTAGAAACACAAAACAAATCTTAGAATCCCTAAGAAGTTTATTGAAAATTAAAAAACAATAATATAGAATCAAGTGGCGTTATGATTCATTCACCTAAACTTTGGTACTGAGATCAAAGACTTTCTTCAAAATTGGAGATGTATGACCCAGATCTGATGAATTCACATTCACACCATTAAACATGTTTCCATCCACCAAATCAGAATTTTCCTGTTGGTAAATATCAAGTCAAACAATAATTGATAAAAGGGTTCATGGATAAATGATTGAATTAATTAAAAAAAGATTCTGAACCTTAGATACCAAACACACACAACACTGAAAAGTCACAAACACACAACACCTTAAAATGTTACTTCCAAACCACAGCATAGATAATTGATTTAGGGAACACTATACCAGCCATTAACCATTCTAGTTATATAGATAAATTTAACAGAACATTCTAAAAACATAGATAAGTAACATATCATTCTAACAACATAGATAATTAACAGAATATTAAAAAAAATAGATAGGAAGCGAACCTGTCATCTTGTCTCCAAATTCCAAGGAAGCTGCAACTTTAGCCATATCCCTCCTTGAAGCAAACTCCATGACAGATTTCCTTAAATACTCATCATCAATTTTTGACCTTAGATCTGTGACACATTAAAAAGATTTCCTCTAATTCTGGACCTTCTCAATCAAGAACGTTTTGGGAACTTATCTGAGAATAGATTCGTTTTGTCTATGAGAAACAGAACCACATATTGATTTGTATGGCCGTGAATCATGGTGGAGAAAAGGAATCGATAGAAAATTAATGGTGGAGAGGATCTGGGTTTGTGGTTGATTTAGGGTTACGATTCTGAAAGGAGGTTTTGAGTGAGGGTTCTAGGGTCTTTGAGTTCAGAATCGAGAAGATTTGAGAAAGAATAGGAAAGGTTCTCAGTGAGGGTTTAGATCTGTGAGTTTTGTTTTCCTGAAAATTAGAGTAGATTGGAACAGAATTGTGAGGGAGAAAAGTTTAATTTTATTATTTAATAAAGCTGGAAAAAAGAATAAAATAAAAGTATAGCTTTTGGAATTACTAAACCGATTAGTGACCGATTTATCCATCACCAAATCAGTCTCTAAAATAATTTGCGACTAATTTAGCGACTCAAGAAAATTTGGTTATGAAGAAAAATATACGGTCTCCAATTCGGACTCCACAGGGACTAAATTATTTTGGTCGCTAAATCGGTCACTAATGGCGAGTTTTCTAGTAGTGTTCTCTCCAATATTCAAAAGACCCAAATCAATGTTGCCTTTCTCCTAAATCTTACATAATTTTCCAATCCAACAATAAATTTTTTTCTTCCAAAATCTTCTTAATATTAAATTTCTTTTTAATATAGTATATTTCAAAATCATTATTACTACTATATTTTCTTTTATCTAATTGTCTTGTCCGGTGTAGAGCAGAGAAATGTAGTGGTGGTAGTCCGGTAGAAATGGCTCCGGTGTGGTGGAAGGCGAGATTTTGGTGTGGTGGATAGCAAGGTTCTACGACGGAGGAGAATGATATCTGCAGGCATGTTAGTACTCCAACGCTCAAGTCAGTATATGAAAGATGTGGATATTGTGCAAATGACAATGAAAAGGGTGTAGATCCATTTTATTTAAATCAAAATTTGAATACATATTTTTCTCTATTTTTTATTCACAATATTATTTACATATAGTTTAAAACCTTATTATGAAATATGAAACAATACAAAATAAAATTGTTTGTAAAATAATTACTAAAACCAATAACATACATGTATTTAAAATTATATTTTATATTCTAAATCATTAAGTTAATAATAAGATAATAAAATTTAGGCTTAAATGCAGTTTTCCCCCTTATATTTCAAAACGTTGCGATATTGGCCCCCTAATAAAAAAAATAAAAATTTTGCCCTCTATCTTTAGGGAAATATGCTCTTTTGACCCTCTAACTTTAGGGAATATGTTCTTTTGGCCCTTTATCTTTAAGGAAATAAGCTTTTTGACCCTTTATCTTTACAAAAAGTTGTTATTTTGGCCCCCTGTTTTGGGACACGTGGCGTCTTCTCAGTAGCTTTGCAACGTTTTATAAAATTAAGGGGTAAAATTGTTATTTTTTTGTTAGGGGGCCAAAATCGCAACTTTTTAAAAATTAAGGGGTCACAAATGCATTTAAGCCTAAAATTTATTTATCATTGACATTGAAATTAAAACAAAATGAATTACTTTTTCTTGACTAGTACATAAATAATTCTTAAGGAAAGGGGATTTAATTCAAGCATCTCTTAAGGGATAAGAGTATATTTTTTTTTGTTATGTGAGAGAAAAAAAAAACTACATCCTAATAAAGGACACTTCTACAACATCCGCTAGAAGCGCAGAGACAATGCAGTTGCTCATGCACCCTCCCAAGAGGTCCCCTATGATTAGCTCACATCTTGACAATAATATTTGTGCAAGAGTTTCCTTCTCTGAGAATGTGGTGGATGGAGATATTATGATTAGCTCCCATATCTTAGCAAGAATATTTGTGCAAGAGTTTCCTTCTCTGAGAATGTGGTGGATGGAAATATCCTAATCCTTAACTAGATAGCAGATGAGAGTATAATTTATTTTAGGTTTTTACTTTTAATGAAGGAGAGTGTATATTATAACATAAGATAGGAGGAGAGTGCAATTCAAACTTCTCTTAAAGGAGAAAAGTGTAATTTACTCAATAATTTAAAACATTTTTTCACTCATTAATCGTGGATCGAATTGGATGTTGACAAAATATATTCGGTTATTATATCAAAAAAATATATATTCGGTTAAAATAAAACCGATTATGTGTAGCAATAATTTGTATCAATTTTGTCTAAAATATTGATAATATTTTTATTTGATTACAAAATATTAAATACACAAAATACTATAATAAAATACTACATATTATCCTTCAAAAAAAATACTACATATTAATGATTGACAGTAAAACTTTTTTTTAGAATGACAAAAAATATAAAAAATAAAAACACTAAGAACATGCCATAGTCTGGGGTATCAACCTTGATCATAGTCTCTAACTCCGACGGAGGAACCTGTCAAACGGTCACATTTAACCTTGAAGGCCGCTCAAGCTTCATCAAGAAATTCGCGCAACAATTGTCATCTCTAAGAACATGTTGAAAAAAAATTATATAAAATATGCTCTTTTGTATATAAAAAACTCCCCAACAAAGAAGCATATACATGCATATGTAAATGATCTGGATATTGAAGAAGATGAAGAACTTCTAAATAATATGCATCGCAAATAACCGGCTGATTAGAGTTGTTGATGACCAACAAACAACAAATCACGATAAACACTAACTAGCTCATAATAGGGCGGATCATGAGATTTTTGGTGTTATGGGCTAAGTTTTGTCCTTTTAATTATTTGAATGTCTTTCTTCTTGCATTTTTTGTTGAAAAATTCATTCATATTTGAGGTTCTCTAAAAATATTTGTTGAAAAGATTAATTCATAATGAAGGTTCTCTAAAAATATATTTTCAATAGAATTAATCACAATAAGCTAAAAAGAAATATATCTTTTTTAAGGAGAAAAAAATATTTATATAGTACTAATTACTAAGTAAAGATAAGAACTCTGTTGCCCCTATAAAAATTGTGTCCTAGGTTGCCGCTCCTCAGGGTCAACAAAGAGTTCAAAGGATCATGCATAAAAATGTAGTGTGACATAGGCTCATGAATATTGTGTTTAAGAATATTGGTTTTGCGTACAAAAAAAATTTGGAACACAAGTTGTTCCTCGTTTGCCTTTTATTTCTGTTTAATTTTCTATATACCGGTATATTATACTCCCCCGTCCCAAATTAAGTGAGTCATTTGTTTATTTCACACATATTAAGAAAAGTGTATAAGTGAAGGAGAGAGAAAAATGGTTTTAAGTGCTCTTATCAAGTATTGATGCATTTTTCATTATCATAAATGCAAAGTGGAATATATTGAATTAAGAGTGATGAAAGTAGTATTAATTATAGTTATAAATAAAAAATAATAATTAATATTGTATTGAAAAATGAAATTAATCAGTTATTTTGAGACAATTTTTTTATAAAATAAGTCACTTATTATGGGATGGAGGGAGTAAGTGATAACGTTTTATTGTTGATGAAGGACAATAAAACTATTTGAAATTAAATACCGTAACAACGACTAGAGTAATAACGTTTTATATTACATCAATAAAATATTATCTACAGAGAGTAATAACGACACGTTAATCGATAACATTTTATACTTCCTCCGTTTTAAAATACATGTCCATTTTGGAGAAATTTTTTGTTTCAAAATACATGTTCATTTGATAGTTTAAGGATACATTTTGTCTATTTTACCCTTGCCTACCAATTAATTAGATTCTAGATTTTCTCCACAATAATTATTTTCTATTAATAAATGTTGACCCAATTTTAAGTGGATTTACTCATGCACTCTCCCAAGAAATGACTATTGGACACTCTAATCCATTGTGTGAACCAACCAAGGGTGTTTAAATGATGGACTAATTTGTTTAATTAATTTTGGTATTGGTATTGGGAGTAATTATGAGATGAGGTAAATAAATGTAAAATGGAGGAAATCAAAGACAAGGGTATGATAGGAACTTTTGTGTCAAACTAGCTTGTCCTTGGTTACTGCAATTTCTCTAAAATGGACATGTATTTTGAAACGGAGGGAGTATTACATTAATTGGTATTTTTAAATTTTTTAAAATGTCTCTTTGATTAGGTTCAACAACTAGATCATATTTTTCAACGTCAATGTAGAAGTTAACATATTGTGCAAGTATGAGGATTTTAGTCTCAAATATTGTGTTATCAATTTTTATGTTACTAACCATTCTTGTTGTTTTGCAATTTCAAGATGGTGAAGGTAATATATTCTATAAACATGGAATATTTGTTTTCATTACCAACAACATAACTAATACCCAGCTTCGTGTTCACTGTAAAGACAGATACTGATCTTGGATTACACATATTAAAATATAGAGAAGCTTACTCATTTTCTTTTAGGCCTTGGATCATTATAAAAGCTGAACTATACTTTTGTAGATTTTCATGGTTGAATGAATTTCATTACTTTGAAATTTATAATGCAGTAGATGGTCACAACACTTGCGAAGAAGAATGTCGTTGGGCGATAAATAAATTAGGACCGTGTAACGTAAGGGAGGATGATGTTGAATGCTTTCCATGGAATCTTGAAAATGTCATAGAAGGAAGGCAATTTGGTGAAGAGAAGCGTACTCTTAACGTGTAACTCGTTCTATATATTCTTCAATGAAAATTACGTAGAAGAGATAATGAATTATTATAAACTTTATATATTTTCCATTGACCATTAAAAATTGGAGTTTGATCTTCCTTTCTATCTCAAAATTTCTTTCTCTTATCTTGATGTGAAAAAGTCCTTTTTATGCACTCTATCCTATATATAAAGAAAATAAGTTGTTTTCAACTGTCTTTTTCTTCTTTCAATTATACTCTTAAGCAAATTTAACTATAAGAATGTTATTTTGTTGTTGTCATTAAAAAAATAAGAATTTATATTATGTTTGTAATATTTTTTTAAAAGATATTATATTTGTTATACCTATATTGTTGGTATTATTGAAAAAGATAAGTATAATTTGTTACAATATGAAAGTACAAAATATATATTATTTATACCTATAATTTTAATAAAAATTTCATAAAAATTATTGTACGTAATTTTACGCATTAACAAAATAAGAAGATTGGACATATGGGCACGGAGTGCCCGTCTAAACGTTAGTTGTATATAGTTATAGTTGGTCCATGTGACGTCTCAGACTGACGATGGTGGAGAGTGATCGATGTTGCACAAGGCATAAAAATGACCAGCTTCTAGCTGCTTTTAGGTGAACCGAACTCACATCAGAATGAAAGATCCTAAGATCTTGAAGATATAACACTACATGGTTGAAAGAAGACTTATGAGAATTGTTTGAAACTATCTAACAAGATGCATTTTTTTTGTAGCTCACTCCATAAAAATTTTACAATTATGTATGTTTGACTTTGAGCAATTTTGAGATGGGCTACATTCTAAAAGTTTCTCTGGAAACTTGCAAGTGAGAAACTTAAAATAGTCTAGGATGTCACAGTTCCATAATGTGTTGCAAATGAGTTGTTAACATGCATTTTTTTTTGTTTTAATATGAATATGGTCCCTACAATTTTAGTCCTTGTAAGAAATATTTTTATTTTTAGTCTATGCAAATATAACAAAAAATTATTTTGATCCTTACAAAAATTTGGTCCCCGTAAAATTTATTTACTTTAAAATTGAACTTTGTAATATGTAGTATATTTGATTTGTGTCCATCCAATACTAAGTACATAAGGACTAAAGTTGATATTAGACACATTTTATAAGGACTAGTTCGAACATGAACAAATTTTACATGACTAAAAAATTAGCAAGGACCAAAAGCAAATTTTGTTATATTTGCAAGAACTAAAAACAAATAATATTTTTTACATAGACTAAACCAAAATGACTCATATTTACGAGGACCAAAAGCATATTTAAATTTTTTTTACAGCAAATAACTATGAATTTAATACTTATTTTGTTTTAGTATTAAGTCTCTAAGATTGCTTCTTGTTTTCTCTCTTTATGTGAGTCTTTGTGGCGTCTTGTGTGTATGCTTTTTCTTCTCATCAACAATGGAAAACGTTCATCTTTTTATGGTGATGAAGTTATTTAAAAATTTAGTGAGGAACGGAGGTTGGAGGACATCATGAATCTGAGCCTATTGGTTGGTTGCTTCAGATAGGTCGATCTGTACCAATATCATCAAGGAGGCTAGAGAACAGTTTTTCTATTAACCTTAGTTGCAATGATTAAGTTAGACTCTCACCTTAAAAATCAGTTTTGTATAACAGAGTAGACCCAACCATAAATTGTAATAATATATAAAATAGTTTTTTTAAAATATATATATATATATATATACAATAGTTAATTATTAAACAATGATAACATAAATTCTATTTAATTACTAGGATAGGGGGGAGAAGAAATGTCATAATATACATATTTAAGGTACGAACAACCGAAGTTTCTACAAATGTAGTGAGTGTGGTGCCATCGAGAGAGAGAGAGGGACATATGACTCAGTTGGATTTTTTTTAACTCTTGGATTGGGTTTTTTTTGTTTTTACTTGGTAGGTTTGAGGGCTATTGTTTGACAAGGATTGAGTTCTATCTTTACCAGTATGTGAGTAGGTTTGAGTGCTATTCTTTTGGTAATTTACAATTTAGAAGCAATTTTGGTTTTCAAACTATCCAAACATCAATTGGTGAAAATCACATTTGTATAAAAGTATCCAAAAAGTAAATCAATTTAGGTTCAACTCACTTTTTCTCAAAGTCAATTCTATCAAACTAGATTATTCTCACCGCAGAATCAAGCACATACATAGTAGTATTATACAAGTATAGCTGTCAAAAACTAAAGTAGGGTTATCGTATAAATTCCATAGTACGCGAATCTACTTCGCAATCAATTAAGTCAAACATTTCCAGACAACACAACAACAGCGGACACAATAAATACATGTCCAAATGAATAATTGGATCCCCAAATAAAGCACTACATTATATTTTGTTCCCACTCAAACTCATGTCTCATCCATATTGACTGAATAATGGCCGAAGTTCCTGCCCTGTTGATTCAACAAAAAGGAATCCAGTCAAATTAAAAGGAACAAAAACACATAAATGTGTGCTAACTAAATTTATCAGATAATTGCATAAATGACAGCAAAGCAACTCAAGTAGAGGTATTCAAGAGCAAGGGTAGATATGCTACTGTACATCATACGGCGTATTTTACGTTTTCAGAATTGTTAGAATGTTCTCCTAACAAAATATAGTAAGAATGCTAACCTCAGATTGTAACCGCTGCTTATTGAGTAACTGGGTCCTGGCCTTGTTCAAAACTGAATTTGGTGACTTAAACATCCTCTGCACGTAAAAGAATATATAAATCAGCAGATAACAAGTGAAAGGAGAAAATCCAGTGAAAGTCCTCACTGACATCACAAGACTATATAGCACAAACTCACCTTTTCACCACCAGACATTCTGTGTTCGCCATTGTTAATATACTTTTTCTTGGGTGAGAAACCAAAGACATCTTGTAGGAAGTCGTTGTCCTAATACCACGGAGGAAGAGGGTCAGAAAAACAAAAGGCAAAAACAAGTTCAATGTTACAAGCTTTTGACAACAATTAGGTGCCAGAAAAAGGAAAAAAAAGGACAACAACTAGGTGCCAAAAAAAAATGCAACAAAAAGCCAACCTGCATATGTTTAATGAACCCCCCTCCAAGGAAGTGCTTGATGAAATTCAGCTGCAAAAATATAAGATGTTAAAACGCAATTTTGACAAAAAAAAAAAAACAAATGAAAGAGTGCAAGAAAATTTAAAAAAAAATGAAAGAAAGCAAGGAAAACCTGTATCATTTGAGACCACGAAGATGTCTGTAGAGAATCACCACCAATCTTCATTGAAATTTCAGGAGCGTAACCATCCTAGCATGACAATAAAAGATTAGTACAGAAGCCTTCTGACTCGTATTAATGAGTACTACATTTCTATTCTCAAATAATAGTAACAATAAGGGAGAGAAGACAAAGAGTACCACCAACGTACCTCAAAAAAATCCAAGATATCTCTGAACAGGTTCCTCTGACTATTAAGATCTTTCTTGGCAGAACCTTTTCCACCAGCCTCCACAGAAAGATTTTTGCATTGATTTATCACTTTTCCTTTTAATCCTTGTAAGAATATGTAACTTTCCTGTGGTTTACTCACTTCTTGAGATGCATCACTTGCATTCTTAGCCTCGGTCGAAAATTTATCAATAACTCCAATCTCAAAAATTAGAGCCAGTGCTTCACCAGCAGCAATTCTTACTGACCTATCTTCTTTATCCAGAAGACCAGATAGATAGGATATTGAACTGCATGGAAAATAAAATCAATAAGCTGGAACCAAGGCCAAGAAACAGCTACATAAGGAATACAAATCTATATGCAGGAATGTACTCCCTTTGGCCTCTACTCCGGTCACTATTATAAGCAAAAATTTATATTTTAGATTCATTCAATTAATGGTGTATATGGTCTTTATTATAGACCACATACATCATTAAATGAATGAATCTAAAATGTTGATTTTTGCTTATAATAGTGACTGGATGGTGTAAGTAAAAATACATATTTTCACACTTATTAAGGATGGTATTATAGTAAATGTGAATAGATTAGTTGACATTAGCTTATATTCAAGATTTAGGCCCATTTTTTCCTTATAATTGAGTCCAGAAGGAGTAAATCTAAAATAATTAATCCTAGTCTTTAGAATAGCCTGCCAGGACTCTAATTTAAACCATCATCATAACTACCATAAATTATCAAAATAAGTTGAAAAATATCAGTAGAAACAAACAGCAACAACAAAATATAAGTGGGATTACATTTCTCTTGAGGGTTGATAAATATTTAAGTATCAAAAGTTTTAAGTCATATGTTAAATAAGCTTATTCTACTCTATCTTTTTTTCATCCCTCTTTCTATGGGTTAGTCCAAAATGTGTGAAGTGTTATTCTCGTGGTATTTACCGCATCGCCCAAATACAATCCTTCATCTTCTCATCCTTATTTGATACAGCAAACAAGAGCTCTCTATATCTCTATTGTGTGAAACTCCAAACAGTTTCAAATTGATCAGCTTTTTAAAAATGAAAGCATGGACTCCCCCCCTTGGTAACCAATTTTCAGAAATCTAGATTTTGAGTTACATCGTCTATGGCATTGAGAAGCAAGATAACTTGTTGGTAGCATACCTCTTACAAGAAGCATGAATGGACATTGTCACTAAGCCAGAGCAGAATGAAATCAAAATGCAAACAAAAGAATAAACTGTGCTTGCCTTTGCCAATGTTTTGAATTCAGCTTCAGATTGCCTACGGTAGAGAGGAGAAAAGACCATGCAGACACCACAGCAGTTATTAATTGAGTAGAAGGTTTGACTGCAACTACCTAAAGAGTAAATAATCTGAAGCAGTAAATAAAGGGAAGACAAATGGGCATACAAAATTATAGAGTGAAAATAGCACATTTGTCATATCTAAAATACTGTGCTGATCAGAAAATAAAGCAACTAGAACATTTTAACAGATGCATACATTGGAACCTAATTTGGGATGGATCACTCGCCACATTATGTCCATTGATCGCTCTGTTTCTTCTTGATCATTCCCTCCAACAAAAGTGATTATAGCCAAGCAGTCCAGCAACTATACATAAAAATGACATTAATAAGAAAGTATATAACATCAAAATCATAAAAGGAGAACAGGGAAAAAAACATAATACAAGACAACATTTCTAAACTCCTCACCGAAATATTTTTACTTCTAGCAAGAGATTCATCCAAAGGGGTAACAGATTCTTCAAAAATCTCACGTGCATTATCACTACATCCAACTGTCAAGGCCAAACAACCTGCAAAAGAATAAAATTTAATATGCAATTAACAAAAGCAACATACATTATATGAAAAAAGGCGTAATTTAGTCAAAATCTTACCAATGGCATGAGATGCAAGAGTTATCTCTTTGGCAGATGCCTTCTTTGATCCCTTTTTTATTGAAGCAAGACAGCTATGTAACAAAGTAGCAAACCTGATAAAAATAAATAAAAGCACAGTATGGTTATGAATTATGATAATCATCACTTCAAAGATATACATTACATAAGGCCTGTTTGAGTTGACATATTTGAGCTTATCTACTGGCATAAGCACTTTGTTCGGGAGAACTTATGACATGTTCATAAGTTGTTTTCAATTTATTTTCATAAGCTCTCGAAGATAGCTTATGAAAACAACTTATAACTTATACGAAAATAGTTTAAATTTATTTTATCTTTTACTATAATGAGCTATACGTGCTTATGGTATGAACTGAAAATTTAGTAGTTTATCCAAAATAATGCCCTAGTGTCTAGTGAGTTGAAATTGCCTGTTACTCTAAAAATTGTACCAGCTAAAAAAAAAACCCTATAAAAACAAGGATCGTAATTGGAATACTTATCCCCTCAAAAAAAAAAAAATTGGAATACTTATAAACAAAATAGCTATATCCTTAAGAGATAAATAAAAGCTTACTTCTTTTCTACAAACTGATGCTGCATATTACTCTTGAAAGCATCAATTATGGCTGAAAAGGCGTTTTCCCTCGTGGTACCCCTTTCATAAATTCAACAAAAAAAAATAATAATCTTTAGTTCCACCTTCAATAATCAATATCCATAATGATGGTAAATTAACAAATTAAGTACCTTTTTTCATCTAATGCATCGAGAGCTTGATCAAGTACAGATTCTTGATCAAATTGAACATCTTCGGTACCAGACACATGCATGAGATCAGATGGAGCAGTTGATGATGATGTCACGCTACTATCATCATCGCTATCAAACATTGCAGCAGCTTTAGTTCGTGAATTACCTGCACACAACATAACAAACATAATTAATTAACTAATCAATTAATTAAAACTAATTAAACTGAGTTAGATTAGATCAATTAGAAGAATAAGAAGAAACCCTAGAAACTTACGTTTACCCATTGTAACTGTTGTTTCTGGTGCTTTGTTGTTAGGGTTAGTAGATTATAATTGTTAGAAGAATGAATCGAAATTTGAGAAAATCAAAGATGAAGAATAATTAGGTTTACAAGAACGAAAAGAAAGAGAATTGAAAGGTATGAAAATTGAGAATAACACTGATTTTGATTCGGTTGATGAATAATCCATTCAAAATTCGAACACTACTTTCTGAGATGGAGATAAGAATTTGTTTAATCTTCTAAATCGGAAACAATCTTCAATAAACTGAGGATTAGGTTTTTATAAGAAGAAGAAAAAAGCACGCGTTTGATTCTTTTATTTTATTTTTTGCTATTTATATTTATTGTGGACCAAATAAATAAAGGGAATATTCGGTGGATTTGTCAAAAGATTATTTGGTGTGTTGTGTGATTGCGTGGCGTGTTGTGGGCCGTTGATTGGATTCTTTTGTTTGCCGACATGGAGACACGTGGCTTTTGTCGAGGTGTTATGGCGTGACGAAGTTGTTTACTTGTGTTTTTGCCGTTTCGAGTTTAAATCATGTGTTTATAGTACTTTTCTAGAAAGTGAGGTACTTGTTAAATTTTGCAAAGGAAACCTCATGGAATTGTACAGAGACTTCGAATTTGTGTTAAATAATTATTTGATTGTTTCACAAATTTTTTTTTTAATAAGGGTCATGTTAACCGGTGCCCCGAAGCACTGGTTAAGGAAACTAAAAAAATAAAGTTTTAAATTAAAAGTAATATTTTTTAGATTTTTAATAAGTTGACTGCACAAGTTTCAATGTGATATTACTATATTTGTTTCCTTAACCAGTGCCCTGGGGACACAGGTTAACATTTCCCTTTTTATAATTGTCAAAATTGTTAGGTTGATCAAGGTAATTTGGATTCAAACATAAAATATTTTGTTTGTATGTAAGATTTTGAGTCTCAACGGTGGTGGTTTGCCATGTCGCCGTCGTCTGATTCAAAAATTCGAAAGGATATGTGGTTTCATTAAAACCTGTAAGGGTCTGTTGGTTTGGTGTTGGATGTGGATTCAAAACCTTTTAGAAGGGTCTGATTTATTTCAAAGTCGTCTTGCACTATGTGTTGGTTCGATAAGGTTCTTTTAAGTTGTGTTGTTGTCGCGGTTATGTCGTTTGGTTTGCTGAATGACGTCGCTGCGGTTTACATCTCCAGAGAGTTTATGCTGGTTGATGTGTATATGCAACAGACTAATACGGCTAGAAATGGTCTTGTGGCTTGTTTGTTTTTTTGCAGCGAGCAAACGATTTATGATTTTGTCACCGTGTTGGCGGTATATTCATTTGTCGTGCCTCAAGAGATGAGTTCGAGCTTATCTTTGGTTTGTCATAATGGCTACTAACTTGTACACATCTCATTTTTTGCAATCCGGTTTCGTTCCCCGCGTTGGGTTCGCTAGATTGTGCTTTGGTGTGTAATGGTTTTATAGGCATTTGGTTTCACTTTGTTTGTTTTTTATGCCACTTTTGTTATCATTGGTTGTAATACCCTTGTAGGGCTGATTTTGTGGTTGTTAAGTTAGGTTTATGTCCCCTTGGCTTTTATAATTCCTTTTATTTTATATATCTTTTTCTTTGCTTAAAAAAAAGATTTTGAATGCTATTGTCATTATGTATATCTATCAAAAAATACTTTCTTTGTCTTATAATAACCGTCACTTTTATAGTTTTCAAAATATTTAAAGAAAATGGTATAGGTCATTTAATATTTGACTCACATTTATTTCACTTAATAAATAAAATAAATAAGTGAATGCTAACATTTTTCTTTTTATTTTGTAATACTCGCATATGGTTTAGCGTAAATCCATGTTCAACCCTTTGCGTATATATTTTTCTTAAAACAGAAAACTATTTATATGTATTTACATTCAACTCTTACGTATATACTACATCCAATCTTATTTATAAGAAATAATTGACTTATATTAGATTCATTAAATAATTGATTATATATATATATATATATATATATATATATATATATATATTAATTATTTAATAAATCTAAATTTTTTTTTCTTATAAATAGAACTGGATAGAGTCACTGTCAAAAGAACTCCTACTATTTTTGGAGTATTTTATTCTTAGAAGTAATGAAGAGCAGAGCCGGAGATCGTCCACAAATTGGCAGGGTAGCTATTGCGATTGTCACATATCATTAATAAAAAAAGGGAGGTAGAAACACGAACTCTTTGAATGGGAATGGAAAAATAACTCCAGCTACTTCGGAAATGGTAAACTCGTTGGCACAAGAAAGAAGGGTTCATCCATCTATTAGGTGAATAGGATTATAAGAGCTATATTTTTGGCTCACACTCGCTCTAACTTAAGGGTTAATTAGAAATTCTATAACAGACTATACCTAAATTTCACGGTACTCTCTCCGGTCCTTATTATAAGAAAATTTTCAAAAAAAAATTTAGTCATATTTATAAGAAAATGTTACAACTTTTAAGGTGTAGTTATTGTTTAAAAGACTTTTATATCCCTATTAATGTTTCTCTTTTTAATATTCCCTCCGGTCCTATTTATAATAAAATTTTCAAAAAAATTATTGGTTCTATTTATAAGAAAAAGTCACAACTTTTAAAATACATTTATTATTTAAAAGACATTTCTAACCCTTATTTAATGTTTGTCTTATCAATAACAGTGGGTATATTTAATATTTTACAAATTTTTATGAGGGTATATTTGTAAAAACATTTAAAAAATTACAACAATTAATAGTTGTCTTGGTTTTGGTGATTTTTGGTTTATCTTCTTATAATAAGGACCGGAGGGAGTATTAGTGGATGTATTTAATGTTTCACAATTTTTTATAAGGATATATTTATAAAAATATTCAAAAAGTTACATTAATTAATGAATACATTGATTTTGATGTTTTTTGGTTTTGTTTCTTATAATAAAGACCGGAGAGAGTGTATAGTCATCGACATTAACGATATTCTTCTTGGTTTTGCATGATGTGTGCCTCTTTTAATATATATTTTTTTCATTAAGAAAAACATGATAACAAATAATAATATATATATCATGTTTATTTGAAGGGTCATGTTAACGAGTGTCCCGGGACACTCTTTAAGCATTCTAAATTAAATAATTATTTTTTAAAAATGTCAAACTTTTCAATTTTCAATGCCCTGATTATACTAACTTTCATAAAAGTTTATCATTTAAGATCTTTAACTAATGCCCTGTGACACAAGTTAACATTTCCCTTATTTGAATTGTCAATATATACACTGTATATAATAATTGATTGATCTTTGATGTCATATGTAAACAATCCAAATGTGTTATTATTTTTTTTCCCTCTGCGTCGACAACAATCGTGGAATAATAAAAGAATATTTCTTGTAAAGTAAACCTAAGAAGAATATTCCGAAGAAACTACACCGACATAAAATAGTGACCATAAATCATAGATGTGTTACTCCATTGGTCTCATATTATGAAATTATAAGTAGCCATTAATGTAATTATAGGTAATTATAATCTCCTCAACCCAGACGTCGATACAAACTAAACTAATACGTCATAGATACTGACAAACCGATACTGATAATAATTTGAGAAAGTCACATAATTTAATGTAATTATATATCTCAGTGTCATACACCAACGCATATCTGACACAGTTCCTTTTACATATTTCACATATATTAATTCTGATTATGAAAAAGGAGTAAAATGTTGCTTGTTACGTACAAGTACAACAAACAATGTCGTGAAACATAGCGAGGTTGTAACTTTTCTCAACTTCATCCTCTACCTTCTCGTGTTTTCCGGCAAACGTGGGTTGAAAGTTTGACAATGTTTTAAAATAAATAACATGTAAGCATTCGCCACTCTCATGGTACTTAGCCTTCAGGATCTATAGCTCTCATGATACTTATATTTAAGCACATATATTTTGTCAAATTATGCTTATAATTTAGGCACAGAGGGGATGACATATAAATAGCTGATTGGTTGAATTCAACACGTCTTTTTACATATGTGTTTAATACATGTTGTGGCTCTCCAATAACATGTTTTTTAGGTTTTTTTTCTTTCAAAAGTGTCGTATTTTGTGAGCCAAAATTATAAGATTGAGAGAAGCCAAAATGACCAGACACGTACGTTTGTGATGAAGCTGTGGAGTTTGTGGTTAGCGAGGAACCAAAAAGATTGGAACCATGTAGATGAATCGAACAATCTGATTGCGATCTATTGGGGAAGTTGGGAGATGAGTGGGTTGTGGTCTCAGCTCTGCTGTATTATTGCGGTTCAGTATGCCAATAAACCCACTCAATTTAGTTCGTGGCTAAAACCCCCTTTGAATATGCCCAAATGCAACTCAAGTGCATATTTTTCCTTTTAGTACTGCTAGAGCGGGGACTAATCTATAATCTATCCATTCTGGTTATTATTATAAGGAAAAAATTACATTTTAGATTCATTTAATAAATGATGTGTGTGATCTTTTATTAAATAGACAACAGACATTATTTACTGAATGAATCTAAAAAATACATTTTTGTTATAATAGTGACTAGAAGATGTATATGTTAGTGATAGTTTCGGTAAGATGGTCAAAGGCAATGACTCATAGCACATGTTGGTCGGTGAAGCTTAGGGTCTTCTATTCTATCAACGTTGAAGTTGGTTACTGAGTTGGGTTCAAATGAAGTTCATTGAACTAGTCTTTAGCGGTCAGGGGTGGCAAAATAGATAGATATGAATTTGAATTTTAATGGATGGATCAAAACAATTCATTAATCCATTAAAATCCATTAATTTTTTCTTTAAAAACATCCATCCAATTCAATCAATTATATATAAAGTCCATCCAATCCATCCAATATTAGATTTTAATGGATGGATGTCCATCCGATCCATAAATTAACAAGTATTGTTTATTTCTTTGATTTTTCCATTAATTTACAATAATAAAGGGGTTTATATAACAAGATCTAATCTTGTCCAGAAAAATGTAACAAAACCCAAAACTGAATTTTTTATAGCCCAATGTTTTTTTTACAGAAGCCCAATTAATTTAATAAATCAGAAATATCTAATATTAATAAATTATTAATTAAATAATAAAAAAAGTGATGGGTGGCAGTGGGTGGTCAACAGCCACCACCGGCGTTAATCGTGGTGGAGCACCGGCGACCATGCGGCGGCGGAAGGTGGAGCTCTGACCAATTTTTCGGCGACCGCGACGGCGGTTCACAGCGGAGACCGGTGGTCTGACTGCGGAGCTCTGGCAGGCATGGTTCTCCGGTGGTGCGCAGGTTGTTCGCTGGATTTTATTTTTAGTTCTTTTTTCATTTTGTTTTTTTGACAAAATTAGTTCTTTTTTTATATTTACTAAAATAATAAATGATTCATTATAGTAAATATATATATATATATATAGTTTAAAAAAATCAGAAAAAAAAACACAGTTTATATTTTTGGATTTTCTTTTTCAGTTTTTTATTTTTAAATTAATTTTAATATTTAATTAATTTTTAACTTTTTATTGTTAGAAATATTTTTTATATATATTTTGTCCATTGGATTTTGAAAATAAATTGGATGAATTGGATCTATCCATATTTTTAAATGGATGGATTGGATCCAATCCATCAAAAAAAAGTTTGTTTGATAGATGGATTGGATGGATATAGATTTGGTGGATCAAATTCTACTAGCGGTAGTGAATGCTATTATTAGTTCAAAGATTTGTATTTCTAGGTTTGGTGTTTTTTCTTTGCAAAAAAAAAAGGTGTTATTTATTAAAAAGTGTAACAAAATTTTGCCCACCAAAATTAACTATTCAATTAAATTTGTCTCTGCAAGTTGTGCGCATAGCGTATTCACTCAAAAAAAAAAATTGTTATATGATAAGCCAATATGGCCATCCAAATATTTTCAAAAGTGGTGGTATTTTTATCTAGTTATCATAATTTAGATGTTAATACCCTTCAATATTGAGGAAGCTATTATTGATTATACTTGTTCAGTTTTTTTTTTGTTTTTTTTTGCAAAAGCATCAACAACAACGACAACAAATAATAATAATAATATGTTCATGTATGAATATATAGAGTTTACCTCATGAGTAGAGGGTATACTCCTCTCGGGGTTGGGTAGAATCATTGTAACTAATCATATGCTCCTTTTGTAAGCAACGAGAGGGGGTCCCTGCAAAAGGCACTATGTTGTTCAATTAAGTTCTAGCATGTAGTAAAGTATGCAAGTGAGGTGTGTATGAGATTATTGTATCTGGGGGCGAGACCCCTTATTTATAGAGATGTGTTTGGTGTGAGATTATTTGGTAGTTGTTATTGTTCCTTATGTGATTTGGTGCCTTCTGTTACTGGTTGCTCTAGTTGTTTTGGGGTAACAACATCCAAGATAGGTGGGAACACATATTTTATACAAGTGAACCCCTTGTAAGTAGGAACGACACATCATCTATCTGATATTTTATTTGATGTAACTTAACATGTGATATGTGGGGCACCTATTAGGTCCATATGAGGTCTTTATGAATAGGAAAGGTGTAACGCCTAGAATTTAATTTTATTATTTTATTGAATTATAATGAATTAATATAATTTAATAGATTAAATAGAATTAAAACGGCATTAAGGGCATTATGGGAAATTAAGAAAGAGGGAAGTGGAATAGAAAAAAAAGGTATACGCGTGAAGAGGTTTCATTTGTTGTGTTTTCACGTGAAACAGAGAAGAGAAAAGAGGAGAAGCAGAGCCAAGGAAGAAGGTGAAGAACTTGAGAAGAGGAAAAGCTGAAGGGGGCGATTTCTTCATAACAAGGTAAGGGTGGGACTAGCTTCTATAAATCTAAGTTTCATAATCCCTAAATTTTGATTTAACATGTTGATGTTGGTGAATTTGGGAATTAGGGTTGTTTGATTATGATAAACTAATGATGGAATGTTAAATTGATGATTTCTATGTTGAGATGTTGATTTTGTTGTGATTCTATGGTGTTGTTACTGATTGGTGCCATGCTTATGCATAAATTGATGAAGTTTTGAATGTTCATAAACATGTGTCAGATGAATGAGAAGTTTGAATAATATAAGTTGCTTTTCCTGAGTTTTCTTATCTCTGCCCTGAATTTGAAACGAAAACTGGTATTGATCGGTACAGAATTGGTCTTAGGTGTAAACACAAAAGTTGTAGGTATGGATGTTAGTTTTCTAATGCCGTTGGTCTGACGTCAAAACGATATATAGAACTTGAGTTATGGTCAAATTACTGCACGTAGGTCACAGTGAATTTTTATGGACTTTCTGCACAACTTTTCCGAATTTGAAACGAAAACTGGTATTGATCGGTACAGAATTGGCCTTGGGTGTAAACATGAAGGTTTTAGATAATTTTGTTAGCTTTCCAGTGGCTTTGGTTTGACGTGAAAATGACTTTTAGTTTTTGAGTTATGATGAAAATACTCCAAGGAGGTCTTAGTGAAATTGTACGGTGACAGCATTCTCTGTTTCATGTTTTGCGTCTTTTTCACACGTCTCTGTTTTAAATTGGTCTTTGGTATTAACATGAAAGTTGTTGATAATTGTGATGATGATAATACACGATGATGATGTTAAACGATGATGATGATAACGATGATGATGTATATGATAATGAAGTTGTTGTTGACGTTGTATTTGTTGTAAATGTTTCATTGTCGAGTCCAGTACATATGCATTAAGTGATGGGGGTGTATGCCCGACATGTCTATTATGACATTATGAATTAAGTGATGGGGGTGTATGCCCGACATGTCTATATGACATTTACGATGGGGGTGTATGCCCGACATGTCCTATTATGACATATTTTGCGATGAATTGGTACCACATGCATGTTGCATACTTGAGTCAGTGATGTTGCATTGTTGAGTCGGTCGATGTTATTGTATTTGATGTTGCATTGAGAGGTGAGATTATGATGTGTATGTGTGATGTATGTATAAGATCTGATGGTGTTGTTTGATGATGTTTATGTGAAATGTTAAATTCATCTTTATGAATTATGTACTTATGTTTATTGAATGTGAATCTCACCCCTTCTGTTTGAATGTTGCCTCTACGTGGGTAACGTGCAGATAACCAGGAGTAATCGCTGAAGTGAGTTGATTCCTCGTGTCATTAGGAGTCGCTCTGATATGTAACGGGATGGGGAAACTTTTTGATGAATTCATGTGCTATGTATTTTAATTTCAAACTGATGTTGAACCACATTTAGTGGAGTTTTAAACTACGTTGTTTTCGATGTGGCCTTGTGCCTAATGATGTTTAGATTTAATTATGAAGTTGAATTTCCGCTGCGATGGTTTGACGTTATTGAAAAGTCTGTTTTGAAATAAATAGCAAATTATCCTATTTATAAATTGTAAACGAAGTGCGACATCCCGTCAAGGTTGAAACTCTGATTTATTTTAAATGAAATTTTCAAGTTGGGAAAACGGGGTGTTACAATTGGTATCAGAGCAGGTTGGTCCGTCCGACTAATTAGATGAGTCTTGAGTCCCTTGTGTCGCGTGATAGCTAAATACTATCATTGTGATGTTGATGTTTGATTGTTGTCTGCTGTGTAGATTTTAGAATATGGCTGGAAGAGGACAAGGTGCTGCTATTGCTGCTGCGTTGCATGCCGTTGCTCAAGCTGTGGGGCAACATCCGAATGCTGGTGCTGGAGGTAATGATGGAGTGAGAATGCTGGACATGTTCCTGAAGAATCATCCGCCTACTTTCAAAGGGAGGTATGATCCTGATGGAGCACAGACTTGGCTAAAAGAGGTGGAAAGAATTTTCCGAGTCATGCCGTGCAGTAATGCTCAGATGGTGCGCTTTGGCACACACATGTTGGCAGAAGAAGCTGATGATTGGTGGGTGAGCCTTCAACCAATTCTTGCGAATGGGGGCGAGGTGGTGACTTGGGATGTGTTTAGGAGAGAGTTCCTGAACAGGTATTTTCCGGAGGATGTCCGTGGAAAGAAGGAGATCGAATTCCTTGAATTGAAGCAGGGTGATATGACGGTGACAGAGTATGCTGCGAAATTTGTGGAGCTGGCGAAATTTTACCCGCATTATACACCTGAGACAGCTGAGTTTTCGAAGTGTATCAAGTTTGAGAATGGTCTGCGTGCTGAGATTAAGCGGGCCATTGGTTACCAGAAGATCCGTCGGTTTTCTGAGTTGGTGAGTAGCTGCAGGATTTACGAAGAGGACACCAAAGCTCATTACAAAATTATGAATGAGCGGAGGGGAAAGAATCAACAGAACCGTCCTAAACCTTACAGTGCTCCAGCTGATAAGGGTAAGCAGAAGGTGAATGATGAGAGGAGACCCAAGAGGAAAGAAACTCCGACTGAGATTGTTTGCTACCAATGTGGTGAGAAGGGTCATAAGAGTACTACTTGCAATGTTGAAGTGAAAAGATGTTTCCGCTGTGGCAAGAAAGGGCATGTAGTTGCAGATTGTAAGTTTAATGACGTTGTCTGTTTCAACTGTAATGAGGAAGGTCATACTAGTACTCAGTGCAAGAAACCCAAGAAGCCTCAGAATAGTGGAAAGGTGTTTGCTCTAGCTGGTGCCCAGACAACTAATGAAGACCGTTTGATCAGAGGTACTTGTTTCATTAATGGTACTCCTTTAATTGCTATTATTGATACTGGTGCTACTCATTGTTTTATTGCTGCTGATTGTGCATCTAAGTTGGGCCTTGTGTTATCTAGTATGAATGGGGAAATGGTTGTCGAAACTCCATCTATGGGTTCGGTGACTACTTCGCTAGTGTGTCTGAGATGTCCATTGTCTATGTTTGGTCGAGATTTTGAAGTTGATTTGGTTTGTTTACCTTTGAGTGGAATGGATGTCATCCTTGGTATGAACTGGTTGGAGTATAACCGTGTTCATATTAACTGTTTTAATAAGTCGGTGCGTTTTTCTTCTGTTGAAGAAGATAGTGGAGTTGAGCTTTTGTCTACTAAGCAGCTGAAGCAGATGGCATGTGATGAAGTCCAGATGTTCTCCGTGATGGCATTTTTGTCCATTGAGAATCAAGAGAAGATTGATAAGTTGCCTGTGGTGTGTGAATTTCCAGAAGTTTTTCCCGATGAGATTCCTGATGTGCCGCCGAAGAGGGAAGTTGAATTTTCAATTGATCTTGTTCCGGGTACGAAGCCGGTGTCGATGGCACCTTACCGAATGTCGGCTTCCGAGCTAGCAGAGTTGAAGAAACAATTGGAAGACTTGTTGGATAAGAAGTTTGTAAGGCCGAGTGTTTCACCGTGGGGAGCACCTGTGTTATTGGTTAAGAAGAAAGATGGCAGCATGAGGTTGTGTGTTGATTATCGGCAGCTGAACAAAGTGACGATCAAGAATAGATATCCGCTCCCGAGGATTGATGATTTGATGGACCAGTTGGTGGGTGCTTGTGTTTTTAGCAAAATTGATTTGAGATCGGGTTATCATCAGATTAAAGTGAAGGATGAAGATGTTCAGAAGACGGCCTTTAGAACACGTTACGGACATTATGAATATTCGGTGATGCCGTTCGGTGTTACGAATGCGCCAGGAGTATTTATGGAATATATGAACCGTATTTTTCATAACTATTTGGATCAATTTGTTGTTGTTTTTATAGATGACATTTTGATATACTCCAAGACCGAGGAAGATCATGCGGAGCATTTGAAGATTGTGTTGCAAGTGTTGAAAGAGAAGAAGCTGTATGCCAAGTTATCAAAGTGTGAATTTTGGTTGAAAGAGGTGAGTTTTCTTGGCCACATTATTTCAGGTAGTGGTATTGCGGTTGACCCATCTAAAGTGGAAGCAGTATCACAATGGGAGACCCCTAAGTCGGTGACTGAGATTAGAAGTTTCCTTGGTTTGGCTGGATATTATCGCAGATTTATAGAAGGATTTTCGAGGATTGCACTTCCGTTGACGCAGTTGACTTGTAAAGGTAAAGCTTTTGTGTGGGATGTTCATTGTGAAACCAGTTTTAATGAATTGAAGCAGCGTTTGACGACGGCTCCAATCTTGATTTTGCCGAAGCCAGATGAGCCTTTTGTGGTGTATTGTGACGCGTCCAAGTTGGGATTAGGTGGTGTGCTTATGCAAGATGGTAAAGTAGTGGATTATGCATCAAGACAGTTGAGAATTCATGAACGGAACTATCCTACGCATGATCTTGAGTTGGCCGCAGTGGTATTTGTGCTGAAGATTTGGAGACACTATTTATATGGTTCAAGATTTGAGGTGTTTAGTGAAAATATGAGGCAGCGAAGATGGCTTGAACTGTTGAAGGATTATGATTTTGGACTGAATTATCATCCAGGTAAGGCTAACGTTGTTGCTGATGCTTTGAGCAGGAAAACCTTGCATATGTCTGCTATGATGGTTAAAGAGTTTGAGTTGCTTGAACAATTCAGAGATATGAGTTTGGTTTGTGAATTGGCACCTCAGAGTGTGAAGTTGGGTATGTTGAAGATTAACAATGAATTTTTGAGTAAAATCAGAGAAGCTCAGAAAGTAGATGTGAAGTTGGTGGATTTGATGAATGAGGCTGAGGGTAGTGATTTCAAAATTGATGATCAAGGAGTGTTGAGGTTTAGAGGCAGAATTTGTATACCTGATAACGATGAGATGAAGAAGATGATTCTTGAGGAAAGTCACAGAAGTAGCTTGAGTATTCATCCGGGAGCTACAAAAATGTATCATGATTTGAAGAAGCTGTTTTGGTGGTCTGGTTTGAAGCGAGATGTGGCTCAATTTGTGTATTCATGTTTGACTTGTCAGAAGTCGAAGGTTGAGCATCAGAAACCTGCTGGGTTGTTGACACCGTTGGATGTGCCAGAGTGGAAGTGGGATAGTATATCCATGGATTTTGTGACGAGTTTGCCGAATACTCAGAGAGGACATGATTCAATTTGGGTGATTGAGGATAGGTTGACGAAGTCTGCGCATTTCCTTCCGATAAATATTAGTTATCCTGTGTCGCAGTTGGCAGAGATTTACATTCGAGAGATTGTGAAGTTGCATGGTGTTCCGTCGAGTATTGTGTCAGACAGAGATCCAAGATTTACTTCTAGATTTTGGAAGAGTTTGCAGGAAACATTGGGTTCTAAATTGAGGTTGAGCTCGGCTTATCATCCGCAAACAGATGGTCAGTCGGAAAGGACGATTCAATCACTCGAAGATTTGTTGAGAATATGTGTTCTTGAGCAGGGTGGAGCTTGGGATAGTCATCTACCGTTGATAGAGTTCACTTATAACAACAGTTACCATTCTAGCATTGGAATGGCACCTTTTGAGGCATTGTATGGTAGGAGGTGCAGAACTCCTTTGTGTTGGTTCGAGGCTGGTGAGAGTGCAATTGTGGGACCAGAAATTATTCAGCAAACTACTGAGAAGGTCAAATTGATACAAGAGAAGATGAAAGCATCGCAGAGTCGGCAGAAAAGTTATCATGATAAGCGAAGAAAAGACCTTGAGTTCCAAGAAGGTGATCATGTGTTTTTGAGAGTCACTCCGATGACTGGTGTTGGACGTGCATTGAAATCGAAGAAGCTGACTCCGAAGTTCATTGGTCCTTATCAGATATCAGAAAGGATAGGAACAGTTGCTTATAGAGTGGGATTACCACCGCATCTTTCAAATTTGCATGATGTGTTTCACGTGTCGCAACTTCGGAAGTATGTTACAGATCCCTCTCATGTGATTCCGAGAGATGATGTGCAGGTTAGAGACAATCTTACGGTGGAGACATTACCACTGAGGATTGAAGGCCGTGAGATGAAGAAGTTGAGGGGCAAAGAGATTCCTCTCGTGAAAGTTGTTTGGGGAGGACCAACTGGTGAAAGCTTGACGTGGGAGCTGGAAAGCAAGATGTTGGAGTCTTATCCAGAGTTATTTGCATGAGGTACATTTTCGAGGACGAAAATTTTATAAGTTGGGGAGAGTTGTAACGCCTAGAATTTAATTTTATTATTTTATTGAATTATAATGAATTAATATAATTTAATAGATTAAATAGAATTAAAACGGCATTAAGGGCATTATGGGAAATTAAGAAAGAGGGAAGTGGAATAGAAAAAAAAAGGTATACGCGTGAAGAGGTTTCATTTGTTGTGTTTTCACGTGAAACAGAGAAGAGAAAAGAGGAGAAGCAGAGCCAAGGAAGAAGGTGAAGAACTTGAGAAGAGGAAAAGCTGAAGGGGGCGATTTCTTCATAACAAGGTAAGGGTGGGACTAGCTTCTTTAAATCTAAGTTTCATAATCCCTAAATTTTGATTTAACATGTTGATGTTGGTGAATTTGGGAATTAGGGTTGTTTGATTATGATAAACTAATGATGGAATGTTAAATTGATGATTTCTATGTTGAGATGTTGATTTTGTTGTGATTCTATGGTGTTGTTACTGATTGGTGCCATGCTTATGCATAAATTGATGAAGTTTTGAATGTTCATAAACATGTGTCAGATGAATGAGAAGTTTGAATAATATAAGTTGCTTTTCCTGAGTTTTCTTATCTCTGCCCTGAATTTGAAACGAAAACTGGTATTGATCGGTACAGAATTGGTCTTAGGTGTAAACACAAAAGTTGTAGGTATGGATGTTAGTTTTCTAATGCCGTTGGTCTGACGTCAAAACGATATATAGAACTTGAGTTATGGTCAAATTACTGCACGTAGGTCACAGTGAATTTTTATGGACTTTCTGCACAACTTTTCCGAATTTGAAACGAAAACTGGTATTGATCGGTACAGAATTGGCCTTGGGTGTAAACATGAAGGTTTTAGATAATTTTGTTAGCTTTCCAGTGGCTTTGGTTTGACGTGAAAATGACTTTTAGTTTTTGAGTTATGATGAAAATACTCCAAGGAGGTCTTAGTGAAATTGTACGGTGACAGCATTCTCTGTTTCATGTTTTGCGTCTTTTTCACACGTCTCTGTTTTAAATTGGTCTTTGGTATTAACATGAAAGTTGTTGATAATTGTGATGATGATAATACACGATGATGATGTTAAACGATGATGATGATAACGATGATGATGTATATGATAATGAAGTTGTTGTTGACGTTGTATTTGTTGTAAATGTTTCATTGTCGAGTCCAGTACATATGCATTAAGTGATGGGGGTGTATGCCTGACATGTCTATTATGACATTATGAATTAAGTGATGGGGGTGTATGCCCGACATGTCTATATGACATTTACGATGGGGGTGTATGCCCGACATGTCCTATTATGACATATTTTGCGATGAATTGGTACCACATGCATGTTGCATACTTGAGTCAGTGATGTTGCATTGTTGAGTCGGTCGATGTTATTGTATTTGATGTTGCATTGAGAGGTGAGATTATGATGTGTATGTGTGATGTATGTATAAGATCTGATGGTGTTGTTTGATGATGTTTATGTGAAATGTTAAATTCATCTTTATGAATTATGTACTTATGTTTATTGAATGTGAATCTCACCCCTTCTGTTTGAATGTTGCCTCTACGTGGGTAACGTGCAGATAACCAGGAGTAATCGCTGAAGTGAGTTGATTCCTCGTGTCATTAGGAGTCGCTCTGATATGTAACGGGATGGGGAAACTTTTTGATGAATTCATGTGCTATGTATTTTAATTTCAAACTGATGTTGAACCACATTTAGTGGAGTTTTAAACTACGTTGTTTTCGATGTGGCCTTGTGCCTAATGATGTTTAGATTTAATTATGAAGTTGAATTTCCGCTGCGATGGTTTGACGTTATTGAAAAGTCTGTTTTGAAATAAATAGCAAATTATCCTATTTATAAATTGTAAACGAAGTGCGACATCCCGTCAAGGTTGAAACTCTGATTTATTTTAAATGAAATTTTCAAGTTGGGAAAACGGGGTGTTACAAAAGGTCTGATAGATATCCAAAAATTGGATATGCTTAAGACGATGGAACACATTCAACACTCTGATTCGACGTTCTAATAAGAGCGAGGTGGTTCATGATGAGTCATAGAAGGTTGTTACCCTGATTTTCACATTGGTTTGATGCATTCTTATTCGACGTTTTGATTAGAGTGAGGATGTTTAAAAACTTGTGAATTGGAGGGTTTGACACATTTTGGATAATATAATATGAACTAGCCAAGTACATGATTTTCTTGTTGTCCATAATGCTCTGACAGCTAATGTGTTCCACAACGCACATAAACGTATATAAATTGGTGTGTTTGGTTTATCTGCACTCCGCACAACAGAACATTGAACACTTATCTAGTAGAAATAAACACCAACCTAGTTGTAGTATACTGTAACGACCCTATTTTCGTATATTATATTTTTATATATTTTATTTTAAGGATTTGCATTTAATAATATTTTCTAGTAATCGAGGAATAATTATTTAGCGCGAAGATAAGTTCGTAATCGAGTTTTTAGAGTTTTGGGCCAAGAGGATGAATAGTATTGGGCTTTTAAGTTTATGAGTAGTAATGATCAAGTGGATATGATAGTAGTGAGCTTGGATTGGATTGAAAGGCTAGGATTAGTCCTTGAGAGTTAGTAAGAATGGATGGCCAAGATTGATTGGATTGGATTATATGAGATTATCACAAGACTTTTTGAAACACTATTCATTGCTTTTGGAGAAGAAGAAAACGTGAAAGAAGAGGAGGAGAAGAGAAAGAGAAAAGCTAGGGCAAGTGATCAAGGAGAAAGCTTGAGTTGCTAGAGATTTTGAGAAGGTAAGAGAGTTAGTATTGCTTCTCACAAGTGATTGAGAAAGGGAGAATGTCTATTTCTCCATCCCAAACTTCTCCTCACTTTGTTTAGGTTTTGATAGAGAGTTGTTATGGTTTAAAAGTTGTTAATGATTATGTTTTGCTTGCTTGAATGCTAAGTGATGATGCTAGTATGTTTGATTGAGAGTTATTGTGTTGTTAATTCATAAGAAAAGTTATGAAAAGTTTAGTGTTTTAAACCCTAATTTCTATGCTAGATGCAATCCTTGCTTGTGATTGTTTTTAAAGGATGTTTTATGATGGAAAGTTGTTTTTAACATGTTCTGGAAGTTGGGTAAACTTGAATGGGCTAAAATGGTGGAAAAATCACATTTTTACATGACTGTGTACTGATACGGTCGCTTGTAGCGACGGATGGTCGCTTGTAGCGACCAGACAGGATAATTCCCTGCCTAGCTGCGCTTGTAGCGACCAGAGGCTCGCTTGTAGCGACCAGCCCTGTACTTGCCAACTTCGTTGAGCTGTTTTGAGGGTCCTGGTGCGCGCGGGGATGGCTTTTTGCTATTGCATTCTTAAAATATGTTTTGGAAACCTTGCCCACCATTTTAACTTATTCTTAGTGCTTCCTAAAGAGTAATTGTTCAAGTAAAGTTGAGATTGTTGAACTTGGTGAGTATATTCATGTTGTGTCTTATGATTTGGCCATGAGAGCCTAGTAGTGGTGTTTGTTGTTGTTGATGTTGTGATAATTATCAGAGAGCTGATAATTAGTTGTGTTGTTTGTGTTTGTTATTGTTGTGATAATTATCAGAGAGCTGATAATTAGTTGTGTTAGTAAGTATAGTGATAAGAGTATCATATATTTGCTAAGTGAAACATCATGCATTTCATTATTTGATGATATCCGGAGCGGATATGAAATCCATGAGAGCGTGGTTATCAAGAGAGCTTGATAAGGATATAAGTTTATCCGAAATGATTTGGTACCACATGCATTAGAGAATGTATTTTGAGGCATGCATCCTAATTGACATTAGTGTGCATTTTAAGTGATATTATGTGTGCATAATGGTTGTGAGTGGTAATTGTATTTGATGAGTTTGGTGTGTTGTCAATTACATGTTGAGTTTTGGTTATGTATAATAATGTGTTATTTATACATGTTTATTGTTGGTGATACTAACACTCTCTGTTTTGTGTTATTTGCTGGATTTTTGGGGATCCAGATTATCAGGTTGGCGAGGCTATCGTTGAGGAATAGCCCTTTGCTGTTTTGGAGCTTTTGTAGTGGTGAGGGCATAGCTTAGCTATCCTTACATTTTTGGTACTAGGAATTGTATCCTAGTTAGAGTCTAGTGCTCTGATATTTGTAACACTATTTTGGGGTATCTGAACGTTTATGTATAGATTTGGCAATAGTCTATGTGGTTGAATTGCCTCTTTTGAAAATCTTATGTATATATTTTTGTGTATATATATGCATGCTTGGTTATAAGCTGTGTTGGTTGTTTTCCGCTGCTGATTGTGAATCAAATATACTTTGATCTGTGGTTGTTTTATGAAAATGCGTTTTCATCATGTTGTAACTTCCTATGTCCTTAACGTTTTGTTTTTATTAAAGTTAATAATCGGCGGTTAAGGGTTAGGGTGTTACATATACTACCATATGGAAAAACCTAATCTACTTGGAGTCTATGTTGATGTTACATTGTCTACCTTGAAGGATCAACTGAACCAAATTAATGATCGTCTCAACCATGAAAACACAAAAATGGTGGACAATGTTTAGTTTCTTCATCCATCGATCGACTAAGATGGGCGCGTTCGGTTCACCCAAATGAAAATCCAAAACGACGATGTGAGAATCATGTTCTCTATATTTGGTCAGTATAGTTCGAAAGGACCAATCGATCTTGACTCTATGTACCTTGGTGAGATTTGTTCATACTATTCCAAAAAAAAAATTATGTGACCAAGGACATGCGAAGAAATCAGGGCGTGCATGGATAAAGCCAACAAAGAATATAGTTTGGATGATCCGTTATTTTGTTATGTTGTGTGTGTTTAATCATGTTGTTGCAAATATTATTGTTGTTGTATTACGTTGTTGGATTTATGTTGAGTTATATTGTTGACATTGATTTGGTTGAATTATGTTGTTGTTGAGGATTAATGTGATTTAATGGCGTTTTTTTTTTCTTTCTATTATGTGATCTTAATGATTTCAGATACAATAATCGGAAAACACAAAAACGCGCATCGAAATATAGAATCTAGAATACGGGATAAAATTGGGATTTTGGAGGACATGCAAGAATAAGGGAGGTTGGAAAAAGAATTTCTTCTTTTGAAACCCATTTTACCCCTATTTCTGAAGCCCAGTCTCTAAAACACATTGGTTGGGCTTGCTCATGACATAGTCGGTTCCATAAATATTTTAACCGGGGGTGAGAATAAAATACTAATAAATCATTTTTTTGACAAAATTTCAAAGGTAAAATTTACATAAACATTTTATATATTTTAATATCCCAAAAGATCAATGAATGTACTAAACATATCTTAAGAATAATAAATTGTTACCTAAGTATATTTATTTTTAAAATAGATGTTGAATTTAACTATGTATTTCTCGATTATATATTAATGTTATCAACATAATTAAAAAGAATATTAAATTTAGTGTTTTTTTAGGTAAAATGTAAATTTAGTTTATCTACCTTAATAAAATTTGATGTATGAACAAGAGTAGTCGCCATGTTTTAACCTTGTAAGGAACATCATAGATAAGCAAATACGGACCTCTATTTAGAGTCTCCAACAACACCATACTAGTACTCTTGCAATTAATAATATATCTTTGTGCCTTCTGAACAATAGAAGTCAATCAACATCAATCCCCTCAAAATATTTTTATTTCTAGCCCACTATATTTCATAATACAAGGTCAACACATGAACTATAATGTCATCATTTGCATCAATAATATTTCAATCCAACCACCGACGATAAGCTATGTATATGAAACCATGCAAATTAAATATCATACATAAAAAGGAAGAAAATCATACCTGCTTTGACCAATGACAGTTTATAAAGACGTGTGAAATTGTCTCTTTATGTTGCCCACAAAAAAATACGGTGTATCACAGTTGATCCCTTTTTTTAAAAAAAATATCAATTTTGATTGGTAATTTTGCTTGTAGAATCCTCCAAACAAAATGGATGTGTCTTGAAATACTTTTTATTTTCTACAATATTTTTCACATTTGTTGATCCATGTCATGCGTTGAGCTATGAGACACAACTACGCCACACCTTGCCTCTAAGAAAAGGTATGTACTCTTCAACTGAAAAATAGCAGACTCTGAAGCAACACACACTCATCTTGTAATTGAAAGAAATAAATTGACAACTAAAGACTTTGTTAAACCTTAAAAGGGAGGAAAATTTCATTAATTAAAGAATTTGGTAAGCCTTAAAAGGGAGGAAGATTTCATTAACTAAAATGAGCATTTCAACATTGAATATCATGATGAATGAGATCGAAGACAAACATAATATCACAATTATGAGGTTTAGGTCACAAAATCATGTGAGCATTTTGATATATAAGGAGGCCACTTATCCTCGCATACATGAATTAGAAAACCATCATCTACTCTTAAAATATCAGCTTTCACAATAACTTCCACGCGAGCTTGCAAAATACTTTTTCGGGTATAACTTGGGCAACCAATTGAAGTTCTCAAGAAATTGCTTCTAGAAAAATCTTGTTTTCAAACATTATGAGATTAATATGTCGTCATTATGTATAATACGCCAACCTTGTTTAGACAACATTGTAAGGTTAAAATCACGAAACATTTTAAATCCCATTCCACATTTTTTTTTTCTTCTTACAATATCTCTCATTTAATACAATAAATTTTACACTCACTTTGTTTGCTACCCCACAATAACTTACTAATCATGCTTTCAATATGCTCATAAAAAACCATCAAAAATCGAAAACAACTTATCACCTATATAGAAATTGCTTGAACTACTTATTTATCAAAACTTCCCTCCCGTCAATTGATAGAAATTTTTCTTTCCAAATTTTCGTATGCTAAAGTTTTCTGAAATGAAGTATTGTGGATAAAAGGCTAAGTTACAGTATGTCAACCGAAAAAGCAAAAGTTATAATCAACTAAAGAAAGTCTGTTCGTTCATAACAAGTTATAAAATATTCCACTGGAAATAGTTTCGTCAAAGTAAATTATTTTAATTATATTAAAGGTATAATTAGATTTCTAAACACTTGTTTTGAAGCAAGATGAAAATGTAAGCAACAAAAAAAAGGCAAAAAAAAAATATGTTACAGCCACCAAATTTGTATGATGGAGGGAGTGCTTTAGAAGAGTCTCAAACCACCTCTAAAAAAAAAAGTCTCAAACCATTGCACTGACTAGTGCACATTTAGGTACCGTTTGGTCCTGCTTTTTTTTTCTACTTCTCTATGATTTTAAGGAGAAGACAGGTCAAACACAATATCTATTAAGTACTTACTAAAAAAATACTTTTTTTAGAATGCATAAAATTGAATAAAAGGAGCTTTGATCAAAGGTTGTTTAAAGGAACTTTAGAACTACTTAACATGGCAAGCTTGAATTCTTCTCCTTTCATATACCCTCTTCGATTCACGCTGGCACCATTTCTTTTATTTTTTTAATATTATATTTCATTTTTTCTTCCATCTAGTTTTATTCATGTTGGACATTTTTACTCGATTTACGTCTAATATATATATATATATATAAAGAGAATATTTGGTTATAAGAATGTTATATTGTTGGTGTCATTTAAAAAGATAAAAATTTATATTATATTATATTTGTTACATTATAGGTATCATTGAAAAAAAAAATATTTATAGTTTGTTACAATATGAAAGTAATATATATATATATATATATATATAGAGAGAGAGAGAGAGAGAGAGAGAGAGAGAGAGAGAGAGAGAGAGAGAGAGAGAGAGAGAGAGAGAGAGAGAGAGAGAGAGACACACACACACACTATAGATATATTTTTCAACTCCACAAAAAATATTTTAAACATTTTTCCCTTCAAAAAAGATTTTAAACATTTTTTTATCTATTATGTTAATTCATAATAAATTCAAAGCTTTGTACAATATTTTGCCAAACAACTTTTAATTTAAAATTAGCTTTAAAACTAAAAAAATAAACTAACCAAACAACTTTAACTTCTTTCTTAAAACTCTTAATTTTAACTTTATTTTAAAATAGCTTTTAGACCGTAAAAAAGCCAGGCCAAACGATGCCTTAGTATTTTTAATCTACTCTCATTTTAAGTTGATCTGGTCTTATTAGTTACAAAATGTTTTTAGTTTACTCTTTCATAATTTTGTAAAAAAAATATTAACCTACAATTTTATTGTTTTCAACATTTTATAGGTGAATTCTTTTAAAAAAAAATATTTTGTGAATTCTACGGTGAGGGTCCAATTAAATCTCTCACCGGCAGACCACTATTAAGAGGCGTCAAATTAATCAAATTACACACATCTTGTTGTACACCGTCTACATTGGATCACAAATATCTTCTTCTCTCATCGGTAAAAACCATGGCTCTAGGGTCAAATTATTTCCACAACCATTGCCTGGGTTAAAAATTGATGTGGAACACAATCCCTCGTCCATCCACACAAATGGAAATCCAGTCCCTCGTTCCATGGCAAAATTTTACTAATCCCAGATTTTTCCCATTATGCTTTAATGGTAAAACTGAAAAACTGTATCTTCAATATCAAGCAAGCAATGGAAAATTTAAGATATAAATGTTTTTTTTCCTTCAGAAAATAATGATATAAGGGTGTTTTAAAAAACTTCGCAACTGTACTTTTTCCATTTTCTTTTTGTCAATGCTGATATTTATTGAGGGCTCTTATAGATGTTGACATGAGAAAGACTTTAATGGAGATTTTGATATCAACACAGTTCTAGCAGCAAACCCTCCGAGGAGGGTCGGAAGGAGTGAAAATTTGATTTTTTTTTTCTAGTCTATCGAGTACTTACATTAGAAAGGTAGGAAGAAAATAAATCAAAAAGTTGTGGTGTGTGTCTTCATATTTTATCAGTTTTTCTGAGTATTCACAGTGGAGAGAGAGTGAGATTGTTGGCTAAGAGAGAAAGAACACTAATTCAGTGTGGTAAAGTCTAATGAGATCGTGTAAGCCTTATTTAATCTAACGATTAAGTTGAGTGCCTGCCGGTGAGGGACTTAATAAAGCTCTTACCCTAGAATCCACCCATTTTATATATAAAATATTTTGTCAAAAAACATTTTGATGAAATAAAAAATGCATGTGCTTTATAATTAGTAGCACTCCATCCGGTCACATTTATAAAAAAACTTTTACTTTTTCAGATTAATTAAATAATTACTGAATTTGGACCATAACATAATCTAAATACATAAATTATTTAATGAATTTAAAAAAGTAAAAATTGTTTATAAATGTGATCAGATGGAGTATATATTAAACTAAAAATATGGTAACGAAAAATTAAAAAGCGAACCTTTATAGAGGAAAAAAATAACACTAACAATCAAGCCGACTCAGATCCTCATATGATAACTAACTCATACGGTATGCTGGTGTTTTTGGAGTTTCTCTCATACATGTTCAATAAGCGTTAGGGTAGATAATTCAATATATTATTTCACGATTGAAAGGTTTGAGTGAACCATATCTATCGATAAGCAGCAAATCAATGTGTTGTTTGTTGCAGGAACAAATTATTGTGATGTGAATAGTCTCTTCCTCAAATTGGCCAAGTTATATTCGTCATGATATCGTGAGAGTTTGTTCTCCCTGCTTAGTTTATATGTAATTTCTCTTCTTTTAAGCTTCGGCCCCTTTGTTTAAAAACATTCAAACATATTAAAGTCAAGTTTGCAACTCTAGAATCAATTTTGTAATTTTCAAAAGGAAAATGTGCCCTTGATGCACTTTTTAAAGACTTTAGATATTGATTTTTTATGAAAAAATGTATATATTTATTTAATGTATTGAAATTTAACTTTCTTATGTAATAATTTTTTAATCAATCTAGACTCTTTAAAGAGTCCCATGAGGACGGTCTTTAGCAAAACCTTTTCCAAAATTGTAACTAAAACATATATGTGAGTTTCTAATTTAGAAACGAGGGTGAAAAGTAACACCCTAAGCGTTTGGAAGTGAAGGTCTTGTCACAAAGTGGTTGTTTCGTGGTAAACACGTTAAAATAGGAAGGCCAGTGTGTTGGAGTTGGACCTGAAAAGGCCAAGCCCTATGGCACCACACCAGACCAGCAAGGTTAATAATGGTGGATACTCACTTCACTTGTTCTAAATTATATCCATGTGAGCACACTGCCCCGTGGGTTTCGGGAGTGCCAAATTTGAATAGCAAGAGAAGAGAAAGGGACAGTCAAAGCATTGGGATTTGTGAATATCAAACTCTTATTATACCCTGTCAATGTGAAATACTATAAGATGTGTAAGATGATTGAATTGAAACAGACACACTTTTAATTTGTTGAAATAAGTGGTATGGGAGTTAGTGGTTGTGGGGTATATAAACTCGTTATAAGTGTGTCAGATAATTTATAAGTATAATGCACACCCACCACAATCATGTTCAACCCAAACAATTTTTATGTGTATCATTGAGTTTTTGGGGTCACATTTCATTTTACCCCCTGCATGACAGCTCTTTCCACAATTTAATTAGATGCAGTAAACCCTTTCTTTTTCAGTTTGGCTTTTGGCCAATAAAGCAGTTGCAATTAAGGAGTACCTTGTCAAGAAAGTGTGCTACAAAAAATTAAATTCAAAATTAAAATGATCAACTACTGCCTAAGATTATCCAAGTGTATAAAACCTAGAAGGTGGTACAAATTAATATTGAGAGTTTTTTTTGGCTTTGCTTATGTTTGCACTTTTTTTTTTGTACAATTTGTGCTTTTACGTGTTGTTTACTTTTATATAAATTAAAAAATCTAGCTAAAAAGGTGTACATATTAAAGTCATTAAACTACTGCAATGCTTTTTGGCAATCAACTATCTCCAACATAATCCTCATTTTCTGCTGAAATAGTACAATAGGTTTCATTGACCACACCACAATGGGAGTAAGGTTAATGTACATATATATAAAATTTCTGTAATGTAGCAGATTTATACGTGGCGCGCAGCTTTCCTCAGGAGAGTAATTCCAAATTGGTCTGTTTGTTAATTTTAGGTTTCTCATCAACTTTTTCTCCAGCATTGAATATCTGTTCAAAATCCAACCATGCTTCTATAAAATAATTTACTAACTTATGATATGGTAAAAGAGAAGAATCATTTGATTATTGCAATAAATAAATCACATGAGTAGCATGTTTTTCGAAATCAGCATATCTGAGTATCATCCATCTGCAGCAGTCACTTCCCTTAATTTTCTTTCTGTCAATGAGATTTTCTTTATTCGTTTTTTATAAATTATATGTGTACTCATATGTCTGATCAAATCTACTGATATATAGTTATGATCCAGATGAATAGCCTGCCACGCGTGCAACTTTCAATTCTATTGCTCTATAGAAATTCCAGGTACACTATATGTACGTGAATGCATGTTTGGTTTGTCAGCGAGTTTCATAAAATTAGCGTGAGCGACTGTGGTTTTGACAAACATTAACTTCTATAAAATCAGAATATCATTGTAATTTCCTCAATCTCATTGTGATTTCAAGAAAATTGCTAGCTGACAAATAATCGATATTATTGATCGAAGAAAAATGTATAAATTAATCAGGGATACAATAATAAAGAAATAACTAATAAAATTGAAAATTCAAAGATGATCTTATAAAAATGGCTAATATTTTTTTTTTAAAAGAGTCTTATACTTAGGGATAAATACGTTAAGATATATCAAATATCTACCACCCCTTCAAAAAAAAATCAAATATCTACCACATGTAAAATAAACTGTTAGTTGTTGTGGAATTAACAGATTAATATTTGTGCTAAGAAAAAAAATTCCATGAAACATTTAACGATTGTTGCATGTGTTAAATAAAACCACTGAAACACTAGCTACCAAAAAAAAAAAAACAACTGAAGCATTCACGTGTTACACGTTAAAACAGGAATTATATATTTTTTAAACGAAAAATAGGAATTATATAAAAGAAATTGTAAAAAAAAAGGAATTATATAAAAGAAGCTACTTTTTATTTAATCATATAAACAAGCTACTATAGCACTGATGATGTTCTTTTGTTACGCTGATGATCATTTTAAAAAAAAACAGAATTAGATAAAATTTGCAAAAATATTCTTACATCTAAAATTGGTTAAAAGGGGTAGAAAATGAGTTTTTAGTTTAATGCACGTGAATGTAGATTGCTAACTTAATCTTTAATGATTAAAAGAGATGAACAACAATTGCATGTTGAACACTATAAAAAAGATGACTCACATACCCAAATATCTTAGGCTTTAGGTGAATATGTGGTGCCAAACCACACATGGTTGATGTTAGCATAATATGACATTATTTTGGTGGTGTTTAGACTCTTCTCGCGATCCCGACTCAGCAGTGGTATAAGAGTCGATGTTTCAACCAACTTTTTGTATCAAAAGTCTTTCTAACAATGTGATAGGTATAGGAGATGTCAAGTGTGAATAAGTCTCACATTGAATAGAAAGTTAATGCACAACATCATAAAATGAGACGGTTCATATATAATAGGGGATGGATTTTTAGCGGATAAAAGGTACTGGTAGCTCATAAACTAACATATTAAATTTGTAGGGTATTGTAAAATAACCTAACAGATTGAGCTAGTTTTTAAATATGAAATATTATAAAATTGTATTTGTAATCAATATTCAATTTTATTTTATTTTTGACAAAATTAATATTCAATTTTTTAATTTATGTAATGAGGGTAAAAATGATAGAAAAATGATAAATTGTAAGGTATAAGCTCAAAGGTTATTTGAAGTAGGTTATTCAAAAATGATATAAGTTAATAAAAAAAACTATAACTTCAGAAGAAAATTTTTTTTTGTCATAAACATGTTTATTTTGATCATACAAACTTATAATCTATAAATCATCCGCTACATGCATGCTAAAAGCTTATCACATAAACATCAATGGGGTACATAATTTCATCCTAGCTAGCTGTTGTAAATTAAATAAATTGAAATGAAAACGCATACTTTGAATTATCGTTTTCCTTGCATTGCTTCCGGCCTGGGAACAAAATGCATGTGGTGTTCATAATTTCAATTTTTTCTATCCCTTGGCAGTAATATATATCCCCCACTCCAAGAATTGGGAAAGAGATAGGGACGATAGCAACACAACATAGAATTACCACAGCGCAGTACATATGCGCAGAGAGGATGAGCTATATAGTTAAGTTTTGGAGTTAGCCCCCCACTGACATGAACAAAAATCTTAGACAAATTTCAATAATATTAATTATTACATTAAAATGTATGTATGAAAAGGATGGACCATTCTGGCTGGTATAATTTCATCTCATCAATTCTTGACTTAAATACATTTGTTTACCTTTTTTTTTTGTTTTTTTTTATGTATTGTGTATGTTGAACAATGAACTAACAAATAAAATTACGAGTTTTATACCGGTCCCCTAAATTAAGGGACCAATATGAAACCCGTAAATTATTTTGGGAACCAAATATGCAATTTAGTCAATAAAATACTAAGAACACATGATGTCAATATAACAAGGTCAGTGTCACAGTGTTTTGGTGAAAGATCACCATTGGAGTTATCAACGTATAATTCTGGTCAAGTGTCAAGTAACGGTCATGAGAAGTTGCATGAGAATAAAATTACTACGATTGTTACTGCTCTGAATATTCAAAAGAGATTAAATACAATGTTATTACTTCACATTTTTACCTTCTTTTTTAATCGTTTGAAATTTTTACCTTCATTTTGATTGATAGTATAACTTTTGTTTGCAAATTATGTTTGCAAAATATAGCAATTATATTGATTGAACAGGATGCTGATAATTTTGCAAACAAAATTTGTTCAAAATTATATTGATTGAGACCCAATTTGACAAAAAAAATCGAAGTAATAAAATGAACGGTTGAGTAAAAAAATAGGGAAATGATAAATAGTACGATTAAGTGTCTACGAAATTTCACGAACAAGCGGATTCTGCATTCTTTAAGTTCCTTAAACAACTATATATAAGCAAATTCAATCATGATTTAATTTATGAGCTCTTCCATATCAATCTTGTTGGCTTCTCCCAAGCTAACACATGTTTTTAATTGATTTTTCAAAGCCAGCTTTATAACATATGATGAAATTGATTTCTAAAATCTCATCTTCCAATTTTGTCGACTTCATTGTTAGTGGGATTAGACAGAAGTATTATTGATAATATCTCTAGTAAGGTTGTTTTGTTTTTTATGTTTAATTTAAAGAATAAAGAATAAGAAGTGAAGCTACTCACTTTGGTGATGTCAATTTGATGTTCGTGAAATTTCGTATGAAAGACCTCCGTACTATTTAGCAGCTCTAAAAAAATTATGTCAGTTGAAGCCCAAATAATGAAATTGTGGGAGTAAAATTGAGTGTAAACTCAAGAGTAGAGATAAAATTGTAAGAGAAAATTGAGAGCAAAACTAAAAGCAACAAAGTGATCAAAATGTGAGGTAAAAATTGAATTCAATATTTTTAAATGATCAATTTATAAGTCTAATAATTTTCAAACGATTAAAAAAGAAGGTAAAAATGTGAACAAGATGCTTGCAAAATTTTGTTTGCATAATTTTGAACAAATTATGTTTGCAAAATATAATTTGAAATTGGGTCTCAATGAATATAATTTCGAAAATTAGAAATACATAATAAAATTAATTTACATATAAAGATTAGTTTTGATACATTGTGGATGTGAAAAAAGTTATACTATCAATCAATTTCAAATAATCATTTATAAGAATTTTAAAGAAAATATGATACAATTCAAATATGTTCAATGATCTAACTAATATAATTGAACCTACAATAGAAATAATATAACATTTTTATAGACGAGCACCTACATTTTCAATGACAAATTTATTTAAGAATGTAGTTGAAAGATTGAAAAATCCAATCCAAAATATTCAGGGCAAATAGTCATTTACGTCTCTGAAAGTGTAATGAGTAATTATAATAATCTCTCAATGTAGCAAAATTACAAAATAGTTTTTGATTGTGCATTTCGTTAACAAAAATAGTCTTCTACAAAAACAAATGCTTCTATTTTCAAATAAAAAATGCTTACATTTTTCACGCATACTCTTCGTTTTAACCCTCTGCGTGTTAACTCAATGCGCTTCAACCCTCCAAAAGCTCCAAGGTCATGGAATGGACCCTCCAGGTTGCATCTCTATTAAATCCCCAACCCGCTTCAAAAACTTGAGACACAGTTAGGTTCAGGACAGGACCCTACGTATACCTCTCTGCATCACAGCTGGGGAAAGAAAAAAGCGACTCCCCCTTATCCACATCACATACAATATTTATTTTTTTATGCATATTTGAAAAAATAGACTCATTCTATCTATTTTTCTAATATCAAGATCTTTATAATACTAAATGTTAAATAGCGTTGCCCTAATCCTAATGATTAACCCTAATTTGAAAAAAACTCCTGGTAGGGATTGAACCAAGTATCACATGCTTCCAAATCACAACTCTTACCACCAAGGTCATGATGTTTTTTATAATATGCAATTACTTTAATGTTATGTATTCAACACAAATTTCGGGCCATTTTTCTTTCAATCTTACACTCCCTAAATCATTTCTCACTCACTTTCATCTCTCTCATCATCATGCAATTGAACCTAATAACCATAACCCCGCCCTTTTTTGACGGACCTAAATAATTTTTATGAAAAAAAAGGTATGCAAGGAATTGAATCAGGTAACACATGAAAATGTTATTTTTTAAAAGCCACCAACGTCATTGCAATTCCTTTTTTGATAGCAGTTCCTTTTCATTATTAACGGTTCCTTTTCATTATTATTTTTTCTTTCAATTACCACGTAACAATTCCTTTTTATTATTTTTTTTCTTTCGGTTACCACATAACAGTTGCTTTTCCTTTTTATAAATTTAATAGCCCTTGCGGTTAGGATCAGTTTCTTGGTGTACGCTTATTACGTGCTACGCTATTAAAGTTGCATCTTTAAAATTGTTGATAATTTGACTAATTTAAACGATAATTTTATCATTAGAAACTTCATTTTTTAGTGTAATTTTGTCTACCTTTTGTTTCTCTTATATTATATTAATTACTTGAAGTTATTTATTCTGCCTTTTTATTTGCAAAAATCACTACACTAGATTATAACATTACTTTGTTTTCTCACTTTGACTTTTGAAACATGTTTACTATTTTCAATTTGCTTATTTTAGTTGTTCTTTTAACATGAATGTAATCGAATATGATTGTTGAGAGAGAAAGAATTCGGAAACACAAACTGGTAGTATTATTTGGTAACAAAATAAATTTAATAACTTAAATTAGTGTAATTTTTGCACCTTTTCTTTTGTTTTTTTTTTCCGATCGTTTCATAACAAAGTACTGAATCTGTAAGTTAAAATATAATCAATTTGATATTTATATACGAAATTCTACAAAACCCGTGCGATGCACGAGTTAGAGTCTAGTAATACTAAATGTTAGGTAGTGTTGCCCTAACCCCAATGAATAACCCTAATTTTTAGGGCTGGAAAAAAATATGAAAAAAACTCCTGGTGAGGATCGAACCAAGTACCACATGCTTCCAATTGACAACTTTTACCACCAAAGTACTGATTATTATTTTTTTTTCAATTACCACATAACGGTTCCTTTTTATTATTTTTTTTCTTTCGGTTACCACATAGCAGTTCCTTTTCATTATTTTTTTCCTTTCGATTACCACATATCAGTTTCTTTTCCTTTTCATTTTTATAGATTTAACAGCTTTTGCGGTTAGGACCAATTTCTTGGTGCAGACTTTTGTATATATATTTTTTTTCGATTTGTCATTTTTATTGCAGTCCATCTTTTATTTTTGTTGCTTTTTGAGGTAGTTTGATAACATAATACTGAATGTAACTATAAAAGTAATAATATAGTCAATTTGATAGTTATATATGAAGCTCTACAAAACCCGTGCATCGCACGGGTTAAAGTCTAGTTTATTATATTATGTATTCAGCAAGTACTTGCTTATGAAATGACGAGCATTTATAATATTTTTATTAAAAAAATAATTTAGGATATTTACTATATTTTAAAAAAGGATATTTACTAAAATAATATTATTTTTAAATATATTATATAGTTTTGAAATACTATTTTTCAAGATAATGAATGTCATTAAATTATATTTTTTTTTGAACTTTTTTATAAAAGAATTATATATTATGATTTCATCTGAAACAACATGTTCACTATAGAGTTGAGTTGGTTTGGGTTTAACAAACAACTATGAATCTTTTTTTACAGTAAAATAAGTTTAATTTAAATGTCGAAAAAATGATAGTACAATCTTATCAAACTTAAAAAATTAGTCTATACTGTTACATATAAAATATTTAAATCACACAAACAGTTACACACACAAAATATTTAGATCACACAAACAAATTAACTATGAGTTAGGACATTCTTATCTACATTTTAAAAGTCAAATGCATGTAGTCAAAAATACATTAACAAACCAAACTCTTATAAAACTATGAATCTTTGACCCAAAGAAGACTAAAGAAATTTTATTGATTTTGGTAACAGATGTTGGCCAAAACTAAATCAATGCGTGAAAATCTCAAAACAATAGAGAATATTAAACGGAAAATGATAAGTGGAATGGTCATAAAGGTTTTATTTTATCAAGTTTGTCTTGTGATTATAAATTCACCTCTTAAGAAGAATAAATGAGGTGTTTGGAATTTGAACTTCAGTCACTACACATATTATATAGGCTTAAATGCACTTTTGACCCCCTATGTTTGAAAAAGTTGCGATTTTGGCCCCCTTTTAAAAAAAATGGATTATTAAACCCCTAACTTTTGCCCCTTTTGCGAAAGGCTAATTTTGACCAAGTCAACGCATAAGTGGCATCTCACTTAGCTGAGTCAGCGCCACCTGTGTAATTGTTTAATAAAAAATAAAAAAAAATTACACCTCTCTCTCTCTCTCTCAGCTCTCTCTGTTCCATAATTTGCTCCGATTCCAATTCCGGTTCCTATTCCATTCTTTCATTCTTCCTCAAATCAACGCAATTTGCGACGCTGATATTATAATCTTCCAGAAGCTTCTCAACATCATTTTCAATTCCAACACCGACGAATTTGTTATTAGCGTCAGCGAGGAAGTTTAAGAGGGAGGTTGGGATGCCGGGGGAGTGCAAGATTTGGAAAACAAGGCAGCGGTTGTTGATGCAGAGCTGGAGGACGGCGGTTGGGTTGGATTGGCCGCGATGGAAATTGGGCCGCCATTCGATGTCGAGGCCGACGAGGATGGGGAAGGGGGTGTGGAGGCGGAGGGTTTCGAGGAGCCAGGTGTCGACGAGGGAAGGGGTGGAGGTTAAGAGGGTTTCGATTGTGAAGATGGAGTCGACGGTGATGGAGTAGAGGTTGTGGGTTGAGTAAGGGAGGGAGTGGTCGATGAGGGTGATGAGGAAGGGTGTTGGTGTTGGTTGTGGGGGTGTAGGGTTTGGGGTGGGGGTGGTGATAGGATTTCCGTTGCGGTCTCTAGTGATAGTTGACATTCTGAATTTTAGTTTAACGGTGAAGTCTGAAGATGGTGGTGGATTTTGAAGTTTGATTTGGGAAAGAGAATGGTGGCTGTGGAGAAAGAATGGTGGCTGTGGAGAAAGAACAAATGAGTTGTAATTTTTTTTTATTTTTTATTAAACAATTACACAGGTGGCGCTGACTCAGCTAAGTGAGATGCCACTTATGCGTTGACTGGGTCAAAATTAGCCTTTCGCAAAAGGGGCAAAAGTTAGGGGTTTAATAATCCATTTTTTTTAAAAGGGGGCCAAAATCGCAACTTTTTCAAACATAGGGGGTCAAAACTGCATTTAAGCCTATTATATAATGTTCATACCAACTGATCTAAGTTAACGAGACTGTTCATAACACTCTTTTAAATGTTATATTTATAAAAGTTCGTATCTTAGAAATTAACAAATTAATATTATTTTGTACTATTACAAGTTTTCTATGTCCAAAAAAAAACACAAGTTTTCTATGTTAGAAAATCTAACAACGAAAATCATACGTACACTAAAAATAGAGAAGCACATATCAAATCTTCATAGAACATTTTATAATCTAAAATATAACTACAGAACACAAACATTACAACTCTTTTTTTTAGGGAGCAACATAAGTCTTTTTAATGATCCAAAAATATACAAGTCTTTAGTCTGAAATTTCTCCAAGGGTCTTGCAAACGAGTGTTATGGGGACACTATCTAAGGATTACAAGTTTAGAAATTAATCTAAAAAGTCAAACTCTTCAAATTTCAATACATTGAATATACATATTTTTATAAAAATTTATTATTTAGTTTTTAAAGAGTGTCCCGAAAACTCCGGAGACACTCGTTAGCATCTCTCTTTCTTTAAACAAATCGTGCTAACAAGTGCTTTTGAAGTACTAGTTATGTACTAGAGACATTCTTTAGTATTTTTTATAAAAAAATATACTTCTTCCGTCTCAAAATAATTGTCTCTTTAACATTTTTTCTGTTTCAAAATAATTGTCACTTTAAAATAACAATGCAACATTTATTATTTTTTTACTATTATACTCTTATTTATTAAATTTCAACCAACTTAACAATTAATAATAGGAAAATACTAACTTTTGCTCTTAGGGCACAATGTTAAGGAACCTAAAGTAAAAATTAATGTTTTGTACTAATAAATATGTAATTTTAACATGTGCCCTAAGAGTAAAAGTTAGCATGACCTTTAATAATTTATTAACAAATGATAATAATTTTACCATTAAAATTAGCACAATTAATTATTTTTTAAAAACCGTACACAAACCTTATAAGAATATTATTTTCGGACTAATTATACTATTTGTGTGTAAGATGAACTATGACCCCTCTAAATAGAGATGATGAGTTGCAATCCACGCGCCCCAAAAGTTGGTGAGTAAGAGAGTGTTGTCACAAACTTGTGTGTTCCCCAAAACGCAAAGACTTTTTTTCTCAGTCAAACTCAAATCAAAACCTCATCATCACACTCAATGCTCACTACTTAGTACATAACCAACCAACCAACCCTTAACAATCTCCAAAACATAAAATAAAAGCACTGTCTCAAATACACACAAATACACATAATTCATCATCCTAGTGACCAAAATCTCGCCACAAATACTTCAAAATAATCAATGTCTTGAATTTTCAATCTGAAACAGCTACTATAGCTTTAACATTTCGCCGAAATCATAGCCCACCAAAATATATTCACTTTCCTTTCCTACCTCCTCTTTTAATTCTTGATTGACTCCTAGTAAATGTACGTACTAGTCAATCATATATTACTATATATTATTATTATTACTACTATTACCATATCAAAAACATAAAACATATTTTGTAGAATGAAATCAACATGATGTTTTTTCATTCTGGTTGATTTCACTTGTAAAAAGAAATAAATAAATAAGAAGCTTTGTATTCCAAGGAAAAGCAAAAGATATGGATGATCTTTTGTGCCATGAAAAAGAAACGGGCTTGGAAGTTGAAGAAAGAGATGAAGAATGGTCAATGAATCAATCACATCAAGAACTTGGTGTATCTGAGGAGGAGCATGTGGGATTATTGCTTCAAAGAGAGATTGCTTTTGGGTTCAAAAAAGATGAAAATGTTGTGTTTGAAGACTCCTTCAAACGTGCTCGTTTGAATGCAATCAATTGGATTCTCAAAGTTAGTTCATCCACCCTTTTTCTCTTTTATTATGTTATTCTAATTCAGCTTCATTAATGAAATTGCAATTGGAAAAAAAAATCTTGATTTTGACTTCAATTTTTTCCTGATTTTGAATTGATAATAATCTCAGAAAAGAGAAGCATTGGATTTTCACTTTGAAACAGCTTATTTGTCAGTGACATACTTGGATCGATTCCTTTCTAAACACTTCATTGATGTAAGCTCTAATTATGATCTTCCAAATGCAGCATTTGTTTCTATCAATTGGTCACTCTTGTTTAAGTTTTCATCAATCTAATTAATTGATTGATTAATTATTTAATTACCCTTTTGGTTGAATTTTTACATTTTATGCAGGGTGAGAAGGATTGGGCAATGAGGTTGCTATCAATTGCATGTCTTTCTCTGGCTGCAAAGATGGAGGAATGTAATGTGCCAGGGATATCACAGTTTCAATTGGAAGATGATTATGTATTTGAAGGAAAAGTGGTTCAAAAAATGGAGCTTTTTGTACTTAGCTCATTGGATTGGAACATGGGTATCATCACTCCCTTTTCATTCCTTTCTTACTTCATGAAAAAGTTCAGCAATGAATCACCTAGTCCTATTGTTTCCAACACAATGCATCCTATCCTCACTGTAGTAATGGAAGGTGAATCAATCATGAACACTTGAATGTCTTTCTCTTTTCGAGTTTAAAAGATTTACACCATCAGTATATCACAACTAATCTTAATGATTAAAGTCAAATATTTTTATTAATCAAATGATTATGTTAGATTGATACTAGTAGCCTCTAAAACCTTTTGCGTTGACGATGATGATTTATACAAATTAAACATTTTTTGTTATTTCTTTTTGAGAAAGATGTGAATTTCTTTGTTCAAACATGGATTAACCTAATGTATGTTTTCTTATGCAGAGTTCAATTTAATGGATCACAAACCATCTGTTGTTGCAGCAGCTGCCACTTTAGTGGCATTTGATCAAAAGTTGACCTTAGAAGATTTGAGATTGAAAATGAATTTAATTTCTCAACATCCCTTACTTCAACCGGTAAGTCTTTGTATTAATTTTTTTGCTAAGCTTCACCAAAATCATGATTAGAAGAATGAAATCTTAATCTATAAATTTTGCCCTTCGTTTTTTATTTCACAGGATGACGTATTTGCTTGCTACAGTCTAATTCAAAGATCGTACGAGGAGAAGATTAAAAGAGAGGAGCATAAGCATTTATGTACACCAAATTCTTCAGTTTTTCGATCCAGGCCAATTGACTATGCCGTTGCTATGACAAAGAGAAGAAGACTCTCATTCATTGATGATGAAGATGGTGGTGACTAGAAGGGACCACATCAAGAAAATCCGAAAATTTGAACTTTTTGAAGTTTTAACAATTTTATGTGAAGATTATGTGTTGTCTTTCTTTGTTACTTTTTGCAATAGTATCATATCACCAAGAGAGAGAGGGGGGAAAACTTACAACAGAAAAGTATTGATTGTTACTAGACAAAAAATTGTTTTGGAATTGGATTTATTGGTTTTACCATGAGGAATAGCTAGGAAATGGAGGAAACAAGAATACACATTCAGGTTTTGGGATACATATATAGTTAGAGACTTGGAGTGCCCAAATTAGCTGGTAAATGAAAGCTATATGCCAATCCAGAAAGCTGTAGAAACAACCAACTAGGCCATAGCTAAAATCCGAAGGAATCGCCAATTTAGTCTTAGAAATTGAAGTGTTAGCCTAATTTGGTATCTGAAATCAACAAACTTTTAAAGTAATGTCTGATATTGAAAATTCTCAATTGCATTATTCTTCTGATGAATTTCGGAGACTTAATTTCAGGGATAAATTGATGATTGGTTTGTATTTTTTTTTCCCTCTTCTACCCTTATATTTTCGCCACGACTTACTTCATAACGGAGTTTGTTTGTCATATGTATCTATTGGAACCTACCTTTTGATGGATGATTTGGATGCTTTATTAATGTCTTCAAAAAGGCTAAAAGTGGGAAGAGAAAACAGCGTTGGTGTGATAGGATGCATGGTTTGTGTTGCATGTTGGCCATCACAAAAGTTTTGTATAGATTGATTTGATTTGTTTGAATGTTTGATACTGCTTTTAAGGCGGGACCTACCGTTCTGCCTGGCTTTGTTGTGTTCATGGGTCGTGAAACCCAACATGTTTGTGGAATCAAAAGTATTTTTATGTTGGTTCTGCTTTGAAGCAATAGATTTCTATGAACTGCCATGTTCATCGTATAAATAACATTACAAAACTTCGCGTGATCTCTGTTTGGGACTATAGTTCTTGTATTTAACAAAGCAAAGAAAGCAAAAAATCACAAAGATTAGTACTTTCACCGACTTTTTGCCTAGAACATGTTCTTTTGCATGGTTGAGAATGATAAGAGTATTTTTGCCATTCGATTGTTGAACACCATACCTGTAATATTTCTGCAATTGGACCACTTACTAAAAAAAGTAGAGCAGCTTCCCCACCCTTACATTTTTTTTTCTTTTTTCGAAAGAGTAATGCTTCTTCTCGCGAAAAACTTCCTTGCAGAAACATCACGACCACTCTTGTCAGTTTTTAACTTGTAGCTGTAGCATACTCCCTTTTATCTAACCATCCATGTTTCCACCAAAGAAGATCCGATGATTGCAATGAATTCGCGAGACCTTTGTGATATTTTATTTCGCTAGAAATAGCAGCGCTGTTATCGAAAATATACTTAACACACAAGTCATGTTTTCTTTTTCTAGATGTGTACATTCGAAGTGATAAATAGGCGAATGCCAAGATAAGTGTAAAAAAGTGAAGAAAGCATTTTACAAACAGAAATGTTGAAAGGCTAACTTGAAGTCCTTGATAGATTATTGGTGTCATCAGTCAGAATGGTATTTGCATTGAACAAGGCCTACTCTGTTTTCCCCCCTATATTCACTGCACTCTCTTTAGTCCACAGTGTTCATTACACACGACAACTATAAGAAGCAAGAAGAAACACGATTTTCAAAGTCGTTTAACAATGCAAATTAGACCTACTAGAAAGTTCAAACAGTCAAATAATTTGTACCAGCAGCCACGGCAATGAAAAATATGAGAGGTTATCGGAACAAAATAGACCGAAACAAATGGACCTGAATCTGCTCATGGAAAAGAGTGTAGACTAAATGAAATATAATTAGTTAATCTTTAAAAGCACAAAAATATACAAGTATATTTTCTTCAACATCTCACAACTTTAGAACACCCTGTCTAAAAGGACTAAAAATACCAGTTTCTTTCACAATTACTACTAGGTTAGAGGAAAAATATTGCATAAACTTTCTTTCATTTAAACTTTTATCATCCACATTGAGTGCAAAGTGAGCTGAAAATTTTAATCTCCAATCTTAATTCTTGGAATATTCGAACCTGGATGACATAATCACACCATGCATTTGATCTATTTGCAGGGATAACAGCTTAAAGTTTTAATATTTCCTTAATCTAGTTTAAAAGTTGGTTGCAAGCAACGTTTCAACAGGCATGTGGAAAGATGCACATGAATCCTTTTGGAAACAACTCATTCCTGACAAAGATTAAATTTGAGAAACCATAGATGGATATCACCATAATTTCATGAATAATAAACAAATAAATCATTCAAATTAAGAGAATTATAACCCCGTATACTGAAAAAGTACCTCATTATACAAAAATCCCAGTTCATATAATATACATCGCTCTGAAATTTGACAAAAATCGTGCAAAATGTTTGATATATGTCATCTGACACCAGCAACAAATACCAAATTTAGTCTCTACTCAGTCACTTGGTTCAATTGGCAACTTTTAGAAGAGACGAGGAGCAAACAAGAACCTTGATTTTCATGTGAGAACAGAGAATGACCAAGAATGTACCTAATTGTCTGAATTTATTTTAGACAGATCCCACAGGGATCATCTTCAAAGCTGCACCAATTGGCATGCCAAGGACTCCAAGGAAAACGCTAATGAACCACAGTTTCAAACTTAGAGGAGATGTGTTGGCATAGGTGCCCAAGAATTCAACAATTATGATTTGGAAGATGGCGGTGCAGGTGAGTACAGCTGTGAACACATAATTCTTCAGTATACCTTCAAAAACATTTATCCTCTCCATGTCTCTGGAACTGATCTCATTGAAAACCTAACAAGACATTTGAATACGATTGGGTTAATAAAGTGTACAATCAGAGAACATAATACAAGGAACCATAGTTTAAACATTTAACACAGGGAATTTCAGCACCCATGAAAGGTTAGAAAGATATTAGACAACAATATTTTAATATTTCAAAAGTCAGAAAATATTATTTGTCTAGTCTGAATATGAAATCATAAATCACATCCCAGAACAATGATTTTCTAAGTTTACCTGACAGAATACAAATGAATTGAAAATGAGTGTATTCAATATCAGATCACTATCCGGGCCATCAAGATGAAAAACTGTTTTTCCTCTTGTCTGGAGTAACCAGATTATGACAAATTGATATATAGACTGCCCCGTGATATTCCTCCACATCACGTTACTGATAAAGTTTCCTTTCCTACCAACTGGTGCTCTTTTCATCAACTCATCATTAGGAGGTTCAGTGGCAAGTGCAAGTGCTCCAAGAGTGTCCATAATCATGTTGACCCATAAAAGTTGAACCGCAGTGAGGGGAGCATTTCCTGGGTATTTATATATATCATGAGGAAAAAAGAACAAGGCACACAATGCAAAAATTCATAATTTAACTTTGATAAACATAATAACAAGGAACACATCATGACTACCTGACAAACAAGCAGAAGTGAAATTGACAATCAAAGCAACAACATTTACAGTTAGCTGGAACTGCACAAATTTCTGTATATTTATGTAGACTGAACGGCCCCATTTGGCTACAGTGACGATAGTTGAAAAGTTATCATCTAGTATTATTACGTCGGCACTTTCTTTTGCAACCTGAAATTGCCAAAATAACGGCTTTAAAAAATATATTACCAAGTACAAATTTAGACAAGATCAATACATTGGTATCAAGACATACCTCGGTTCCAGCAATGCCCATTGCAAGTCCAATATCTGCTTCGTGAAGTGCTGGCGCATCATTTGTACCATCACCAGTAACTGCAACAACCTCTTCAAATGTTGTCCTCAAGTGTTTCACTAGGGTATGCTTATCCATGGGTGAAGATCGAGCCATTACCTGCAGATTTAGACATATAGATTGTTGATATCATAAACAAATGTTTTCAGTAAAGGGTAATGTAGACCACCAAGCTTTTACTTCCAGGCTTTGAAAACCACCTTAGTATATTCAAATGATCCATCACTCAGTCCATTTATTATCAGTATGTTAGTTTTAATGGCGGTCAACATCCATGTAATCATATGGCTCTTTTAAATAATAGTCACGAGAGCAGGGCGGAGCCAGGAATTTAAAGTCAGGGGGACCGAGTATAAGGAACATTTTTTTGAGCGAACAAGAAACATAAGTTGATTAAAATAATAATAACTTTTTAGAGACATTTGACTAAATACAAAAAAATTGTTTACGGGTGTTAGAGACATAAGATTTTTCTCACAAGAGAATATAATACATTAAAGACTAAATTATATTTTTATCCCCTATTTTTATTTTAGGTTTTAATTTGCTCTTTATTTTTTGGTTTTAAAAGAGTCTTTTATTTTGTAAAGCTACTTCATTATGGTTCATTCTATTTAAAATGTGTTGTGGAGATGACCATATCGATATATTTTATGAAATATGAGATGATTTAAAATAATATGAAGTATAAAACTAATGATATTAGTTGTCAATTAATCTAGTAACATGGTAAACATTTTAAATAGATTAATTGGGGGGACCATGTCCTAATATATATTTTATGAAACATTTTAATATAGTTTAGTTGTGTAGTATAAAAAAAAAATTAAAAATGTGGGGGGGAGACCATGGCCTCTATAGGCCACCCCTGTCCCTCCGCCACTGCACGAGAGGACATAATGATATCGTTTAATCCATGCTCTGCCTAGCGAGAAAATATTTTCGTTATTTTTGGTGTATATTGTGATTTGAACTTTTGAAGTACATATAAAGTTTGAATATGCATAACAAGGATTTTGCATAGGCTGCTGAGAGTCATCATTCATCATTATAGTAAATCTTTAAGATATTGGCAATTTGGCATGTTTATGGCAACCTCTAACTAGACCTTTTAATTCCAGGACACCAAGTTCATTCATGTACCCCACCCCCCACCCCCTAAAAGAAATGCACACCAAAACTCAAACTCTGGTAAGAGCAGCTAATCCTTCAACAGTTTGTCAAGCAAATTAAACAAAAAATAAAAATTAAATGACATATTATTGATATGCACCTGAATTTTTGGAATGATATCAAGCAATTCCTTCTCACTCATTTCACGGAACTCCGGGCCTTCAATCGCTATACCATCTGTTAAAATTCCACATTCTCTAGCAATCGCCTTTGCAGTATTTATGTTGTCTCCGGTAACCATCCTAACAGTAATACCAGCCGACCTACAAATGGCTACAGACTCTCGAACACCAGGACGAACTGGATCTTTAATACCCACTATTCCTACACAAGTGTAACCATTAATAGGAATAGGACTTCCAACTAAAAATTCATCATGAATATCAATGTAAGCAAGGCAAAGGGTCCGGAGAGCTTCATTGGCAAATTTTTCGATTGTGTCATTCAAGTGACTGATGGAGTCTTCATCAAGTGGAACAATCTTGCCATTTGAGTCTACAAATTTGTCACATGCAGCAAGAATTATTTCAGAGGCGCCCTTGCAGTGTGCTCTGTAACCACCATCAGGAAGCTGTAGAACTACCCCCATGCGCTTCTTTATAGAATTAAATGGTTCAACTTTCACAAGTTTTGATGCTTGTCGTTCTCTGTGGAAATCACCACCAAGTGATAGCCCAAATTCCAAGATGGCAGTCTCTGTTGGTGATCCCAGAATCTCAATCTTTCCATTTTCATTTTTTACCACTTCTCCTCCGGTGTTGTTGAATATTGATTCAAGTAGAATTGCTATAGCAGAATCAGGAAGATCAAATGAGAACTCAGACGAGTCGATGGAGCTCTTTACCTCTTTGATCTTCCCACAAATGCAAGCTTTTACAACAGTCATATGGTTTGTAGTTAACGTGCCAGTCTTGTCACTGCAGATAGTAGTAGCAGATCCCATCGTCTCACAAGCAGCCAAATGACGGACGAGTGCCTTATCGTTCATCATTTTTTTCATGGCAAAAGCAAGGCTCAATGTCACAGCTAAAGGTAAACCTTCAGGAACAGCAACAACAACAATTGTAACAGCAATAGCAAAGAATTCCACAATTTCCATTGCATCATCACCAGACCATGTCCATTGGGAACCTTCTTGCAGCTTGCGGCTAAACAGCCCTTGGACCAACACAGAGAAAGTCACAACAGCGAAAAAGAGGCCTATTTTTCCAATAATGGTAGCCACGCCATTGAGTTTTACCTGCAAGGGAGTTTCATCATCTCCACCTTCACTTAGAGTAGCCATTAGTTTACCCCACTGGGTTCTCATTCCAACAGTAGTCACAAGCATCTTGCATGATCCATCCTGGACTTTGGTTCCAGATAGAAGAAAAGGATTAAGGTCACTGACATTCACTGGTTCACTTTCCCCTGTCAAACTTGATTCATTTATACACACAGAGAAACCGGACAAAAAAAGCCCATCAGCAGGGACTTGATCTCCGATATTAAGGTGGACAATATCACCAGGAAGTAGATCATATATTGAAATTTTCTGTCTATATCCATTCCGCGTGACCTGAACTGTAATTTTTTTCTTCTCTTTATCTAGATCCTTAAACTGCAATGATTGTCTGTAATCACTAGTGGCAGTGACAAACACTACAAGCAATATGCTTGCAACAATACCAATCCCATCCTGTGCACCCTTAGGCCACCCTTCCATTATTATGCCAACCACTAAAGAGACAAAAGCACAGACCGCAAGTATCATAAGAGTTGTATCTTGAAGTGCTTCCCATACAAAAACCCAAAATCCCCGGGCTGGACTTTCAGTGAATTTATTAATTCCATAAATTTCTTTTCTCCGATTCAGTAAGGGCTCGGATGTTGATATCCCATTGTTGACAGAGGAATTGAGTTTGTCCGTGATACCCTCAACCCCACCATGAATTTTCAACTTCTTCACATCACGTCCATCAACAATTGTCCCCGCCTCATCAGCACAAATTTCAAAACCTGCAGCTTTTACTTCCTCCGGTACTTTGTACTCACTTGACAAACTTAGGCCTGGAGAGAGAAAAGACATACTTATCACGTAGAAAGCGAAACCTTTGCAACAATTTTAAAATGCATGTATGTTGGCTTTCTTACCATGGATAAACTGAAGCGCAGCTTGTGAAACCAACACTGCAACTCTGAATTTCTCCTACAATGTATATTGGCGGCAGGAAATTAAGAGACTACATAATCATTTTTGAAACATTTAAATGACCATGTCCTTTTTCTCCCCACAAATCTAGGCTATTTGAGTAATATTGTAATTAGTAGGATAGTGAGAGGAAAAATATTCCAATCTTTCCATGACTCAATTTTCAATTTGAAATCATAAAACCCGTGTCTTGAAAAAATTTGAAATGTTATCTGCTCAAACTTAAGTAGGTTTGCTGAAATATGGAAATACTAACAGGCTATGCAAGATAAGAGTAATATGGTAATTTATCAGATATGATACAAGTCCAAACCAAGCATGGAAGGGCAGGCAGCTCTTTAACATTATAGTATATCACTACCGATATATGTTAGATAATTTCCCTACAACAATAAAAGTAAGTACCGACAGAATCTCATACCCAATACAACATGGAAGACAGGAAGAGCAGTTAGTATGAAAAATGTGGAGGGAAATAAAAGGAAAGGACTGAAAATTGGCAATGGGTCATTGCATGTACTGTGTTTTAACCCATAACCAATATTGAATCCTTCTATTCTATTTTCCTCTTTGTTCGGACAGAAGACTAAGGGAAGTACAAAAAACTTGACAATTGTCATGTTGCAGATATTCAAGTAAGTGATTCTTAATTGCATTGCAACCAAGCAAAACAGCAACGCATATCAATTTTATAAGTTCTTGTCAAATAATATTCATAATAACTTTCTACATGGTACCAGAACTCCCGGTTTCTACGGATAATAAGGAACTCAAATCAGATCAGATTTGAGTATTCGTAGAAACCGGGAGTTCTGGTATCATGTAGAAAGCAGTCTTTCATTCAATGTAATGTAGTTGTAGTAGCTTTGATGTGAATGGATCAACATTAAAATGATCATCAAAACAATATATAAATTGACCTTGATTTAAATTTAATGCATAAAAAAGCATTGAGATTAGTTAACAGAAGAAGCCAAAATAGGAAAGTAAACTAAGGATAAACATAGGAACTTTCCATTTTAGGATAATATCTCGATCTAGAAAGAAAAACATATGTTAAGAAGAAACCTGATTAGAGCGTCTAATAGCTTCAGCTTCAAATCTTTTGGAAAGATTAGCAGTGAAACGAAACCTTCTTTTACGATTCTTAACAACCCAACAAAGCTTCCTCCATCTCTGAAGTGCTTCTTCCGATGAATTTTTCGGCTTCACATCTCCGAAATTCTCATTCAAGTAACTCTCCATTGCTTTCAAACCTCAACAAAGAAAATACGAACACTTGTTTTGAAACCAATTTCAACGCTTAAGATTTAATGCATTTTTTTAATTATAGTGATTGATTCAAAACAGAAATTCTTCTGAAGTACTAAGAAAGTTTGAATACACAATAGTTGACAATCGTCAACTTCACAAACTCACGCAAAGTTTGATTTGATTTGATTATTATGCTACAAACACTGAGCAAGTCAAAGGGAAACAATGTAAATGAAAAAAAAGGCAAAGCATACTTTGCTTCTATGTTTAGATTTGGATCTACTCATATTTATGTTTATAATTAATAATTAATCAATTACTATTCTTGTCAAAAAAAAATTAATCAATTACTATTAAACTGTTGAACAAAAGTTGTTTTTCTTTTTGCCAAGTAATTAAACTATTTTGTTTCGTGAATAGTTTAAAATTAAATCACAAATTTTAATGCAAACTTACTTTTTTAAACTTCTTAATATGTGTAAATTTGCACATGTTTAAAAAATTTTATATAATTTTATGCATTCAAAACATTAAAATGACAGTGCTTCACACAATGAGTTCCAAAATACTTATATATACTCATTTTCTTTTGTAACTATAGCATAGTTGATAAGCTGCAAGAAAATTTGTATATAGCAATCGAAGTTGGAATTTTGTATTCTCATTTTCTACACTTAAATGTGCAATTCTAAACATTAAAATACTTGAGAAAAAAAATTGTATACTCATTTTTTTCCTTTGATTAATTGTAAAATAGAAATAATATATCGCCTAAATTTTGATGTAGGAGTTGGATTGGAGTTGTGTAGTGGAGCGAAAATACATAACGGGGGTGTGAGTTTGGACAAAAATGAATTAGGGGGGGTGAGAAACAGTTTTCGGCGGTGAGGTGTTTAGCTCCCGGAACGGGATTCCCGTTTGTTATGGTTGTCTTGTCTGCACGTTAGTAGAGAGGCTGTCTATCTCTGTCAGCGCATCCCATGTTAGACGTGGGACCCTCGTTCCAGTTTTCCTTTTTTTTTGTTTTTTCTATTGAAAAATTTAAGTAAAAAACTTAACTGCAATTCATTGGGTGTATTTCGTATGATTTTTAACTAAATTTATCATGATGTTTTTAAATCTATAATTTTTTTAAAATTTGTTATATCTAAAAAAAGTTATATTTTTAGTTAAAAACCGTACAAAAAATATTTAAAGAATTGTACCTAAGTTTTGTCTAAAGAATTAATTAATGGTGAACTTGGATATCCTAAAGTTTTATTAATATTTATTTTACAATGAATGATATTTTGACCGCCAATTTTAAACAACTTTTAGTGACAACATTGTTTCTCTCTTCTTATTAAACAATAACAATAGAGAGAAAGAAAGAAAGAGAATAAAAATACAATGAAAGTATAAGAGAGTTGTCACAAAAGTTATTTAAAAATGATTGTTCAAATATCAATTCTCTAATATACATCAACGAATTAAAACAAATAATTTCTTTGTCAAAAATAAAATAAAATAGCTATTTTAATGCGGATAAAAGAATAATACCGTAACATAACAATTGAGAAATATATAATATGTAAACTAAAAAAAAAAAAAAAAGAAACTACATAGAAGGAATGGAAGAATATGTGAAATAAATGTATAAATTATAACTTATTTTTCCAGACGTTATTTTAAGTATTGTTTAATCTTATAATTTATTGTTTTTTCTTTCACTTTTACCCTTATTATTTTATTCAAAATCCATTTTAACCTTTTATAATACTTAATTACGTTTAAAAAAATGTTACATTTAATTAAAATTCAAATTTAAAGATTGGTAATAAAAAATTTCAAAAAAAATACTAGGTTGGTAGTAAATGAATAGTTACCAATGTTACGTTTAAGAAAGACTTTTTTTTATAGAAGAGAGGAAAAAAAGAAAAAAAACGACAAAAGAGTGTTTTTACGTTCTGTTTGTTTAGATTCAATTTTTTTTATAGGAGAGTTACGTTCAATTTTTCATTTTTTGATATTCAACTTTTTTTTTTGGTCAGGTTTTGATGTCTAACTTTTATTAAGTATAAAAACTGAAATAAAATAATATTAAAATAAGATTTTAGAAACTAAAAATTATTTTAACAATAATATCTAAAAGACACATTAAATTAATATATTTAATTCACTAAAATTTAAATATATTAAATATTAATTGGTATAAAATTTATTATGAATTAAAAAAAGTCTTAATATATCATTTTACATTTATCACTTGGTTGAACCGCTAATTATACTAAAATAAAATGAAAATAATTACTAAAATATAAAATAAAAGATATACTAAATAATATATAAAAAGATATATTAAATTAATAAATTTAAGTTATTAAACTAGTACTTGGACCCATGCGATGCACGAGAAGTTGATTATATCATTGACTAATAAATGTGGTAGTTGAGCATGAAATGTTATAATAATTGTTGTTTTGCATGAGTTATTGCTTCCAAAAGACAACAACCAAGCATTATTCCACTAAGTAGGTCGACTACATGGATCTAAATACGTCATATTGTTATATCATAAATTATATTTAGATCCAACTCATTAATCTATAATTTTTTTCTAATAGTTTCTCTTATAATTTTTCTAGATCTTCCCTATACCTCTTGTAATCATTTTATCCTCTATTTGATATACTATTTTTACTATAGAATCTACATGTCTTCTCTCTACATGTCCAAAGCACATAAGCTTGTTTTCCAAAATATTTATATTATAGGTGCTACCCCAACTATCTCTATAATGTTGTCATTTCTAATCTTATTCCATCCAGTCTTACCACACATCCAACACAACATCCTCATCCCTGCAACACTTATTTTATTCTCGTGTTGGTTCTTAACGCCCAACACTCTGTTCCATAAAACATTGTTGGTCTAACAACTGTATGATATTTTTTCCTTCAACTTGAATGGTACTTTTGTATCACATAAAAACGATATCTTTTCCCTTCAACTTGAATGGTACTTTTGCATCATATTAAACACTTGAGACTCTTCTCTATTTCAACCATCCAACTTGAATACGATGATTTACATCTGCTTTTATTTCTTCGTCATTTTGTACTATGGACCCAAAATATTTAAACTGTGTAACTTGTATGATATGATATACAACTTTCGTATCTAAGGTAGAACTATTTCGTCTTTTGCTAAAATTACATTACATATATTTTGTCTTGCTTCTACTCATTCAAAAGTCATACGCTTCTAAGGCTAGTCTCCAAGTCTCCGACATCACATTCAATTCCTCCCCCGACGCTTCTAAGGCTTATCACATCAGAGAGATTGTTGATAAAAATTATTTAAAATCTCTTGTTGACTCTATTACAATATAATATATCAAAAAATACAGATAAAAAAAATACATCAACGAATGTAATTACCTCTTAAAGAACAATTTTCAAATTTATGCATGATAGTGAATTTAGGTTCAATTAGGTAAAATAGATATAAAACTACAATATTAACCCTACTTATAGCTCTAAAAGATTGGTTAAGAGACTTAAGAATTTTTATATATAAGATAAGATAGGTAAAATCATTATGTCTTAAAAGAATAAAAGAACAGAAAATTAGAAAATTTGTAACAACTATCTTGCCTAAAAAAATTTGTTTAAGAGACTTAAGAAATTTTATATATAAGATAAGATAGGTAAAATCATTCTTTAAAAAAAATAAAAGACAAAAAATTAGAAAATTTGTAACAACTTGCCTCCAAAAATTTGTTTAAGAGACTTAAGAACTTTTACATATAAGATAAGATATGCGATCATTTTCTAAAAAGTTAAAGAAATAGCAAAAAAAAATTAGGAAGGATATTTGCAACAACTTTTTTGGCTCCAAAAAGTTGTCTAAAAGACTTAAGAACTTTTGTATATAAGATATGCGATCGTTTTCTAAAAAAAATAAAGAAAGAGCAAAAAAATTAGGAAGGAAATTTACAAAAAAAATTTAGCTCCAAAAAGTTGTCTAAGAGACTTAAGAACTTTTATATATAAGATAAGATATGCGATCAATTTCTAAAAAAATAAATAAAGAGCAAAAAATTACGGAGGAAATTTGAAACAATTTTTTTGTCTCCAAAAAGTTGTCTAAAAAACTTAAGAATTTGGCTTAAATGCAGTTTTACCCCCCCTATTTTGACTCAAACTGGATTTTACCCCCCCTATTTTAAAACTCGGATTTTTAGCCCCCTTATTTTATATTTTTCAGGATTTTACCCCCTACCACACATGTCATAAGACACCCAGAAACAGGATTTTACCTTATAGAAAGTAGAGGTCAACTGTGTTTTTATTTCTGATAAGCTCGCAATATCAGAATGCAATTGATCTTTCTCAAAAGAGAACTGTGCCTGCACATCATGCATTTCGTCCTTCAGTTTTTGCACCTCAAGTTCAAGGTTAGTTTCATTAGCTTTAAACCATGTAATCCGATCTTCCAATTCACGAATTTTCTTTCTGCCTGAATCAAGCTGCCATTCTAATTTAGTCACATTTTCCTGTGCCACTTCAAGCTGGTCTTGCAATTGATGAGTCTCAGCTGAACTACTACCAAGTTCCTTTCTTAATCTTGCAACTTCATCATTTGATATCTTGAGGTGTTCATTAGCTACCTCCAATTGTTCCACCAAATTTGGAACATGAGTCTCCAATTCAGCTTTTTGCTTTTGCAACTCCAGCACCTGTCCCTTTTTATACTCAAGTTCATCCTTATTCAGTGTTAATTCTTTCTGCACACTATCAAGCTGACCCTCTCTTTTCTCATTTTGATTCTTCAACTTGATAATCTCTTCTTCTGAAAGCTTAAGTTTCAAATTGGAAACTCGTAGCTCTTCCTCATTTTTAATGAACTTCTTCAGCAATACATCATAACTTTTATTTTCTCCCTCCCCAACAAACTGGCTTTGTCTTTCGGTATCAGCAAGGTCTTCTTTCAGCTTACCTTCAGGAGTTCCTTCATCATCAGCATTCACCGCTGTGCCATGGTAATGAATTACAGACTTGATACAAGAGTCAGTTTCAGAATCCGAGGATGATGAAGAAATTGATTCAGAACCCTCCTTGTGAGAAGCGGGAGAGCTAACACCACCTGAGCTAGGAGAGAAGTCCAAATTGACAGGTTGAGGACCAGACTTCTGCAATCCCTGCTTCTGGTATGGAGTATAATATGGAGTGACCAATAAACTCTCTTGGTCAAAACCTTCACCGGAATCACCAGTGCCCTCCATCTGAGATTTTAAGGATAAAAAATGTGTAAGTACTCTGCATTAGAGAGGGGGAAAAATTCTAAAAGGACCAACTTTTCCATTCCAAACATGAGTGGTAGGGGGGTAAAATCCTGAAAAATATAAAATAGGGGGGCTAAAAATCCGAGTTTTAAAATAGGGGGGGTAAAATCCAGTTTGAGTCAAAATAGGGGGGGTAAAACTGCATTTAAGCCTAAGAATTTTTATATATAAGATTATATATATTTGAATATTAATGGATGTTAATTTTATTTTGAAATAAAAATGTCCGAGTCATTTTACATTTATCACTAATTAAACCGTTAATTTTACAAAACACTTCAACTAGCTTATCAGTTTTAAGTCATTGGTTATCAGTTATTGGTCATCGGTTATAACTTATCACATATCCGCTATTTTTACCAAACAAAGCCGTAAATGAATAATGCAGATGAAATAAGGAGAGAAGCAATAGAGAAATGAACGAGAAGAAATGAAGAGACGTGGTATTTTTGGAGGAGCATGAGTTGACTTGTCTTTTAACAAACTCAACATGAGAGTTTAAAAATGAGAATAAAAAAATTGTTACAATTATCAACAACTCGCTTAGAATCAAGTTTAAAAATCGATAACTCGCAAAATCAAGTGCAAAATATCATCAAGTGCAAAATGTCATCAAAAGTAGAGACATATTTGTCATTTTGTTGTTCACATAATCAACAACTTGCTTAGAATGACGTTCAAAAATCAACATTATGCAATTGAAGATCTTGAACCCATCTCATGGTGAAGAGTAATCCTAAAACTTCACTTGTGTCAACTTTTTGCAAAGGGAAATACCAAAAAGTTTTAGCATGAGTTGCCTCATATCATCGTGAATGCACATATTCCGATGCCCACCTTATTCCAAACTATGGAAAAAGAGGCGTCTATATTGCACTTGTATCATCCGGAAGGAGGCTCGGTCCGGATTGTCCGTGCATGGCTTTGCGGAATGTTGCTATGTTGTACAAGCACTAGCTGCGCCTACTGTCAGGTCATAAGCAGCTGACAACCACGTTCACACACCAACTGTATGTATGCATTGTCTCACTTTTATCATTCCAAATTTTATTGTTTTTTGCTTCCATAACATCCAAAATATGACAGCAAACAAACAGAGCAACTTGGTCTTGATCTAGTATTTTTTTGGTTACATGCATTTTCTTTTTTGGTTACAAGTCTTGATCTAGTATGTCCAAAATGTTAAAGAAAGCTTCACCACTTACCAAAGTCCATTTCTTTTTGCCAACAGTTGACACTATTATGGCAGACAAATAAGAGGTGCAAACTGTCTTCTTCAGAGTTATTGCAAAGAACACAACTACTTGGGTAGTTAACTCCTCTATCATGAAGACAAACTCTAGTGAGCAAACAATTTTTACAACTACCCCAAAGAAGATTCTTAACTTTTTGTGGTATCTTTACACGCTAGATAAGGTGCCACCAACCATTCACCCGAATTGACGAGACGCGTCAATTGCTTAGTTGATGCGGAATTGGTAAGCACTTTTTACCGAGTCCCAACCATCTTTGTCTAATTTCCAAACTCTTTTATCCTCGACAACAAAGTCCAATAAAAATGTATGGAAATTTTTCCGCAATCACTATATCGAAACATTTAGGCACCACAATTTTATTCTACATATTATTATCTTGGTGTTTACCGGTATTTTTGGTATAAGGAAAGTCAACCAAATTTAAAACACAAGTAAATGTCAAACCAATGCGAGTGCCTGAGTCCAAACAAGTTAATAGGTAAACTCGCGTGTCTCAGGATGATTTTTAAAATGTCTCCTAAACAAGTTTTGGTTTTATAGTTGAAATCGGCTAAAAATGGTTTAAGGCTAGTTTTGCTTCAAAAATTAAAAGCTGGTAATGTAAAAAACGATTCAATTTAAATAAGAGTAAAGGTAAAAATACTTAAAATTTTAAAGGCGGTATAGTAAATTGTGAGGAAAGGCAAATTGGTGAAGTTGAAGAGACTCGAAAAATATATTGCTTGAAAAGTAAAGTGCTCAATTTGTAAAGACTTGAAGATAAATATGCTTGAAAAAAAAAAGGAATTTAGAGTGGTGTTCAATGTAAAACGGCTTCAAATGTAGAAAATGCTTAATAGTTTCATGATATCCACTACCCGTGTTAATAAGGAATGAGACACAGTTCATTGTGACTTGTAAACAAAGTAAGCCCTCATTTTGGTCCCTGAAAGTGTATCTCGCTTTCAGACACATCCCTGAATCAATAAAACGAACCAAAAAATCCCCCAATGTCTGCTACGTTAGTCATACACGTCCAAAACGTTAACTGGACGTTAACATTGCTGATATGGCCGTTAGACTTGCCATATCAGCTGCAATTGTGGCTTTCCACGCTGGCAGGGACTAAATTGGAGGGTGATTAGAAAGTTTGAAAGTAAAATCAGTTCCCAATTTTTGTTCCCAATTTCGTCCCTCTTCATCTTCATATCTCCCTCATTCTGTTCCCAATTTCAAACCCTAAAATCAGTTCCTCTCTCAATTTCTCTTCCTGCATTTTCGAATCCTTACCCAAATTGAGATTGAACATGATGGGAGGTGGGGCGACGCACAGGAACAACAACAATAGCAGCAAATCACCCTCTGGTTCATGGAGTATGTCATTTTCTTCAAGAATAGATACAAATCGATCCATTATTCCTGTACCTGATTGTCATTGTGGCTTGAGGACAACAATGTTTAGAGCAAACACCCTAAAAAACACATGGAGACTATTCTACACATGTCCATTTAACAAGGTATATTCCAAAGAAAAAAGCCCTCTGAAATTGTATCAACACATTCTTTTCCTTTTTTTTTTTACTGATTTCTCCATTTATGGAATTGCAGAAAGATCCTCGAAATTGTGAGTATTTTATATGGCTTGATGACTGGGAGGCAATTCTTAAATCAGAATCAGTTGCAAATGGAGAGAAAAAAATTCAAGTAGAAATGATGGGAGACAGGTTGGAGATGGGAGAGAGGTTGGTAAGAGATCTTCAACCGATGAAAAATGGAAGACAAGACTCAACTCTAAAATGAAACATTTAGCTGTTGATTTAAGGATGTTGAAGTACTTAGTCTTTGCATCTATTATCATGCAATTCTTCAACATGATAATGCAAAAGAAGTGAAATAAGGATGTTGAAGTACTTAGTATTTGCATCTATTATTATGCGACTCTTAAACATGATAATGCGAAAGATGTGAAATAAGATGAACAATGTATTTTGCTTTAGTTTTGTAGTTTCAATAGTGCGTAAGACCTTGTATAATGAATGATTATGAATCATCGCCTCTAATTGATGTAACACTATATTATGAAATGAAATGAAGGTTTGGTTTTTTTGGGTATCAATTGTATAAATTGATTTAGTTTTTATAATGCCAACATTAATGAATTTTTATGAATATAGTCGGAATGAATTCATCAACATAAAATAATGCAAAAGATGCTAGTCATAATCATAACAGTGGATTATATTCTTCAACATGATAATAAAATAAGAGGAACAATGTATGTAGCCATTGTTATAGACATTACATAACCAAAATGAAGATAGCTTACATAACTAGCATTGCCTAATATCTTGTTTTGAAAGTTATCTCAAAGACCCTAAACCAAAATACTAATTCAAGATTCATCAAAATATACTACATGTCCAAACCAAAAAACCATTTTGACATGATCCAAAATACATAAGGAGCAACAAACATTGATGACACAAACTATCTTCTCCTTTCAAAAAGAGGTTCCACAAATCCAAAGTCTTCAAGGGTGCCTAGGATGTTGATAACTTGCATTTCTTGGTGGCACAAACATTGAGGGAGTAGGTCCATTCACCCTATGTCTTAGGTGAAGCCCAGGTGTTGGGATGAAAGTCATATTTGATGTTGAACTTGAACCTCTAATTGGTGGAGCTCTAACCGCAGTTTGTCCACCAAATGGCAACACATTTCCAGCTACAAATGGTGAAGCTTGTGGTCCTTCAGGGATATGCATTTCCTATATAAGTTAAATAAACACTATCAATCAAAAAACATACACAAGGTCAAGCAAATGGATGAAGTTTGGCTTGAGTAAAAATTCAATATTAAAAATTCAATGTTGCATTTCCAAGATCAATCATAAATCATAAAACATACCCAAGATCAAGCAAATTGATTGAGTAAAAATACAATGTTAATACCTGAGAATCAGGTTGTGGTTATGAGTTAGGCAAATCCATCTCAATTGCACCATCATCATCAGTTGATGTCCAACCTCTAGGCCTCATTGGGACACCATAGTTACTACACCCTTTGCTATTGTGAACTTGGATACCACACATTGCACAAGTTATTGGAGGGTACTTTCTCTTAAGCTTGCTTGAACTAGCACCATCTTCATTTCCATCTTTCCTTCTCTGCTTCTTAGGTCTCCCTGTGCACCTTCTAATTGGTGGGGGAACTGGTTTGTTATATTCAGTTACTTCCCAAAATTCCTGTCCTTGGAGTGGCTGAATGAAATAATTATAAGCTGCTTTATAAGCTCCTATGGTTAACCATCCATGGCAGTAATCTTCTGGTTTTTGATTTTTATATGTTATGGCAGCAACAGCATGGGCACATGGCATACCTAATAAAAGTGTTTAAATTAACATTTTTAAATTAACAATAAGAGTGTTTAAATTAACAGTGGTCAAGTAAGAAACATAATAAGTTGAATATCTATAGTGGGTTACCTGTCAATTGCCAAAACCTACAAGTGCAGGTACGAGTGTTTAAATTAACATCCATCTTTTCTGTCTAATTTTGTACCTCAAATCTGTAACCATCACTGTCCCACACCAGATTGGTGTCCATTTGTTACTTTCAAGCTTTTCTTTATCCAATCTTGATTGTTACATTGGACACAATGGGCCAGGACAACTTTCTAGTTTCAACTTGTTTGTAGCCATTGTCTTCATGATGTAGCACCTAATCTCTTCAGCCATTGTAAGAATAGGATGCCCTCTAAACTTCAATATCTTAGCATTAAAAACCTCACATGTGTTGTTGGTAATGTTGTCCACTTTAGGCCATTCACTGAAATGAGATTTTGTCCATGATGTTACAGGCCATTTGTTCAGATACTCCCATGCCTTAACAGACTTTCTCTTAACCCTCTCCATATGTAAGTTGAACTGTGCAGGTGTAGTTGCTTTTGCACAAGCCCATACAACTCCCCTAAGCTCTTTGTCCTTCCATTGTTTTGTGAAATTTCTCCAAAGATGCATAACACAATACCTGTGATGAACACCAGGCATAACCGGCCTCTTGCACAACTGGTATTAAACCCTAACACATAAAAACATACAGTCAGCAAATTTAAATAATAACTCGTGGTCCCCTAAAGTTACCACTTATTGTCAAATGCATCCCTATAAGTTTACCCAAAATATAAAAACAGTTCATATTGCATTAAGTACGTTCCTTTTGCATGTCACTCATAAAATTCCATCCATGTTCCTTGAAATCCCCTAAGTCTTGATGAAGCAATGTCAGAAACCACTTCCAGTTGTCCTTATTTTCAACATCAACCACTACAAGAAAAATGCGATTTAGCGTCGGCCAAAAACCCACTCTAACTGGGCTAAAACCGACGCTAACACAAATTTAGCGACGGATTAGCGTCGGGGTCGGGGGCAGGCTAAAAAATTTGAAGCTACTGGGTAGAGTCGGCTATCTGTCCTCCGAGGCTAACATAGTGTCGGTTAAGCCGACTCTAAAACCGACTCTTCGTGCAACCGAGGCTATTAAATTCAAAATCAAAAAAGTCAACACATATTTTAGAGTTTGCCAGACCGACACTAACTATAAAATTTAGAGTCGGCTGGACTAACGCTAAAGTCAACTTCAAACCAGTCAACTAAATCTTTTAGAGTCGGCCAACCCACTCTACAGTCAAACAAGTCAACTAAATATTAGAGTCGGTTTGGCCGACGCTAGATTTTTTTGTTTTTTTTGCTAATTTTTACTGTATACCCTGTTCTTTTTGGGTGTAATCACTAATGGACTAATGATATTTGTTTCATACTTTCTATCAGTGACTATTATTGGACTGCCTTACTTCTTAAGTAACTAACTTTCTATCAGTGACTATTATTTGTACAATGAGCCACAAAAACACAAAATCAGTAACTAACTTTCTATCAGTGATTTTCTATCAGTAACTAACTTCTTAAGTAACTAATTTTCTAATGATAGCTTTGTTTTTTTTTTTGAATCAGCTAATATTATTCACTACGAGATGTGCAAGACGCACAAAAACCCGCGGATAGAGCCAAAAGTAGGCTAAAAAACATAGGCACCATAGATAGGCGGATCACCTTCAAAAACACCCAAAACCAAACTACCTTACCGTTTCAAGAACCATGAAGCCAGGCCTAAAAAACTAACAACACAGCAGGACAAACAATGAGGCTGATATATGCAGAAAGATAAAAGGGCATGCATAACTTAATTTTCTAACCAAGAAAACTGACAGCTGCTCCCTTAAAACCCAAAAAATGCATACCCCTGCCTCACAATCAGCACTAAAGAGATAGATAAAAAAGCTACCAACAGGTCCTCCGCGCTCCCTACACGAAACCAGGACACTTACCTTTCTAGATTTCTTTATATTCATTTATATGCACTTTCTCTTATTATATCTGACTGTTTTTTTTTTGCAGGTCAACAACTATTTATAAGATGCTCATATCTTCTTAAAATGGCTTGATATCTAATTTTCATCTTTTTATGTTTTCTTTTGTCTCTCATTTTCATTTCATTTAGTGTGTTTTTTCTTAAAATGGCTTGATATCTAAAATGGCTTGTGCTAACACACATAAGCTGTTTTCAGTACCACACGTATCAATACTTATTCGTAGTTAATTATAGCGCACCACTTCAAAATCAAAATTGTAACTTCACTTTTATGGAACAACACATAATGTGCTAACATACTTGTGTAGACTGACTCACATTGATTATGAAGCACTCACACGTCCTATGAAATAGAAATCAATTTGAAGCATACCTTTAGAGTGCAGCATAATACAGCATCTGAGTGGTGCCACAAGGACTTGAGTACATATTTTTTTCCTTCATTATTAGATTTAAGTAGCTCCACACCCAAGTAGCATCTACAAAACAGATCCTTAAACTCCATGTAGTGAATTTATTTTCACTGACTGCAATACGGTGTTGCTTAACAGATACTTCTGCACCAAACATTTTTGTTAGAGCCATCATTAATATCGAGACTTGATCAAGTGTTGCTTTAATTTGGCAGATATTCTCTCAGCAGGATTGTACTTGAGCAGCATTTTCTGCAGGTACATAAGCGAATAAGCTACTTAGTTGAACAATTCATAGATAGTTGAACATGGTGAGAGAACATTGCTACTTAGTTGCAAAGAAAAACATTGCTACAGGTTCCTGCATATTTCTTTTCTGCAGTTGCTGCAAATAGCATTGTTTCTGGTGTCTGTAAATATCAGTTATAAACTGCATTTGCATTGAAACAGAGAAAAGGATTCTGGGTTTTGGTGGGTTTAAGCTAAAGTTACAAAAGTTGTTAAACATAACTAGTATTAAGCAAATATCAAAATACTGTAAATTAAAACAACATAAGAAAGGTAACTCAACCTTTTCAAATATAAAACATGGTCTTCACATTTTGTTTCAATTCAGGCAGTGTATCACCAAAGTCAACATGCCCATAGAACCTGGCACGGTATGCCGCCAAATGAGCATAATGAACGGGTGTTACTGCAATTTTAAAGAAAGCACAAAAACAAATTGTTAACGCAACATAAATAACAAATAATATAAGTTTTTCAAAAAAAAAACTCACCAATCGAAATGAAATTTGTGCATCTGGCAGAGCTGCAGATATCATTGGTAAAACACTAAACTTCATCAGCAGTAAAATCATTTTCATCATACAACACGGTGTAATGAGTTGGGCGAACAGTACCCTGCAAATCTCATTAACATAAGAAATAAGAAAAGTGCACACACAACCCGTGCGGAGCACAGGTCTGTTGTTAGTTTTAAATTATTATACCAACAAAAAAAGCAAAAAGTTCACCTTAGTTGTAGTATGGGTGCAAAGATAAAAATTAAGAAGTTTTGGGTGGCATATCTTTGTATCCACAACAGTACCTGCAACATTTTCAAGAACTGTTTCAAAGTTGTGACTCAAAATTAAAGCAAACTTAATAAAAACAAATGGTTCGAGAACATACCAGGTAATATATTTCGATCCACACCAAAAAGTATTTCGTCAGTTATTCCTTCAAGACAGAACAACCTAGTATGATGACGCTTTTACACTAATTGGAGGCTTATAATCCGGGGAAATTATAAGACATGCATGTTCTCAGCAATGAAAATATTAGCACTGATTAAAATCAAACTGAAGAAAGCCAATAAAAGCACTTACACGCTTGATAGCTTTCAGCTCCTTGGATAGCACCTCAGAAAATTCTGAATTTCCAACCCCATCTCTGTAAAAAATGATGCACCCGGGCTTCTGATTTTGGGGTTGTTTCATAGAAGGCAGCAGCGGTGTTTGTTGGTGCTGTGTTTTTCTCACTGTTTTGATGTTGTCCAGTCCTTGGCAGCTATGTTTTTGGGGCGATTTCTGATGCCTGGACAGCAGGGGCTGTTTTACCTTGGTGTTGTTTTTGGCTGGCTTTGCTTTAGCAGTTTTGCCACGCCCTTTTAGCGTATGCGCAAGACAGATAACAATGATGCAAGATAGTTCTGCAAATGCATGGCAGAAATAGTATTTCATTTCATCATGTAACAAAATTCAAAAACTAAGTAAAAAAAATAAAATAAAAGACCTACAGAAATTGAAGTCACAAATGCCTGCAATTTCATAAACGTATTAGGAAGAGGCTTTGGTTAGTACAAAACCAAACAAACCAAGTTTGATTAGATGTTTTTTGTTGATAAATGAATATATTAAAAGAAAGAAAGGAGACATTGTACATTTGAGAGGAGGTTTCCAGAATCAACTCTTGAGTAATGTTACATGGACGCCTAAAATAGTTTTATATCTTTGACAACCTCAGTCACCAAAGAGCACTACGAAGTTGAAGCATGGACAATCCATATAACTATTCGACCTTCTGTCTTTTTATTTTCCACAGTTGCCAAACTTTAATTTTAAAGAACAAGGGAAGCAAGAATGGAGTGGAGGCCCAAGAATGGATTTACATGTCTAATAGGAACAACTCATACTAAAAGGAGATATTACATTTTAGGTCAAAAGAGAATTATAAAGCCACCAATTAAGAATTTAGCAGCAACAAAATCTTATGACACCAATTAAACATACATGCACAAAGATGAAGGTCGATGATCAAATAAATAGTGCTTACAAAATTTCAGGTTTGCAACTACCACCATTAAAATGAAATATCCTAATCAAAATCCCAATAAATCATGCAAATTAGAATTACCTGCAGATTTGGCCGTCTAGCTGACAAGTGTCCTGTCTTCGTGTTGATATTTAAGGAGCAGTGAACACGGTTATCCTTTCCTGATATATTATGTCCCTGACATAAAGAAACTATGAAGCTACGTAGAACAAGTATAAAGAACTTCAGAGTTAAAAAAAGACATATGCTAGATCAAAATTTTAATAGATAAGTGATGGCACATGGAAGCAAGCATTCATGATCTCAGGTTCTCAAATATCATTCAGATAAGCTGTTTGCAAGGTACTGAACAATCATGTTTCTTTTGTTTAATGAAAGTTTAGTTCATCATTGTCATAAGGGTAGAATATACAAAATCAAATATACCAATTCCAGAAATGATAATAAAACTTAATAGAACCTTACACAAGAAGAAATAGACAGAAACTCGAAGTCTCTGAATGGTTTCAGTTCTATATCTTATATATTTCAATCAATATTGTGGAACAACAAATACTTCTAGACAACAATAAAATACACCAACATCACGTATTTAAAAAAGAATATGGCCTTCAGTAAAACATAACAGGTAAACAAGAAAATATCATCAATTTCTTGTGGACAAGATATATGGAAGTTGTTGCTTGTACTAGTTTCAACAAAAAAAAGCTTGATCAAATGCTTTAAAATAAGATCACCAAACTTCAAATGGAAGACACCTTCACAAATTATAGATGTGCGATGTTACTGCTTAAACGCTTTATCGACTCTATTTATTTTCACTACAAGGAACTGGACAGTCATAATGAAATAGACCAAAAACACTTAAAAATATACCTGCAGGGGTAGAATGAAATTCGAAATCAGAGAGTTGATTGAACTGATTTCACATAAAGCAGCAATTGCATGGCAAGCTTCTCTCCCTTCTTTCTCCGTTGGAAAAGCAGAAAAGGCTGTTCCATATGCAGAATTATCAACTTTTGAAACCTCAATATGATTTTGAGAAAGATTTCCATGTTCATCATCATCATCATCTAAGTTATAAATCTCATAAGTAAAGTCAAAATCAGGTGAAAAGTTTCCAGCCAAGACCTTTAAAGCATCACCACTAACTGACGGCCAACCACTGGCTGTGTACATTTCTGTCTTCAAGGTATAACCTAGGCTCTTCACCTTCATATCACGAAATTTTTTGGGAGCCTTCTTTCCTTCTTCAATCACTTCATCAACATTGGGAACTTTGAATATTCGCTCAGTTGGAAGTGCTAGATTGGAGTCTTTTCTGCAATGAGAACAATATATTTCAGCTACTTTGTCATAAACAACACAATTCATAAAAAAATGTGACCTTTTCTCCTTCATGAGCTCAATCAACACACATGCAAAAATATCGAATTAAATACTAACATTCACGAATACATTAAAATTACAATAATCAGACTGTTTGCTTGATAAATATTTCAGGATTCAACTAAGAATCAATTATTTTAAGATTGAATTTAGTAGTGAAAAACATTCATAGATGGAAAAACGATAAAACATTCATAGTAGTGAAAAACATTCCTAAGCAAACTAGCAACAAAAAACGAAATCGTGAAAAACATAATAGACCCATGAAACAGATGGAAAAACGATAAAGACCCATATAGATAAAAGTGTGAAATTCATAGATCCAAGCATGATGGGTGTTTGAAGTAGAAAATGGGGTTTGAGGGGAAATAATTACCAGCGCTGCAAGAGGTTGGAGGATCTTTCTGAAGGTCCTTGAGTTCCTTGAGGATCCGCTTGGAGGCCATGGAATTGGAGTTTCCCTTTGAAGTCTGATCTAACTAATTACGAAAGAAGAAAGAGTAGTCTTCCTCTATAGATCTAAAATTCACAATGGTGGCTCAGGAAGGGTGTGTGAAGAACAAGAAAGACAAGCACTGTAACAAAGAGAGATTTTGAATGATCGGTTAGGTGAGGAAGAGGGTCGACGAAGAGGGTTTTGAAGGATGATGGTTTGATGAAAAATGGGTGAAGAGAATAGGGTTCAGATGTGTGGGTGTGATTGAATTTTTAGAGTAATTTTTTTTGTTGATGTGAGTAAAAAGAGGTAATAATAATTTTATAAAATTAAATTTTTATTAGTAAAAACAATAGAGTCGGATATGCCGACTCTATATCTGGTATGCAAAATCATATGTAGGTCCCACTAACATATAGCCTCGGCTAGGCCGACTCTATTATTTTCCAAAAAAATAAAAATTCGAAATAGATCTAGCGTGACATAAGCCGACTCTAAGGGGACGCTACTAGCGTCGGTGTCGGTGGCCGACGCTAAAAGTGAAGGCTAAAATGCAGTTTTCTTGTAGTGAACTATTGCATATGCAATAACAAAAATCTGGTTATTGGCATCTTGACCCACTGCTGAAAGCAACTGCCCACCATAATATCCTTTCAAAAAACACCCATCAAGCCCAATAAAGGGTCTACAGCCAGCCTTAAAACCTTTTTTACAACCATCCAAGCTGTAACATCCGGTGGCTCCCAATGGGCTGGCCTCCCTATCTTTCAAGGGCCGAGATGTACTCACGATCTTCTCCACCCCCCATGTGGAGTTTTTGCCTTCCGTGGGAATCGAACCCTGTACCTGGGGCTTAAGTACAAGTTCAATGCATTCCCACTACCAATTGAGCTAGTAGCTCAATTGGTAGTGGGAATGCATTGAACTTGTACTTAGGCCCCAGGTACAGAGTTCGATTCCCACGGAAGGCAAAAACTCCACATGGGGGGTGGAGAAGACCATGAGTACATCGCGGTCCTTGAAAGATAGGGAGGTCAGCCCGTAAGGGAGCCAGCCGGATGTTACAAAAAAGGCGCCTTTTTTGTAACATCCGGTGGCTCCCAATGGGCTGGCCTCCCTATCTTTCAAGGGCCGAGATGTACTCACGATCTTCTCCACCCCCCATGTGGAGTTTTTGCCTTCCGTGGGAATCGAACTCTGTACCTGGGGCCTAAGTACAAGTTCAATGCATTCCCACTACCAATTGAGCTACTAGCTCAATTGGTAGTGGAAATGCATTGAACTTGTACTTAGGCCCCAGGTACAGAGTTCGATTCCCACGGAAGGCAAAAACTCCACATGGGGGGTGGAGAAGATCGTGAGTACATCTCGGCCCTTGAAAGATAGGGAGGCCAGCCCATTGGGAGCCACCGGATGTTACAAAAGCATATGTAAATCCTTTGAAACTGAGGAGGGGAATTAGGGATAGGTATCACATATATCTTGCATGTTGATTGAGGATTGCTCCTTAATATCTCATGACCATAATCCCATACCCTACCATATTGCTCTTTCAGACTGCCTTCCACCAATTCTCTAGCCTCTTTAATGGCCCTAAATAACTTTGAGTCATTGATATGTACACCATACTCCCTCTTCAAGTAATCAAAATACTCAGTATATGTGATACTTGGTTGAATCCTTATTTGATGTTGGAGCTTGCTTACAACCCACTTTCCATTTGCTTGCTTGTTCTTGAAACCTCTGCAACATGTATGTTCAGTATAGAAAGTCTTCACTTGAAAGCTTTGATTAACCTTGATCCATGAACAATATATTTCCCATTTGCATTCATCATAGAAACACTTAGCTCTTGCTATTTCTTTGTCATTCTTAACCCACTTTATGTTCCTTCCATAAAAGATGTTATAATCTTTGACATCATCCTTGAAAGTCATCAACTTATCAAACTCCATGCCAACTTCCAAATGTACTTGACCAAATTGTGCAGATGGATTAAACTGAGGGAATACATCTCTCTCAATCTCCTCTTCATCACTACTAATTGGACTCTTTAATTCTTCAGATTGGTATGAGTTAACATCATTTTCACTGGCTACAGGATTAGGCTCATGAGGAACATTTTCTGCCACAGACTCAGGCTCATTAGCATCATGCTCAGCTGCCACATGCTCAGGCTCATTAACATCATTTTCATTAGCAACATCAGCATCATAATAATCAAACTCAGCATCATATCCTTCCTCAACTTCATAATCATCCTCAGCATCGTATTCATCATCCTCAGTGTGTGTGTGTTAGATGGTAAATACATTGAATCCTCTGAGTCACCAGCACCAGACATAACATCATTTGTAGCTGCATTTAAATCAGGTATCTCTTCAGGCACAACATGTTGATCTTGACAATCTTCTTTCCCAGGCACACCATTTTCTTCAGGAACAACATGTTGGTCTGGACAATCTTCTTTCTCAGTTTCATCAACAACATCGTCACCTCCAGTGAGTAATTGTTAGCTGTAGTATTGCAGCAACAAACGAGGTAAGTATTTTTGTATCGTCTCCACATGGATTGGTGCGCTACTTCGAACCGTTCAACAATCGGTATTGTATTGAGTTAAGGGTTTCGTAACTTGGTTGCATAAATTAATGGAATTTAATTGCGGAAATAAAACGACAAATAATAGGGTATCAAAGCGTTGGAATAAGAGTTCATCAATCTTGCATCGAATATAATCTATAAATCATGCATATGAATTTAGCGTTTTAGTGAAAATATCACGTATCGCTCGACAACGTCATTGATTTCCCAAATGACATCGTGAGATCAATCGTATCGTTTAATCGACGATTTCCCAATCAATCAAACGATCCGAAAGCATTACGATCCGAAATTTTGTGCGATTATCAAAACCCAAATCCATTTCTAGATTTTCTTATTTTGAAAGAAGATTATTCTAAACATAGATTCAAAAGTATTTGTCAATATCAATTGAATCAAGCATGAGAGTGAAAAGCAAGAATAACTTCATAAACACATAAATTGCCAAAATCATATATTCACATAATCATGTATTACATCAAAGCTAGAAAGAATACCTCCAATCCCAACAAAGGGAAGTTAGTTGTTTATTTTCATGACAACTATACAAAAGTTAAAAGAAAAGATGAAGATCATAACCCAAGTCTTGATTTCCCAAAGCCTTTGGTTGATTCCATAATCCAATTACTTTTGCTCCTTGAAGATCATAGCTTCTAGCCCTAAAAACTAAGTCCTAAACTATTACTAAACTGAATTAAAAAGCAATCCCTAAATGGAAGTAGTCAATGATCCAGTTATATCTGAAAAGTGAGCTAAAAATGCTTTTATAAAACTGAGATTTTGCACGCTCGCTACAAGCGATGAGCTGGTCGCTTGTAGCGATGAAGTTTCTTGGCCAATGGGAAAGCTCCACGTCAGCATGGAGCATTAAACCGCCCTTGGTCGCTTGAAGCGACCGGTCCATCGCTTGTAGCGATGAACTCTCCAATTTCCCTGCCTAAGCTCGCTTGTAGCGAGGCATCTGGCGCTTGAAGCGATGAACTCTCCAAATTCCCTGCCTATCCTCACTTGTAGCGATGGAGCGTGCGCTTGTAGCGATGAAGCATTTTCAAAACTTCAAGTTCTCTGCTCAATTCAGGTCCAAGCATGAAATTCCTGAAATTAAATGAGGTAAGACATAGGATCACAAGTTTGACATTTAATGATAAATTATGAGCTTATCCTATGATAACTTGTAAAACAAGTAACATAAGTGCCTAAATTAAATGTGCATTTTAACCACTTTCTGGCACTTATCACACTCCCCAACTTAAATCTTTGTTTGTCCTCAAACAAAGGACGCAACAAATAAGGAAACAAGCTTTAACCAAAGTTTTTAAGTAATGAGCAAAAGAATCAAAAGTTTGAAGAAAACAAGTATCAGATGAATGATTCAAACGTGACTGCGCAAGTTAAAGTTAAGTTTCTCATTAAACGAGATACATACTATGAATGTAAACTAGTTCTAAACACAAAGCATCTAATCACACAATTCTTAACAAACAACATGTTTAAATTTGAACCAAACCTAACACACTTCTATATAAAGTATATGAACACATTGAAATCTATTGTGAGGGTATGAACACTCATCCAGCAAACATGATAACATTCCAATCAAATTATGTGTCCATCTAATTATCATTTCTAAAAGCATAAAAGGCATTGATCATAAGGTCTTTAAGGGTTGTAATTGGGCTAGGTTACAAAAGAATTGTCATATGTGGGATATTGAATTCAAATGGCCAAGCAAGAGGAACATTCAAACAATTTACAAACTTCCTCCTTATTCCAATACTACTCTTGGTGAACTACTAATTTTTCTTTTCTTGATTGATCTTGACAACTTTTTCTTTGAATTATTGCAAACCTTTCTATTTTTCTCTTTTCTTTTTCTTGATTTGCTTTTTTTTTTTTTCTTTTTCTTTTTCTTGTCGTCAAGATCAATTATAACAATTCACCATTACTTGACATAAACACAACCTCCCTTTCTCCCCAACTTGGTTCACTGATACCCTAATCGAATGTTCCTTTATCATTTTGGCAAAGGTCAATAAACACGATGGATAAGGGTTCAAAAGAAAGCAAATATCAGAATTCAATAAAGAGTTAACTATGAACTGAATTTTTTTACAAACTCCGGCAATTTCAATAAGCAATTGAGCTTATGAAAATTGACAGTTCATGGCTAACAATTCTGATTCAATAGGCTCAGAGGGGTTAACAGATTCTCACTTCTCACAGGGTAGGCTATATGGTCAAGTATTTCACTCAATTAAAAAAAAATGCCTTGATCATTTCAATGCTTTTATACAATTTAAAACAACAATAGATTTAACATAAAATAACTGAGTTAAACATGAAATACCGGTCTCCTGCATATATATACAATGGTTGAGGATTCCTCACATTTCGGCTAGTTCTAATTGGTTCAAAACTAAACATGTGCTTGCGTTAAACTGAATAGATTAAATTTGTGTGTAAAGAACTTATTCACATTCAAGAACATACCTAGAAAAACAAGAAAACGAGTACCTTAGCTGCGCGCTTTTATCACTCATTCTATCATTATCACTCAACTGATTCTAAGCTCAATGCTTTGCTTTTAAACAAGCACTTAGCTTTTGAATCTTTGTCATCTTTCTTTCCAATGTTGGGTAAATTTCAAAAATTAAATTTAAAACTAAATAACAGAATTTAAATAAAGCATAATATACTAAACATATAATAACCAAAATAAAATAACATAATAACCAGAGTAACATAATCCATGGTACATAAACATAAACATAAATAAAGTACAAAGCATGAAAAAATGTTCAGGAATAAATAAAATGAAAGAAAGGTAGAACAAAAATTTCTGCAGCTTGCATAATGGTCTCAATCTGAATCCATGAAGTCTGAATCCATCAAGTCTGCAGCCTCGTGGTCAATGCTCCGTGTAGCCTCTGAGGAGTCATCGCCATGGTCATCATCACCTCCAGCATCTGCACCTGCTCCTCCAGAATAGAATGGCCTATCCCCAGGCCAAGCAATATGCTCCTGGAAATAAGCTGGAGTCCAAGTGTTGTAGCCTGCCTCGTGCATATGACTCTGAATCGTCGTCAGAGCGTGATGATTAGACTCATTCTGAGCCATGATGTGTGAGTACGCAGTCATATGATAGGGATCCCAACTAGAAAAGTCCAATGGTGGATAGGTTGGGGCCTGAGGTTGGCTAGGGTCCTGTGGTGCAGTGGGTGGTACTGTAGAAGGTCCAGCTGAAGTGGAAGGTCCAGCAGCAGAAGAAGGTGGAGCAGTAGGAGAGGGGGTAGAGCAGTACCTATTGATGTATCTATCATCAATAGGGTTTTTAATCTCCTCATCAACTTGGCTAGGCAAGTGTATCCTGGCTTTTCTACATAATCCCATAATCAGACCAGGGAAAGTCAATGGGCACTTAGGTTTACCCGGCGGTAGGATACCACTTTCTGCCACAACCCTCATCTCATTAGCTATAATCCTTGCAACGTCAACCTGACGGTTGCTGAGGATATAGTGAAGCAAGGGTGTGACATCCAGGGTAGTAGATGAGGTGTGAGACTTAGGCCTAATGTTATAGAGGATAAGGGTAAGTATAACCTGAGCGGGAGTAGTCATGTGGTCCCTAAAAGCTCTAAAAGGCTTACCCGAAGCCTTGCTCACGTCATAAGTCCTCCCCTCTTGGAAGATCTCCCGTGCGATTAAATCGTGATCCCAGTTTCCCGCTACTTGATGTTCATGGTAGGCACACAACCTCTTGTAGTCTATTAGGTCATCTGGAAATGTAAGGTCCAAAGGATTACCTAAGTAGTCACTGATTGCGTTCCTATCAAACGTGATGGTACACCCTCGGACAAATGTCGTCCAGGTGAAATCATCTGAGGGGTCAGCTGGAATTGCGTTTGCATAAAACTCTCGCACGATATCATAATTGATCTTCCTTGGAGGATTGCATAATATTCCCCATTTCCTCTCATTCAGCATATGTGCAATGCCTCCATAGTTTCCTTCTTCAGCTATCCTGAACTGTTTCTCTGACCATATCCTTCTGGTTTTGAGCTCTGCGTAACGCTCCTGGTTACGTAGGCTCAGAAATCGGTTTGAATCATGTGGTTGAGGGTTTGGTTTTGGTCTAGATGAAGATCCCTCAACATTACGTTGCCTCTTTGATGATGATTTAGGTGCCATGCCTACACATTAAGATTAAACAGACAAAAACAGGTAGGATTCAAGTTAGCATTAGATCAAAAGAAAAATAAAACTGAATCTGGGCTTCGTCGCTACAGCGACAGGATGGTCGCTTGTAGCGAGCGAGCCCAGAAATTGCTGGCTTCCTGTGCTACAAGCGCTGTCTAGCGAAGAACAACCCATTTTCAAAAATCAAATTTTTCTGGTATCTAAACTACTTGTGGCATGCGAAAATAACCCTAAAGCTACAACAAATGAATTAAAATCACTAAAACTTCCTAATCATCAAAAACCTAAGTTTATTTTGAATTTTTACAAAAAGGTTTTTCAAAATACGAATAGCATGCAAAAGATGATGATAGGACAGTTTGTTAACTGATTCTAGTTCATTTTTAATAGCTTGAACTACAGATAATCATGGGTATTCAAAAGAGGAACAACCCTAAGTTTAAAAATTGCAAAACTGTAACCCTAATTTCTCAAAACATGTTGGCATATTCAAACAAGTTCAAAGCTTGAGAAACTAGAACAGAAGGTTACGAAAAACATACCTGATTGTGAGAGATTTGCAGATGGTAGAAGAACAGATATCAAATTGCAAGGATTTAGCAGAAAATGAAAATGCAGAAATGCAGAATGAAAGCAAGAAATGGAATGGAATGGTTACTGATGCTATGGGTTGCGAAAATGTTAAAGAAAAACGGCTATGGCATTAATTAGGTGGTTGGGGGGGGGGGGGGGGGGGAAGGTGAAAGGTTATAGTGGCATGGGAAACTGAAATGTCAGTTTTTACTGTCATCGCTACAAGCGCGCGACTTGTCGCTACAGCGACAGGTTTTTAAACCCATCGCTACAAGCGATAACATGGCGCTACAGCGGCAAGATCAGAAAGTCATCGCTACAAGCGACCTAAACGTCGCTACAGCGAGAGAGTGTGAAGCTCGTCGCTATAGCGATGAGATCCATCGCTGTAGCGACCATGACAGAAAACAGAAAAATTAATTTTTCAGCCTTTGCCACTATCCCTATATGCATGAATAGATGTTAAAAACTAAAATACTAATTAAAAACAACAAACCTACAAAGTTGGGTTGCCTCCCAACAAGCGCTTGGTTAACGTCATTAGCTCGACGCCTGATTCGTTAGGGTGGCCAAAATGAAACGGAAAGCACATCAGCTTTAGTACTCCTTTGTTGTGGGAGGAATTCCATGAATTTGCGGTATAGCTGATGTGGAGTCCAGAACCTCCCTAACCAGAATAAGTTAAGCAAGGAACAAATACAATCTTGTACAAGCCCAAGTTCCGCCTTGCTCACTTGCATCCCTTCCTTTTTACAAGTTTCTTCCTTGTTAAGAAACTGTTCCTTCTTCTCAATATCCATCTCTTCTTCACTATCAACAATGCTGGCCTCTTCAGAATTTGACCTTTCTTGAGGAAGTTCATCCTTGTGTGGTATCTCTAATTCTTCCAATAATGTTCTTATACCACATCCTTTAAACATCGTTTCTTCCTCACTCTCATCAACATCGTCTTCAACAATCTCTCTGAATTCCAAAACGGATTGATTGTTGGTCTGAACATCCATGATCCTTGGTAGAAAATTGAATTGAACTTGCAAAATCTCCAATTGGCATGATAAGGCTCTCAATCTGTGGTTGGTATTTTGCATATTGATCATGGATTGTTGCATGAACAAATTCAAAGTATTTTCCGTTCTTAACATTTGTTCGTCTTCAGACGGATATTGTTGAAATTATTGGTAGGTATCATACTCGAATGGATTATAGTAGTTGAAATAATCATGATGATCAGCCATGATTTCTTTCAATGTTGAAAATCTGAAACAAATGTAACTAACAAGGAAATTTTCTTTGCATAACAAAGAAGGTTAATGCACAAACAGTTTATAATGTACAAAAGAAATGAAAAATATTAACAAGATATATACAAAAGCTCAAAACACTACCAATTATTGCGATGCTCAAAATATTTTAACACTAATCCCCGGCAACGGCGCCATTTTGTTAGCTGTAGTATTGCAGCAACAAACGAGGTAAGTATTTTTGTATCGTCTCCACAGGGATTGGTGCGCTACTTCGAACCGTTCAACAATCGGTATTGTATTGAGTTAAGGGTTTCGTAACTTGGTTGCATAAATTAATGGAATTTAATTGCGGAAATAAAACGACAAATAATAGGGTATCAAAGCGTTGGAATAAGAGTTCATCAATCTTGCATCGAATATAATCTATAAATCATGCATATGAATTTAGCGTTTTAGTGAAAATATCACGTATCGCTCGACAACGTCATTGATTTCCCAAATGACATCGTGAGATCAATCGTATCGTTTAATCGACGATTTCCCAATCAATCAAATGATCCGAAAGCATTACGATCCGAAACTTTGTGCGATTATCAAAACCCAAATCCATTTCTAGATTTTCTTATTTTGATAGAAGATTATTCTAAACATAGATTCAAAAGTATTTGTCAATATCAATTGAATCAAGCATGAGAGTGAAAAGCAAGAATAACTTCATAAACACATAAATTGCCAAAATCATATATTCACATAATCATGTATTACATCAAAGCTAGAAAGAATACCTCCAATCCCAACAAAGGGAAGTTAGTTGTTCATTTTCATGACAACTATACAAAAGTTAAAAGAAAAGATGAAGATCATAACCCAAGTCTTGATTTCCCAAAGCCTTTGGTTGATTCCATAATCCAATTACTTTTGCTCCTTGAAGATCATAACTTCTAGCCCTAAAAACTAAGTCCTAAACTATTACTAAACTGAATTAAAAAGCAATCCCTAAATGGAAGTAGTCAATGATCCAGTTATATCCGAAAAGTGAGCTAAAAATGCTTTTATAAAACTGAGTTTTTGCACGCTCACTACAAGCGATGAGCTGGTCGCTTGTAGCGATGAAGTTTCTTGGCCAATGGGAAAGCTCCACGTCAGCATGGAGCATTAAACCGCCCTTGGTCGCTTGAAGCGACCGGTCCATCGCTTGTAGAGATGAACTCTCCAATTTCCCTGCCTAAGCTCGCTTGTAGCGAGGCATCTGGCGCTTGAAGCGATGAACTCTCCAAATTCCCTGCCTATCCTCGCTTGTAGCGATGGAGCGTGCGCTTGTAGCGATGAAGCATTTTCAAAACTTCAAGTTCTCTGCTCAATTCAGGTCCAAGCATGAAATTCCTGAAATTAAATGGGGTAAGACATAGGATCACAAGTTTGACATTTAATGATAAATTATGAGCTTATCCTATGATAACTTGTAAAACAAGTAACATAAGTGCCTAAATTAAATGTGCATTTTAACCACTTTCTGGCACTTATCAGTAATTTTATTTCATCAACAATGATAGGATCATCCACATCGTGCTCATAATACAAGTGAACTTCATTGTTGGATCTGATGGCAATGTTCACCATCCCAATTACATCATTGTCACTCACCACTTCAAACAATCCAGTTCTGAACCCTAACTCAGAATCCAAACACCAGATGTGTGAAATCTTAAAATAGCGAGCACAACTCTTAACAAGATTAGCAAGCAAAAAACGATTGATGTAATCAGTACATATGTCTTCCCACACACAAAAAGACCGTCCAACATAGTCCAAATCATCATCAAAAGCGATGAAATGTCCACCATGATGCAAAATCAATGTTGCCTTTGGTTCCATCTGATCAAAACATAACCATAAACACCATTAAAACCTACCACCATTAGACAACCACGTTTACACACAAATCAAACCCTAAGTGTTTTTTTTATGAAAAAACCAAGATTCTATAAATGTTGTGTGCAATAAAGTAAAACAAAAAAATAACTAAGCTATGTATAGAAATATTAACACAATATTATGCACATTATTCATGTTTTACAAGTTTATACACAAAACAACAGCAACAACATCAAAAGAGCTTAAAGGTGATGTTTTTCTTACCTTAAACAAACAGAAGCACGATTCGTTCACCGAAGGAGAGGGACGGTCGCAAGTTGAAGCATGCAGGAATGGCGTGATCGGTTGGAAAACGTTTAGGGCAGCTTAAACGCTTCAGACAAGAACAAGCTTTTGAGGGGGAAAATGACTTTGTTTTCCTTTTATAGTGGAGTTCTAGAATGTTTCATTTAGTTTCATTTAGGTCATGTCTGTTTATATTCTCATTTGGACGCCCAGCCAGGTAAGCAGCTGAAGTGGAAAAAAGAGAGGCCAGATCAGCAATGTTAACATCCAGTTAACGTTTTGGACGTGTATGACTAACGTAGCAGACATTGGGGGATTTTTTGGTTCGTTTTATTGATTCAGGGATGTGTCTGAAAGCGAAATACACTTTCAGGGACCAAAATGAGGGTTTACTCCTTGTAAACATGCTTCACAAGGCATTTCTTCTGTTGATTCCTTCCGTCTCGTCGAAACACCTCGTGTTCTATTAAAAAATCTTGACTTTTTGTTCAGACTTGTTCAGTTTCGTCAAGATGAAATTTTGCCAGTAACACTTGATAAAGTAAATCTGCTAATGTCATGTAATTCCATGAGTTGTCAATCTCAGGTAGTTTTGCGATCATGCTACCATCATACAACCAATTTTGATCCCAAATTGAAATATTTCTACCATTACTGATGCACCATTTATAGTTCCTCAAACAAAAAAATTGAACTCCCGGTACTACGCTAAACGTACTTTGGGTTATGACCAATATTGGAGTTAAAAAAATTTATTCTAAAATAGTACTTTGCTCTTGTTCCTTTTTAATTATCATATTTTGACTTTTTACATAAACGAAGATAACTAATAATTTCACTATTTTTGATGCAACAATTTATCTTTTTTTTTTCTATAATAACCTTAATAATTTAATATCTCATTTCATATATTTTTCTATATGCAATAAATATCTAAGAGTTATACAGGTAAAACAATATTTAATGATGTATTGGACTTTGAAAATGACAGTTAATTAAAAACAAAAAATTTATACAAAAATGACAATTATAAAAAAACAGAGAGAGTATGTAGCTTCAAAGAGATGAGTGATAATATAACCTAGACTTGTCATAACTTTCAGGCTTGCTTTCCCAACATTGTATGCCACTGTAACTTTTGTGCGTTGAGAGCTTATCCCAAGGAAGTCAATGCATGCCTTTTGACTGAGACCCTTTATGTTCTCACTAAAAATAATTCATAATTTTTTCTATTTTGCCACCAAGAGGCAAGAGAGGATGGAATATGGAAGATACTCATAACATATGATGAAACTAGTGTTTGTACCCGTGCTATAGCACGGGCAGCGTGGCTTTGCCGTGCTGTGGTTTGCACGAAATTGAGCTAATGTTTGATGTACAATAGCAAATAACATGAAAATAATAATTGAAATAATTAGAAATAATGACTTGAATAGGAAATAATATTAACGGGAATATATTTTAAACATAATTATATATTAATTTTAATTAATACCGATAATATCTTAATACAATTAAAACATTGGAAGTCATTACAAAGTCACATTGAAACTGTAGAATATTAGTAGGTTGAATTTTATTGCTAGTACAAAATCTTCTCTATCCACGGTTGATTATGACTATAGGAGAATTAACTTCAGTATACAGTAATGATTAAAATTACATAACTGATTAGTGTTGATAAAAATGACATAATGTAACATAGACCGGTCAATAAAATGGAAAGGGAATTCTGAAGCATTAGCAGCAAACATGTAAGCAATAAACATTGAAGTAGATGACAGGAATTAAAAATACCATTGGATCATTGGCACAGACACATAACATTAACTTGGACTAAAAGAAGAAATCATAAACTTGGAATAGCAGTAGCAGTTAACATTGAAGCACATGACAGGAAGTGAAAATACAAACAGATAATTGAGAGAGACACATGACATTAACTTGGCTTATTTAGGCAGCAAACAAATTTTAAGAACCTCTCTGTCAGCTTTAGAAAAATATTTACTACTCCAAGAATTAATCTTCTTACAAACTATGTCTTTGATATATTTGAAGGTTTCTTTTCTATTTATTCCAATCATGGATGATAATCCGAGATATTTTTTGGTGCCTATGGCTACCTGCATGCACTATCGGAATATTGGCAATAAATTTTTTCATTTGAGGCGAGACGTTTCTGCTGTAAAATTAAAACCAAATTTTTGAAGTTGATCGCCTGAACCAACGTTGTTCTATAATGACTAATATCTTTTTCACAACCAACACCTCTAAATATTTGACATGAAAAGCATAAAATAATCATCTACAACAAGGAGTTGAGACATAATAGCAGCACTCCTACAAATCCCTGTCCCATGAATATCGCATCAGATTTCAGGTTTCTTAATCAAAGCGGAGAGGCATTAATCAACACATAAGATAAACAAATACAACGAGAAAGAATCGCCTTGACGAAAGCCTCTACCAAGAATAATAGACTTAACCATATCACAATTAACAATCACAGAGTAATCGATTGATTCCACACACGTCATCATCCCTCCCGCCCGTTTATTTCAGAGAGAAGGCCATGGTAATGATATGAAAACCAAACATCCAAACATTTGATGATATGTTATTTTTTATATAATTATTTAATAATTAATTTAAATATTGAAACCAACTTAAAGAAAAGTTTTTGAAAAATGTGTCTTCTTTCAACATTTTATGTTAGATTATCTAATTTATTGCCATGTCGTCAAATTGAATGGTCAAAATTATGGGTTGGTTAAAATTTATGAAATGGAAGATCAAAATTGCACAATTAAAAAATAGAGATGACCAAAATTGTTGTTTGGCAAAAATTGGGGACCAGAACCTGAATTAAACCAAAAACTTGTTAAGAAAAAAAAACAATAAATTGTGGGACATAACCTAACCTAAAAAAAGTAAAATAAAAACCAAAAAGCTTCTCAAATAAAGGAGGTTTTCTACCCCTTAGTAGGTCTTGCGTAAATTGGTTTCCTTCTACATTTTCTTTTTTCTTGTCATAGAAATCACCTCTTTAAAAGGTTTTTCATCAACAATAGAACAATTATGCAAATATCTATTAGTTGTCACGTTCTCTTCTTCGTAATATATATCATATCTTTAGTTTCTCTAACATTTTATCCTTAAAATAAAACATCGCGACACCTCCATATCACGAGCAACAATGAGATTTAAGTCATCAGCCGACAACAATAACATTTAGAAAAATATTAATGGCAATGTTTTACTTCAATGTTGCATCACTCCAATAACATACTAGTACAATACACATATCTAGATAATGTTATCTATGTTGTTTTGTGTTGGCTAAATCAGATGAGATTGATTCCAAGACCTCATACAAAACATTTTTATAACACCTTTTATCGGGTCAAATTCTCATTTGAATCCTATTGACTACTCCTTCCCCATGAACAAAAGTTTTTAAACTAATTTTTTAACTATTTGAGTACACACGTCTTTCTGTTGTAATATGTCTTTCAACTAGTTTTTAATGTATTAGAAATTTAGAATGCACAGATCATATGGGTCTATTTTAAAGTTTAGGAGTGAAGGACTTTGGAAAGGGAAAAAAAAGGAACGAAGGAAGGAGTGAAAAAAACAAAGGACTTTAGGAAATGAGAATTTTGGGAGGATTTTGAAGAAGACTCAAGAAACGAACCCATCATTGAACCGAAGAGACTTAACAATTAACTATTAGTCAACTTTTTTTAGATTTTATAAAATTAATTTTTCATTTTTCAAAAATATCAATCTAATTGAACCAAACCAAGCCAATTATTTTTATTTGGCTCATATTTTTTGTCGATAGAAACCGAACTAAATTGGCTTATCGCACCCCTAGCAATATCACTATGTATTTCTTATTACTATCTAAACATTGATCTGTGCCAAACTCCAAAGCCACCAAATGTTATATATCATTTTAGCAAATTTAGCTTTTGGAGCTATAAGTCTGTATTTTGAGAATACATTTGATATATTATAAACTTAAAATAACAATATATATGATCAAATAACACATCAAACACATTTAACATTTAAAAAAATACAGTACATAGTGCTTCGTTATTAAAAAAAAAAGAAAAGTAAACTCTTCACTCTCCTCTCTCTTAAACTCTCTATCTAAACACACCCTTAGACCGACCACTATAGTGCAAAATCAATGTCAGTTCATAGTCTATCATAACATTCATAACAAAATAAAAAGAGAGACACTCTGTTACAGGCAAAATTAAAAGTATTGCCAGAAAAGCAAAGCATACTAAATACTACTACCAAGCTAGCATAATTTATACTATCACAATTTTACAAAGCTTCTTCATTACAAAAGTGTATATACAAGTTGATGCTTTTGGGGTGGGTGCTGCTTTAAGCCATTAACTATGTATCACTGTTAGATTGTTGGAGTACATTGGTGAGCACAAAGGATATCTGGTAGGGTTTATGTTGATATTTATGAGGCACGTGCAGTGGCATTGCTAGATCTTGGTTGCCGTAGAAGCTCTATTAGTGTCTCTACCTGTCCCCATGAAGAGCAACAATCGAAAAAAAAAAAAAAGAACAAAAGCTCCACTCCGTTAGACACGAAATCAAAAAATTGATATAAATGAAAATATTCTCCCATGTCAAAAATAATATATATATATATATATGCATTATGATTGATCGGTAAAAAAATACTTATTTATTTTACGAGGTGAATTTCTAACTACTAGACTTCTTAAAAAAAATACATTAGTTTTTTTAACTCATGTTTTGTTGAACGAAACATTTATTGAGAAATATTTCTTCACTTTAATTATTTTTTTATGAATAATATAAATAGCAGTTTTAAATAATTTTTCATGCACAGCGGTTTTTATTTTTTTACAGCGTTTTTTTTAAAGGATTTTTTTTATAGCATTGAATAGTTAGTTTATAAATAAAAATAAATAAATGTAATAAAAAGTTAAAAAAGAAATTAAATATGAGTATTATGATTATGATAAACTTACAAAGGAAAGAACGGACACACATGTGTTCCATTTAGAGTAGATCAATTTTCAAAACGAAAAAATATCAATAAAATAAAATTGCAAACTACATTTGCATGGAAGGCCATGCTACTGTGCTGCCTTAGATAAAGACATGCCTTAGGAAAATATAGACTCCCAAACATCCATCTACATAATGAGAGAAATAGAAATAAAAAATATGTGATAGATTGATGACATGAAAAAGAGACAAAGAGAATATGATACGTTGAATTTAAAAATTTACTTATTTGTTTTAATAGCATTTAAAATATTAAATACTAATTTTTAATACAATAATATATTTTGATAATTTTTTAGTTATTCAACACCGTATATGTTTTTCCTTCAAAAAAAAAAACATTGTATATGTTTACCTTACATATACTCTATTCATGTCACATCAACAATTATAAATAGCATATTTTATATGGTGTTGAATAAAGTTGTCAATTTTTAGTTTTTTAAATAACAACACACTTTACAAAAAAATGTATTTTGCAATTATTATAATTTTTGCATAATTTTATGTACTTAGTTACAATATTCACATTAAATTAAAAAAATAACAATAATTTCAAGAACTGCAAAAGAATATAATTAGTCTTATTAATTTCAATCTATTCTCAATTTCCCCAACAAATCTTTAAAAAAGAAACAAAAACAAATTTCCATTGTTGAAAAGAAAAGATCAGTGCTTTTTTTTACCTATACAGTAAAAGTAAAATTTATGTGAACACAATGATATCTAAATATTTAGTTGAGTAATATTTTTATATTATTTATTTTAATTAAAATGAAGTCAAATGTTAAACCAATTTTGATACGAGGTATAGTAGTCAATTAAAGTTCAAATACATAAGAATTTGAATTTACTTAAAATTGATTGATGTAATATTTGCAGTTTGCAATTGCAAGATGGAAGAATTACTGCTGACATGGCATTCTGCCGCGTAAACATGAAGAGTTGTAAACTAACCTTGTGCTTGGCGCGAATGGTACTGGACTGAGAAAGAGAAACCAAAGGAGGAATAGCACCTTCACGAGACACCATTACACGATAACTCATATTCTCTTCACAAATCTTCAACAAAATCACCACCGCTATTTCCTTCTGTCTCTGCGTCCCAACCTCCACAATCTCCACCAACACCGGAATCCCTCCTTCCTCCACCAACGCCGTCCTCGCTTCCATAACCGTCACCAACACGCTCATCACATACGCTGACTTATCCACCATGTTCGAATCCATATCCGCCATTAACTCAACCAAAGGCTTCATTATCCCAGCTTTCACCGCTCTAATTTTGTTCTCCTTCACCGAACACAGCGAGTATAACGCCGTTGACGCGTCCTTTTTCCCGCGGATTCCTCCGTTTTCTAGAAGGTTCACCAATGCCGGTATCGCTCCACATCTTCCAATTGCTCCTTTATTCTCTTCTGTCTGTGAGAGACGAAGTATAGCACATGCTGCATTCTCCTTCGCCGTTGGAGTACCTGTTTTCAAAGCTTTCACCATAGGTTTAATCGCACCAGAAGATGCGATAATCTCTTTATTTTCATCACACAGTGAGAGATTTAAAATCGCTGTAACGACGTATTCCTGCAGTTGAAGATCCATCTCCGGCGACGGTGATGATAAAAGTGAAATCAACGGTTTGATAGCGCCGGCTTTTGCAATTCTGAGACGATTTTCTGATTTGTTTTTGGCGAGTAATCTGATTTCCATCGTAGCTTGTTTTTGTTCATCAATGGAAGAGGAATTGAGATCGATAATCAACCGGCGAATGAGTTCGTCGGAAGTGTTATCGGAAGCGCATGAAATCAGTAGGCGTCGTGAAGATGTAGTGGTGAATTCGCCAGATCTGTCACTGTCGCAGTCGCTGAAAGCAGAAGAGGAATTATCATTGAAATTGAAAGTTCCTTCCATTACGTATAACTGTAATTCGTTACGATAACAAAAGTGACAAACAAGTATATGTTGATTAGAGGAAAAGTGATGGTTCTATAAAGTGAAGTGAGCGTGGAAAAGAGATTTTGGATGCTAAAGCCCAAAAATATGGAAAGAAAAGCGGTTATGGCTCCGGTGGGGTTTGATGCTGACACGTGTAAAAATTGAATGTTGACCGTACTGAATCCTACTAGGAGAGGGAAAAAGTAGCACGTGTGATGAGGGTCTTTAAACGCGTGCGTGTTGTGAAGAGTGAGTTTTTCGAAGAGTCTCTTTCTTCGTTTTGCTTTTGAAAGGTGTTAGTTGGTTTGGTAGTTAGGCTTTTATCGTTGCTTTGGTTAATTAATAGATAAAAAATGTGTTCATTGCTTGCTGGGTCGGACGCACATGGTGAGATTAATGATGGGAATCAGTACAGGTCAAGGAAGACAGGACGGTGATCATGGAGTTTGGCCATGGTTTGCTTGCTCTTCTGTCTATCATTATTTTTTCTTCTTGTCTACTCTCACTTCTCTTTTCATTCATTAACGTGGGACAAGTATAACGTATTTTAAATATGTATGTATGCATGCGTGCTTCACTCACAATACAAAATCAGAAACAATTTTCTACCTCTGCAGTAATAATACTTTAATGAAAACAAATGTCCAGCTCTGTTGTGATATATTATATTTAAGAAAAGAAGCTCTCTAATACTTTAGTAAGGACAAAATGAAGAACACCACGTAAGTTTGCATTTTCATTTCTTAAAGGACTTCTTCATTTGTTCCTTATGTTTTTTTGGTGGTGTTCTTCATTTGTTCGTTATGTATTAATAGTAAAAAAGTATTTTTTTTTAAGAAGTTAATAATAAATAAGTATTAAAAATGTATATATCCAAAATCTTAAGATATAATAAAAAAAAGTATACCTTTTATCGAAAAATTATACTACTTTCATTACTTTATTGATTAAAAATCAAATCATACTAAATATTATCCGTAAAGTATTTTGTATCGAACAGAAAAGTATTGATTAAAAATCAAAAATAAAAATCGTTTATTCCAGAGTATAATATTGTCTTATATTTGTTTCAAAAATACTATATCAAAAATGAGTTTTTTTTTTTGTAAATTGATCGATGCAAAGGAATTATCCAATAAAGGTGTATTTGGATGACAGTTCCAATGATTCAATAAAGGAGTTAAACTCCTACAATATGACGAACAAGATTCATCCCAACCAAGAAAGGTATCAATAGTTAGTGTCCAACACACCTCTGATCAAAAAGTTTAGTGTAAAAAACCTTTTAAAAATAAAAAATTAAACTGAGGCACACTACTATAAAAAGTCTAAAAAAACATCCAACTTAAAAAGATTTACATGTGCCTTCAACAAGACAATTTTAGACTCGAACCTAAGCTACCATAAGAGTAAACATAAGATCCAAGATCATACCATCCAAGTCAATCCAAGATTATGAAAAAACATTTTATTTTAGTTTTTTTTATTAAAAAACATTTTAAAAGTTATTGTCTAAGGGCCTTCAATGAACAACAACCGAGCCTTATCCCACCGAGTAGAGTACCTCTGATGAATAAAAGATGAAATTCTAAATGCTAACTCTAAGACATTCATGTCCTATGACTTCGACCCCAGAGGCCAGAGCCAATCAATGCTAATACTTCGAATGGCATCAACAGTCAAAATGAGTTGAGGACCTTAGTCAACTACGACCAATTTGAACTTGGGAACATAGTTGAGTCGGACCAACCTGTTTTATTATATATATATATATATATATATATATATATATATATATATATATATATATCTTCAACTGGAGTATTAAAGTTAAAGGAAATGTAGGCTAAAATACATTCAAATCTTCTTAACCAAAACTGGATTCCGGTATGAAGTAACCTTTACAAGACATTAAACTCTTTTGTATAAGATAATGTTGGTATCGCGATAGCTGATTGCGAATTCAACAACGCTCGCGATGTATTGCTCTAATTCATCCAAGTCTCAATCAACGAGGACTAGAAGAGAGAAGTAAAACCAAAACAGAACACATGAAAGTCTCGGCTGCATCCATAGTAGACTTTACCAGTCAATGTATGAGCCATGCTTCCCAAGGAGGAGAAAACTGTCAGCAGAAGCCACAAGAGCAATACACCATGTCTATACGTCTGATTGATTTCGATCCTGCATAATTTTTTCTTTAACATGTAGACTTTGAAACTAGCCAGAGTTATATGGTGTATTGGCTAGTAAGAAATGTATGTTGATGGACCTATTAAAAACCACTCAATCCAGAGAAATGCTTCTTCATGGCTTGGTCCTTCCTGTAATGGTTGTTTCTACCTCCTCCCCTTCCTCTACCTCTCCCTCTCCCTCTGTTATTTGGACCATGATCTCTACCCTCCACTTCAGAAACATCATCAGGTTGTTTTTCCTGATGTTGATTATGTACAATATGTTTCCCCCCTTCTCTCTTTCCCCTGCCACCGCTACTCCCTCTCCCTTCTGTTCCAGAAACATGGAATTGGTTACCACCTCCTCCCTTGTAGGAATCTGCCAACTTCTGTACTGCGCCAAGAGGAAGGTTGCCGCCATGTCCAAGACCATGTATCAATTCTTTCTGAGCTTCATTAACTAAAGAAGCTTCGTTAGAATTTGCAACTGCTACTGCACCAGCCACTTTGTAGCTGTAATTCTTACCATCTTTGACATAGTACTGTGGCTTTTGCCTAGAGCCCCATTTTGTATTAGAGGCATTTTGGCCAGAGTTTCCGGTCCCTGTTTCCCTTGATTTCCCCGATTTTTCATTCATTTCGTCATCAATCACTTCACTTTCTTCTAATCCAGATTCCGCTACGCTTAGACCCAAGTCATCAAAAGAGTCATCATACTCGTCATCATATTCATATTGCAAAATTCTTGATGCATCTTTCTCATCATTATTGTCCAAAATACTTGGATCAGGCCTGTCGGCTCTAGATTTCCTCACAAATTTTCCAAGTGGAGCAGATGATGGCATCAATGACCCTTCTGTCTGGTTCTTCCCATTAGAAACTTTTGTATTTGAGGACACCGACGTAGAATCAATTAGTATACCTTTTCCTTTATCTTTCCCGCTAACATCAATTAGTACACCTTTTCCTTTATCTTTCCCGCTAACAGCGGTGGACTTGGCTTGTAACTGTGGCACCGTCTCTAATGAAGTATCCAAGCACTTCAGATCATTATGAAGGGTTCCTTCTAAAATTCTTTGAATGACCTCTTCTGGATTGTGGTCATAGACCTCGAGACATGCAGATAAAAACCCTTTACCATAATCAGGGAATAGGTCCCTAATTTGACTGATTTTTGACTCTAAAACTGCAGCATCTTCATCTGTCTGCATGGTTTGGTTCGGAACAGAGATCTTTGCAGAATATGGCTCCCTGTTAATAGTCTCCTTCAACGAACTCAAAATCCCAGATATATATCTAAGTTGTTCATCCTCAACGAATATCCACCCTGAATCAGAGGAACTAGATTAGAAAAATCACACTCTACATTTTAAAAATGCATCAATTTAAAGTATTAGTTTTGAGTGGTCAGAGAGACCTGATTCCACCTTTAATTTAAACGAGGAACATAAATTTTTCCCTCTAAAGAATTTTGCCAGATCAAGTTTTTAGCCAATAATCATAATAAGTGTAGCAATTTATGTACAATACCTACAATTATGTGCAAGTGACTTGTGCTACTTAACAAGTAAGATAATTACCATTATGCTTTAATCCCTCAATCCTGCTTAATATATTGAAATTCCTTTCAACACCTTGAAGAAATGTTTCCTTCTTATGGATTTCCTGGAAACTTAATGATACTGAATTTATCTCTCTAAATGTCTGAACCAGAATATCTGCTCTGATGACTGGGTCTTCAACATTGGCAGGAAACATCTTTGTGGCAGCTGGAAGAGGGATGCTATCTAGGAACACATCATCACTTAAATAGCAAAAGTGCAATAATTGCCACCCAAACTTTACCAATCTCATTCTTAACATCTTCAAACTAACCACAATATTAGAGACTGTGTCATCTTGTTTGCCAGCAAAAATGATATGGAACCCCTTTTGCATGGATGGAATTAGCGAATCATGCAACCTGGCAAGGAAGCTCAGCATCTCCTCATTCCCATATCTAAAGTTATAAAGATCAGAAAAAGATAAATTGTTTTAGATAAATTTTAATTGTCAATATTAATCAAAGATTCTATATTGATATATAAAACAGCATAAATATGTTAACATATGAAAGGCCAATTTTTTGTCAGATTAGCCATACTTTTGTAGAAATTTACTGTATTCGTCTTTATTCATCATAAAAACCCAAGTTTCAATGGTAAGAAATACCTCATCTCAACAGGGGAAGAGAACAATAAAGCTGCTCGTTCGTATGCACTAACAAAAGCATCCATTGATACAATTGCATCATTTATAAAGTCCATCACCTATATCACAAAAATAGATGACATCAACATTATACTGCATATGTCCAAGAACTTCATGAATCAAGGCACAACATTTTGCAATGCGAATAAACTAAATGCTGCGTGTTTTAAATAGCCACAACGTATTCAAAATATGTACCCTTTCCAACAGCGAAATTCTACTTCAAAATTAAATAGCTTTGAAGTATGTGCAGTAGTTGTTGTCTATGATAATCTGATGGTGTGGAAATAGGGATGTATATGTGAGCACAAAATTATTAATCATCAATTGATCAGCAGTCAATGCCATTTATTCGTGGCTATTCTTATTCAACGTCCAGGCTTAACTACATTATGTCTGTAACAGTTTCTGAGCTTCACTGGAGTGGTAGTATCTCCACACTTAAGGTAACATTAATGAGAAGGCTGGAAATGAATGGTTTATTGTTCTAGAGTGTAGATATAATTTTAACATAAATGCTGAAGAATAGACGGGGTGATCATTCTCTAGTGTTCTCATACTGCACAAGTATGCTGCATAAATTCATGGTGGAATTAGAAGCTTCTCATATCTGGTTTATCACTTCTTCTGGAGGTAGAAAATCATAAACTTATAGATACAGAATTTGAAGCCTCTAATATCAGGTTTGTCACCCGAAGAAGATTGAACAACTCACTTTCAAAGAGGCAAAAAACAAAGAAAATTACCTCCAAAAGATCAGTTTTTAATAAAGTAGCATTATGGTCATCAAGACTTCCAGAAGCAAATAAGACCTGTACATAGCCCCAAAATGAAAATTATCAAATTGCCTTACAAATTTTTCCTTTATACTATAATATAACTATGGACATAAACTTTCTATCAAGATTCAGTCAATTAAAAATAGTTTCTGAAATACTCTATGCATTAATTTTTTTTAACATGTCACAAAATGTATGGACATGGCAGAAAAAATGTCATCAGACACGTTATTTGTCAACAGGGTGTTCAAATGAAATGCACAGAAGAAAATTATCAGGAGTCATTCTTACTTCTTAGATGCTATATTATTCAAAGGAAAATAATAATACTTTATACTCCCTCCATCTTTTGATGTTTTAGCTCTTGGCACAAGTCTTAAGGAGTAATTAAAACATAGAAATATTTGTATGTTTTGGACTAAAATGTCCTTATTTATAATTAATTCACATGTGATAAGCCAAATGTCACAACTCCTTTAATAGTTTTATGGTGAGTTTTCCAACAAGGGTAAACTTGGGAAAAAATATTAAATATACTAAAACATCAAATATTTTGGAATATAGTTGAAGTTCTAAATCATCAAAAGAAAAAAAAAATGGAGGGAGTAAAACCAAAAACTTAGATTTTGGGCATACATCCAAATAATACAGAAGCAGTCAGTTATGCACATTTTATATACAAGTTTCTTTTAACGCATAACTCAACATAACTTAGAACCATAGCCCCCCAAAATTTGGTGAAGTAATATGTTTCTCTGCCCCAGTTCCTATTTTCACTTCCCTCCCTTTCTTTGAGGGGTGTGTGGTGGCCTTGACCTAACTCCTATGTTATAATTTTGTACATTATACCTTTATTGAAAGTGTAATTCTAACAATAAAGGGAAGCAAGGCCGCTGTCTGGCATTGCATAAATAAATAAGAACCCACTATTCCTCTAAAAGCAAGCAAATCAAAATTGAGGCTGACCTTTCTACTTTGATCTCGTTATGTGCTGCGCTGGTCACAAACATACATATGTGCAAAAGCCATTATTTTTATTTTATTATTCTGCTTGGCATATTAAAACAACAGAACCCAAACAAATGAAAAGTATAGGAATATTGGTACGATTCCAATCAAGTAATTATACGTAAGTCTTGTAGACCAAAGCAGTTTGTAGAACACCAAAATTAAACATATAAATTATCTAATAATATGATTCATAATGCAATAAATACTTGTGATAACAAGAATCAACAAAACTACTATTTTCAAATAAATTTGACTTATTTACCAAAAGAAAGTACAAAAACTCAACGCTGAAAAGAAAATGATTAGCCAATTATGGATATATCCCATTTACACTTTGGCAATTACTGGAATACCTCTAGTGATGAACTGCATCGTTCATGCATTGTGCTTACAATGACCATAAAATGAGATGTTACTGCAGTTAAATTATCATGCAACCAAGGCTGAGCATGCAAAGCATTTCTAACCTGAAAGAGTGAATAAATAAGAAATGTAAGGAAGGCAAGTTAAATATGTGGAGGGATGCTCTGCCATTACCACGACAAAGTGTGCATAGAGAAATCACTTGGATTGAGAAAGCTTTATGAACATAAAATGTGTACAGAATAAACATGGTGTCGGAAAATTGGACAAATAACAACGATAAATTTTGCTAATATAGACCGAGAAAAAGGTGATTTTAACAAACAATTAAATGTATTTTAATTGAATCTTAATCCCTCCCCATTTTCTTTTAATTAAAAAGGCGGTTACAAAATTTATTACACGAAATACATTTGAAAGCCACATGCCCACATGACAATTGATAGATTAACATCATTATAAACGATAGCTTCCTCCAAAGGAAATGTTTTTGGGTCTATTATGGACCTGTTGATGGAGTAACAGAAATACCCTTTTTCTGTTACTTGTATGGGGATGTGGAAAATAGTATATATGTATCGTCCAATCAGAGCATTGGATATTGTTCAAAGGAAAAACCTTTACTTCCTAAATAGTTCTTAAAAGCTAGGTTTATTGAAACTAATGAAGCCAAAAGCAAAATAAAGGTTTTTTCTTAATGCACGCTGCATTTAAGGGAATGCTAACTTAATAATGTTCCACACTAGTAAAAAATTCTCACCAGCAATCTTGTCAATTCTTCATTTTCATGATTGTATATGGCACATATATCAAACAACTTTGGCAAATCAAGCAACTTCTTCTCCTGCAAAAGAACTACATGGAATATTAGTGAACAACAGTACAACATAGAGAATACAAAATGAGGCAATTGCCCAACAATAAATAGAAATAATTTTACCAAAAATACAATAGTAAATGTGTGATGTTTAGTTACTATATACTCCAACTCAGACATACATACTCAAATATGCAAGTGCCCAAACACATTTTTAAGAATCAATTACCACCATTGCCTGTGAGCAATGTTATTGATGACTGATGACAATTCCTGCCGCAAACCCAAACCCGCTATAAAGAGTACAGCTGATGGCATTGCGGCCAAAGGCAAAACTATGGCAGCCATAATAAAAATAAACATACAATAAACTAAATCGATAGAAATCAAATAATACCGCAAATCTCATAGTAATGTAAATGGACTACTGCTGATAAAAATTAATATCAGAAGTCCCATAGTAATATAAATGGACTATTTGGAAAAAAAATAGAACCATGACACCAGGTAAAATATAGTTACACAAACAAAAAAGAAAATAACAAATATAAGGAGACAACAGAAAGCAGATATCAGAGACAACAAAGAAAAGAGGTTTCCAGAAAAAAGAACAATCATCTGAAAAAGGAAGAAAAAAAATGTTGTTCACAGGAAATGGAGGTTGAGGACGACTTCTGCTCCGACAGAATAAAAAGAATAAACCTTTTAGGGTTTTCTCTTTTGGGCAGTGGTATCAATGATGAATGGCAGATTATGGTGGCCACCCAAAAAATCCATCGTATAAACATGGCAGTAATTTGACAACACTGCTGATGGGCCATGCAGGTTTTGGGTCGGGTCTCCATTCCTTTACCCTGACTTTTCAACCCACTATTCCTATCACCGTGCCATCGGACCATGAGAATGCCATCCGACATGGCCTGCCATTCGAAATCCACAACACCATATATTATATATGGTAGTTTTTTGAAAAACCACCGGAAAGAGTGAGTTGAGTAAGAGCGACACAGAACTTGTACACAGCCAACGACTTGTATCCAACCAACAAGAAGAGAAGGTTCATTAAGATAATAGAGATCCACAATTTGGAAAATTTGAGGACGACTTCTGCTCCGACAGAATAAAAAGAATAAACCTTTTAGGGTTTTCTCTTTTGGGCAGTGGTATCAATGATGAATGGCAGATTATGGTGGCCACCCAAAAAATCCATCGTATAAACATGGCAGTAATTTGACAACACTGCTGATGGGTCATGCAGGTTTTGGGTCGGGTCTCCATTCCTTTACCCTGACTTTCCAACCCACTATTCCTACCGCCGTGCCATCGGACCATGAGAATGCCATCCGACATGGCCTGCCATTCGAAATCCACAACACCATATATTCTATATGGTAGTTTTTTGAAAAACCACCGGAAAGAGTGAGTTGAGTAAGAGCGACACAGAACTTGTACACAGCCAACGACTTGTATCCAACCAACAAGAAGAGAAGGTTCATTAAGATAATAGAGATCCACAATTTGGAAAATTTGGCAGCAGAATAGTGACAAGACAGGTCAAATAAGTTGACACTCAGATACCATCTCAAGATGAAAAAAATTGTTTATTGAATTGCTTAGAGTATTTTTTCGGCAAAATCAATAATCAATTATAGATAAAATATATAGCATAAATATTAGGATACAACATAAATAAGGAAATTAAGTAATAGGGCAACTGTACTGGTAAAATTAAAATAAAAACAAAAAATATTTAAAAAAGGAACAGAAAAGGAAAATTAAAGAAGTTGCAATCTCTGTTTGTGCTAAGACATTGATACGAAACCCACGTGTGCATGAAACGTATAGTATGAGCTGTATTTGCAAGCAATCATTAATGAATTACAGCAAAACCATGTAGACAAATCGCGTAAAAATCATGTATGGTACGCTCAGCTAAAATGATTTTACTATCCACAAACTAGAAAAGGGTGAGGGAGATCCCACCTTCATGATCTCTCGAACTGAGTGTATCAGCAGGTCGAGCACCAGGATCTCTATTGGAAGACCTGCAAAACGCATGCCATTTAAAAACCATACAAGATAGAAGGAAAAGAGAGTTAAAATCACATTACTCCAACTTATTAGAAACTTACATTCGATATAATACCATGAAAACACGACGGCTCAAATCGTGCTCTCCAAAAATAACACCAGCAACAATCCCTCTGGCCCCACGGTGAGGGAAATCATACCACCTGCTCCTAAATTGCAGAAAGCTGTTGAGAAACTCATGCAGGGATGTATCACTAGCCACTACAAATACAATCCAAACAAACAACAACAACGAAAAACAGTTAGAAATTGATAAAACAAAACCGAGGTGAACAAACATTTTTGATGTAATAGCACACGCCATGCATCGATGATGAATTTTAACAAATATTGGTTAGATAATATTACAATAGAAGTTAATTCATATACACACTCAATCAATCATAATTGTAAATTGTCAGATCACATCACTAAAAATGTTTAACTTTAATTATAACTACTTAAGTGATAGCTATGAAGCATTGACACCGGTAATAATTTGAGAAAATGACAAAATTGAAAGTAATCACATATGTCTATAGACACATCTTTACAAAGTGACATTATATCAAAATTAAACTGATTAGAATAAACCTGAAAATGATGTACCTTGTGACCAAAAATCTTTGGGTTTCAACTTGAGCAAACGAGACAACTGAGAATTAAGAAGATCAACAACTTTCTGAGATTCAAGGGCATCCAATCCACCATCTTCTGCGCCAAAACCAGCAGCGACAGCTTCATCTTGCGGCAAATAATACACGAAATTGCCATTTGCACCCCCCGGTTGAACCCTACCTGACGAATTATTGCTATTGCTACCGGAACCGGAACCAGTTTGTTGTTGTTTTTCTCTTAGGGAAGTTGACAAGGTTGGAGTCGGATTTTTAGGGACAAATTTCTTCTGTACTTTGTTGAAACCCTTATTGTTGTTGTTACCTTGACCGTAACGATTCGACATTTTTTGTTATCGAATCGCTGATGAAAGCTGAACACTGATCAGAACTATGAACACAAATGCTTCTAAAGTGACTTAGGTTATGCTACCAGGTTTTACCTTTACCGTTTTCCCCAATCAGAAAATCTTTTTTGTTTTTTCGTAACAACAGGTAAAAATCAAATTGATCTGTTTTTTTTTTAATTATGTCAAAGTCAAAATTAATCATTTTTTATAGAATTTCTTCTTCATTTTTGACGATAGGATGTCTTGTTCATATTCTACATACAAATACAAATAGAAAAATGCCAAGGTGCACGAATTATAATTCGTTGAAATCCCACGAATAACTACCTGCCGTCCATTTTTCTGCCTTTTAATTCTTTTTTTTTGGTTACATGCCTTTTAATTCAGATCTTCGCCCATTCCTGCTCCTATGTTATTTTTTTTTTGTTACACTATACTAGCATTTACTTGTGGTATAGCAGCCATGCAAACCATTCTTCTTCTTTGTTTTGAGGCAAAAATAAATTTTATTTTTTTATTTATAGTTACAATATTTTAAACTAAATATGTTTTTAGGACCTATAAATTTTTTAAGGGTTTAATATAGTGGTAAAAAGACATGTCTTATATCCAGGGTTGTTCCTTTGAAATTGGAGGTCCGGCTTTCATAATAAAAATATGCTCCTAATAAAATAAAGTTACTTTTTTTTTCAAAGAACAATATCTTATTTAATTGAAAATAACGTCCGTAAACATAAAAAAATAATCATGCAACTACACAAAAAAGATTCATATTTTGATCAATAATATAAAAATACAACTTCAAACAAATATCTTTATCAATATTTTAGGTTGTTATTTTCCTTAGTTAGTACAGGGGCAAAAAAAAAGTTAATAATATTTTTTTAGAGAATAATATAATGTTTGTTTTTTTAGGGAGAATAATATAATGTTTGTTGTTAGAACTTTAGTATTTTATACAATAAGTATGAACAAAAAATTAAAAGAACTGCTCTAACAAAAACAAGAAGAAAAAAAAAGTATATTGTGTTTTTATTAAGAAAATATTAATTATTTATTAAAAAGTTAACTAAAGAAGAAAAACTAAGATCTGAAAGTTGAACCCAAGACCATTAGAGTTTCAACACAAAAGACTACCGCTAGGCCACTTCTGCAAGGTTAATATTGTACGCGCGTTAATAGTATATATTCTATTTGTACGTGCATTTTATATAAAAAAATATTTTTGGCCCCCAAACTTTGAAGACCCAGCTCCATAGAGTTGTTTGCACCCCCCAAAGAACGACCCTGCTTATATCTTGATGTCTCAAATTCGAGCTCTGGTAATGCCGCTGAAAGAAAGTAAATGTAAATACATTTGTAAGTGTTTTTTGAGCCATAATGTCTTCTCTACCTTGGACCGGGGCACCATCCCCCACCTTAATTTTTTCTCGTAGTAAAATGTTTTTAGTACCTATAAAATAATTAACTTTCATTTTTAGTCTTTATAAAATTTTGACTAAGTTATACGTTTTGTCCTTTAAGTTATCTTTAGGTTTTGCCTTGATCCCTTAATTGTTTTTATTTCATTATTATCTTTTAAGTTGTAAACATTAAACACTTTGATTTTTAAGTCTTTTTTGTTTCATTTTGTCTCTTAAGTTATCAATTTTATACAATTTGTTCATTAATATTTGTAACTTAAATGATCAAAGTGTTTAATGTTTATAAATTAAGAGACAAAAAATGAAGAAAAAAGAGAGTTAAAGAAACCAAAATGTCTAACATTTGTAACTTAAAAATCAAAATGAATTAAAGAATTTTTTTTATGTGGTTCTATAAAAAGAAATTTTAAGAGTATGTGGTGCTATAAATAAGAAAGTATATTTAGCGTTTTGCTTTTGTGAAGATATTTATTTTAGTTATATTTTATTTTTATTTGAAATTATTTTTGAAAAGATTTGATAAAATAATAATTAACACCAAGAAAGTGGAAACCCACATATATAAGAAGAAAAAAATTAAGAGTTAAATATGTTTTTGGTCCTTATAAATATTTCAACTTTTCGTTTTAATCCCTCTAAAAATTTTCATAAACTTTTAGCTCCCAAAAGTTTTTCATATTCACTTTTGGTTCCTTCTTTAAAGTAGACTCATACGTAGAATTCATATTTTTGAATAAAATTTTGGCAGAAAAATTTATAATGTTATAAGAATCTCTTAAAAAAAAAGCAGAATTTTTTAACAAAACATGTATTAAATATGAATTTTTATATTTTTTGCGGTTAAAAATTCATATTTAATTATATTTTGTTAAAAAATTCTAATTTTTTTGGAGAGATTTTTACAATATTCTACACATTTCTGCACAATTTCATTAAAAATACAAAAATTGACTTAAAAATAGGGACCAAAAGCAATGATTGAAAATTTTATAGGGAAAAAAGTTGAAGAAATATTTTAGAGAGACTAAAACGAAAAATTGGTATATTTATAGGGATCAAAAATATATTTAACCTAAAAATTAAAAAAAGCTCGTGCAGATTCGTGCAAATGGCTGTCGTGCCATATAGCAAAACTGGTGAGACACTGGTTTGCTTGACTTAATTCGTAATTTAAATTTTTTCATGACATGTTAACACATATAAGTATAACCAATAATCCAATAGTATTATTGATCAAAGCTTCTCTTGAGATTGCATTGGTCATTCCCATTCATACAAGCATGCGTGGTCTACCAAAAAAAAGGATGTACAAGCTAATATTTTATTGGGTTAAATATGTTTTTGTTCCTTATAAATATACCAACTTTTCGTTTTAGTCCCTCTAAAATTTTCCTTAAATTTTTAGTCCATGTAAAATTTTCAATCATTACTTTTGGTTCCTATTTTTAAGTCAACTTTTATATTTTTTAATGAAATGTGTAGAATATTGTTAAAATCTCTTCCAAAAAAATTAGATTTTTTTAACAAAATATGAATTAAATATGATTTTTTAACCGCAAAAAATATAAAAATTCATATTTAATTCATGTTTTGTTAAAAAATTCTAATTTTTTTTGGGATAAATTTTTATAATATTATAATAAATTTTTCTCTAAAATTTTATTCTAAAATATGAATTTTACATATGAGTTTACTTTAAAGAAGAGACCAAAAGTGAAGATGAAAAACTTTTGGGGACTAAAAGTCTAAGAAATTTTTTAGAGAGACTAAAATGAAAAATTAACATATTTACAGGGACCAAAAACATATTTAACCCTATTTTATTTTGACCAAATATATAAGCTAAATCTTATTGACAGAAAGGTCCTACAACTGCATACTTGACAATGTTTCATGCAACAGGAGACACAAATTTTGCAACACAAATGATCTTGTTTGGAAATTGGAACACTTAAAAACTACAGAATAGAAAATAATTATTCAGAAACTAAATAATTTGCAAATCCTATATAAAAATAGGTAGGATTTCCAAATCATTAGATTATACTTAATACATGATAATATGTAAATGAGCTAAGTTCTTATATCTAATATCACTCATAAACAGGCTTCATTTTAAGCTCACGGTGGTGGAGAAATCTTCCTGTTGAGATTGAATCCAATGTCAAGTCCATTATAAGCAATTGGAGCATACATCCACAGATCATCAGAGCTTAGAAGCTATTTAAGAGATAAAAATTCATATTAAAAAGATGTTATTCTGATTGAACATATACACCTTGATATTTCTAAATAGAAATTAATTATTAATCGTCTATCTTTCGCAATTTGTATATTACCTTGATTTGGAGCTGCAGAAATTTCACATATTGGATTGCATCTTCTAGCATTGTGCTTATATCAACCTGTATGACCATCCATATATGAAATTATAGATCTCTCAAATAGTTACAATCCCCTTTAAACTGAAACATTCATGCAAAAATAAGTTACCTTTGTTCCATTTGGTACGAGATTCTGTAGAGTTCTCAGTCTCTCGTTTATCTTCTCCCTTCTTTTCTGTAAGATTCAAAAGGACAATAAGCACCACATATATTGCTATCTACTTCATTTGCTTCGCAAATTCAGCTATGCCATCAAGGGGCTAGTGTGAGTGACCATCCTTCCAAACAAGAAAAGAAGGCCACATGCTATGGTTCACAGAATGGAGATTAAAAAGAGGAATAGTTAAACAAAAGGCATTTGTACTTCAAATAAATTGATAATAATTACCCTTGCATAAAGGCTTTGAGGATCTGTTGCTGATCCTCTACTAGCTCTTTTCTTTCCATTGGAGTTGAGAGACACAGTTGATTTAGATGCTGCAGTAGCTCCTCCACTGTTTTCCTCACACATGTTTTGCTCCTCTGAGGTATAACCACTGGAGGTATGTCCATCTACACTTGCATTGGCTTCTTCTGCCTTGTTCTCATTTCTATCAACCTTCTTGCTCTTCTTTGACTCTGCAGTCTTCATGCATCTTTGCACCTGAGTTTGGAAATCACAAAATGTCAAATTGGTAGTGGTGGTCATATTACAACTATCTCTCACGGGGTTTGAACTTTGTTCTTTGAGATTACAAAATGTCAGCCTCTAACCATTGAGCCGACAAATTAATTAACCGATGGAGTAAATATCATATGATATAAATATAGACAAATTAAGCTTACATCTTTTGCATCACGAGGTTTTTTCTTAGGGTTCCCACATGAGTTTATCTTATCTCCTACATGCACCTGAAATTCTGGCACATGAAGCATCCTTTTCGGCTTCAACTTAGGTTGGACTTGATTGTGATCAAAATTCTCTGTTCTGTCATTATTATTAGCTACCACATGATCAGAGCAATCAAAATAGTAGTTTGTGTAACCCGGACTAGGATTAATTTCTTGAGAATTATAGTTGTTGTGAGAATCAAAAGAGTAAAACACATTAGTATTCATATTTCCCTCAGCTTCAGAAGGGGAGCAAAACATGGATTGTACCCCAAAGCTCCCATCATTTTCCCCAAGAAGTGAGGGTTGATCAAGTAATTGTGGTGGCGAGTCATCATGGTGTTCAGTGGCAAATATTCCGCGGAAGCATTCCCATTCACCATCATCAGGGATAGCTCCAAGTGTTTCCATTTTTCTTGGAAGTCTTCTAAGAGGAAAAGGGGTATTAAGTATAAATGGTTGGTACTTAGCTACTTACTTGTCTTAAGCAAAATCAAAACACAGGATATTTATACTTAACATGGGGACTGATTACATTTGTAAATAAATAACAAAATCAATTTTAATTGGTAATGATTGTGATGGGTAGGTACTAGGTACCAACCAATTTTGTGTAACTAAACTCAAGGCCAACTGGAGGCAAGCAACAACACGTAGGAGAGCCATATTTCATGCAAATGATAATGTAGAAAAATACCGTTATTCTAGACACCTCAAAGTCAAATTTGTAACGAAAACTGTCATAAAAAAGACAGCTGTTGGTCTAACAATCTAATCCTAAGTATAAAAATAATTGGGAATTGAGTATAACTGAGATTAATTATGTGTTGGTTTAAAGTGTGATTAGTTTGTCTAAGTCGGTTTTGTGGAATTGTGTCAGGCACAACGACAAATTTTAAGATGGTATCGAAGCCACCTCTAAGATTCGTTGAGTCATCTACTATCAGATTCTGCTATCAGACAATCCACCATTTATATCCACGCACCAAACCCAATAGTGTTGGGCGTAGGGTGTTAAAGAGTCCCGCGATTGGATAAAAGATGGTCTAAATACGTGTTTATAAATTGGGGCAATGATCACCACACATGCTGGTTTTGTGGGCAATCAGACCAAAACTTTAATATTGTATCCTTTAATATTAGTTAGGTCACTTAATATCAGGTTTTCGCAATTAGTCACCAAACATTTATATCCATGCACTAAGTCCAATAATGTCGGGCGTGAGGGGTGTGTTAAGAGTCCCACATTGGATGAGCATATGGTGTGAATAAGTGTTTACAAGCCGTTTTTATGAGCTTGTGTTAGTCTCAACCATAAGTTTTAAGCTGGTATGAAAGTCTCATCCTAGATGATTTGTTGGATCATCTCCTGTCAAGGTTGCACTATCGGGTCACCCATCATTTATATCCACACCAAACTCAATAGTTTTGTGTGCGAGGGCGTGTGTTAGAGCCAACCAAGTGAGGGGCAGCTAGAGCAATTCTCTAGGTGGGAAAAATCATCACCACACAAGACGGTTTTAGGGAACTGTGTTAGGGCCAACAACAAATTCTAAGAACTATGAATAAGCTACATGTTTGAAGTCGGAACAAGTCCATGTATGGACTAGCCTAATTAGATTGTCATTCATATGTTGTTGCTCCCGGTGCCATGGTTTCAAATATCTAAAGCAGCAATATTGTAGCTACGGCAGTGTCTGCAACAGCCGCAAAGTAGTGGGCACAACAGCCGCATCAGACTACAATGCGTGTCGCAACGGCCGCAATACCGGCAACAGCATTTGCAATCACAACTTAAAACCATGTCTGGCACTTCAAAGGACTCTCAACAGTGTGCTAATTAAATGTAGTGATAAACAGAAAGAATTATGCGTGGAATAGATGGAAATAAACAAGATTAGTTTGGTCAATGGGCGGCCACATCGTGGGGATTAGTCTGACATTCTTTAAGTCATCTAAAGACCGACATGACAACCAAGGATACCCCGTCCCTGTTTCCTTCAATCATTCCCAGGTCCCCGTTAGCATTCACTAATGTATTTCAGATATTGAATTTTGTTTGGTCTTAATCTTACTAAGGAGAGCTCTAATAGTACAAACAAAATCTGGTTTTATTCTGTGGTAGGTATTCCAAGTATCAAAACTACATCAGCATCTTACAGAATGAGTGTTCGTGTTATTTCTATAATAAAAGATAAAAATTAAATTATTTTTATACTCTTTCTGTCCATTTTTATAAGACTACTTTACAAAAAAAGTTTTGTTCATATATATAAGACTATCTACAAATTTCTAGATGCATTTATTATTATTTTTCCACATGCACCCTTCATTAATATTATCAATATAATTTGAAATATGAAAAATTAACATTAAATATCTCTATACACAAAGGGTAATTTGGTAATAGTTGTTAGCGCAGCTATTAAGCTTAACTTTCTTAAGCAACTATTTTGATCTTAGGGTTTTTCTGGTTTTTGGTGAATTTAGAGAGAATGAGAAGAGAAGAATGAGAAAAGAAAATTGTGTTATTGATTTTTTTTCTCTGATTTCTATCAGTCAGTTATGAGAATGTACAAGTGAATTGGCTTATATACAAAAGTTATGCTAGATTGCTTGAAGCACAAGCTATGTAACAAACTCTAACAACCTCAGATTCTGAAACCTCAGACTCTGAACCTTCAGACTCTGAAACTTCAGACTCTGGTTAAATTCTAGAGAACTTGTAACCAATCAATAACAAACAAAATCTAATATGATTAACCAACTAAACATGATTACATCACTAACAAACTTGAATTAACAAACTAACAATAGTAACATATATTTATAACAAATTTATTACTTCAAACATTTTTCTTAATATCCGTGATTTTTGTAAACCATTCCTATAAAAAAGGACGGAGAAAGTATAAGGTATAAACCGTTTTTATAAATTATCTTAAAGTATGAAAATAAACTGAAAATTGAACCCACACAAATAGTGGAACATACATTAATTTTATCTAATAATAGAGCGAGTGCTAAAGAAAGTGTTGAAAAGTGAGAGTTGTTGAACATTATTTTGTTTTTCATAACTTCTCCAACAAATACAAATTCCACATCAACCAAATAATCTCCTGGATGTATTATAATGAAGGCTAAAGTGGAACATGTCAACATGCTATTATAATACATCGAGGAGATTACAAAATGCTCGATGTACAAAATGCTCATGCATGGTTGTAGCTGCTTTGGAACAGACGAAAAGCCACTTTAGCAACATCCTTAGACCACGCCGATCCTCATACTTCCATTCATTTCCACGCGTCTTAAGATATATCCACCTTTAAAAATTCATGCTATTATAAAAAATAAATGCAAATTCATATAATATTAATTCATGGTGGCACTACGAGTTTTGTCTGTGTGGCAGAGAGTATAGAGAAAGAACCATGCCTTAACAACATAAAACCATTTTTTTCTTTCCAAACTATTGATCAAACTTAATGGTTAAAAAGCCCAATTAAAGGGTTCATGCGATCTCTATAATTTCAAAAGATGACCAAGCTTTGGAACTTTGATGCAAAGCTAGTGTAAGTATGCTTTTACAGTTATTTCCTTTCTGAATTTCTTCATTATACTCATATGTGTGAAGCTATCTGTGTAATCATAATCTCGAGAGAGCACAAAACATATCCTTCAAAACATATCCTTCATTTGCATGAATCTCAGGAAAAAAAAAACAATTCATGAATGGCAAGTTGTTTGTTATCATCCTGCCAACTAAATTAAGTTGACCAGAACGGCGACAAAGAATGGTGGTAAAGGAGGAGGAAGACGTATGGAGACGAAGATCTTGTATCTACCTCATGAATTGATAATCCAGATCTTGTTGAGGTTGCCGGTGAAGTCTCTTATACGCTTCAAGTGCGTTTCTAAGTCATGGTTTTCTCTTATCTCTGATCCTCTCTTTGCAAAAACACAGTTTGAACTTACCGCCGCACACACTCGTAGAATTGTGTTCATAACATCAACCCTTGACGTTCGATCAATAGATTTAGAAGCATCGCTTAATGATGATAGTGCTTCTACTCCCCAACCTTATTTTTTTGCTTCCCCAATCTGAGTTTAATCTTGAAATTAAAGGTTCATGTAGAGGGTTTATAGTTTTAAGTTGTTCTTCAAACATCTACATATGGAATCCATCCACCGGAGTTCACAAACAAATACCTTTGCCTCCTTTTGGTTCCAATGTAGATGCAAATTATTTTTATTGGTTTGGGTATGACGAGTTAATCGATGATTATTTGGTGGTTTTAATGTCCGATGATCTAAACTCAGCTAAATTTTTATCACACTTAGAATTTTTTTCGTTGAGAGCTAATACATGGAAAGAAATTGAGTGTGCTATTGGTACTCATTTCCCATATATGAATTCATGTGATGATCCTATAGTAGGGTGGCTCTTCAATGTGGCTATTTATTGGTTGGCTTTTCGTCATGATATATCAATGAATGTTATTGCTGCATTTAATTTAATGGAAAGAAAATTTTTAGATGTGAATTTGCCGGATGATTTTGACCATGAACCTACCAATTGTGGTTTGTGGGTATTTGGAGAATTTCTTAGTCTATGGGTTGTGGATTGTGATAATGATATAGTTGAAATATGGGTGATGAAAGAATATAAAGTCAATTTGTCTTGGAAAAAGACTCTTGTTCTTCCTATTGATGGCATTCCCTCTCTGGTACTTTTTCCCATTAAGCTCTACAAAAAGTAGTGATATTATTGGAACAGATGGTGATACCGGATTGGTTAAGTATAATGACAAAGGACAGTTTGTTAGAGCATCGTTCCCAATGACAATGAGCAAGCTTAAGAAGATGAAGAAATAAGAAGAATGAGGTTGTAAAATACTCTCACACGCCATTTTCTTGATATTTAATTATATTGTATTGTGAACCCTTGTGTGGCTGCATTTGTAACATGAGCCAGTATGCCACATGAGTTGTGTTAAATGTATTAATAAGTTTGTTATTATTCAATCAGGTTGTTTCAGAGTCTGTTTAGATGCTTAATTATCTATCCACTTCGTTAACAGTTAGTTTCTCTTTTTTAGCTTTCCTTTGTATTTTTCTGTTTTTTTTATTCTCTACTACTTCATTCCCTACACATACAAAAGGGATTGCACTGTGTAAATTAAGTTTTCTGATTTTGTTAAATGAAGACTGTGTGAAAAGTTCAGCTTCATCTTCCTTCAATAGCAGGCAAGCAACAACTCATAGGGGAGCCAAATTTAACTAAAGCAATGTATCATCAAAGGACAACTCGAGGTCTAACTAAGTACATTTAATAATAATTGGGAAATGATTATAAGTATTACAGTATTGTCGATCAATTAAAGTTAGTTGATAGGTTACCAAGTTAGTCAGTAGATGGGAAGGTTAGTTAGGGAGTTGGTTATTCAAAGTACACCAATAAATAAATAAATCTCTCTATCGTACCATTTACACTAAAAATTGTTCTTCTCCCATACAAATTTGCTCACTCCTACGTGAACTGACCAAAATACCTTCCATGTGAGTTAACTCATGTTCGATATAAGCAATGTGAGTTAACTCTTGTTGAGGTATAACCTACGTGACTTAACTCACGTCGGTAACGGCTCATTCCTTTATTAAATTTTTTGCACTATGTACTTTAAGAATTGAATACCATAGTGCTTGTGTGTGGGGTATGTTGTAACGTGCCTTCTCTTTCTAAGCATTTAACTCTCTAGCTACACAGGAGCAAAATATGTGTCAAGGTGATGGTTGTGGAGTCCTAAACTTCCACGTTTAAATCAATTCAAATATTTCACAACACTTTAAAATAACAAGAATTTTAATTTCAAAGAAGAAGAAAAGGTACAAGACGACATGTAGATCTTATTAAATTCAGATAATTATGAATGGCTATGCAACTGTTTTACATAAGATTATTTAAGCATTTAACCACTAAACCAATATTTAGGGATACTCTTCCAAAATAATTAAACAAAAAAGGTATGCCAAGCATATATCCACGCCATATATTATCTTATTTTCCCAGTATATCATTTTGAACAAAAGGACTAGTCATACCCCACACACAAGCACCATGGTATTCAATTCTTAAAGTACATAGTGCAAAAAATTTAATAAAGGAATGGGCTGTTACCAACGTGAGATAACTCACGTTGCTTATACCGAACGTGAGTTAACTCACGTTGGAGATATTTTGGTCAGTTCACGTGGGAGTGAGCAAATTTGTATGAGAGAAGAGCAATTTTTATTTACACCGGCGGAGGGCATTTAGAGCCTAAGTGGGTCACTGCCCACCCCATAAAAAAATAATTTTTTTAATGAGAAATTACTAAAATATCTTTGATTTTTAAGTAAAATTACCTTGATCCTTAAAAAAAAAGGTAAAATTACCTTGCGGCCCACCCTCTTCTCCATCTCAGTATGTTTTACTATTTCACTTTCTAGTCAATCAAAATGTGTGGATAATTATTTTGAATTTTCAAGGTATACAATTTAATTTTTTGATGGTCAATTTTGTACGAAATGCTTATTAAAACATAAATTTTGTGTATACATTATAGTTTATTTTTGTGGCCCACCCACAATTTTTCTGGCTCCACCACTAACCATTTATATATTCTTTTATCAATCTGTTCATTATACTATAAATCTCTATAAATATCTCACACGAATACTTTATTGCTGATCATCTTTATCCATGTAATTCCATGATTCACAATACTTAGATTAACAATGTAGAGATTAACCGAGAGAATTATGTGTCAAATGGAAATAAACAAGATTAAATTGGTCCATGGGAGGCCACATCGTGGGGATTAGTCTAGCATTCTGTAAGTGATCCAAGACCGACATGCCAACCAAGGATATCCCTCCTGTTTCCTTGGATCAATAATTCCCAGGTCCTCGTTAGCATATACTAATAATAATGTATTTCAGAGTTTTGTTTCGTGTTAATCATACTAAGGAGTGCTCAAACAATAATGGGAAATTCTTGTTTACCCATTAATAAAAGGTGGGTAATACAACCCATGTTGAGTTGGCCCAATCAAAACAATGTATTTATATAACATTAAAAATAATAGAAAACAAACAAATAATTTTGATTGGTGTCAACTCAGCATGAGTTGTGTTACCCACCTTTTATTGATGGGTACCCAAGTTGTCACCAACAATAATACCAAAAAAAAAACTGGTTTGACTATACTACTACAGAGTCACATCGTCTATGACATCATTTGGCCTGACTTTTTTACAGTCCAAAAGATACTTTAAAACAAAGTTAAAAATTAAGGGTTTTAAGAAAGAAGTTAAAGTTGTTTGGTTACTTTATTATTTTTTTAGTTTTAAAGCTATTTTTAAGTTAAAAGTTGTTTGACAAAATATTGTATAAATAAATAAAAAATTGTTAAAATATATTTTGAAGGAAAAAAATGTTTAAAATATTTTTTTAGTAAGTACTTAATACATATTATGTTTGACCTACCTTCTCCTTAAAATTGTAGAGAAGTAGAAAAAAAATCGGGTCAAATAGTAGCACACACCCCCTCCACCCAAGTCATAAATCAGGAGTATATATGTGTGCGCGCGCAATATGATGAAGGCAAAGGGTACAATAACACGCCAACAAGCCGAAATTTTATTACGTTGACTTGGGACCCTGTTCACTACAAATGTCCATGGTTGTTGTAGCTGCTTATAAATGCATTTGGAGAATTTTTTTTTGTGACCCCCTATCCAAAAAAATTTATTTTTTTACCCTTTTTTTTGTCGTTTTGTGCCATTACCGCCATCCAATTGGCGGTAATGGAAGGTTTTACACAGGGGATGCAGAGGCGTGGCAGGCAGCAGGCTTTTTTAATATTTTTCTGCCCATTACCGCCGTTTAGATTGGCGGTGATGAGCCTGCCCATGGTATCGTTCTTGTACTGTTTTGGCTTTCTTTCTCTTCTGCAAATTTTTCTTCATTTCCTTCTCATACCCTTTCCATTGATTCGTTTCACATCAAATTCAATGTTAATTGTGGCCTTCACCGACCATCCATGCAACCTGAGTTTGCTGGCCTCACCGGAAAAAGTGGTTGTTCTAAATTAGATTCAACGTTAATAGTGGTTGTTCTAAATCTCGGCGAATCTAAATCCGGTTGTCCTTGCTTCGCCGAAAAAATAGACACCGTCGTCGGCGAGATCTCTGCTTCCGCCGATGTAACTGCTCCTCGGCCTCAGCCGGAGTTTCATCTCCGACGATTTCAACAGGGATTGGCCAATTTTGTGATCTCAGAACAATCAATCTAAAAGTTATAACCACCTTTCCAAAACTGTTCCTCCATCAATCAGAAAATTTCCAAAGCTACAGTGTCACTGGTGTGTGGGATTTATGAAACCAGTACTGATCTAAGGGTGTTGTTTGGATTGGAGAAGACGAAAAAAATGGGTAGGCCCCATTACCGCCAATCCAAACGGCGGTAATGGGCAGAAAAATATTAAAAAAAGCATGTTGCCTGCCACGCCTACTGTTGCAGCCTGCACCCCCTGTGTAAAACCTGCCATTACCGCCAATTGGAATGACGGTAATGGCACAAAACGACAAAAAAAAAAAAACACACCAAAAATGAAAGTGGGTCATTTTGGTAAATAATTTTCAAAGGGGGTCAAAAAAATAAATTTTTTTGGATAAGGGGTCACAAAAACAAAAATTTCGCATGTGGAACCGTCATTTCAGCGCGAATCCTCGTGCTTCCATTGAATACCATGCGTCTGAAGATCTTCCTTTTTTATTCCTTTGTCATTGATGAAATTCGTTATTATTTGGAACATTGCACGAATTTTTTTTTTGTGACCCCCTATCCAAAAAAAATTATTTTTTTGACCCCCTTTGAAAATTATTTACCAAAATGACCCACTTTCATTTTTTGTGTGTTTTTTTTGTCGTTTTGTGCCATTACCGCCATTCCAATTGGCGGTAATGACAGTTTTTTCAAAGGGGGTGCAGACTTTTCTGCTGGTGGCAGAAAGCAGTTTTTTTTATTAATTTTCTGCCCATTACCTAGGCATGGCAATGGGGCGGGGCGGGGACGAGTTTTACCTTCCCCGTCCCCATACCCTACTCCCATATATTTACCTGTTACCCTACCCATACCCAGCGGGGATGAAAAATCGAATCGTATCCCCGTCCCCGACGGGTTCGGGTATCCCCGCCCCATCCCCATCCCTGCAGTGGATAATTTTTTTTAATAAAATAAAAGTATTTTTCAGCCCCGAGCGCAATGTTGTAATTTTTATCCAACAAAGAGATGATGACGATCAATGACTATATTGAAGGAGAAGAGAGAGGTCGAGAGTGTGAGATATGGAAAGAGAAAAAAGAGAACTATGATAAGTGAGTGTCGTCTGAAAGACTGAGACTCTGACTGTGTGAGTGAAATGTTTAAGGGTTTGAGTTTCTATTTATATAAAAGGGGTAATAAATTGATTTTCTACATTCGGGACGGGTTTGGGTATGGGTTCGGGGTGGGTACCTATATCCCCGTTACCCGTCCCGTACCCGTGTTTTAAAATCGGGGAAAACTCAAACCCAAACCCAGTCAAAGCGGAGAAAACCCGTCAAATTGGGTTTGGTTCGGGCGGGTACCCGCGAGTATGGGTTTTATTGCCATGTCTACCATTACCGCCGTTTGGATTGGCGGTAATGGGCCTTCCCATTTTTTCTCGTGCAATTCTCCTTTACTTTCCCCACCCCTTAATTTGCTAATATAAAAACCAAAATAATAAAAAAAATGTATTAATTTAAAATAAAATAATTACATCATTTAGACCATGTTATTTTTTTCTTCTAAACCAATTACCCCAATGTAAATTATGACTTCCCGTAGCACAAAACTTATTTTTTTTAGTTCGTACGGGTCGTTGGGGTAGTCGTTGGTCTTCCTCTTCCTCTTCCTCTTCCACTTCCTCGTCGTTTATTTTAGCTTCATTTGTTTCCAAATTTGCCTCATTTTGCACTTGTGGTGGGACAGAGTTTGCCCAAATATCATTTACAAAATCGTCGTCGTTAAACCCCGCAGCCAGTGTTTCTATGGGATTGATTTGTGTTTGTGGCCATTGTGGGGTGTAGTTTGTTTCTGGATAGTTTACAATAGTTGGAGGGGTTGGTAGGTTGAAAGAGGAGTATTCTGGGTAACTGTTGTGGGGTGTGTTTTGGGTTGGAATAAAGTCATCGATGAAATAGTTTGATGTTCGGGAGCTTTCTCCATGATGACTCTGTTGGGAGTAGCTTGGATTTGGTATTAGGGAGTGTTGTGGGAACTAGTTTGTGGGTTGTGGTGGGGATTGGTAGGTTTGGCTGTAGTTGTAGCTGGTGGATTGGTTGAAGCTTGGGTCAAAGTATGTGGGTGTAGGTGTGATGAATTGGCTAAAGGGTGGAGGGGTATCTGACCAGATGTTTGCATCTGACACAAAATAGGGGTCCGTTGGTGTTTGATAGGTTGCTGGTGTTGCGGGATATTCCGACGGCAATTGTTGTAAAATTCTGGAACATTCTACCATTGGGTTTCGCAACAGCGCTTCTCTAGAAATCCACAGATGATCTTTAAAAAAGGTCCAATACCATTCAAAATATTGACGATTTGGATAAACCAAATGGTTATATTTAACTCTGTCAAGTGCTAACTGAAGACGGTTGTTCCAATTTTGGATTTGAAACTGAAATTGATCTCCCCACGAGTCTTTTATTTTTGTATTTGCCAAAGATAACTTGTGGAAATATTTCATATCTTCTGGCATGACAGGTGGAAGTTGAGGTAAGCCAAATTGAAGTCTCACTCTATCTGTATGATGCCTTTCAACTATCTCGAAAAAGATGAGATACGTGTTTGCAGACCATATCTGGCTTTCCTCTTCGTTGCTGTAATGGAAGTGGAGATAGGGCCTCCAGCAGAACTGTTTAAAAAGAGGAATGTTAGTATTCTAATGTTGGTTAAAAAGTAATCACGAAAATAAAAAAATTAATACCTGATCGAATGTCATATTGTCGATTTTTGAACGTGTTGAAAGGAGATTATGCCGAGGATTTTCCATAAATTTACTCTCACGTTCTAGCCATCTAGTTAATATTATTAAAATGAGATAATTAATATATCTGATAATTGAATTTAAAAATTAATATGAAATAATATATTTATTAGCTTACATAATTGCCAAAGGAGGTTGTCTTTCAGGTTGTGGTGTGTTCTTTGGCACAGGAGATATGCATGACATTCTTGACCATGCCCATGCCTGTAGGAGTATTGTGCACCCACACACGTCGCTAAAGCCATGTATTGCGGCGTCACACATAGCTCTGTAAAGCATGGCCAAACAAGCAGAACCCCAACTGTACTGTCCGATCTCCTGTGGTGATTTATTAAACAATGGCAACCATTTTATATGTACAAGGTTGCCAGTATAATTAGGCATTAAACGAGTGTCTATCAAGTATAAAACATATGCTCTAAACAGATGCTGAGTTGTGGGGGGACCTGCTTCCCCATTACCTACAATATATGATTCTAACCAATTTAATTTTATTTGCAGATCGTCACGCCGTTTTTTATTAGGCATATTTCCTAAAATTTCTTCAACTAATTCCCACGATACGGTCGTAGGTCCGGTAACCGGTGCACCGTTAACCTTTAAACCAAGGAGCATATGAACGTCTTCTAACGTTATTGTACACTCACCTGAAGGAAAAAGGAATGTGTGTGTCTCTAGCCTCCATCGTTCTAATAAAGCAGTTATTAGACGATTATTAACCCTGTATTTGTTAATCTTAGTAACCTCCCATAAACCAGCTACCTTTAACATATCGATAATGGACGACGACACGACGAAATCCACTATATGACAGTGATTCCGGATATAATGTTTTTCCTCGTCCTACAAAAAAAAAAGGAGTGGATGATTAATCATCCAATTTTGTAAGGTAAATTAACGAAATAAAATTAACGAAATAAATTTTGTGAGTTTTAATCATACTATAAAAATAAAATTAACGAATAATAAATTAACGAAGTTAATCGAGGGTTGCTGAATAAATTAACGAATAAGTAAGGTAAATTAACAAATAAATTAACGAACTTAACGGAAAAAATTAACAGATAAAATTAATAAAATAAACTTACATTTAGTGTTTCTGATATATCTATGTTTGTTGCCTAGATGAAGGAAGTTATCCATTTCTTGATATATTTAACTGAACTAAAACTATGAAAATTTTAAATAAAAACTAAAGACTGTGTAAACTAGAGACTGTGTGAAAAACGCTTAGAAAACCGAGAGAGACTGAAGAACATTATTGTATGTGAATTTTTACACTGGCGTGAGTTTGCAATTTATATTGCTTACTTGATTGTATTGTCCAATCAAGTAATGTTCATGCCATGCTTTTTTCAATGTTCAATTGCATAATTACGTGACTTTGGAATTGCAAGCTGCCAATTCCTGTCATATAGCATGCATAATGTCACTTCAAGAAACACAACCATGTGTGTCATACCCCATTTTGACCCATTTTCGATTCGTTTTTCTCGTCTTTTTAAGCTGGAAATTTTCGTCGTTTCAGGTGAAATTTCGGCATAGAGGTATTTTAAAATACCTCATTTTTGTTCCGAAGGCGACCGTTTTTATTTTTATTAATTTTTCTTTCTTTTACTTTTATTATTTTGTTTTATTTTATTTTTAAGTCTTATTGTTAGTCTTTTATTCTTTATTTTTTATTATTGTTTTTAGTTTTTATTTTTTATTTTAGTCATTTGTAGTCCAATTTTCAGTCCAGACCCCAGGGGGGCATTTTTGTCCAATTGCATTTAACCCTAATTTGGCCTATAAATAGTACCATTAATGGTACTGTTCACGGATCCCAATCATCCCCAAGTACACCTCAGTAAGAATTAGTCAGAACTCAGCCACCATCCCCACCACCACAGAGCCATTCGGCCACCACTAATCAAACCCAAAAACCCTAAAAAGAATTTCCCATTTCTCTTTTTCGAATTCAATCATCAACAGTCTAAATCCATAACCAAAATTTCAGATCTGAATCCGAAATATCACCAAAACCACGAAAAATCTGAATCTTAACCAAACTCATAACCACAAATCATAACCAGCCACAAATCGGCCACAAATCCAAAGGCCGAACCAAAATCAACGTGAAAACCACTAAACCACAAACCAAATTCAATCAACCACAACCGAATCATCAAAAGCCATAAACAACCACAACCGAATCATCAAAAAGCCATAAACAACCGCAACCGAATCACCCAAATCCAAAACTAAAGCCATAGAAGCTAACCCGAATCCAAAACAACATAAAAAAGGTAACTCTCAAAAGATTTCTAAACTTAGATCTAGCTCTTCTCATCAAGATTTTCAAAAAACTAAGTTCGGTTTTGAGAAAAGGAAGAAAATGGATTTAAGAAAAGTGAAAAATTTTTAAAAAAGGGAGAAGTTTTCTTCTCCGGCACGGTGGCGCTGCCCCTTGGGCTGCCCGACCACCGCGCCGGAATTTGTTTCCCGGCCAAGCTTTTGTTTAGAGAGAAGAGAGAGAGTTTGGGGAGAAGGAGAAGTAGAGAGAGAAAGTTTTTGTGAAAAATAAAAAAGCCGGACGTTTAGTCTATATAAAGACAGCTGAACCGGTTCGGTTCTCTCAGACTGAACCGGTCTGGCTTCTGCTCTTCTTCAGCCATTGGGCTTGGCACGGCCCATTCTTTCTTTCTTCTCCTCTTCTCTGTTTTCTTTCCTACACCCCAGCTTCTACTCTTACCCCCTTTCTCTTTTTATTTTATTTTCTTTGCATTTTTACTTTCTTTATTTTATTTTCCTTGCATTTTTATTTTCTTTATTTTATTTTTGCAACATATTTATTTTTGTGTCTTGCATTTCATGCATTTTTATTTTCTTTATTTATTTTATGCAACATATTTTTTTTTTGTCTTGCATTTTTATCTTCTTTATTTATTTTATGCAACATATTTATTTTTGTCTTGCATTCCATGCATTTTTATTTTATTTACTTATTTTATGCATCATATTTATTTTATTGTCTTACATTTCATGCATTCTTTTTTTTTTTTTATTTATTTTATGCAACATATTTATTTATTGTCTTGCATTTCATGTATTTTTATTTATCTTTTTAGCATATTTACTTTAATGCATTTGCAATTTTATTTTTATTTATTATTTTGTCATTTTTATTCTATTAGAATGTATTTAGGGACCATGTAAATATAAATGAGAATATGCACCGACACCCACATTTATTTATTCCGCTTTATGTCAAAACGATAAAAATGAAATAATGACCGTATCCGAGGAAGAGGACCCTCACTTGATCCAACGTCATTTTGAGGGATCCGACGCGCTTTATTATCTCAGCTTACTCTAGTTTTGGACCTTAGGAATTAATCAAAGTTTTCAAAAAAAAAAAGTCAAATAGTCAAAATAAAAAACATTTCATATAATCAAAATTCGAAAAAATCAACATTGGATTTCAAACCAAGTGTCTTATCTTTCTTAATCAATTTTTAATTAATCAAACTTTTTCTTCAATTAAAATCAATCAACTCACATTTTTATTCTTCTATGCCTTTTCGGCCTCTTATCCTTCTCAAAAACATTTTCAAAACTTTAAAATCAATCAAAACCAATCACTCGGCTTTTTACCCCTAACTACGTGATTTTGATCCCGCTCGGGTACGTAGGCAAAAGACTTTGTCTTTCCAAATCAACAAAATAAAAAAAAACATTTTCCTTCTTTTAAACTCATCATTTTAATCCTTTTACACTTAAGCATTTATTTACAAGCAAATAATCAATTTAGCATAAAGATAAAGATAAGACAAGAGGTTCCTATAGAGTACTATAGACGTTTAGGGTGCTAATACATTCCATTTGCGTAACCAACCCCCGGACCTTGATCTCTTAAAAATAGGGTTTTTCGAACTTTCTCCCTTTTCCTCGGAAGAATAAAAGATCGGTGGTGAACTTAAAATTGCAAGTCAACGCTAACTAATAGCTTGATATCCAAAAATCACCGCGACAATGTGCCATTGTTTTTTCTTTACTACTGTGGCGCGTGGCAAGCAAGGAAATGAAAGTCATTACCGCCAAATGGACTAGCGGTAATGAATTGGCCAGTAGCAGGCTTACACGTGGCATGACTGTGTAGAAAAGCAGTATTTTCTTGCCTATAAAACGATCTCTTCTTCACAGTTCTTGACATTCAACACAGTTTTAACATTCAACACAGTTTTAACATACAAACAGTTTAAACACACAATGACACCCACACCAGAAAATGTTTTTTTCATTGTTCATTACAATGGAAAAATTTTAAGAAACCAGTTCGGTTCATTTTTTGAAAGTGAACGAAGAAAATGTTTTAACATGAGTATCAAAAGCATGTTTGATCACTTGAAAAAAAGAATAGAGCAAAATTTACACCTAAGTGATTCTCAGGTGATATCTAAAATTATTTACCGAGCACCACAGACCTTTGTTGTAGGTCATGTCCAGTACAACGACGTAGAAATTTTTGATAACGATGACGTTACAGATTTGTTTGTCAGTTATAAATCTTTTCAGGTACTCGGTGCAGTTGAGTTATCAGTTACGGTAGTTGTAACATCCGGTGGCTCCCAATGGGCTGGCCTCCCTATCTTTCAAGGGCCGCGATGTACTCATGGACTTCTCCACCCCCCAAGTGGAGTTTCATGCCTTCCGTGGGAATCGAACCACGTACCCTGGAGGCTATAAGTACATGGCCAATGCATTCCCACTACCAATTGAGCTACTAGCTCAATTGGTAGTGGGAATGCATTGGCCATGTACTTATAGCCTCCAGGGTACGTGGTTCGATTCCCACGGAAGGCATGAAACTCCACTTGGGGGGTGGAGAAGTCCATGAGTACATCGCGGCCCTTGAAAGATAGGGAGGCCAGCCCATTGGGAGCCACCGGATGTTACAGTAGTAAATCAGGAGATTCCACAACCTCGTCAAACACCACAAAATCAATATGATTTTCAACCGTCGTCTTCACAAAATTTACCATACACCCAACCTTTCTCACAAACACAATACGAATATCAACCATTTTCGTCACAACCTTTCTCACAAACACATGACGAATATGAATCATTTTCATCACAACCATTCTCACAGACACAGTGTGAATTTGAACCATCGTCTTCACAACCACCACCTCAAACGTAACCGCAACCACAAACACAAACACCACTACCAGAAATTTTCCGTCAACAATTCCAAGACATTCCAGATAACATTCAAGAAGAAGTATGTAGTAGTGAAAGTGACGAAGACGAATCACTTCAGCATGAGGATGACGAAGAAGACGATGGGCATGAAGACATCTTCGACAACATTTTTCCTGGCGCACAAGCACACCAGCACAACCACCGCAAGAGGCAGTACCGATCAGAGCCGCTTATTGTCCACCGCTACATATGTGTAATGTTGATGTTGCTGCATATGATGCTATACCCACCGACGATCACTGGAATATGAATGTTGCCTTCGATGGAGCTATTGCGGAAGGAATGACGTTTCACACCAAAGAAGATTATTTGCATGCCATCAAGTCATACCACATCAGACGTTCACTGGATTACGTTGTTATACACTCCGATCCAGGAAGATATGTTATTCAATGTACACACGAGACATGTCAATTTAAGTTGAGAGCATCCTACAGAAAAAGGAGTGGCAAATGGAAAATTGGGACCATGAACGGTCCACACAACTGCACATCGTCTTCAATGTCACAAGATCACCGCAAGCTCTGAAGGTGAGAAAAACACAAGAATGGGGATTGAATTGTGTTGGCTTTTTCTTTTCTTTCTCAAAAACTTAATGATAGTTCAAAATTTGTTATTGATCAGATTCTGATGCTCTGTTTCAGAGTGTTGTGCAGCAGATATAAAGTAAATGAGAGAGAGAGAGACACAAGCAGTTTATCCTGGTTCCTTCCACAATCCGGAAGTAGTTCAGTCCCCTTGTTACTAACAAGAGATTTTCACTATAATCACAAAGATTACAATTTGCTCAAGCACACAGCTAGAGACTTTCTTGCTCGGACACACAGTCTAAGACTTCCTTGCTCAAACACACAGTATGAGACTTCCCTGCTCAGACACACAGTCTAAGACTTCCTTGCTCAAACACACAGTATGAGACTTCCTTACTCAAACACACAGTTTGAGACTTCCTTGCTCAAACACAAAGTATGAGACTTCTAGTTGCTCAAGCACACAAGCAAGAGACTTTTAATCAAACAGAATTACAAAGAAATTTGTTTGAGTTGAACACTTGATATATTATCAGTGGTGTTCACAAAATACAACACAGATTAAGACTCTTTCTAATTTGGCAGTTACGTTTTCAGAAAATAGAGTAACAGAGTCTTGTTCTTCTTCTTCAAAACTTCAATCCTTTATAGAGGAATTAAGAGCTGTTGAGAAGAGCCATGTCATCAAATAGAGCCGTTGCAATTTGAAGCTTCAGCCAGCATTAAATCATTCTGTTCTGGTGTGTGCACATGATGTTAGTCAAAAGTAAGTATATTTTTATATCATTTCCTCAGGGACTAATGCGATATCATAAACCGTTCAACACCAATTATCATTTTAAGTTAGAGTTTAATCATGTGTTTGCTATAAATTATTCGACTTTAAAAACGTTAATAAAAACAGAGAGTAATAGGGCGTAAAAAGTGTTAGGATCAAAGTTCATCAATCAAACATCGATTATATTCTAATGATCATATATATGGATTTTAGCTTTTCTTATATACGATATTATCACGTATCACTCGACAACACCATTCGTGTCCAAATGACATTGTGAGATCGATCATATCGTTTAATCGACGATGTCTCAATCTATTAAACGATTCGAAAGCTTTACGTTCAGACACTTTGTGTGATTATCAAAACTAAATTCCATTCTAGAATTTCTTATTTTGATAGAAGATTATTCTAAACCTAGATTCAAAAGTATTTTTCAATAACATTTAAATCAAACATAATAATGAAAAACAAGAATAAACTCAATGATGTATAAAAGGCTAGAATCATATATTTGAAAGATCAAAAGATTACATCTAAGATTGATTGATTACCTCTAATCCCAACAAAGGGGATTTAGTTGTTCATTTTCATGACAACAATACAAAAGTGGGAAGGAAGATGAAGATCCAAAGCTAAGACTTGATTTCTCAAAGATTCTTAGTTAATCTACACTTAGATCACTTTTGCTCTATGAAGAATGCCTCTTTTTAGCCCTATTCTCTTTCTGGAAGTATATGTTAATATTCAGAAAATGAGCTAAAAGGCTTAAATACTATCTAGTTTTTATGAGGCTCGGTACAACGATGAGTTGGTCGCTGTAGCGATGGAAGATTTATTGGCCTTTGGGTTTGCTCCACGTCATCAAACGGGGTTCAAACCGCCCTTGGTCGCTATAGCGACCAGATCCATCGTTGTAGTGATGGAACCTTAGTTTTTCCCTCCCTAGGCGCGCTATAGCGACCAATCCTCCGCTGTAGCGATGAAGCCTTATCAATTCTTCATGTTTCTTTGCTCAATTTCAGGTCCTAGCATGGTATTTCCTGCACAAATGGATGGGGTAAGACATAGGATCAATAATTTGACATTCGATCAATAATTATGAGCTTATCCTATGATAACTTGCAAAACAAGTAACATAAGTGCCTAAATATATATCAAAAGATAACTGCTTTCTGGCACTTATCAGCACAGAAAACAGAGTATTAACGTTTTCAAATTGTTTCCTTAAAACTTGGCTGTGTGTTCCATCTAAGGAGGCAAAGGTTGCATAGAGCTGTTCTGACTGTATAGTACTTTACTGTTGACAGTTGCAACTGTTGACTTCTGCGTTTCTTCAAAACTCAGACTTCAGAAGCTGGTTATCAGATGCAGTTCTTCAGAAGCTGGTCTTTCAGACACTATTCATCAGACACACCTCTTCAGAAGCTGTCTTCAGACGCACCTTCAGAAGCACTGTTCATCAGACGCACCTTCAGAAGCTGTCTTCAGAAGCAGACTTCAGACGCACCTTCAGACGCTGCCTTCTGAAGCTCTTCTTCAGATGCTGATTTTCTTCAGACTTGCAACACAAGCTTCTATATTTTCCTTCTTGCTCTTAACTTGTTCTTTCAGAACTATTGTTAGATACCAATCTTTAAGTATATGGTTCTGCACACTAGAATCAAGTATTAGTATATCCAATTTTCTTTTTAACACTTTGTTATCATCAAAACTCAAAAGAGAGTTGTTCATACATTTTGTTCCAACAATCTCCCCCTTTTTGATGTTGACAAACACAAGTATTAAAAGAAAATTGTTGTTAATTTAATTAACAAGTTGACTTCAGGGTCTGAGGTTTGTAAGCTCCCCCTAAGTCTGATAATTCACAAGGTGAGGTTTGTAAGCTCCCCCTGAGTCTTATCCAGGTTAATTAAATTCAGTTTAAATCAATAAAGAGTGATACTCAGAATTTAATTGACAAGTTGACTTCAGGGTCTGAGGTTTGTAAGCTCCCCCTGAGTCTGATAATTAACAAGGTGAGGTTTGTAAGCTCCCCCTGAGTTTTATCCATGTTAATTAAATTCAGTTTAAGTCAAAAATCACTCAGAATTATCTCACAGTATTAAACAGAGGCTAAGAGATGAGAACTGTTCTCCTAAGTTAATTAATTATATGTAATTAACTTATTACTGTAAGCTGAGAGCCTGAAATACTTGTTACTTTTACTCCCCCTTTTGTCATCAACAAAAAGAAAATTCAAGAACTTAAGAGAGTTAAAATGTGAGATAAAAATGTTCAGAGCATTTTGTTCAGTGCCACTGAACTGTTTCAGAAACAATTGTTCAGAACATTTTGTTCAGTACTGCTGAACTGTTTCAGACACAATTGTTCAGAACATATGGTTCAGTACTGCTGAACTCTTTCAGACAGAATTGTTTGAGAGTTTTTAAAAGGGTCTGAAAACTGAACATATAAGATGAGAAAGTGAAAGTGTGACTATGTTTTGAGTGTTTTTAAAACATTTCAAAAATTGAAAACAGAAAAACATTAAACACAACTGCACATTGATGACTTCTGCATTTCTTCAAAACTCAGACTTCAGAAGCTGGTTATCAGATGCAGTTCTTCACAAGCTGGTCTTTCAGACACTGTTCATCAGACGCACCTCTTCAGAAGCTGTCTTCAGACGCACCTTCAGAAGCATTGTTCATCAGACGCACCTTCAGAAGCATTGTTCATCAGACGCACCTTTAGAAGCACTGTTCATTAGACGAACCTTCAGAAGCTGTCTTCAAAAGCAGACTTCAGATGCACCTTCAGACGCTGCCTTCAGAAGCTGGCTTCAGAAGCTCTTCTTCAGATGCTGATTTTCTTCAGACTTGCAACACAAGCTTCTATATTTTCCTTCTTGCTCTTAACTTGTTCTTTCAGAACTATTGTTAGATACCAATCTTTAAGTATATGGTTCTGCACACTAGAATCAAGTATTAGCATATCCAATTTTCTTTTTAACACTTTGTTATCATCAAAACTCAAAAGAGAGTTGTTCATACATTTTGTTTCAACAAGCTCAACTACAAAATTATAAGCGACAACATCAAAACCCTAGTGCATGCAGATGCCTCCATAAAGCCTAAGTTGATCATTGTGCATATAAGAGAAAAGTTTAACTACACAACCACGTATAGAAAGGCGTGGAAGGCGAAGAATGCGGCAATTTCTTATAATGTTCTTCCGCAATGGTTGAACGTGATGAAGGAGACAATGCCAGGAACAGTCTTCGATTTGAAGACGCGAATTGCCGCGAACGGAGAGACACAATTTCATCGTCTATTCTGGGCCTTCTATCCATGCATCAATGGGTTTAAGTATTGTAAATCAGTTGTCCATGTCGACGGAACGTGGTTGTATGGCAAGTACAAGGGAACGTTGTTGCTTGCGGTTGCGCAAGATGGTAACAACAAAACAATTCCAATCGCCTTTGCGCTTGTCGAAGGTGAGACAAAGGAGGGATGGAGTTTTTTCCTAAAAATCTTAAAAGGCATGTCACACGAGAAATTGTCGTTTGCATGATCTCCGACAGACAAGAATCGATTAAAAGCGCATTCAACGACCCACGGAATGGTTGGCAAGAAACTGGTTCAACTCATGCGTACTGCATCAGACACATCAAGCAAAACTTCATGAGGACAATCAAGGATGGAGATTTAAAGGATGTAGTAATTAATATAGGTATAAATATTTTCTTACAACTTTTTTAATTCGTGTTTTTATTAGCTTCACTATCTGACTAATTTTTTTCCATCATATACAGGATATGCCCTAAACATACCCTTGTTCGAATACTACCGCGGTATAATCCAGGAGGCAAATCAGCGTGCGTTAGATTGGGTGGACAATATCCCAAAAGAAAAATGGACTCAAGCATATGACGGGGGTCGACGATGGGGCCACATGACAAGCAACATCGTTGAGTCATGGAACTATGTGTTTAAGGGAACACGCAACCTACCTATTACACCTATAGTCCAATCAACATACTATAGGTTGGCATGTCTTTTTGCCGAAAGGGCTCAAAGTGCGTTTGCAAGGGTAGGCTCTGGAGATGTGTTCAACGAATATTGCCAGAATGTGATTAAGGATGACATTGGTAAGTCCAACACCCATCAAGTCGAACAGTTTGACCGAGAGAGGTATACCTTCTCTGTCTGTGAGACCGTCAACTACAGGGAGGGAAGGCCAATGGGAACTTTCAAGGTGGACCTCCAAGCAGGGTGGTGTGATTGTGGGAAATATCAAGCTTTGTGTTTGCCTTGTTCCCATTTCATAGCCGCATGTTCTTCATTTCACTATGACTACACAACCCTTATTCCAGATGTGTTCAAAAACAAGAGTGTTTATGTCATTTACAACACATCATTTAAGGTTGTCCACGACAAGAGTTATTGGCCCCCTACAACGGTCCCTTGCTTTTCCATAATCCAGATATGCGAAGACTAAAGAAAGGTCGACCCAATAGTACTCGCATTAGGACTGAAATGGACGAGGAGGTGGAAGAAAGAAGACCGACACCGAGACTGTGTGGGTTGTGTCGGCATTCCGGACATATTAGGAGAAATTGTCCGATCCTAAATAACCAATAGTTAATTTCATTATCAATTATGTGTTCAACCAAGCTTTTATAATTATTTGTGACTTTTTTGTCCGTCGTTACAAAAATATCCACGTATTATGATTTTAACGTTTATTTTAATTATGTTAATTAAATAATATAATAGATGAGAAAAAACAAACGCGAAAATATAATAATTAATCAAAACACTAGTCAAACCAAATTACATTAACTTAAAAAAACAAACAACATTAAAACAATTGATTCTCCACCTATCGACTATTTTGACTTAACGTCAAGATACCATGGACCTTCTGCATTTTCTTCAGACGAAAACATCTCTTGAACATCAGCATCATTCTTCAGAAGTTTGTATTCGTAATAATAATCAAAGTCTTTATGTGATCCCAAATCGATAAACCGCTCTCCGTAATAAATCTTACTGACTTTTCGTAAAGGCTAATTAGCTAGACGAAAAATATGATTGAGATAATTTTTCAACTCCACTAAAGTCATACATGGAGTTACGACCATTTCAAAAGGTCGTATATATTGATCAAATTTAACAGTGACCAATCTTACAGGGGGAGGAGGAGGAGGAGGAGAAATTGTATCTGAACCAGAATCAGACATAATGTGGAAGAAGTGAGAAAAATGTAAGAAAAAATTTGAGTGAATTTGGATGAAAGGGGTGTTGTGGGGTATTTATAGGGGTGGGGGAATAAAGAGCACGAAAAAAATTGGAAGGCCCATTACCGCCAACCCAAACGGCGGTAATGGGCAGAAAATTAATAAAAAAAAACTGCTTTCTGCCACCAGCAGAAAAGCCTGCACCCCCCTTTGAAAAAACTGTCATTACCGCCAATTGGAATGGCGGTAATGGCACAAAACGACAAAAAAAACACACCAAAAATGAAAGTGGGTCATTTTGGTAAATAATTTTCAAAGGGGGTCAAAAAATAATTTTTTTTTGGATAGGGGGTCACAAAAAAAAGAAAATCGCATTGCACACCTCCCTCAAAATATATCCTTCATTTGCATGAGTCTCTGTCTAATGTATATAATAACTTGGTCAAAATTGAAAACTTAAAAATGTTCGATTTTATTTTGTAGCCCGCTTTCACATGATCCACCAGCATTACTAAGATTATACTTAGAACTATTGCATAAACCACTCATAACATGAAAATACATATTTCATGTATATTCCTAAAACTGTGTCTGAGTAACTTGGAACAGACCCATGTTGGAAAAATTGGGACGCTTCATATCTTTCTTTATACACTTTCTTCTTTGGTAAGTATCTTGTTTATCTGCGTTCAAGTTTCAACCACTTCTTTTGATATCAAGTATGAAACACGTTTGCCCCAAGACATTGTCAACCCCCAAGAGATATGTAGGCTAAGTTTGTGAGTTTGAAGGAAAAAAAATGGAGGAGAAATGGAAAAGTGGAAGGAATGATAGGTTTTGGGAGGGGATAGTTTTGAGTGGTTTATTTTTTCCTTCATAATACAAATTCCCCTCAAAATTGAAGAACTCAAATTATATTGCAAGAAGATTTGGATTTTAGAGGGCTTGGATAAATTCTTAAAATTCAATCTATATTGTTATAATAATCTCAAAATTAAAAATACATAAATCATAAACATTGATTTATCATTCTCTAAAAAATCAATCTAAACAAAGATGGAAGACTTTTTCTATTTTTCTTTGACTCCCCTCCCACCGAAGTCTTCCCCGCCCCTTCCCTCGCAAACATAACCTCAATCATGGTACGGTTTAACGTGAGGGATGGAATGATGCCAACAGCCAATTTGGTTAGGGAAGAAGGCACAAAGCAAGATCAAAATTGATATAGCATATAGTATTATCAAATAACACTGGTGGTTCATTCGCACACAATTTTTTTATCACCGGTGGTGCATCCATGTTGCATGCTCATTACACCTCATCATTAAAGTAAACCCATAACATAGGCAAGCCAAATGGCAAATGGCAAGCCAACAATTAAGTCTTCAATATTATAAAATAGGATAATGTTACATACAGTTCGAACCTGACCTCTGTTGATTCTTTAATAAAAAAACACATAATATTTTTATTTTAAAAATAGCCCATAATGTGAACTGAGCTCACAAACACTCAGAGCTTTCAGCAGTTAATCCCATCTAAAGTCACCAATAATGCTCAAAAAAAGAGCCAGCTCAAATGGTCGATTACTGGAACATAATCACAACAACAAATATCAGGCTCCTTCTCCTTCAACTAAGACAAACAACGGCTTGCCGCCCAGCTTTTCTCGCCCCTGAAATAAACCAAAAGCAGGAAAACAGTTAGCAACAAATTTTCAGCTGCAGCACACACGATTTGATACTCAAAAGTATTCATGTGATGTACTTGGGCAGCTATTCTCAACACTTTTTGAAGTAGTCAAAAGCCAAGATAAACCATCAATCCATCCTAGTTACATACTTCGGTACAGTCCAGAATATGTGAAAGCATACATCCTCTTTTAATTAAATAAATAAAAGTTATAAAAGTTAAAAGAACAAACCTACATAGACACGTGTTATCACTAATAAGAGCAACACGGTACGAAACTCTAACAACCCATGGAAGGAAATTACCAGTAGAGAGGAGTTCATGCGGTGATTTGCACTAGTACTATATTGTTAAAAGTTAAAACAAACATGTTAGATCAACGAAGGAGAGCACCAATCAATCCTACTATTGATGAGGGTTGAACTCCAACGTCCAAACAATATGTCTTTGTTGCCTTTTTCCATTCCAGAATCAAGGAACATAAGGGACTAATGAGACATTCTTGGTTGGACATAATGCATATTCAGTTAGGGAACTTAACTGATAAAATCTAGTTAGATTGGAAAAAATCTTATTAGGTGGTACTTAAATTAGAAAATGGGCTCAGCATACAAATTAGAAAAAATCTATGCACAAATTTTTTAGATGAGTCTCCTCAAAAACAAAATTTGAACATATAATTCAATTTTTACCACCATCGTTCTAGTTCTGCTCATGTTGCTTGAGTTTCTGAAATGCAAGCTGACTTGCAAAGATAACAGTCATCCAGATTCCAGTGTTCATTTAATTATTTAAAAATATAAATTTTAAAGCTAAAAAAGTATCATATGTGTAAGGAATAAATTGAGCCAAATAACTAGCCAAGGTCATGAACTAGGCATGGCAACGGGGCGGGGCGGGGACGGGTTTAAGCATAACCGCCCCCGCCCCCGCCCCCGCTTCCATGCACCCGCCCCCGTCCCCAAACCTTATCGGGGGTAAAAATTGAACACCCAACCCCGCCCCCAATGGGGACGGGTTTCCCGGCCCCGCCCCCACCCCCACTCGCGAAAATTCTATTTTTTATAAAATATTTAAAAAATTCATTTTTTTTCATTTTTTTCATAGCAACAAAAAAAAAATAACTATATTAATAATTAAAGATCTAATAAACTTTTTTCAAAAGAGAAAAATAATTCTAATAAACATGTTTCTAAATAGTAATAATATATTAAAATAGGTTGGTGCTTATTTGACAGAAAATTGAAATAAAATTATAAAATTTATAAGGTAAATTTCAAAAAGCGGGGGCAGGGGCGGGTATAAGCATCCCCCGGCCCCGGCCCCGGCCCCGTACTAAAAGCTCAGATTTCCCCCGCACCCGCACCCAGTTAAATCGGCTTTTCCCCGTTAAATTCGGGGCGGGGGCGGCCGGGTGTAAGCGGGGGCGGGTTTTGTTCCCATGTCTACAAGGAAAGGATAAACATGTAAGGTTGTACTTGTACCTTTAATACTGGTAATTCAATCACACAAGCGCACTCAACAACAGTCACCCCAACACGTTCTGCAACAAAGAAAATAAAAACAGAACAGCTAAGAATATATCAAAATGATTAAGTTAAGCATTAAACATAGCATAAAAATGCACTTCCCAGTAAAACAGTTACTTTAAAATACAGTTATAGTGGTAGATCAAAAGATTCGATTAGGTGCATCACCAGAAGTGAAGCATCCAATTGTCTCCACAGTAATGGAACATCATGCATGCAGTATTTGTCTGAATGTAAAAATAAATAGAAAGAAGACAAAAAAATAATGAAATCTTTGAACTGTGATAGGATGATCTTTTTTTTATTCATTTGATCCACAGACAAAATGCAAATCATCTTCAAGTATAATATACATCAAACCCTCCTGCCCACATCACTTATCTTAAAAGAGATTAGATTCATCATATGAAACTAAACAAAGAAAGGGGTATGTAGGTCCCCCCGACTCATGCATAGCTGTTAAAAAAAAAGAATTAATCTCCCCTACATTCAAGTTAATGGATTTTTCTTTGTCAATACCTAGTAGTTTAATCGCAGCACATAAGGTTCCACCAGTGGCTATAAGATCATCTATGACTAAGGCTCTTTCTCCAGGTTGTACAGCCCCTACGTGCATTTCTATTTTGTCAGTTCCATACTCCAAAGAATACTCTTCTGAGATAACCTCTCCTGAAAGGATAATCGAAACACAACCATTAAAACAAATCAGATATCTTCCCCAATCACAGAAACTGCAATTGCTATCAACATTAGCATAGTGAAGTAATACTTTAAATTGGAATGCCATATGAAATAAGGAGGTTCAAAGACCTCAAACCAAAATAATCTGATATATTGGGAGTTTTGAATAGGTTATATGCATAAAATGAATATAAAAGACAATTGCAAAACATATACCTGGCAATTTTTTGGGTTTCCTCATTGGAACAAATTTTGCTCCAATCGCCAAAGCAATCGGAGGGCCAAAAATAAAGCCTCTTGCTTCAACGCCTGCATTATGTCATAAATAAAACCATTAGGTTAGACACAAATTAGTAACTTAATTTGAGAAGATTCAAAAACAGCAAAACAAAATGAAAATGAAGTATCTAGAATTATAATCTATCAGAGAATAGAGTAGCTATGCTACTGTTAAGCTATAATAGAATGTAATCAAATCGGTTATAACAATTGCTAAATGGGTTTGAATCTCATCCCGAAAGCTAGCTCAAAGAAGGAGGGTGCCCAACCACGTATATACATCCAACAACACAGGAACCTGAGCAGTGTGGGACTCCAATACTACTTCAATACTCACCCTTCACACTTAGAATGGGTGCTAGGTCCAATTCCCACATTGCAATCATTAACTCGGCTCTGATACCATATCAAGTTTTTATATTAGGCATAACTCATCCTTAAAAAACTGGCATGTAAGGTGGCTGCTCAAGCTTTATAAACTCTTGTTAGGCCTTATATATTTTTCTATGGGGGACTTGGGTTTTTCCCAATACACGCCCGCAAGCCACGCACTAAATGGCATGCGGCACGATTGATAAGCTCTGATACCATGTTAAATGGACTTGGATCTCCTTCCAAAAGCTAGCTCAATGAATGAGGGTACCGAACTACATATATAAATCCAATACAACTTCAGTAACAGTTATTGTTAGTTAAAGCTTAAGCTTAGTTTCTGATTATATAAACAAAGATATGTCTAAGAGACATTTCAGTAAGCATTATTGACATTGTGTTTGAAACTATTTATCGCAAATTGCAGATTAGAAATAGACAATAAAAAATTGGATGAGAACCATCATTCTCATAAAATAAAAAATTCAACATAATACTCTTCACATTCTACTAAAATCACTTTGTACATATACACTTAATTTAAGTATTGTTTTAAATAAATTTCCACTCTTAAATGATTGACAGGAACTTCAATTTCCCTTGCCCTGATGTAAAAAAAAAAAAGGTTTAGGGCAATGGTAAAAACATTACAAGATAAATTCACAAAAACTAAGCAAACAGAAACAAGAAATCGTGGATAACACGAAATAGGGTAGAATTGATTGAAGTATACCTGCGACAACAGAAATGTTTTGATCTCTGTATCTCTCAACAAACAAATCAATGGTATCTTTGAAAGCCTTTGTATCCAAAAGCAGTGTGGTTATGTCTTGAAACATAATCCCTAACATTGGGAAAGAATAAAAAAACGAAGCATATCAAATTTGATACAGGATAAAAAATAAATAAATATCTATAGATCGGGAAAAAAGAGAAAAGTATTAACCTGGCTTGGGAAAATCGGGGATGATACGGATCGAAGATGAAATTCTAGCTATACGCGGATCTTGAGAATCCTTTGAAGCCATTTGCGAAAAATCACTCGCTGCTCAACAAAAGAAAGAATGTTATGTTAATAATACAATTAGAGAGAGAGAGAGAGAGAGAGAGAGAGAGAGAGATTACATGATGAAGTGGATAGGATGGGTTTGAAGTGAATCGATGAAGATGTTGAATTAGTGATCGTTAAAGAGAGTGATGGGAATCTAAGACAAGAGGGAAGAGTTGGAGCGACGGCTGAACCAAACAATGGATTTGAGGAGGAGGAGGAGGAACACAACAAAAACCTACTTGTTTGCATTCTTTTCTTACCTCACTTTAACTCGCTTGTCATTATACCATTAAATTACCAATATATCATCACTTTCCTTATAATCTATGCATAATAATATTTACTCGGATAAATTTTTTATCAGATTTTACTTAATTATTGTTGAACCTCGAATTACTAATTCAACTTTTTTTAAAAATTGAGAAATTAACACCGAAGATAAAATTATATATTTTTACTTTACTTAATAGAGCGCACGAAAAAAAAAACAATTTAAAAAATAAAGACTTTTTGAAAGAAAAAAAATTCAGTTTGCTTCGATAATTATTTAAAATATATATATTATTATGATAATAAACACGAAATAATTTATGTGTTTTTAAAGTATCTAAATATTAATCTCTAAATTATTAAATATCAAAATTAAATTTTATAATTTGTAATAGATGAACCTATAAACGTAAATTAATAAATAACATGGTTTAATTACCTCTAAAAAAATGGTTTAATCAGTTGTTTGGTTGGTTTTATTTTGATCCTTTATATATTAAGGTATTGTTTGGCGTAATATTTATTTGCCTCATCTTTTTCTATGAAGGGAGAAGTTAGGCCAAACAATAATTTTGAAAAGCACTAATTGAAAGAGAACTTTTTTACTTATGTAAATGAGCTTCTAGCTTCTTTGAAGAGAGAAGTTAGACTAAACAATAATTTTGAAAAGCATTAGTCGAAAGAGAACTTTTTTGCTTATGTAAATAGTCTTCTAACTAAGAGGTTGAGAGTTATTTTTTTACAACTTTTTGGAGTTTTTCATATATTCAACTCTTCAATTCTTGCCTGCAAACAATTAATTTTCTATTTTATACATCAGCGGTATAATTCACTCTAAACATACCATTGCTAAAAACTCTATCAAACACATTTTAACCTAAAAAAAATTAAAATAGATAAAAAAACATTTACCAAACAACTTTAATTTTATTTCAAAAGTTCTTGATACTAGCTTTAGGTTTAAAGCGGCTTCTATATCTAAAAAAGCCAGGTCAGGCTAACTCTAAAAGTTGGTACTAATGTTTTTAATGTTAATATTAAGTTGTTCCTTTTTTAAAGTAACTCAAAAATATATTTTTTTGTTTTTTCTCAGGCAATTGCAATATCCGTTAGGCGACAACTAACACGTGGTGTCATTGATACTTAATTAAATAATTGGCCGCTTCTGTATATTTTAGTTTTTTTTTTGTCTATTGTGTATCAATACTATAGTTTTGTTTTAACGTTCTCGTTAACAAGTGCTCCAGACACTCTTTAAGCATTTCGGGGGCACTCGTTAACATTTCTTATATGTATATATATATATATATATATATATATATATATATATATATATATATTTGTGGCTTTTAAATGTAACAAACTCAACAAATCATATTTATATTTTTCAATGACAACAATAATATAACAAATATAATAAAAAAAATATTTTTTTAATAATACCAACAATATAACATTATTATAAAAAAATTTGTTTAAGGACGTAATTGAAATAACAAAAAAGTCAACCCAAAAACCTTCCAAAATGGACTATTTTTTTTACATATAGTGTAGATGAATCATGATTGCAGTCATTGAGAAGAATAGCATAAGCAGCTGCTTTTATGAGGGGGTCAACTATTAAAAAATAAATAAAATATAATTTTACATGTTGTCTTGACAATTTTTATTGTTAATAAAATTCTATTTGTAGTTGTTTAAAAGATTAAATCTGTCGAAGTAAGATGAAATAAACCTACCAAACAAGTGGGTGTCTTTTGGTTTTCCTTTTCTACTAGTTTTTGACAAATAAACTAATTTGCGGTAGTTAAATATATATTATTTAGATAGTTAATTACACGGTATATTAAATTATTCAAATAAAAAAATATTTTTTAGATAGCCAAAGGTAGAGCAAAGCTTCATCCCTAAGTACAAGTCTCTATTGCATTAAAAATTATTTAGAAAATTGGTGTATAAAAACAACAATTGTATAATATGCATCCTATCCTCGTTGCATCAAGAGATATTAGAACTATCATGTTACTATTGTATCAAGTGTGAATTACAAAAGATTGAGATTTTTGCATGTACATTTACCAATCATTTGTCTGCATCAATTACATATGCTCCAAAATGCTTCCATAAAAACAAGTTGTTTCAATAACTTTGAATATGTAAAATATTCTAGGAAAATAATATTATAATGTCCAATGGATAAACAAATTCCACTTACCAGTTAAAGATTCTCAAACATCTCTTTGTAGACAACATTGGTTGTTATCTTTAATGCTTATTTCTCTTGATCATGAATTAGAATTTTCAATCCTTTCTTGTTTTTTACTCCTGAAAGTGGCAGGCGATGTTAACCATGACTTTACATTGATCTACAGATATATAGACCAACATTATCAAGCGATTGACCTTGATATTTGTTAATTGCCATAGCATATCATACAATGATTGGGAATTTTCTTCGATTGAGTATGAAAGGTTGCGGTGATTATGAAGGTGACATTGACATTCTTAGAATGTAACAACATTTCTACCAAATTTTTTGGTCAATATTTTAACCTCATGACCATTGCATAACGGTTCTACTTGATCTATATTCCTCAAGATCATGATTGGTGCTCCAATATTCAATTTAATCTTGTGATTAGGATACATGATGTTTTGATAGAGTTTAAAAATTTTGGTGTGAGTGTTTGTAAATCGTAGTTCATTTCAGTTTTATCAACTAAGTTAAAATTGAGGCATCCCATTTCTACAACTAATGCTTCGGTTGAGTTCGAATACTAACACACCCAATTGAACCACTTAAACGGAAACGGTACAATCTGCATCAGACCACACAAGCCACATGATGTAACTCGCTTGTTAGCGCATTTGGACCACACAGGTCGAGCGATTATAACCGGATAGGTGAATTGTGCCCAATCCTACTAAATCAAAGTCAACATTTCCCCAATCTAAAACCCACCTCATAAAATACGCGTATCTCACTTAATCGATGATTCAAACTAATGGATCCATGATGGATCAATCTTTTCCACGAGCCTATTTTAAACGGGCTCGACATCAACTGTCATAAATCCTAAAATTTTAAAAATATATGAAAATTTGGCATAACATTCAAAGTATTTGGGATTAAAACAAGGGAAATGTTAACGAGTGTCCCCGGGGCACTCTTTAAGGGTCAATGCATTGGAAATTGAACTATTTGACTTTTTGAAAGAATAATTCCCTATATATATACTTATAATTTTAATATATATATATATATATATATATATATGTATATATATATAATTTTATAAAAAATATCATTTGTATTTTACACTTAAATTTCTATAAAATATTGTTGATAATCTACACGCGTTAGCGCAATAAAAAGAGCGGCTTCACTAGTACTATATATAAATAAAATAGCATGTTTTGACTCATTTGGACTGACTTTTTCTCTTTCCAAAATTACCCTCATCTTTCAATACAAGTAGCACATATAACAAATAGATAAGAGTAAATTCAAATATTAATATAAAAGTGTAACAAACACGATATGAATATATATCTGTCCAATTTGTTTCCTTTATCCTTTAAAAATTGTAACAAACTACATGAGTATATTTATACTTACTTTTTCATTATCTCAATTATACCCTTAAACAACTTTTTTTATAATAAAGATTGTTGTTGGTGTCATTAAAAAATTAAGAATTTAGATTATATTTTTTTTGTCATATTGTTGGTGTCATTGAAATAGATAATCATGGTTAGTTTGATTTGTTATAATTTGAAAGCAAAAAGCATTTATATTTTTACTTTTAATCAAAATCAAAATTTCATAAAAAAAAACACCGTTCATAATTTTCAAACGTTAGCGCAATAAAAAAAGCTGAAAGACAGGCACGTGAGTGCCCGTCTTTTTGCTAATATTAATAATAAAAATAAAGATCCAACTATCGACATATTAGAATAACTACAAATTACAAATACAGTAAAATATTAAATGTAAGACTGTAACTGAAATCAGTCTTGCACAACTTATTTGTGAAAATATATGTATGATTTAAATGAAAAATGGACCACATTTAAAACTAAAATGGGTTCAAATTTTGTGTAACAATGTAAATTATAAGTCTTTTCTTTTTGACGTTTATGTAATTATAAATCTTACATTGTTTAAAAGTTGAACATTTATAAGTGATAAGATCCATAAACCAAATGCTTTTAGACTTTAGATAAAAAATGTAATGCTGAACTTATTTATACGATTGTTCTTTACTCAATGTTAACATCTCCGCAATCCAACAAATACTAACGGTTCAAATGGATCATCAGTTCATCACAATTAGTAGGGTCAATACAAACATTGCAGAAAAATGGTTCGACATGTGCACGTGTCAAATAGGATGTTTTGCCTAATTTTTCTTTGATAAGCTTTACCTTTTTTTTTTATCAATGTTGTTTCCTAACCTTATTCATCGGTTAAATTTCCAATTGTTTGCAAGTCAAAACTAAAAAATCAAAATTATTGTTCAAACAAAGAAATTGAATTTTTCACTTGCACAATGCACCTTCTCTATCCAGAAACTTCTATCGCCTAAGGCGTTAATTTTCTTGGAATTGTGTTTAACTAAACTGCAATGAATGTTAATGTGAAAATATTTTGAGAAATGAAGAACCGTGAGATACATTTTTAAAGTGTGATGTCTATATGAATTTAATTTTATCAATATTGTAATAAAAGAAAAAAAATAACAACAACAATGAACATAACAGTAAAACCATCAGCGGACAAACACATGCATACATTCTTTATTTGTTCCAAAGCTCAGAATGTTGGAACATAATAGGCTTAGAAAATCTGATATGTGAGCTTCTCCTTCTAGCGAATGATTTTACTACGTTGTTGTTTGATTTGTTCGGCAGGTTATCTTCCCAACAACAACATCTAGTTGCGATGCTTCTTTGGAGTTTATGGTAGAGCCGCAACTCAAAGCTTTGTGAAGCCATTGATACTTCCTCCATTGTCATCCTTTCTAAAGCAAAAGACACACTACAAGAGTGGAGTTGAATGCAACATGCAAAAATTCATAGGTTCAATACGGAGCATTCCACTTCTTGGGCGAAACCACCAATGGGTAGAATAAAATGCAACGTAGATGTGGCTTTGTTTAACAACAATACAATCGTGGGATATGTTATGTGCTTTAGAGATTTTTCCAGACAACTTTTACATGGTAAATTTGGTTACTTACTATCTTCTGCCACTGTTCTAGAAGTTGAATCTATTGCTTTACTAGAATCTCTTAGTGTGGCAATATTAAATGGATGACATAATGTCTTGTTTGAAAGAGATTGTAAGACCTTAGCTGAAGTCCTCACTTCACCAATTGTTCCCACCAATGAATTCGGCTTCCTCGTTTCATGTTGTTATAGCCTTTTGGCCAGTAATTCCGACTTTGTAGTGTCGTTTATTAGGAGGTATTCAAATAAAGTTGCTCATAGTATCGTTAGAGCATCTTTATCCCACACTAGTCCCTATATTTTATATGATGTACCCCCCACTATATACTCTTTGATTTTGAATGAAATGCGTTAAATTTACTTATGCTAAAAAAAACAGTAACATTATATTGGAAAATCTGAAAAAATAAAAAGAGTAAATGGTCACTTTGGTCCTTGACTCTGCACCTCGCTATCACAAAGGTCTCTAACTCAGAATTAAATACAAAGTAGTCCCTGAATGTGCACTTCCGTTATCACTTTAGTCTCCGACGTTAAATAATTATGTTAACTGATGATGTGGCAAAGGTTTTATGCTGAAGGAGTATGGGGTGTCACATGGACTAAAACGAAAGTAGAAAATGGTCACTTTGGTCCTTGAACCGAAAATCAATTTACCCAAAAATCAATATCCCTGAACCGAAAATCAATATCTCCAAACTCGTCCCAACGAAGTGTTGCCCTTCGTCAAGAACTGGGTCATCTTCCTCAATGAAGTTGTTTTGTGTTTGCGGGAGACTTGCTGTTAGGTCTCTGGCTGTGCATACTTACTATCAGTTAGGTCCATGACAGTAAACACTTACAAGCACAAACTGGCAGCATCACATGCACATATACTAATACATGTCCGAAGCAGAGTAATCCAATGAACACAAAACAAAAGCAGAGTAATGCTGCAAAATCTAAGAAACCAAATATGTATTCAAAACAAAGTTGTTGGTAATCCTTGAACACATAATTCACAATATCAGAAGCAAGTACCGACACATAATAAACATGTACTAGTATTATGAATAAATAAGCATTTAGACTCAAAATAAAGTGAGACACCCTTTGTTAAATTTTGGACTGCTGTGATGCATTTAGACTCAAAATGATTATTTTAGAGACTTAAATATAGTCATATTTGTAGGCATATGTACTTTGTTGTTTTATGATATTAACATGAATGTTATTAGTTTGTTCGCAAATTCATTATTTTTGTTTTTAGCGACTTTAAATTTGTATTGCAGATTCTAACTTCACGCATTCTGTACGGACGAGTTGCAGTCTAGATCACGCGCGTCCGTACTTGAATCAGACAACCAATGAGAGGTTATGGATCACAAATTAATGGGCCAGTGACCAAATAAAAGCCCATTAAGTCAACAAATCCAGGGCTATAAAAGGGAACACTTAGGAGGCACCAGAGAGGATTCATTTTTCATGAACAATGTATTTTTCATCTAAGTCTTGTTTAGAGTACTCTTAGAATTCCACCTATCACTGAGCAGTTCACCTGTTGTAATTAACTTGTGTTTACATACATGAACAAATATTTATTTTTATGTTAGAACTCGTTTTGATTTCTCAAAATTTTTAAAACTCAAAAATAAAACTAAAATTGTTTTTTATTGTTAAAAATTTCAAAATAAAAAACCAGTCTGAACTTTGTAGTTTCCCTTACAACAAGTGTGAGTTCAGGTATGAATCTAAGTTTTCAAGGCAGCTAGAAACTAGTTAATTAGGTAGTAGCTAGCTATTAATCAATTAGAGAAGATCATATATACACTATACAGCATAACAAGTGTGATTTGTTGTAAGAAAAATCACTCATGTAATTTGGCCGGTTTCATCTCTATCACCCCAAAAATCATGACAATCCATATGGCGATGCACCCTTTCAATTTTAAACACTTTCCTTATTAATTTGAATTGCAATTTGCGATACATATGGTGATGCATGAATGATCACTCACTCCCTTTCCAAGTTGCCAAATGGAAACAATACTATACATTGCAATTGCAATTGCAATTAGTACAAGGTATACATAAAAGTCGGCTACTATGACATTGACTAAGAAAAGTCGTTGGTGGCTAGTTCACACATACTGCCCTACCGGCTGCTGTTGACAAACACTGTTTCGGACCAACTTCCCTATTCATGTTTAAGTTAAAAAAACAATAAACATAAACAAAGAAAAATCCTTATTGTACTTTTCACCTATTTTGACTTTTGAACGTGGAGTCAGTCTTCCTTACTTTCACTCATTTGTACTCTCTTCTACTATCTATCTAATCTCAACTTCATTTTAGTCAAATAAAAAAATCTTACTCGTTTTAACAAAAAAAAAAAAACTTAGTTGGTACACCAACACTTTTCTCCTTGTTGTTTTTTTTTTACCATTAATAAAAGGTAGGTAATATAACTTATGTTGGGTTGGCTCAATCAAAACAATGTATTTATATAACATTAAAAATAATAGAAAACAAACAAATAATTTTGATTGATGCCAACTCAGCATAGATTGTGTTATCCACCTTTTATTGATGAGTACCCAAGTTCTCATCCATTTTTTAATGATAAGGTACAACAACACTTTATTTGACTGAACTTAAGGTCCACTACTACTGGCCACCAAAGAAAACTACTCCTATTATAACACACACGAGTAAAACACGTGCCCAATCTTCTCCACGTGTAATAATCTTCTTAATTAAGTAATTTTATATTTCAAGAAGACCATTGCGCCTACTTTCTCGGCACCTGTCAAGTAACTTCCTATCCAATTCTCATCTCCTCATTATATATAAACCCTTCGCACCTCAACCATTCTTCACTATCACACTCCACCAAAAAAAAAATCACTTCTCTCTCAAAACCTCCTTTTGCTTCGACTTTCACTTGCGTAACGCTAACTAACTCTACTTGAGTGTCCTTTTTTCATCATATATGGCTATGGAAGCACTTAACTCACCCACCACCGCTACTCCTTTCACACCCTTTGAGGAACCAAATCCGAGTTATCTTGATACACCTTGGACTAAAGGTAAACGTTCAAAGCGTTCTCGTATGGATCAATCTTCATGCACTGAGGAAGAGTATCTCGCTCTTTGTCTAATCATGCTTGCTCGCAGCGGCAACAACAACAAGACTGAATCGGTGCCGACGCCGCTAACCACCGTTAAACTCAGTCACAAATGCTCTGTATGCAACAAAGCTTTTTCATCTTATCAAGCCCTAGGTGGACACAAAGCCAGTCACCGAAAAGCCGTTATGTCCGCCACCACCGCTGAAGATCAGACCACCACCACTTCATCCGCCGTGACTACCAGCTCTGCATCCAACGGTAAGAACAAGACTCATGAGTGTTCCATCTGTCACAAATCCTTCCCTACTGGACAGGCTTTGGGAGGACACAAGCGTTGTCACTACGAAGGCGGTGTTGGTGCCGGTGCCGGAAGTAGCGCTGTAACTGCCTCTGAAGGAGTTGGATCCTCTCACAGTCACCACCGTGATTTTGATCTTAACCTCCCGGCTTTTCCGGACTTTTCAAAGAAGTTTTTCGTGGATGACGAGGTTTCTAGTCCTTTACCTGCTGCAAAGAAGCCCTGCCTTTTCAAGCTTGAAATTCCTCATTACTGATCAATAGATCCAATTTTATTGTTATTAATATTTATTATTAATGTTTACGGCATAGTTATCTTCTTTTTTCTTTCAATTATTTCGGATCAAATTTGTTCTGTACATACAAATTGGGACTGGTTTTAGAATTTAGAAGGTTGTAGACAGTGAAAATTCAATTCAATTCAATTCAATTCAATTGATTAATTATTTTTATTTAATTATTTGTTCGTATATGATTGATGCTTGTACTATGTCTAAGATAATTTAGAATATACGCGTGATCGGTTCAATAATAACTAAACCGCGTGCGTGACGGTTATTACTGTTGGCACAATGGACAGTGGCATTTCCTCATTTATGAAAATAATTAAAGTTTTTATTTAGTGTCTTAATGATTAAGATTGAGAGGAGTGGTCTGAGTGGATGACATGGGTGAAACACAGAGGATGTGTCGTGTTTGATGTGAGGATAAGAACGATGAATTGGATTTGGCTTTTTTGTACAAGCTGGGATGATAACGACACACGTGGTATTTACTCATCCTGATATGTTTTTTTATAGCATTCATTCACATTGTGTGTATTTGGCTAGTCTTGTGACGCGTCATTGAATAGTTCTAATTAAGGCAAGGCAAGGGATTTTTAAGGCCGAAATTTTGGTTTCATACCTTACGTGAATGAACTAAAAAGAATGGGAAACTTCCTTAAATAGTTCTGTGATGTACTGTAGGAGATAACAATTGAAAATTTCTTACTAATATTTCCTACCATGCACGTGGACTGTATTGTAAATTTTGGTTTGATTCCGTGTAATTTACTACTGTTACTAACTTGTTCCCAACTCTAAGAGTTGAATTCTTAGTGGTGTTGTTTATTTTGAGAAATTTTGCCAAATCGCAATTGCACGCGGTATGTGACATTAAATAAAATTGGTAAGAAAAGGAAAATGCGTGTTTTAGTTGGTAAATGTCAAACCCTGATGGTGGGGTTGGAAAAGGTAAATGAACACTATCCGTCACCCCTTACGCGTCCGAGGGTAAAGCCCCTAAATAGAATGTTGTTATTTTAATTTTGGCTTAATTCCACTTTTCCCCCCTATATTTTGCCAATTGTGCGATTTTGCACCCCATGTTTTTTTTTGAGCGATTTTGCACCCCAACATTTACCCCCTTTCTGATTTCGTAGCCCCTTTTCTGATTTTGTTGAATTTTGCTGATGTGTCCTTGCCATGTGTGTAGTTTTGCTGATGTGTCCTTGCCATGTGTGTAATTGGCATTTTTAAAAAAAGAAAATTCCACATGTGTAATTTTTTTTTTTAAGAAAATAATCATCAAATTTCGCCACACAGCTCGCAAACTCACTCTCCAATCTCTGCAACTCAACAAATTTCTCAACAACACCTTCCTTCAACATACCTTCAACAGCTTCCTTCCTCCCAAAATATCCAATTTCAAGAACGAATTGAACCAATATCAACCAATATCAACCAATATCAATTGAACGAATTGAACCAATATCAACCAAAGCTCGAACTGTTGGAAACATCAAAACTTCACCGACGAATACATCTTTGTTGAAACGAATCAACGCTGAAATTGCAAAACCGGCGTGTTCGCGAATTCGGTGAGAAGATTTTGGATCAAAGAAAAGCGATTCTAGCAAAGAAAAGAGTTTGAAATCGAGAACGAGTTGTTGTAACTCGCGGTTGAATCCCTGCGAGACTCTGTCAGAGAACCGAGTTAAAAGAAGAAACAACTCGTCTTTGTTTTCATTGTTGTTTCCGGAGAGGGTGGTGATGGTTTCACGGTCGATCCATAATTGAAGTTCAGATTCGATAGCGGCGGCGGTTTTGGTGATGGAGTGAGATAAAAGGGAACGAGTTATGAACGATTTGAGACTCGGTTTTGAGCTTTGGAGCGAATTGACTAGGGATTTGAGGTGGGTGAAGTGTTGAGAGAGGTTTGAATTAGTTGGAAGAATTGTGTGAAGTTGGAAAAGTGCTTTCATGGAAGGTGAATTAGAATCTGAGAAGTGATTATGGTGGTTTGCAAAAAAGCCTTCAATTTTTATTTTTTTAAAAAATGAAATTACACACATGGCAACACATCAGCAAAAAATTCAACACATCAGCAAAAAAATCAGAAGGGGGCTACAAAATCAGAAAGGGGGTAAATGATAGGGTGCAAAATCGCTCAAAAAAAAACATGGGGTGCAAAATCGCACAATTGGCAAAATATAGGGGGGAAAAGTGGAATTAAGCCTTTAATTTTTTCCTTTTTGATATTTTCTTCTCTTTAATTTTATTTTGGGAAATGTTTTTTCTTTTTAATTGACATTAATGTGTTATTATTTTTTCCAATCGATATTATTATTTTTGCTGACAAATCACGGAGATATTTATGCATATATAACACGTTCTTTAATTTTTTTTAGTGAAGTTTATATTCTAGTCCCCAGAAAACTTTCTACATCAAAAAAAAAAACGAAATTGAGATAAGTCAATATAAAATTCCATTTTTTTTGGTGTTAACATTTTGATTTTTAGGGGAAGGTGGCCCACAACCTTTTATCTTTAAAGAAACTTGAACACATTAGTCTATGGACTAAAATTTATAATGAAGTCACAACGAATAATTACGTGACTTTTTTTTGTAAATACTACACGTTCCTTATTATAAGATCATTTTAAAAAAAATTGTTTCTTTTTATAAGACCCTTTTACAATTGTCAACTAAATTAATTATTTTTTTACAAAATGACCCCTATTTACTCTACATATTTTTTTGAAAAGCAGTAAATTATTTTTTCTTTGATAAAAGAACAACAATAAGTTGTTATGTGGGAAAACAAAAGAGTAATAACTCTCATTCATGCACCATTCTTCACCATTCTTTGAAGCTGCCTTTATAATGATATTCATGTCCCATATTAAAAACATTGGTAACTCCCATTCATGCACCTCTTTGTTGGAATATTTTATTATTTAATTATATTCTGATATCATTATGTGGGCAAATATCGTAATAATAATTATATTAGTTATTTATCAATTTAGAGTCTTAATTGATTAGTGATCAATTTAAGTAATAAGGCTAATTAGATTTCTATTTAGATAATTAATTCATTGATATGGACTCAATATGGGTGGATGTCCGGATGACCCATTAACGGAATAATGGGAAACCCTAATGACCATCCAATATAAAAGAGGTTATGGTACCCAATACACCGTACACGGCAAAACTCTCTCTTCTCCCCATCTGAAGAGAACTTGAGGCATAAAGGTACCGGTTGAGGAAGAACCAAATCAGCCGTCGCTAACCATATGTTGTGTGTTTCAGATCACCACTTCTTCTCTCCGTTTATCGTTGTTGAGAAGGCAGCCATCAAAGCTTCCAAGTATTCCTAATACCTAATGATTGATATCCTTGATAAATCAAACATGTTGTAGATCCGATCATAATCATGTTCAATGTTTTGATTGCTTCCGCTATTGATTCATAATGATTGAACATGTTTTATGAATTCTGTTTTTATTAAGACCGAAATTTCCAACAAGTGGTATCAGAGCCGGTCTTCATGTTTGATTTAATTGGGATTTGTTGAGTTGCTCAATTTTTTTTCTATCGTATGAAGCGTAAATTATATATAATTTGGGAGTATTTTCTTTTAATCTGTTCGCTGTATATGTATGATGATATCGTGCAATCTATTGCACGTGTAAATTCATTGTTTTCTTTACCATGCATAATTTGATAATTCTTGTCTCCGGTAATTATGTTGCTTATATACATGAACATGAAAGCTTGACATAAGGTTTTGGTTTTGATTTCTTCTTGTCGACGAGATCTACTATTTTATTGTTTTTTTATTTTGGATCCGCATTGTGGGTGTAAGCTTGATTTTCATGTTATATTAGTTTAAATCAATCTATGATCCCTTGAGTATTTTTCGTCCAGATGGTTTCGATTTGTGCCTAAACTATTTCGAAAATAAAGAATTTTAATGGATTGGAAAATTTGCATTTGCACTAGATATTGATTAAAGATATGCACCGATTTGATATTATTATTTATTTTTGATAATGATGCAAAATAGTCAATTTTAGGTGTGCATGTTGTAAATAATTGCAGAACTTTTTATCCTTCCTTATTCATGGATTTTTATTTGGTCTTATGTAAAATCCATTATTGAAGTCTACATGAGTCTCACCAAAATAAAGCTTAAGTTTATATTATCTTGTTCGCCAATTTGTCCGTGGTTATATTATATATACCAAATTATGTTTGTTGGCATGAAATATATAATATTTTGGATATGGATTTGATAAAGATTTGATTTTGGTTATTTGATTTTAAATCAAATATTTTGGTTTATATAAATTTCAAATATTGATATCGTATATCTTGCAGCATAATTTCTATTTAAAATTAGTTTTGATTCACAAAGATTTTGTACATAAAGTTTATTTTGAGAAGTAGGCAAATAAAGATTAAAATATATTTATGATATATATGCCTGTTAATAATCTCAAAATATTGTTGTCCTCATTTGGTATTACAGAAAATAAGGTTTTGATTCTTTAAATTTTGAAAATATTGATTCTAGTTTTGTTTGTTTATAAATAAACATATAAAGTCTTTTTTTTAATTTTAGAAAATAATTGATTTTGGAATTGTTCATTTTATTTAAAGAATCATTTGGTATATGTGAATCGGTTGTGACATGAATATTTTTGGCATATAAGATTCAATTTTCTTCTGATTTAAAATTGAATATTTGGTTTATAGCATGATTGTGATGTTTGATTTTATTGTTATTAAGATTCTACGATAACATTATTTTTCTTTTCCTCCAATCATGCATTTTGGACGTATTTCATGTTATTTCTGTTGTTGCTTTTATGCGTTATCCGTAAATGTATTGTCATACACACATTGGTGTGATTAGTGACTTACATCTTCTTTTGAATTCTTGTGAGTTTGTCTTCACACTTAAGGGTTGTCAGTGGCCTTATGGTTACTTAGCGACATAATGGACTAATTCGGCCTACATTATGTTAGTAGTGCCTTGTAAATTTAAAGACCATTCCCATTTAAAAACATTTAATTTATTGTGAAATGTCTAGTAATTGCAGTTGTTTTGGTTGAAGCAACATGTTGCCAAAGTAAACTGTGTTGTGTAGATTTAATTCAACTGAACTTACAAAAGACGTAGTATGCAATTATTCATGCAAGTTGTCGTCGGCCCCAAGGAAGACACAACTTGGCCGGATAATTACATGTATGTGATAGTAAATGTGTGGTGATTATAAAGTAATTTTCCATGTAAATAATAGGATACCCTAAGGTGACTATTATTTGACAGGACTTATCACCCCATTTAATATATATTAAAATTATCTAGTAATTGCGGTTGAGTCGGTTGAAACAATAATGTTGCCCAAGTAACCTCTGTTGTGTAGATTCGACTCAACTGAAGTTACAAAAGATGTAGTGTGTAATTATTTATGCGAGTTGTCGTCGGCCCCAAGGAAGGCACAACTTGGCCGAATAGTTGCATACCTGTGATGGTAAATATGTGGTGATTATAAAGTATTTTCCATGTGGATAATAGGATGCCCGAAGGTGACTATTATTTGACAGGACTTATCATCAATGTTTGATCATTGCATTGAGAGTACTGCCTGCAGTTAATTTTTTACAATCCGAAGATTGGAAATTAATGATGCGCTTGGTATCTTGTTTAGGTCTTTTAATTTACAAATAAAGATGCACATGTCTCTATAATATTTTATTGACATGTGTGATGATGTTGTGTGAGTGTAAACTTGTTTATATATTTAAGAGTTTACATTCACATATATTATGGTAAACATGTGACAATTATAAGAATTTATTCTTTATCAAAGTAAATTGTCATTGTTTGATCATTGTTTTAAAATACCACTAGCAATTGATATTATTGTTTAAAGACTTGATATTAATGGTGCACTAGGTATTTTGTGAGTGTTTTTTGCTTCTCTTGTTCTCTTTAAGCTAATACAGTTTATGTATCTGTTAAATTGAGTTAAATTTTTAACTCTTAAAAGTTTTAACTTTTAGGAATTAAAGAATAATATTAATGTTGTTCTTGGATCTAGACCTTATATAAGGGTGGTGAAACTCGCATTCTCTTGCAAATTCAGTATCTAATGTGAGAATCAAGTTTGACAAGTGAGTATACACCAAATCTTATAGGTCTATGTGATCATAAAGTTAAAAGATCAGAAATCTTATCAGTGTTATTTAAGTTGACAATTTTTGTCATATTTTCTTTGCTTAAACTAAGGTTCTTTTAAAGCAATATAGAGAAAGACAATCTCTCATTGGAGAGTGATATTTCATTATAATTATTAGGCAAAGAAAATATTGAGCACATTATGTAAATATTTAATCTTGCTGAGACATTATAATTTCGACTATCAGATGACTTGTTCGAAAATTCAGTAATTTCGACTATCATATGACTTGTTCGAAAATTCAGCATTTAGTATTCTCTTTGCACAATTAAGTTTATAACTGTTAAAGTTAGAAATGATCCTTTAAAGGATCAATTCATAAAGTGTGCAAATAAAGAAAAGCTGAAGCAAGGGAAAATAAAATAGTGTTCATTCGGAAAATACCTCAAAAGATAAGGGCAAATAAAGAAAGGTAATCTTGACTGACTTATGTCCAATGATGTTGAAAGATATATCAATTTAGAATGGACAAAGTCGATAAAGATTGTTTTATTCATTAACTAAATTTAGATTGTCGTTACTAGCTTATTTTTGTATTTAAAAGACAATTTGGTGAATCATTATTTGAATTAAATTTTGTTTTAATTTCTCTTTGACTAAATCAAGATATTTTGAGTTTTATTTTCAAATGATGATTCAATGTGTCTTTTAAGTTTAGTTATTAGAGTCAATTCAGTTATGACTTGTGACATTCTATAATTGTTTAAGGGTTTGAAAACTATAAGCTTTTCGTCCCACAACTTAAGGAAATGTTTGAGACATAAATTGTTAAGTTTTCTTGAGGATATTGAGTTTGAGGAGAGATATGGAAATAAAATAAAATTGAATGAGGAAGAATTGGTTCTAAACTAATTCATATTGTTACTATTAGTATAGTATATTTGGAACCTCATAAGGACATTATTGTTCTTCCTCTCAATCAAGTTATAAAATTAATTCATATAGATCAAACTCAACAACCTCAAGAACTAGGGCCTCTAGTATCATAAAGAATTGACTGAAAAGAGAAATTCTATTTATTTTATTTGAAAGACTCTATTAAGACAGTCATGATACTAGTTTGTTTATTATAATTTTGGAGCTGCATAAGATGGATTTCAATATAGTGTTTCTTAATGCATCGAAGTAATAAAATTTATAAGATTCGTATCCACAGGGACTGTTTCAACTTCTACTCGGTAGTGTCGTTATTATTAAGGATGTTTGTAAAACGGGGGGTTGCACTGAGGCAATTGGTTTGGTTTGCAAGATAAAATAAATAACAAATTAATTATAAAATTGGTAATGAATTTATAGGAAATATGATCAGGTCTTTCGAATCATCTGTTCATCACGAATTGGCAATCTGAACCTACACCGTTTAAATGTTCCTCTAGTTTACGATAATTAACAAAATAGCTCAGGTCAATCCCTTGACTCAGAGCCCTCTTTTCTAATTATAATTCCCTAATCCCTTAGGTGAACCTATAATCATCAAAGGTTTTAAAGTCCGTTAATTTCATAATCATAAATTAACAACTTTCTATCCCTAGATTGTCCGTTAAGTTGAACAGCATAAATAGGTCAAAGTTATAAGCTGGTGTCAGCAGTCATATAATCTCTAATTTCAATTATATTGGGTCAGAATCATAAAAGCATTACGCACAATTTATACTGAATAAACTAGAATAGCAATTATAACTGATGTAGAGTTTACAGATAACATGGTCAAAAAGCTAGAACAGAATCATCTCAGACCTAATCAATTGAAACTTAGCTACTCATGACTAATGCACAAATAACTAGATTAAAAGAAAACAACATTACAAGAATTTTGGACTGACTATGAGTTGGATGGCAAGCCACCACGAAATCAGCAATCCTCAGCTCCAAATGTGTCTTCAATCTCCCAAAAAATCAGAACCCTTGCATCAGAAATGGTTTTGGCTTTTATAGGAAAATTTCAGAAACGCACATATCGTGCTCCGATGGTAAGAAATCGTGCTCCGATTTCTTCAATTAATTCAAATTCAAGCCTGACGCGCCTTCAAATCGTAGCACGATTGGAAACCATCGTGCTCCGATATTTTACGAACCAAAACTTCTTCAAAACTGCTCCAAATCGTGCTCCGATACTACAAATCGTAGCACGATTTCTTTGCTCCCAGGGATCATGAAAACTGTCCTTTTTGTAGCTTCTGACTCATGAAAAATCACCTGAACTCCACTAAATTGAACAATAACTACTAATAAAATGATATCTGACCTAGTGTCATCAAAGACTCTATTAAGACAGTCATGATACTAGTTTGTTTATTATAATTTTGGAGCTGCATAAGATGGATTTCAATATAGTGTTTCTTAATGGTGACATTAATGATAGGCTAAATTACACGTTTGGTCCTTTAAATATTTTTCAGGTTTCATATTGGTCCCCTAATTAATAAAAGTAATGTTTTGGTCCCTTAAATCTTTTATGTTAGTCACTTTGGTCCCTTCCGTTAGTTTTTGTTAAAAAACGTTCATTTTTGGTCCCTTAAATATTTTTCAGGTTTCATATTGGTCCTCTATTAGGGGACCAATATGAAACCTGAAAAATATTAAAGGGACAAAAAGTGAACGTTTTTTAACACAAACTAACGAAAGGGACCAAAGTGACAACAAAGAAGGATTTAAGGGACCAAAACGTTACTTTTATTAATTAGGGGACCAATATGAAACCTGAAAAATATTTAAAGGACCAAAAGTGTAATTACCCTTAATGATATAATATGGTGCAACGCAATAAAGCTTTTGTGTCAATTGATACAAAGTAGATGGTTTGCAAAGTCGTGAAATCCACTTATAAGTTAAGAAATTTGTCTCTTTAGTGTTACCACAAATTCTCATAAAGTAATTGTCTCATTTGGTTTTGAGATAATATTAAGTAGAGTTGTGGATTTAGTAAGCTCAGTGGGAGTAAATTTATATTCCTATTTTAATGTGTCAATTTTATTTTATTTAGTCAACTATGATATATGTTAGTAATGTGAAACCAAGGAAATCTCTAACAAAAGTTAGTGATGAAAGATCCTGGGGACACCTCTTTTGTATTAGGCATTTCAATACTTAGAGATTCTTCTCAAGGTATTATTCGGATATCACAAAAGAGTTATATCAGTAAAGTTGAAAATAAATTGACATTAAAGTTAAGAAACTTTTGGATGACCTCAATCACCAAGAGACTTTTCAGTCTCAAATATTGTCCATTAGGAAATTTATGAATTCAGAAATTTAAGTATTTTCCTACACTTTGCCTATAGGATTTTTATGTACGATTTTATTATACGCATTTGGAAATAGCGTATATAATAAGATTGTTTGGCAGATATGAGCAATTCAAAGTTTGAATTGTTGAAAACGCAACCATACGGATTTTTTAAAGAGAACAAGAGAGCTTATGCTCACATAAGGGATCTGACAATTTGGAGATCATTTGTGTGTCAGACTCTGGCTTTTGGATGTAAGTAGATAATACACATTCTAACTCAAGAAATACGACTGTAAGTATTTATGTCACTTGGTTGCATATTGTTAAAGGTATTGAGAGACCACTTAGGTTATATATAGTGACATAATTCAGTCATAAAGTTATTCAACAACAAATTTTGTAGAGTTCATTATCTTATAGATTATTGTTGAATTAAATAGAACATATAAAGATGGACTTTAATGCTAGCCGACTCACTAATCAAAGACATGACATATAAGGTATTTCATATGATTGATGTCATTAAGGATGTCTTGGATTAGTGAGAGTCTCTTTTGTTTTATGTTTTATACTTTAGTTTTGGCATCGATACAGACTTTATATTATGATTTTCTGCAGAAATAAAGTTTATGAGGTTATTTTTTGTTATAACCATTTATGTATCATTTTGTGCAAATATTGAATTTGCAAACTTCAGTTTGATCTCACTAAAGTTTTCAGTTGGACCAGTTGGAAATAGACATGATTTAGAGATCACATCACATGAAATTTCCATGCCACTCATCCATATCGATCTATGTCATCAAGTGCATTGATATGGTGGTCGTCGGGGTTCCGTCACATTATACGTCAGTGACGACAGCCGCGGTGGTCCCAGCATTAATGTATGAGGTGGACCAGATTGTAAAGTTGAAATCTAAAGATAAATAGCATTCAGACGCGCGCCTAAAGAATTATGGTATAAGTATTAAGATATGTAGCCCAAGTGGGAGATTGTTGGAATATTTTATTATTTAATTATATTTCGATATCATTATGTGGGCAAATATCGTAATTATAATTATATTAGCTATTTATCAATTTAGAGTCTTAATTGATTAGTGATCAATTTAAGTAATAAGACTAATTAGATTTATATTTAGATAATTAATTCATTGATATGGACTCAATATGGGTGGATGTCCGGATGGCCCATTAACGGAATAATGGGAAACCCTAATGACCATCCAATATAAAAGAGGCTATGGTCCCCAATACACCGTACACGGCAAAACTCTCTCTTCTCCCCATCTGAAGAGAACTTGAGGCATAAAGGTACCGGTTGAGGAAGAACCAAATCAGCCGTCGCTAACCATATGTTGTGTGTTTCAGATCACCACTTCTTCTCTCCGTTTATCGTTGTTGAGAAGGCAGCCATCAAAGCTGCCAGGTATTCCTAATACCTAATGATTGATATCCTTGATAAATCAAACATGCTGTAGATCCGATCATAATCATGTTCAATGTTTTGATTGCTTCCGCTATTGATTCATAATGATTGAACATGTTTTATGAATTCTGTTTTTATTAAGACCGAAATTTCCAACACTCTTTACTTCAAAAATAATTGTGTTTTACTTCTAATGTCTATCATGCTCTGTTGCGGAATTGTTTATGGTATCAAGTATCAACCTCTATTTCATGACTTTGAGTTTCATGGTGTAATTCAAAGTTAGAATCATCTCTTGATAGTGAAGTGTCTTCAACATTAGCAGACAAGTTGAGGTCTGGCAATGATTTATGTTATAATCATGATCACAAGGATTAAAAGCGATGTTTAAATTTATGTTAAGAGGGGGTTCCATGGCTTCCAACAATTTTTCATGATGAATATGTTTAGTTCTCTATATGTATATATACTCTTGTTTCATGCTCCTTGTTCTAAAAAAATGGCGCCAGAAATTTGCAAAATAATTCCTAAATTTTTTAATTTTGGAGCCTTCAAAATTTAAATTTTGGAAAAAAAAAAGTGATTCCAAATTTTTGTGAAAAAAAAAGAAAGTGAATGTTCATTCATGTTCCAGTTTTTTTGTGCCATGGCCTTTCCAACCAGTCTACATTCAATCCAAACTTTGTCTTCTGATGTACATTCACGTTCATTTTCTTTTATGGGTACAATGATACATTAACTTATTGCATCAATCAAGTAAAGTAGTGGGTAATTAATATAGGAAAATAATGAGTTGTGATTTCAATTATTAGAAGGGTAAACATGGAAAAAAATATCATTTGACAACAAATTTAATACAATAATCAACTTTCTTAAAACCCATGTTTTGTCAAAAAAAAGTCCTATAATAAAGGACGGAGGTAGGATACCAAAGATTTATTATTATTTTTTATATAAAAATGGGCATTTATTATCTAGAAATCCTAGCTCAAATGCTTCTTTTAAAAAACAAACCCTAGTTCGATTGTGAAAAATGTCAACGTTGTTATCGGACGTCGTGGTCGGGATTCAAACTCCAACTCTTCCACTTATGTGTGTGAGCTTTCATTGACTATTGTCATTTTGTCTATTTACCAAAATAAAGAAATAAAAGGCATTCATTAAATTAGTGTTAATCTCAAAGATAAAATGGTTAGGAAATCAATATTGGTCATACCAAATTCAATAGAATCAATAAATTTATCTGTACACCAAAAAATTCTAATAAGAGAAACCTTGAATAAAATCATTACAAATTTCGAGAATAGAAAGTTAAAGCTAGCCGGAAATTGTACCAGCTCTTTTAACTTGATAATTTCTTTAATCCTCAACTCAAACTGATTGAGCTATCCAACCTCCTCAAAACAAAGATCTATGTCAACGAGCTAGGAAATATCATGTCTCAGTGTCCCTCACTATCTCATCCTAGATATCAACTAGAGTTGTTCGGAGTGTACCTAGAGTAACAATATTAGATCCTAGCTCCTATTTGTATTACTCTATTGCCTTTGTATCGCAATTTTTTTTTAAATAATTGTATTGCAACTCTTATTGATGATGAAATGAAATGAGTAACTTTGCCTAAAATAATAGTACCATTTAATTAAAGACCATCATAAGACAAATGAGGATATCACATTTGACAATGCTATTGTATGCCTAGCTATGGCGAGATTCTTAGAGAAGCGGGTTACTATGTATTACAGTGCATGAATTGATGAATGGATGTTTCGACAAAAAGTACACTCAATAACCTGCATACTAGGATACTAGCATGGACCATAATATATATTTTCATGGTAGCGGGAAAACTTCCCACAAGGGTTGATTTACATGTGCAATATATATATATATATATATATATATATATATATATATATATATATATATATATATATATATATATGTTAATGTCTTAACCAAAAGAGTCTTGACTAATAGTCAAGCAGAAACTTTGATTACTATCCTAGATAATATGGAAGAGTCAGAAAGCAAGAATGATCTTATTAGAAAACAAGTTAAAGCAGTAGAATTTAAGGATATTATGGAACACTTTAATAAAGATAAAATAAAACCAGTATCAGTAAATGATTTACAACAAGAAGGTAAAACTTTGAAACAAGAAATTCAAAGTTTAAAAACTCGGGAAGATGAATTAGAAGTAAGACTTTTAGAATTAAAAGGTCATATGATAGTCCAAAACCAACGTTTGGATCATCAGATTAACAATAAAAATAAAGAAAAAGAAATAGAACTTGAAACTATAGAAAATAAAGATAAAAATTATTTTAACAATATTGAAAGAATTATTTCTCACAAATGGTTTAACAAGATAGATCTGGTCCTACCAGATAGAACTTATGAAATGATAGCATTAATAGATTCTGGTGCAGATTTAAACTGCATTAGAGAATGATTAATCCCTGCTCAGTATTATGAAAAAACTACAGAATCTTTAAGAGGAGCTAATGGTGCTAGATTACAAGTTAACGTTAAGTTATCTTCTGCAAAGATTTGCAAAGATAAAATTTGTTACAACACTTCATTTTTATTAGTTAAAAATATTAATGAAGATATCATTCTAGGAGCTCCGTTCTTAGCACTTTTATATCCAATAACCGTTAACGAAGAAGCTATTCACGCTTTAGGTCATACTATTAAATTTAATTTCTTAAATCATCCTAAAATTAGAGATCTTAATACTTTAAAGGAAAAACAAATTTCTTATATTAATCTTATAAATAATAAGAAGAAACATATTAACTTTTTAAACAAAGAAATACATTTTAAAAGAATAGAAGAACAATTACAAACACCCAGTATTACTAAACAAGTTAATGAAATAAAAGAAAAATTTGCTAGTAATCTTTGTTCAGAACAGCCTAACACTTTCTGGAAAAGAAAATCACATGTTATATCTTTACCTTATGAACCTACCTTTAATGAAAAAGATATTCCTACTAAAGCTAGGCCTATTCAGATGAATAAGCAACATTTAGACTACTATAAGAAAGAAATTAATGAATACTCCCTCCGTTTCAAAATACATGTCCATTTTAGAGAAATTGCAGTAACCAAGGACAAGCTATTTTGACACAAAAGTTCCAATTATACCCTTGTATTTGATTTCCTCCATTTTACATTTATTTACCACATCTCATAATTACTCTCAATACCAATACCAAAATTAATTAAAATCAATCAAATGGCAATACCAATACCAATACTAAATGGCTTCGGTTAGTATTGAAAGGACATGCTAAATGGCAATACAAATACCAATACTGAATGGCAATACCAATACTAAATGGCATGCTTCAGTTATCAAATTTTTCTTAAACTCAATTGAAAAACTTCCCTCCATTATTTATACTCTAATCTTGGGAGAGTGCATGAATAAAGCCACTTAAAATTGGGTCAACATTTATTATTGTAGAGAAAATCTAAAATCCAATTAATTGGTAGGCAAGGGTAAAATAGGCAAAATGTATCATTAAACTATCAAATGGACATGTATTTTGAAACAAAAAATTTCTCTAAAATGGACATGTATTTTGAAACAGAGGGAGTATCTTGAAAAAGGATTAATTAGGAAGAGTAAATCTCCTTGGAGTTGCTCAGCTTTTTATGTTGTTAATGCAGCTGAACTAGAAAGAGGAAGTCCTCGATTAGTTATAAATTATAAACCTTTAAACCAAGCTTTGCAATGGATTAGGTACCCGATACCTAATAAAAAAGATTTGATAAATAGATTACATAATAAAGCTATTTACTCAAAGTTTGATTTAAAGTCAGGCTATTACCAAATACAATTAAAAGAAAAAGATAAATATAAAACAGCCTTTGTAGTTCCCTTTGGACACTATGAATGGAATGTTTTACCTTTAGGTCTGAAGAATGCACCTTCAGAGTTTCAAAATATTATGAATTCTATATTTAATAATTATTCAAATTTCACTATAGTTTATCTGGATGACATATTAGTCTTCTCAGATTCTATTAATCAACATATGCAACACTTGAATCAATTTTATGAATTAATTAAAAATAATGGGTTAGTATTATCAGAAAGAAAGATGAACCTCTTTCAATCTAAGATTATATTTTTGGGATTTGATATTAGTCAAGGGATGTATACCCCAATTAGCAGATCCTTAGAATTTGTTAGTAAATTCCCAGATGAATTAAAAGACAAAACCCAATAGTATTATTTGTGCTCCTTTGTTTAAGAGACTTAGAAAGAATCCTCCACCTTGAAATGAGTCTATGTCCAATAGTATTAAACAATTAAAGCAGTTAGTCAAGAAATTACCCTGCTTAGGAATCCCTGATCCTCAAGCACACCTTATTGTAGAAACTGACGCTTCTGATGTTGGTTTTGGAGGTATATTAAAACAAGTTTTACCGGGAACGAAAAAGGAACAAGTTGTTAGATTTTATTCGGGAACTTGGTCTCCGGCCCAATTAAACTATAGTACTATTAAAAAAGAAATTTTAGCTATTGTATTATGTATTACAAAATTTCAAGATGATTTGTTTTCAAAACATTTTGTTTTAAAAACAGATTGTAAAGCTGCTAAAAGGGTTTTACAAAAGGATGTTAAGAATTTAGTATCTAAACATATTTTTGCCAGATGACAATCTTTATTATCATGTTTTGACTTTGATATTGAACATATTGAAGGAATTAAAAACTCATTACCAGATTTTTTTAACAAGAGAATTTCTACAGGGCAAGAATGGACCCTAGAGATAATTACGGACCTCCATTACTTCCTAAAAAGGAGAATTCAGAAAAAGCCTTAGTATTAGGATCCCCTTCGTATCTTACAAAAATTACCTCTCCAAAACCTACACAAAATAAATTTACCCTATTATCACCTTCAGATATTACCCAAAAAATTACTCCCTCAACATCATCCGTTAAATCATCCAAATTAGCCTTCTATACTCCTCCTTCTACAGCAAGAAGTACATTTGTCACTACAAGAAAGATTGCCATTTGCCAGGGCTTTAACACAAGGCTTCAAACCCCTGTCAAAAAAAATGAGGGGTTAAACCAGGGATGCCCCTCGCAAATGGTAATCCATTTTGGCGCGCTAGCATCTCAAATAACCAGGGGTTTAGCCGTGGCAAATTGCATGTGCCCCTGGCAAATCGTAGGGCGGGAAAATCAAATTCAAATGGCAGACCAGAGCACATGGGATGGCAGGTGTTTGTGTCCATTTGACAGGGCCATTTGCCAGGGGCTGCCCTTGGGTCTGTGCAGATTTGACCAGCCTGTAGATTCCCTGAAAAAGCTGGTTTGTGAGGGGTTTTACCCCTGGCAAAGAGACACAAACCCTTGGCTTTTGTTCTGATTTTCTTACCGTTCTGAAGCTAGCTAGTTCCTAAGTCTAGGTTCATTTGCGAGGGGCAACCCCTCGTTAATTCCCTGGCATTTTGCGCCATTATATATTTGTTTCTGCGTATCATTTTCATGCTTGCACCAACAGTTAGCAAAATTTGAGCAGAATAGTAACACAACACAACACTTCCACTTCTTCATTTTGCTTCAAAAAATTCATTCTTCTCTAACTCTATCAAAGTTCATTAATTTGGTAAAAAAAAACTCTTCACTTGTTATATTTATATGTTACTATTATTTACTATCTATCAACTTATTTATAATTTCTACTGTATTTGTACATGTAGTTAATCTATATCTGCCTCCTCCTGCGGTTCTGGCTCTTGGTTAAGCTTGCATTGCGGATCTGTTCTTGTCAAGCTTCAACATGTTAGTAATCTTTTATCTTCAAAACATTATTAATGTTATACATGCTGAAATAATATGATGTTATAATATTTGTATAATATGTTTTTTTTTCTGATTTTTTTTATTCGAAATTTATATAAATAAATGTTAAATAGAATGGTATTTCAAATTATTTATGGAATATATGCATGTTGTTGGATATTCTAATTATTTATGGAATATATGCATGTTGTTGAATATTTAAATTATTTATGGAATATATGCATGTTGTTTGATATTTATTCTGAAAAAACTATAGCATTTTTTTTAATTATCATAGAAAACTGTTTATTTGCTAAAACAGTTTATTTAAAACGTTTTTTAGTTACTGTAGAAAATTGGTTTTTTAAAAATTATTATTTGTTGAAATCTTAAAACTGTTTTTTAAATATAAATACTTCATAAAAAAATAATATACTAAAAAGGTTTACATGATATTTCAAATTATTTATAGAATAGATGCATGTTGTTGAATATTCAAATTATTTTTGGAATATATATGCATGTTGTTTTTTTTTTTTGACAAAATAGAATATATGCATGTTGTTGAATATATGCTTTTTAGGTAGATTTGTTGAATATGTGTATATTTATTATTATACTAGAATGCCCAAAAAAACATAGCATTTTGTTAATTATTCTGGAAAACTGTTTATTTACTAAAAAAGTTTTTTTAAAACTTTTTTTAAATTTAGAGTAAAATCTTTTTTTAAATTTGTGTAGTAAAAAATCTGATATTTTTTTAAAATTTAAACTGTTTGTTAAATTAAATCGGTTTTTTATAAATTGTAATTTTTTAAAAATTTAAAACTGTTTTTTAAATAAAAATACCACAAAAAATAATATACTAGAAAGATTTATTGTTGGAAAATAGTTTTTTAAAATAGTGTATTCAAAATCAGTATATTTTTTAAATTAAAACTATGTTAAATTTAGTTTTTATAAAAAAAAATTATATTTAAAAAAGCAATTTTGAAAAAAAAAACGATTTTAAATTTTTTATTATTTTAAATCAATTTTATTAGTAAAAATGATTTTTTTGTCCAATTAATTATATTTAAAAAAACAATTTTGAAAAAAAAGGATATTTTTTTATTATTTAAAATAAATTTTATTAATTAAAATGATTTTTAAAACAATTAATTATATTTCAAAAAGAATTTAAAAAAATGATTTTTTTTTATTATTTTACATAATTTTTATTATTTAAAATGATTTTTAAAACAATTAATTATATTTCAAAAGCAATTTTGAAAAAAAAAATGATTTTTATTAATTATTATAAATAATTTTTTTAATTAAAACAATTTTTATAACAATAAATTATTTATTAAAATCTTTTTTTTAAAAAAAAAATATATACCATTTCACAGGGGTTTACCCCTGGTAAAACCCCTGGTAATGTGACCTGCATGATTTGACTTGTGTCAGTACAACAGTGCGTCAGAAAACAGTGCAGATGCGTCAGTAGAAAAGACAGGGGTTAAGACAGGGATTTTGACAGGGAAAAAGTGAGGGACTTTCACAGGGTCCTGCCCCTCGTTTTTTTGCCAGGGGTGAAACCCCTCACTTTCCCATTTGCGATGGGCGTTTTTCCCAGGGATTCAGCCCTTGGCAAAATCCCTGGCAAACGTCCATTTGCCAAGGCTTTTGGTTTTTTCCCAGGGAATCCGCCCCTGGCAAACGTCACTGTTTCTTGTAATGTGTTACTAAAGAATTATTTGAACCTGTTATTCCTTTAGAACTATCTTACTGCCCTGAAAATACCTCTATATTACAGAGAGCAAGGAGAATCCTTCCTCAAGGATTTATGTTTGTTCCGAAGAATTTACTAAAGACAAGAAAATATTACGAGTTTATACTAATTGACACTGGATCATATTGGTGAGTTATATATATATATATATATATATATATATATATATATATATATATATATATATATATATATATTGCACATGTAAATCAACCCTTCATGGTAGCTCCTAAACTAAAGGAAACAGGACGTGGATATGGGACTATAATATAAGGGACAATCCTTCAACGTGCATACCATATATTCCTTCCACACGGTGAAGGGGAAACTATATTGTACGTAATCATTAATCAATTGATATAAGAGTTGCAGTTAAAGAAATTAAAGTAATTTTCGTGCTAGACTAGAAATGGATAGTACAATGAAAGGAGGACATTTCAATTTTTGGCAACATTCTCAATGATTGTGTAGGAACTATTTTCTTTTATTTTTCAAATTTGGCAGAAGACAAGCCAAATAAAGTTGTTTAACTTTTGTTTCAAAAAGTAATAGATAATTAAAAAAGTGAAGTGCTATAATTAAGTGTTTTTGTGTAAAGTTTTTTTTGGGGCACACAATTTTTTAAGGGATTTTGGATCACACATTGTTTGCATGTTAACAATAAGATTAAATTAAATACAATGACTTTTATTTTTAACAAAAATTAAGTTGCAAGGACATTATAATTTACGATGATTATGACATTTGAACTGGATTGTCACATCAGATGCCAAAAAATATTTGTAGCAATCGAAAATTTATTAATTAATTTAAAAAATTCCAAGGAGAGGGGATACAAAAACAAAACTCTCTCAAGAGATACCTTATTGTTGAAAAAAATCATCGCTAATAAAAATGATTGGGTCATCATTCTCATGAGCCATCAACCAACTAGTTTTTGCTATTTTTTTTCCACCATTCTTTCTTCACATACGCTGTATTTGGATTATAAAATTCGAAAAATGAAGGATTTTTGAAGGTGATTTAATGTGTTTGGAGGATTTGGAGGGTCTTTAACGTTATTAGAATTATAAAATCCAAAATTCGTAGGGCGTACAAGAAACTAGTAAGGTGGAAAAAGAAGTTGCCTTAGTTTGTTGTTTTTGTTGAATTCAACCCACCTTTTCTTTCTTTTCTTAAGATTGAATTTGGTTCTCACTATTTGTACTCCATCCAGTCCTTTTTATAAGAGATAAATCAGTTACATACCAAATACATCAATTTTTGTTAGGGATGGCAAAACGGTTTGGGTCCGTCGGGTCGACCCGTTTAACCCGCCTATTTTGGCGGGGTGGATTGAGATTTTGAATCCGCCATTAGTAGGGTGCCCGCCCCGCATAACCCGCTAAAAAACAGGGCGGGACGGGTTGGCCCGTCGGACTTAATAAAAAAAAATTCAGGCCCGTTGTAAATTGTTCATCGTCAACATCTAACCAAACATCAAACATCGTTGTTAATTTGGATTGAAGACTACTTATTGTTAACGCTTGCTATTTAATTTTTTTTGTTGGTGTGTATTTAGACATTGAATCAAAGTTTTGTTTTTGTTGGATTCGAGTATTTCCTTATGGTTATCTTCTTGTTGGTTTAATTTTTGTTGATGTGGATTTAAACATAGAATCCAAGTTTTGTTTGAACTGTTGAATTTGAGACTATTTCATTAAGATTTTATGGTTTTCTTGTTGTTTTAATGGATCATGGATGTTTGAAGTTTAGTTTTATATTTTGATTCTTTGAATAGTTTTTAATTTTATGTTATTTTTACACGTTTTTGTAAATTTATCAATTATTTTCTAAAAAAATAAGTTGACGGGGCGCCCCGCCAACCCGCCAATCCGCCATGAAACGGGGTGGGGTGAGTTTTTCAATCCACCATCACTAGTTGGTCCGCCCCGCTCCGCCCCTTTTTTGACGGGACGGGGCGGGTTGGACCGCTTTGCCATCCCTAACTTTTGTTGATCCATTTGTCACCTATAAAAAAGATCGAAGGGAGTATTATTTTTTGTTTGAAACTAAATTGGATCACAAAGAAATTATAAGTGATCAAATTGAGCTTTCACTCTTCTTTCTTTTTATTTTTTAGTTGCCTTTGTCCTTTTGTAAAAATTTTGAGGGTTAAAGGAATTATAAATGAAAGTCGATATACAACCCACATTATTTCAACCATGTTATTCAGTTTGGTGCCTTAAGAGGATTTTCAAAAAAGTTACCCGCCGTTTTTAATTTGATTTGGATTTTTACTGCTTTGGTAATCTGAAGAGAAAGAAATGCTCGAATTTTACAGCAAAAGGAGGGCCTTCTGCATCATATTCTTGACAAAATTAAGATTCAAACATAATGGTGGCTGAAGGTAAAACATGTGAACTTTAAGTTTAACTACCACATGTGGCTCAATCCTCTTTTGTTTGGAAGGTGTCTTTTAATGCCGTTTTTCTTGGCTTCCTCTCTAGTTTTTTAAACTCTATTTAATGTAATTGTTACTTTTTATTCTTTGATTCTCTCTAAGACCTTTTGTGGGGAGTGTATAGAACTATAAATGTTTTGATTAATATAATTTAATTTTAACTTCTTAAATAAAAAGTCAATATATTTAAAAACAACAAAATCATATGGGCATTGGGCAGGGCTATTTCAAGCAAAATATAATTTCGCTTCTCGTTCGTTAAAAATAATAATAATAATAATAATAATAATAATAATAATAATTTTGCTTCTCATATCTCAAACTTCCTCTCATACCTATTCTCTGGCATTCTTCTTCGACTTCAAAGATTGCACCACGCATTTTCTTGCAAATAGCATCTTTCTGGTATATTTTCGACCTATTCAACCCTCTTTCGCCTTTCTTATGTGATCTAGGAATTCTATTTTCGTTCTTATCTTCCTATATGTTTTTATGGCTTCTCTTTCGTTGAATAATTGTTGGTTTCTCAATTTCACGTCAATCTATGTTTTCGTTTGTATGTTTATTGTCCTTCAATTTTGACTATTTATTTCGTCCATTATATGTGATTAGTGGTCTTCATGCACCAAACTTCTCATTCAATTTGTTTAAAATAATAATAGTAATTATAATAGTAATGTGATGGTTTATAGATTAATTTGTGGGATCCATTGTGAGTTAGAACCATGGAAATAAAGTCCACAAGTCCTACCTCAATTGGCAAAATTGCCGAAATTGTTAGGCTCGACGTCGTGATCGGTGTTCGAACCCCAATTCCTCCACTTATGTGTATGAATTTTCAATGACTATTGTTATTTCGTCTATCTCCAAAAAAAATATCAAAATAGAGCGATCAATTATGATATTTGAATGTCAGGGATAGGGTACAGGCTTTGTATTCACCACCCCAACCTTTACCAATTCTTAGTTCTATGCAAATACAAACTGAAATTAAATATGCCCACCTCCGTTCTCAAATATAACCAAAAAAGTCAAATAAAGTTGATGAATCTTATTCAATTTTTTAATCATATACATAAACTTTGTTTGACTTTGTGCTTATATTTGAGACTGGAGTAAGTGTATCAACACAAACAATAACCATAATAGCTCATTCTTCAATTCAAATAACTTACATCATCAGAGGTTGGTGACATCAACATTGGTGTATGAAGGATTGTTTTGTGGAGCATCCTCATCACTGTTATCTTGACCTCCATTTGTAAAACACATGAAAATAAAATCCTGAAATTCCCAACTTGTTTACAGAAGTTCACAAGAAAAAAAACAAAGTGGCAAATGAAGTGATAGAGCTTACTAGCCCTTCAACATGTAAACAAACAAACTAAATTTTATTTGTTGTGTCTATATTAACTATTCAGCTCTACACATGACAACACCCTTCAAACACACTGCTAAAGCCTAAAAGTACATGGTACTACAAAACCAATATGCTAACCAAGAACGCATCAAAACTGCTGTCTAAAACATCAAGCAATAAGAAATCCAGTGCCATTAATATATAAAGGCAATGTTTGTGTTGTGTCTCACAAATATGAACAACCAAATTACGTATGATATCCTTTTACATTTGATTAGTATGACATCATTCAGCACAATGAATTTATAGCAACTTCCAGCCAACATAATCGTCCAAATCTGGAGAATTAAAAAATTTAAACACCTAGTGAGAAAAGGCTTTAATATATGTTTTTCTAGTTTTGGCTTTACACTACTTACAATTTATAGCCCTAGATTGATAGACATTGAACAATCTATTCCTTCCCACTAATGAAGATTTAAATATACATCCTTATTTGTGTGGTCCGGCAGTTTAAATTATACTGCTGATGTGATTTTTGTTTGTTGTTGTTGTGGAGTAGTGCTTTAATACATTGCAGGGGTAATATGTCTTTGAATGCGAGGGGCTGGTTAGGGGATTTATATTCACCACCCTACAATGTTTTTCTATTTTTGGCTTGATGTCTTTGCAATTTGTTTAAGCCATGGGTCCATAGCCTTGCCTTTACTAGGCTAAAACAAAGGCTTGGTCATAAAGCAGCCTTATTCACCATCCTAATATGATTTATAGATCCCCTCGTCTTTTCTATGACATGATTTGAATTCTATTGATCATGTGGTTCTAAATGTTTTAGTAGTACAAATAATCACGAAATGAATTGATGCCTATAACCTAATACATATGCTTATGGCACCATTTAAGTTCAGCTATGCTTATTTAACATTACTTAATACAGCGTACAGAAAACATCTGAAATGCAGTTGGTTTAAAAGAGCAACGAAGATAACACGGCGCTTCTATGGACCCGTCTATAGTGCAGCAGATGAGTAATCAACAGGCCACAGTCAATGAGCAGCCTAGTACCCAAATCAATGGTAGTAAACAGGTGCCTTTTGACATCTTGCTCCCTATCTTGATTCCCCAACTTGACCAAGACAGAGCCATTGAACTTCAAACTTTATTTGACAAATTGAAGGTGTGTTTCTCAAATCAGTTTCACTATCATGTCATGTTCCCTCTCTTCTGTGCTAAAAACTATTAAAGTTTGTGGCGCAAGGCTTTGCCATGTTACTAAGTTTTTGGTCTTGTCAATTTTGATGTCATTTGCTCTAGAGAGATGAAGTACACAAACATCAATTTGTACGGCTTATGAAAGGCATTGTGGGGAAGCAGATGCTTATATCTGCATTAACAGAAGTGCAACAACAGGTACGTAGATTAGATGGTTTATGCAGTGTTGTAGATGATTTTTCTTAAGGTCGTTGAAAATTGATTTCAAGGTTATGCTAAGAATAATCCTTTTTTCTTCTAGAGAAGAGGCAACCCAGGTTCAGCAGCGCCTGTTTGAGAGATAACATTAACGATGCGAACACTAGAACTCTGAAGGTCTACCACAGACGAAAGTATAGGGATGGATGTAATTAGGAAATAGTTTTCCTTGGTTGTTTGTTAGTTAGAGTTAGGTTAATTGTTTATTTTTCTGTTATAAATTCTTTTAACCTTATATTGTACAATAACCGTTAAATTTCTATAGATTGTTTTCCAAACGTGATTTTAAACGATTTTGTTGGATTTTTTAGTAATAAAAAGTCAAGTCTTACTATACGAGTTTTGTAAGAATTCTCTATCATTTTATATTATATCTCTCTTACCTCATTTTCTAGTTTATTTTATGGGTCATGTTAACTTGTGCTCTTAGAGTACATGTTAAAGATTCCATAAATAGTGAATATTTATTACAACATTAATTTTCAATCTTTATAATAATAAATTGGCACAGGTTGCTAGATAAAATTTCCACTTTAAGTTTTTAAACATGTGTCCCAAACGCACGAGTTAACATTTCTATTATTTTATACCTTTTTATTTCAAAAACTTTATACTTGATCTTGCCTATGATAATTTCTAGAACTCAAAGCACAATATTTAGTGCTTAACCTCTCTTATATCTCATACAACAGAACAATTTCATGCACCAGCGTTAACATAAATTGGCATTGACAGTATAAAAGTAACGATTCCTTATACATCAGAACGAGAAAAATACCCAAATCTTTTCACACAGTAGTATTAAAGTAGCCAACGAACAACCACAAATCAATTCAATTAGCACATGAAATCAATTCAATTTTCAACAGAAAATTATACAATTTGCACATAAAATCGATTAAGGAATGACACCACAGACGAGCAAATGAACATTGACGATGTGATGAGAAAAACAGCTAGTGACAACCACAGTCATGGATTCATCACTGGTGAAGTCATTTGCTCTTTGCTTTGGCGAAGGTGTGGAAGTCGAAGACGGCGGACGAGAATCGTGGTTCATGATTCATCACCGGTGAAGTGGAGTGGCGGTGAAAGTTGAAGACGCAGTACAAGATCGTTTTGGGGAAGGTACAGTTCCATGGAGGAGAGAAATCAAAAATCTTGGGACACGTCATTCGCGAAGCATTCCGGGATGTTGTATTCACAAGAATTACCATTTCTCTTATATTTCTCCCTCATATTTTTTATTTTAGATTTAAATATATTTGTGACCTCTTAACTTTTAAAAAGTTACGATTTTATCCCCTAACAAAAAAAATAACATAGAATCAACAATCAATATAGCATTTCTATATTCAGATATTGTGATTATATATTAAAATTGGACTCTTAAATAATTAGTTTTAAGAAAAGACATACATAGTTTTAAACGTGTGAAATTTATTTCTTTTTGGTCAAAAATATGTGAGATTTTATTGATTGTATTTTGTTATTACAACTATGTATGTCTTTTATGGTGAATAAAATTTTAATCTATGGTAAATTTTGTTTTTTGATTCAACTTAGGGACAATAAATCACTTTTTTTTCACCAAAAATCACTTTTTTCAGTTGTGTTCAAAATTGCAACAAATGTGAAAAAAAGACAAATTCAATTTAAAAAAAAGGTATCGTTAACGAGTGCCTCCGGAGCACTCTTTAAACATTCTAAAATAAACAATTATTTTTTAAAAAAGTCAAATATTTCGATTTCCAATGCATTAGTTACACGTTTTTTTCATGAATACTTACCACTTATAGTCCTTAAAAAGTGTCCCGAAGACACTCGTTAACATTTTCCTTAAAAAAAGAGAGACTATTTTCATGAGTTTAATAAAATAAAAGGATGAAGATTGCAATTAAGCCTTTATTATAACATTTTTATTGAACATTGATATATTTATCATTATGATGAATGTAAAATAGAAAATATTAAATGTGTGCGTATTTGCATGTTCTCTCTCGTTATCAAATTGTCGATATCTTCACGAAGGGGCTTCCGCTACAACTGTTTGACGATTTTAGGGATAGTCTCAACATTCGTCCACCTCCAGTTTTGACTACGGGGATATATTAGACTATGTAAATATAAAAAGAATATTATTAGAGTTTATTGTAAGTAATTACTCATTAGTTTGTTGAGAACTATTAGGAATATTCATTAGTTGTTGAGAATCATCAGACACATAATATATATATATATAGGGTTTTTCTAACCTATGCAACATTGCATAGGATAAGAAGTTCAAAAAGGTAAGTTTGCATTGGAACTTGTGCATCTAATATTAAATATATATCTTTTTAATAAATAATTGTTGTTTTTCAATAAAAAGTTTCCATTTTTAGTTGTTTTATCCTATGCAATGTTGCATAGGTTAGAAAAACCCTATATATATAAGCACCCATATTAATGAAAAAGGCACGACCAATATTTATCTCTCTATCATACTTCTCCTTCCATCATGGTATTAGTGATGTAGTATGTTGCAGCATATAAAGTACACAAACAACAATTATACTAGCATTTGCCATTTCTAAAAAAAACAAATTATAGCATTTGCCAGATTACCTTTTCTTTTATTTCTATTTTATACGAGAGCATGCTCCATTAAATGTATTTTAGGAGTTCTACCAAAAAAAAGGTATGTTAAGAATAACAACATTAAATAAGGTGAAAATAGTTAACTTTGGCTTATATTTTACACCACCAAATATGACTATTTTGATATATTTCACCTTGAATTATACTAACATTTGTCACGTTATTAACAATTATTTTTATAAAGAAAATTTTAGAAAACAAAAGCTTGAAGAGTCCAACTCTACTGTAGAAAAAAAAAAAAAAGCTGACTTAACACCCAAAAAATGTTACATTCGGTGAAGAAATTAGTAAAGCTTGAAGCTTTAGAGAAATGTTAGTTTGGGGTGTGAAGGAAATGAATGGAGATAGAATTTGGAGGATGGTGGTGGCTCGGGGCGAGGTCTTTGGGTTGTGACTCTGTGAGCTAATATGAAGCACTGCAACCGTACGGCACTGACATATAGATACCGGTCGAAAGTTGAGAAAATGAATGAATCATTTGAACGCAATCACATGTGTCGGTGCTACATAGTGTATTCTTAAGCTAGTTCAAATCTATTAGATTTTTGCTATCATTGTTATCAAAGTTAGTTAAGAGTTAGTTAGAGGCCTAACTTTTTTTATCTACTCTATATAAACAGAGCCGATGTGTAAATCATTCATTCATTCAATCAAATATTCAATTCAGATTTGTGTTAACTTCCATTTTCTTGAGTTTTCCTTAATGGACCCATCTATAGTTATTCTTCTCAATGTTGATGAGGTTTTCTCCTCTATACTGTATACTTCTCAGAAAACATATGCTGATTTTGAATTGGGGCTTAACTTGTACCATCACTGTGTTTTGTTGTCTGCAGGATGAAACTGTGCATTCAGGGGAGGATGTGGAAATGTTCCAAGCTCCATTGAATAGAGACATAGGTGGAGATGCTTCTAATTTTCAGCTTCCTGATTCAGATGCAGGTATTCACCGGTTTACATTATATCTGTATCAATTATGGTAGAATCTGTATCTATCAAGATGATTGCTTGAATTGTAAGATACCGATAACACTGCATTCAACAACTAAGTTTCACATATCTGTCCTCTAGCTTAAAATACTTGACGAATCCCCATTTCAATTTTCAAGATGATTCTTTCTTCAAAAAATTATCTGCATGGTTGATTTCTTGTCCTTTTGTTGACTATTAACCTTCTTGTTAAGATTCTTGTCTTATTATCTTCTAAAGTATCATTTTTATGTTTGCTAATTGATGCGTACTGGGGTCTGATTTGTCATCTTTAAGTTTCAACACTTTCTTTTAGCACATATTTCTTCTAATTCTCATTCACTAATTAAAAAGAAGATTTTTTTATCATGAATCTGATTATTATTCATTATTTGAGAGTCCAATTTTAATATATAATCACAATATCTGAATATAGAAATGTTATATTGACTGCTGATTCGTGTTATTTTTCTGTTTGTTTGATATATATTCTTAATAATATTCATGTTACTTTATCACACAAACAATCTCAAGATGAATGTCTCCGAGGCCAGACTGTACGTGTTTCCCACCAACATTTTCAAACAAATGAAGTTCAGAAATCTGAAAAAGATCATGTCTTTAACAATGAGACAATCAAAACAAATAATCCCAACTGTGAATCTCAGTATGCAAAGCTGCAGCAGATGAGTAATCAACAAGCCATAGTCAATGAACAACCTAATACCCAAGTCAATCGTAGTAAACAGGTACCGTTTAGCTTGTTGCTCCCTATCTTGATTCCCCAACTTCCCAAGGACAGGGCCATGCAACTTCAAACTTTATTGAACCTATTGAAGGTGGGTTTCTCAAACCAGTTTCACTATCATGTCCTTTTTCCCTCTTTCGTGCTAAACTACTAAAGTTTGTTTTGTCAATTTTGTTGTCATTTGTTCTAGAAAGATGAAATACCCAAAGAACATTTTGTACAGCTTTTGAAAGGCATTGTGGATGAGCAGATGCTTAGATTAGCATTAAAAAAAGTGCAACAACAGCTGGTAGATAGAATAGATGGTTAACTTAGTCTTACAAATGTTTTTTTTTTTAAGGCGGTTAAAGATGGATTTCAACATTATGCTAAGAACCATCATTTTTCTTGCAGACAAATCCCAAAACAGGTTCTTCTGGACAGCAGCACCATGTAAGGATACCATTATCCAGTTCTAATGCTGTTATTCAAGAAACTGGAAGATCCTCCGTTCACATGCAAGGCCTTAATAAGCAGCAACAACAGCATATACATTTCCCATCGACATATGGAAGCAGTGGTGGTAACTTTAACCCTTTTTTGGGGATAATCACTGGTTCATTATCATCTCTCAGACCACAACTTCATCATCATGATTTACACATAAGGAGAATTCCAGATCTGAACATTTGTCTAAATCACTTGGGTGTAGAACGGCAGAGTACATTCAACGATTCTAAGAGAATGCGAGGTGGATCTGTGTCAACTGAACATTTATCTAAACTGCATGGGATGCCTGTGGTTAATTCTGGTGAAATTGAACAGGGTAGTGGTGTCAATCAAGGTACTGTAAAGAATCAGGTTCCACCACACGAGCAACAAGCTAAGCAGCAAGAGCAAGCAGCACCGGGGACAATGGGACAGGACGTACTGCACCAGATATTGGACGTCTTCCAGGAGATTAGGACTGACTTCGCACGGCTAGAGAGGACAGTCACTATCAGACTTGGTGCAGTAGAGGCGAGACTGAAAAACCTCGAGGAAGCTCCCAAGGGATATTGGTTGTGAGTCCACGAACCAGACTTAGAGTAGCGCCCTAGTTCCTACTGTTTTGATGTTCTGCTTTGTTTTGTTTTGTTGTTATTTACTTATTTTGGTTTTCGATTGAGGTCCTTATACACTCCAAGTCGTTATCTTTGTGCTTGAACTTGAATTAGTAATATCCGTCGTATTTCCATTTGTGCCAAAATTGAATGCAGTTCTTAACACTTCGTAAACTTCATTTCTAATTCAAATTGAAATTCCGCTGTTTATTCGTCCAATGATCTTCAATTGAATTTCTAGGACGAATTATTTTAAGAGGAGTAAAATGTAACGGCCCATAATTTTGTATTTTTCCTAGTTCGATACAAGGTTAAGTAACCAAAACTAAAACCCTCAATTTGTACATTTCGCCTATATTCTGTCATCTTTTCTGTCATAAGAATCAATTAATTGGCTTGCAATAATCAATTAGCTCATTTCATGCCAGGGTTAATTACCTGATATTAATCGTTAGTTGTTTTCTGATAAATTAATCGATTAAGTCTTTGTTATTAATAAACTAATTAGCTGTAAAATCTTTCTAGAAACAAATAAAACAAAAATAAGTCTTTTGTAACATATTATTACGAATTAAAGGGATATGATATAGTTTTATGCACTAGGAAAAGGAAAGTTTATCGGTGTGTAACCAAAATCATATTTCATATAGAAAGGAATTTTTTTTCAACAGCGAAAATATCTCGCCAAATACCAATAACAATGTCCCTCTTGCTCTTCTTTTCCTGAGGGACAGGTGGAGAATCAGATTTATGTTCTTCAAATCTTTCAATGAAGCATGAACATTTTCCTTTGTTTTTCGCCTTGGCAAGTAGTATAGCCAACCTGCCTCTCTTCATTTTTGGTGACTTTGCAAGATAAAAAAACAATAAATCAAACATTAAATTCTAGTTCGGAAAATTCAGAGACGACTCAATGACACTTACTGAAGTACTTCTTCAATCTAGGAGGATCACATTTACGTTTGAGGATATCACTCAAAAGCTCCTCATTACACCTTTCAAAGTTCAAACCCACTCGATTTGAGTTCTAATTAAAGGAAAATTTTGGCTCACCCGCAACATTGCAAAATAGTAAAGGATCACAAGTAATACAAGCAACTTTTGGAATTTAGATTCAAAAAGTTCGTACAAACTCTGATTTGTTGACCACTCATTGAAGAAATATCAACCTGGCTGTCAATCTTCAGTTGGTAAAAGCAAAAGCTTAAAGTCGCTGTGCAAGACACTTTCCAATGCGCACATAGAAAGTCAACATCTAATAAATTTTAACAGGTGGGATGAAGTTGACAAGGAGGGTTGTCTAACAACCGCATCACCACACACTTGAACTCAGTAAGAGGTAAACGAAAACCAACTCTATCAAAGACGATTTATACATGTAGAAAAGTTTAACTCGGTATCATTACCTCTCTTAAAACAAACTCTATCAACATATTTACAAGCAAGAACATGAAAATCTTGGAAAAAGGCTAGCAACATACTACGTACCTAAGAGAATTTTCATCTATACACAAAGAGTAAGATTCCCTAATTGTGAACATGTGTGAACACATAAGCCATAAAGTCACCTTTTGTTGATATGTTTTCACAAGGCAGTAAAATGTGTTTGACAAAAGGGCTTTGCATTTAACATTCAGAATTTCGGTGCATATATTTTCAACATAAATTGGTTGGCCATTGTGCTTATGCCTATGGTCGTAAATTTAAGTGGTTGGGCAATGGCTTTGTAATCCTATATATAGCTTGCTCTTGTACCGTTGTAAATCATCCCATAGAACAAAGTAACACAATAACAAGCGTTTTGTTCTAGTAGAGTTAGAGAGGAAAAATATAGAGAGAAAGAAAAAATAGTTTCTCTTGTGAGGTTTCTCCTAGTTAGTGTTAATATTCTCCTATTTACAAGAGAGGGTGGTAATTATACTCTCCTTGCATTTAGAGAGAGGTCTTGTAATTTCTTCCACTTAGTGAAAATTTTATACTCTTGCCCCGTGGTTTTTTTCCTTATTTGTTGAGGGGTTTCCACGTAAATATTGTGTGTTCAATTCCTTTTTACTCGTCTATTATTTTAGCTGCGTGATAATATTGTTACTCAGGTACCCAACACTAATAGACTCCAATATCAAGACATTTTTTTGAGAGGGCCAATACCCGGACATAACCACTCAAATTCCTATCACAAATTTTTCTATTAGGGTTAAACACGACGACGACATGTTATCAGAGGAAGAAGAAAAACTTTATTACGGTAGAAAAACATTCAATATAAGAAAATATATATGGTAGAAAAATAAATAATTTGATGGCATTGACTTGATTAGCAAGTTTCTTTTTTTGATAAACATGATTGGCAGTTAACTTTTTTTTTTTTTATATCTATACTATATATAAAGTTGATGTCTTTGAAAACGATAAGTATAACTTGTTACAATATTAAAGTGTAAAATATATATTTATAATTTTAATCAAAATTAAAATTTAATAAAAATTTATGTGTGTAATTGTACGCATTAGCGTAACAAAAAGAGTGGACGTCTGAACGCTACTATATATAAAGAGAATACCTGATTTTTGATTGGCTTTTTCACTTCCAATTATATCGCTAAACAAATTTGCATATAGAAATGTTATATGTTTTGAGTCATTCAAAAAGACAAGAATTTATATTATATTTGACATATTGTTGGTGTCATTGAAAAAGATAAGTCTAATTTGGTCCAGATCCTCCGCCTGCTTCTTACCGCTTTTGTTCTCCTTCTCTGAAACGTTTGAAGAAAATTCAACCCCAACACAAACAGAAGTAGAGGAAGAGAGCGAATTTGAAGCATGAGAGGTCGACGGAGCACCACCACAACAAAAGGAGCAGACACAGGTCTCAGTCGTCGCTGAAGTATCACTCAACATCCACAAACTCAGAGCCTCTTGGTGATATAAACAACGACTAATTAAATATGGTTTCCATTGACCATGGCCAACCATTTATTAAAAAAATACTATAAAATACTCCTACAAAATTTATTATAAATAATATTTTTAATATATTTAAACACTATCTAGCACACAAAAAAATATTGTAAACATTTTTGTCGCAAAGTAGAGAGACTATATGTAACATTTTTGTCTATTTATTATCAATTTTAAGGGGTATTTTGCACTTGTAAAAAAAAAGGGGTATTTTGCACATAAGTGCAATATTTGAGGGGATTATTTGCACATAGGGTTCCAAGAAAAAAAATTCAATTTTTTTAATAAAACTGAATTAAAAAAATTACCGCTTATGACGTGGCATGACTTTCAGACAACGTGGCAGTGTCGCATAGATAGTCAACGGTCATGTCATGCTGACTAACGGAAAGGATAAATTGACAAACGTTTAACAATTTCGGTTTCCCCCTTTTCTCTAATTTGAGGGGATATTTACAAGAATTCACAATTTCAGAGGGTTTTTGGCTATTTACTCCATTAAAATTGTTTTAATTAGAGAAACATTTATCATCATTGATCATATTCTGCCTTCATGATTTTTATTTTCCTTTCCATAAATTGATTCCTCATAATCGTTAGGCATTGAATGTGTAATAGGAACGTTTGCATTAATTGTATTTACTCAGTTTTCTAGTAAAGTTCAGCTGCTTAGATACGGTAGAGAAAAAAAATGGTAGGAAAGATACGGTAGAAAAAAATTCTATGAGAAATATATGGTAGAAAAGTAAATAATTTGATGGCGATGACTTGATTAGCAAGTTAACTTTTTTTATATATTGCAATTGAAATAGATAGCAACAAATTCAGTCAACCTGTTGCCGTCAGTCAATATTAGGTCATCTTTCACCTTAATATACACTGTCACTTGACTCTCGTTTCTGTAACCACTCTCATAATCATGGGAACGCCATTCTCCATCCCCTCGCCTTCACCGGAGCCGCCGCAGCATCTCTCATTACTAGAAACTCTCGATTTTCCTGCATATTTACCTGCGGATTTGGATGAAAATTCCGCAGGAAAACCGTTTCCTGCGGATTTTGCCAAGGATTTAGATACTCAGGTAATAGCTTCATGGGTAATTGTTTCCGCAAGAAATGTTAAAACATCTGCAGGAAACATTCGGTCAGTGTTTAAGGAGTATTCCTGCCCGAACATACTCGCACGAATTTCTGCAGCTAAATTCGCAGGAAATGAATTTATTTAAATAAAAAATAATGCACTTTAAATATGTAGAACAAAAGAATGTTTAACAATTGCACATCGTACAACATACTAAGATTAAAAGAAACACATGTAACAACATGCTTATCTTTTTAAATTACATCAACAACATAACAAATATAATATAAAATTTTATCTTTTTCACTGACATCAACAATATAACATTATCACAGAAAAATTTATTTAATGGTATAATTAGAATAATAAATAATTTAACCCAAAATCTCCTATTTTTTATATACGTTGTTATAGATAATATTGTTTTTATTGTAGTGAGGTTGTTACTATTTTAATAAGATTTAACTATTTTTTAATTAGTAATTTTAGTAACATTATGAAAAAGATAAAACAATAAATAAAATACTTTTAATGAAGGGAATAATTGGACGTGAAAAATTCAGCCCAAAATCATGTATTCTCTTTATTCTAGCGAAAATATGGGTACTCACGTGTAAATTATGAACGGTATTTTTATTGTGCTAACGCGTGTAAATTATAAACGGTATTTTTATTGTGCTAACGCGTGTAAATTATGAACGTTTATATGAAATTTTGATTTTGATTAAAATTATAGATACAAATATTTTTTACTTTTCCTTAAAAGAAAATAATATTTGTGACTTTCAAATTGTAACAAACCCAAAAAATCATGTCTATATTTTTTTCAATAACAACAGTAATTTAACAAATATAATATAAATCTTTATATTTTTTGAAATTCTGGCCAGGCAATGAACAGAAACTAACAGAGTAATCAGGTTCTGAACCTAACAGGTTCTGAACAGCACGCAGGACACACTAGTTTGCAAAACAGAGCACAAACACAAACACACACAGGCAGCAAATTTAAAGTGCAGGAAAGTAAAAAAAAAGGCACAGAAAATTGTTAACCCAGTTCGGAGTAAACACCTCCTACTCTGGGGGATACCAATCCAGGAAGGAATTCCACTATAGGAATTAATCCTTATGACTCAAGACACTGACTCCCAGTTCCCAGCCTAAGCAACTAACTTCCTCCTAGTCTTGAATTCTACCCAACACGTTGAGTATTAGAAAACCTCTAACTTCCTATTCAAGCAACTGCAACCCAGCTACTTGAACTACCCTTTGAACTTAACCCAGTTCTGAACACAAAAACTCCCCTGTTTTTGAATACACCTTCAAAGACAAAACTTCATTCGTACCTAAAGGCTTAGAATGAATTACAACTCAATAACAATCCTAAACCAACTCAAAACATATGAGTGGCGTACAAAAACAAAGCAAAAGCTTAAAAACAACTAAGACTCTATTTCTCTGAATAATACTCTTCAATTCGTATTTCTTGAATAGCAGCAGCCCTCCTCCTTATATAGCCTTCAGTCTTGCAAAATAAAACTAATCTTCTGATTTGATTTGTTACTGAAATAAGATTGGTCCAATAATGTAACAAATAAAACTGTACTAAATCTTTTAAAGATTATAACAGGAAAATATGAATTTCATATCTTTGAACCAAATCTTCAATAAAATCTTCTTCAAATAAATCAACATTCTAGAAGCAATACGCGTGAATAATTCCTTGATCAATCTTGCAAAGATTCATGCCAAAACAATTCTGAAAGCCCAGCTTCTGATGAGGTCAACAAAAGTCAACCCTGGACTTCAGAACCTGAATCAGCTTCTGAAGTGCTACAGTGCTTCTGATGAGCATTCAGCTTCTGATGTAATTTTGAGCTTCTGAACAGCTTCAAAATGAAAGACTTCCAACTGAAGAAATGTTCTACATATGGAGATGCTTCTATTCAATACCTTGGTTTTGTCAAACAATGCAGCCAACACCAAAATACTCAACATTTTTTAATACTACCAACAATATAACATAGAAAAATTTGTTTAAAGATATAATTGGAGTTATAAAAAATTCAGCCCAAGTGTAACAAACTATTGCCCTCTCCTCAGTCTCCTGCGATTCCAGAAACACGAAACTCGCGATTTACATTCTCTTTCTGCAACTCTGGTATTTTTAATCCTTTTTTTTCTCTCTCGTTCCTTATATCATTTTCGTAATGGTTAGAAGTATGGAAATAGATGCATCAATTGTGTGTTAGTAACTGCTTGATGTTACTATCCTTACAATTTTTTAAACCATAGCTTTTACAATGACTTGGTCATAAAGCAACCTAATTTACCATCCTAATATGATTTATGAATCCCCTCATCTTTGCTATGAAATTAGTTGAATTTTATTAATCATGCTTCTATATGTTAGTAGAATGCTCATAACCAAATACATATGTTGATAACACCTGCTTCTTTTATGTTACTAACTAAGAAGCACAGATTCTGGACACGGACACGATTTTTCTTAACTGCGGTTGGCTTAAAAGAGCAACGGAGATAACACTGTGCTGCTATGAGTAATCAACAAGTCACTATCAATGGTAGTAAACAGGTGTGTTGTTTTTGGATTTCCAAGCTGTTGTATTTGGATTTCCAAATTCTATTTTGAAATAGAATATCTACCAAAGTTGTTACTAGGTTGAGTCACGACCAGGTCGCTCTTTTTAAGACGTTTCGTGGCACTGCCCAAAATTGTGCAAGGCAGACTATCAACCACGCCGCCTCCAGGATAAAACAAGCCCAGCTACAACTGTGCGGTTAACTACTGCACTGTAGAAAACCGTTCGAGATTTACACTTCCAATATGGTACTAAGACCACTCTTTAATACTGAAACCACTTTCTAATATGGTACTGTGACCACTCTATTATGGTGCTAAGACCACTCAAATATGGTGTTATCACCATTCCAACATTTGAGCTCTCCAAAATATCAATATGGTACTAAGACCACTCAAATATGGTGATACCACCATTCTGACTTTTTAACTTCTCCAAGAGTATAAAAATATCGAAAGAATATTTATATACCATTAAGATCATTCCTAATTCCGACGGGACATTATTATTTCAAAAGGGACTATGATCTTAAAAGTAATCTTTATTCCGAAGGGACATATATTATCGAAGGGACTATGTTTTAAGACCTTTCTTAATTCCGAAGGGACATTATACCGAATAGGGACTAAGGTCTTAAGAACACTCTTAAATCCGAAGGGACAGAAAAATGAGATAAGGAGAAGAATAGCTCGTTAACACAAGCTGGAGGGAGAAGAGAGAGAGTTCTCGACAACTCAATAGAACTCTTTGGTGTGATTTTTGAACTGAGCGGAGTCCTCTATTTATATAGAGATTTTGTAACTGTTTTAGCTAAAATTGCGGCAGCAGTTACTCTAATGGATAAGATCAAAAAGAAACTTAACCATTAATCAGTTCAACAATGTTTGTGGATAAGATCAAAAAGAAACAAATCCACAAAGGTGGAGGAAACAAACTCATTGGATATGAATGAAGGAAAAATAGGAAGTTCAGTTGAATTCTTAAACCTTATCACAACCAACATAAACTAAAATTGTGGGAAGTGATATCTATGAATAAAAATAATAATTACTATTATTTTTATCATTATCAAGTATTTAAAATTAAATACCACAATTTAAACACTACTAATGTGTGTTCTATTTATGTGGGACCCCCACTCTCTATTTTTTCAATTCACATCACACTAGCTCAAAGTCTTATTACTTGGTGTTTAATCATTCAATTTCCTTCCAACTTCACACCAATGTTCCAACAATCCCCCACTTGAATTTAAAAAATGGTTTCAATAGTAACGTCAAAACGTTTCTATAAGGTTGCTAATAAACAAAGGTGTCGCCTACAACTTGAACCTTTGCATAGCGAATACTATTCCGATTCAACAAGAGTTGCTTACAGCATTGAACTCTATCTCAGACATAGAGTCCGCACACAAACCTTTTCCTAAGGTGTATTCTAAAAGCCCGTGCGTTTATGGCCTTGCACGTCTATCCCAGTTTTAATGAACGCTCTAGGTATTCTGCCTCAAAATCCCATAGGAACCGGCCTCAGTTCCACATTCGTATAGGTGAGTCTATCAAGAGTACTCCTGTAGCTATGTACTCCACTCAACATAGAGTATAGATCTCATTAAGAGTTTCTATTATCTCATCCTTCTGTCGCTGCAGGATTCATGCTTTCTTAATTTTCTCATAGCATGTTCTTTCACTCATGACTTGTTATTACCCATTGAACCTATTTCTTGGGATCTCCAGTCATTTAGGTCGGGTTACCATCACTTGTGATCTTTAGGCATTAGTCCCATCTTATTGGATGTGTTTATGACTTTCTTTCTAGTAATTCCTTTCGTCAAAGGATTGACTAATTCTTTATCAGTACGTACATGATCTACTTTAATCGTTCCTTTTGAGAGTAGCCAGCTCTCTAATTTGTTATGTGTTCGTGCCTTAATTATCGTCTCTTACTATTGTAGTAACGATTCTCAATTTTGTAATAGCTGCAGTACTATCACAATGAATTAACACTTTTGGCAACAGTTTTATCCACTAGGGGATCTCAACTAGCAAGCATTTTCTCAACTTGCTTCTTCACTAGTTTTCTCTAGTGTTCTCATCTCAGATCATTCCAGTTTGGATTGAGTCAATATCATATGTTTCAACAAACAAATCCTCTAGTGATGCTCAATGTGCAGCCACTGGTCGCTTAAGACTGTTGGAACAAAATGTGTTTAACAAGTCTCTTATGAATTAAGGGGAGATTGTTGAAACATTTATGTGTAAACATATCTCTCTTTATGATTTTGATGATAACAAAGTGTTAAATAGAAAATTGGTTATTTGCTAATGCTTTGTTCAAGTGATTTCAGAACCACATGGTTAATGATCAAGAAATTTGATAATGGTTATGGAAGAACAAGCTTAGAGCAAGAAAGGAAAGCTAAGAAGCAATGTTGCAAAGCTAGAAGGAAACTGCTCCTGAAGAAGTGCTCCTGAAGAAGTGATCATGAAGAGTGCTCCTGAAGTAGTGCCTCTGAAGTGAAGTCTGAAGGCAGCTTCTGATGTCTGGGTGCTTCTGAAGAAGTCAACGCAAGTCAACGTCTGAAGCCAGCTTCTGATCCTGAAGCCAGCTTCTGATCCGTACAAGGCAGCTTCTGATGCACTGTTCACACAGAAGCTTCTGAAGCTGATGTGGCTTGGAAAGTGACCAGTACTGTGCGCATTTAATGCCTGGATGTGTCAGAACAACCCAATGGAACAGTTGTCTCCCTGACCCAGACATTCTCCAGCTTTTAAGGTAGGCCATTTCAAAAATGGCTGCTGCTCTGTTTTGTTTGAAAAAGTGCAGCACACATTTGCAGAAATCCTAGCTCAAATTGCAACGGCTCTTTCCTCAAATCAAGCAAATCTTCAACAGCTATTTCATCTATAAAAGGAAGAAGATTTGAAGAAGAATAGGTCTAAGACTCTTGAAATCAAAATTGCTGAACCTTGCTCTGTTTTGCTGTCAAGTTCAAAAACTCTTAGAAATTCTTCAGTCTTGTAACTTAGAATTTCTTAAGGTTAAGAGTCTTAACCTGTGTTGTATTAAGAGAACACCTCTGATATTTTATCAAGTGTTCATCCCAAACTCCTTTACTTGTAAACCAGTTTGGTCCTTAAAGTCTCAGTCTGTATACTGAGCATTTGTAACCTTATTCCTTTGTGGTCTGAGTCAGAAGCCTCTTGACTTAGTGTCTTGAGCATTGGGAAGTCTCTTGACTTAGTGTCTTGAGCATTGGAAGCCTCTTCCTTGGTGGTTGAGCATTAGAAGCCTCTTTCTTTGTGATTGAGCAACTGGAAGTCTCTTTCTTAGTGATTGAGCAATTGTAATCAGAACTGATTATAGTGGAACTCTCTTGTTGGAAAACAAGGGGACTGGACTACTTCTCACATTGAGAAGGAACCAGTATAAATTTTGTGTGTCTCCCTTTACCTTTGTCTTTTCATTATTTGAACCGCTGCATAACTCCTGATAATTGTTCAGAACTCATTCATATCAGCTTCTGAACTTAACCTTAAGTTTTGAAAAGAAAAGATCTTAGTTTTTGAGTCACACAATTCAACCCCCCCTTCTTGTGTGTGTGTTTTTCTCACCTTCAGTTGGTATCAGAGCTCCGGTTCTGATATTAACACTTAACAGTGTGTCAGTCTTGATCCTGAGAAAAACATGTCTGATAATGAAGATTCACCTCCTCCTCCTCCTCCTCCTAGACATACTTCTTGAAATTCCTGGCAACCTGACCGACAGACGCTGTGCACAATGTTGGCACAACTGTCCGAGCACTTGTCCTACTCAGAACTAAAATAAAAATAACGCAGCGTAACAAAGCACGAAATTAAAGGAACACAGCAGAAAGATAAAGTACACAGTGAGTTTGTTAACCCAGTTCGGAGCAACTCTCCTACTCTGGGGGATACCAATCCAGGAATGAATCCACTATTATAGTTCTAGTGAAAAGACCAACGTAAACACACTACTTGACTTTGCACCAAGACCCTACCAGTGTCAACTCTATCTAGGAACTCCTAGATACGAGACCCCGTCTCAATTCCTACCAACAACCCAGACAGTGTTGTTTTCAACCACACAAAAGCACAACCAAAAGAGACACACTCTAATGACACATACTCACTCCGTACTTAAAAGCTTAGGAGCAGTTCACAATTACAACTCAAACAAACTCCGTCCTTAGCTTGAATCAGGAAGATACAAGCAAGGCTCACAATTAACAAAAGAAACCCTAAAAACCTTAAACGCACGCTTTTCTATAACACACGGTTTTCAGTAACCCTATTAGGGTTTGTCTTCACAAATATATATTACTGAGATAGCACGAGTTTGGGCTTCAAAACAGAGCATGGACATTGTCCGGTCCAGCTGTAAATTCTTCTAGAAACAATAAAAAGCTTCCAAAAATATAACGATATCTTTTGGAAAAATACTAAGGCAAGACCGCCTTTTACACATCATCAGATACACGCGCCTTGATCAGCAAGCTAGAGGAAAATAAAACTTCAAGCAAATCTTTGGAAGATTGCGTACAAAAATAAAGCGCTAGCTGGCGCGAAAAACACAGGTCACATAATGCTGTTCCATATGCTACATCATCTGTCCAAGCATCTGGCTAGTAGATGTTTTTGCAAAATGTAGCCAATCTACAAAAACCCAACAATCTCCCCCTTTGGCAAAATTTTGGCTAAAACACTCTAGAGCCAGTTCTTTGGGAGATACACAGATAATTTTCCTTCAAGTCAACATAGGCACACAACTAAGGAAGAAAATATCATAGCATATAACGAGACTACTTCCAAGGGAGCTCTTTAGACAAAGATAACTTGCAAGTAGTATCAGAGGCATGCAACAGTTAAGACAAAACATCTAGCCTCATAGGAACAACGAGAGAGAAATAAACTCTCATATAGTGGATTCACATAGAGAAGAGAGAAAAACAACACCAGGGAAAAAATAAATTTCCACACACCAGAAACAATCAAATATAAACAGCTCCCCCTCAGAAACATAGCTCAACATGCACATACCCATCCACAGTACTCCCCCTCAACACATGCACCATACATACTAGCAGCCAAGATACGATAATATAAGCGATAATATAAGCTACATCTACTCCCCCTTTTAGCCACAAATTTTGACAAATAACATCCATGCATACACATAAGGGATACCACACACAGTGCATATTACAGACCAAAAAGGCACACGCAGGTGCATAAGAAATCCAGGGTCTAGCCCAACCAACAAAGAAAAACAAAAAGAATACAACAACTGAGAACAAGGAAAAACATCAAAATCAGAAAGAGGCAGTCTCATCAGAGTCAGCGGAGAACTCCTCAGTGTCACCAACAGAAGTAGTCTTATTCCCTCCTTCTTCTTCATCCTGCTCACCCTCAGCTTCAGATTCAGCCTTCAAAGCTGCAATTATCCTGTCAATTTTCATCTTCCTAGCTCCAAGCGCCATACTAGTCTCAGTTAGATCTGCAATCATTTGTTTTCTAGTGAGCACACTAGATGTCCGGACAGAAGTACCAGCTAAGTCAGCAGCATGTTTCTCAGACAGCAAACTACAATCCAAGGACATAGGGCCAGGCCTCTTACAGGGCTCATCAGTACTGATCAAGATATCTGGGTGTTGCTGAAGTACAATACCACACAGGAGAGTGGGAAAAGCTATAGGAAACTTGATAGCAAAGGACTTAGCATGCTCCAGAACCTGATAATAAATGTAGGCCCCATAATCAAAAGGTGACTTGGTACCCACAACATAAATCAATTTAGCCAAACCAGTAGCAACAGAGTTGGAGTGCGTAGTTGGAGTCCAGTTTTGAGCATAAATCTTGTTCAGAACAGCATACAGGGGAGAGAGTTGTGCAGATGACAAATGTCTAGGCCAATGCTTAACCTTGTTACCTGTGATGGCCTTGCAAATGGTGTCCTCAGTTACCTCCAACTCAGGAGTCTCCTCAACAGATCTCTCAAGGTAGGTGTTGACAACCAGAGGGGAGAAGTTGACACATTTACCTCTAACAAAAACTTGCCTATACTCAGGATTCCTTGAATCATCACATTCATCAGAGACATTAACCAGAAATTCCCTGACCAACTTATCATAACAGGGACCCAGATTTTTCACTGTTTTCATCAGCCCAGCATACTCCAAAACATCAACCAGTTCTTTGCATTTGAACACATCTTCCTTCAGATTTCTTTCCAGACCTAGTCTTCTGTGATATATAAACTTCCACCTAGAAGCCCCACTTTCCAAATGAAAAGATACATTATCCAGAGGAGCTGAGGGGATGGTTAGAGGAATTTTCATACCCTTCATGGTTTTTCTAGATGCTCCACCAGATGTGACAGCATCAGTCTCAGCAACCTCAAAATCAGAATCACTAGTGGGAGGATCTTTCCTCTTGAGGCTCTTCTTCTTCTGATCACTTTGAGACACCTTCTTGCTCCAAGCCTTGGGAGGACCATACATAGGCTTCTTCCCAGTATTAGTTGTTTTCTTCTTACTTTCTTTGTTACCTTCACGACCAGTAGAAACAGTTTTAACAGATTTGCTCCTAGTTCTGCGAGCAACACCTACAGCATCAGTCTTTCCTAGAGGTCTCTCTGCAGGCACAACATCCTCAACAACAACAATGTCAGCCTGGTCTAAATTTTCAATCTCAGCATTACCCACATCATGCTGAGTCTCAGTATCTTGATCTGGAGGCATTGAAGAATCATTCTCATGGACATTCACAGTGTCAGGGGTGTTAGGAACCACCGCTTCAGTCCCCTCATTAGCTTGTGACAAAGATGCTTGAGCATCTGTCACAGCATCCTCTGTCGTAACCGGGGAATTAACAGGTATCTCAGTATCAACAGCATCAACAACATTTTTCTCAACAGAAACAGCAGTAACATCTTGTTCGATAGGGGAATTAGAAATATCATCAACTAATTTGTCAGATACCTTAGGATTATCAGGACCTAGGGTTTCAGACGCAGCAACAGTACCTTCAACGGTAATATCCTCAGATTTGTTGACAGAAGAGTCAACATTTGGTTCGACAACACTCGATATAAAAGGATTATCCTTACAGTACAGATCATGCATGATGAGCCCTATACGTTGAACAGCGGGAGTGTTTGATTTCTTACCTTTCGATTTCGAACTCTTGTTCATCGCGGTAGAAGAAGTAGCTTTGCTGGATTTTGTAGAAACCTTCTTCCGTGATGCAAGCGATTTAGTACGTCGCTTCTTTGCAGGAGAACTAAGAATGGTAGTGAGAGGAAGAGCATCTGTGATAATCGCTCCAGAAAATGAATCTGATGGAGGTTCAGGAGTTTGATCTTGCACGTTTTGAGGGGAAATAGAGTCAGACATGGTGATGATTTGATGATTGGAAGTATGAAGAGAGGATGATTTTTGAGTGATGATGAGAGCGGCAAGAGAGGAGTTGAAAAGTTGGAAGAAGTTAAGAAACAAATAATGATGGTAGCGTGTGGAAGGTCTGAAAAAGGAAGGTTGGAAATAACCTCCTTGAATGGCGTGCATCAAGCGGTTGAGGAGGGAGAAAAAAACTGCTGCACGCCTCCCATACATTAACTGCTACAATTCCTCAAATAAACAGATCCCTAACCTCCGTCTTAATTTTTCAAATTGATTAGCATCAAGAGCTTTTGTAAAAATATCTGCTAATTGCTCTTCAGTTGCAACATGCTCAAGTGTGACAATTTTTTCTTCAACCAGATCTCTAATAAAATGATGTCTAATGTCAATGTGTTTAGTCTTGCTGTGTTGTATAGGATTTTTAGAGATATTAATTGCACTCAGATTGTCATAATATAATGTCATAGCATCTGTCTTGACATTGTATTCACTAAGCATCTGTCTCATCCACAACAATTGGGAACAACTGCTACCAGCTGCTATGTACTCAACTTCAGTTGTAGACAAGGAAACACAATTTTGCTTCTTACTGAACCAGGATATAAGATTGTTACCCAGAAAGAAGCATCCACCAGAAGTACTCTTTCTATCATCTGCACTTCCAGCCCAGTCAGCATCACAATACCCTAACAACTTAGTGCTTTCCCCATGAGAATACAACATACCGTAGTCACTAGTACCATTCACATACTTCAGAATTCTCTTTACCTGAGTCAGATGGCTAATTTTTGGTTCAGCTTGATACCTGGCGCACACTCCAACTGCAAATGTGATATCAGGTTTACTTGCAGTGAGATATAGAAGACTCCCTATCATACTTCTATACATACTTTGGTCAACATCCACACCTTTCTCATCCTTTGATAGTTTCACATGTGTGGGAGCAGGAGTTCTTTTATGAGCAGCACATTCCATCCCAAATTTCTTGACTATATTTTTAGCATACTTACTTTGAGAGATAAAAATAGTATCTTCCATCTGTTTCACTTGAAGACCAAGAAAGAACTTTAGCTCACCTACAAGACTCATTTCAAATTCAGATTGCATTTGCTGAACAAAATGCTCTATCATCTGGTCAGACATTCCTCCAAAGACTATATCATCCACATAAATTTGAGTAATCATCAGCTGTCCATTTTCATCTTTCACAAACAAGGTTTTGTCATTTCCTCCCTTCCTATAGCCATGGTTAATTAGAAACTCAGCAAGTCTCTCATACCAAGCTCTAGGGGCTTGCTTCAGGCCATATAGAGCTTTCTTCAATTTGTAAACATGGTTTGGAAAACTTAGATCAATGAAACCTTTAGGCTGTTCCACATAGACCTCTTCATTTAAGTACCCATTGAGAAAGGCACTCTTAACGTCCATCTGATACAGCTTGAATTTTAGTATGCATGCAATCCCAAGTAACAGCCTAATAGATTCCAACCTAGCCACAGGAGCAAAGGTCTCATCAAAGTCAACACCTTCAATTTGAGCATAACCTTGTGCAACTAGTCTAGCTTTGTTCCTAGTGATGGTACCATTTTCATCAGACTTGTTTTTATAAACCTACTTGGTACCTATGACATTCACATTATCTGGTCTAGGAACTAAGTCCCACACGTTACTTCTCTTGAACTGAGTTAATTCTTTTTGCATAGCGTTTATCCAGAACTCATCAGTTAGAGCTTCCTTAACATTCTTTGGTTCAAATTTAGATATAAAACAAGAATTTGATACCTCATCATAGTTCCTTCTAGTTGTGATCCCTTGGTTAGGATCGCCAATGACTTGATCTATGGGATGGTTTTTCTGAACTCTGATAGATGGTCCTTTGTTGGGTCCTTTGTTGGGAGCAGTCTTCTCTGGACCAGTTACTTCAGAATCTTGCTTACTACTGGCTTCATCTTCTTTCTTCTCCTCCTGTAGATCAGATGCTGAGTCAAATGTCGTATCATCTGGCACAACATTATTACCTTCATCATCTACAACGACATTTATAGATTCCATCACTGTCTTGGTTCTGGAATTGTATACTCTATAGGCTCTGCTGTTTGTTGAATAGCCTAGAAAGATTCCCTCTTCACTTTTAGCATCCATCTTTCTTCTTGGTTCCCTGTCAGCTAGAATATAACACTTACAACCAAACACATGAAAATGCTTCACTATTGGCTTCCTGTCCTTCCATAGCTCGTACAAGGTTGTAGATGTACCTTTTCTCAAGGTCACTCTATTATGAATATAGCAGGCTGTGTTCATGGCTTCAGCCCAAAAGACAAATGGCAGCTTCTTTGCATGTAGCATAACCCTGGCGGATTCTTGCAAAGTCCTGTTCTTTCTTTCAACTATCCCATTTTGTTGGGGAGTAATAGGTGCAGAGAACTCATGAAATATTCCTTCAGAGATGCAGAAATCAGAGAACTTACCATTCTCAAACTCTTTCCCATGATCACTTCTGATTCTAACAATTCCACAATCCTTCTCTCTCTGAAGTTGTAAGCAAAGATCCTTGAATTTTTCAAAAGTGTCTGATTTCTCCTTAATGAAATTTATCCAAGTATATCTGGAAAAATCATCAACAACAACAAATGCATACTTCTTACCACCTAAGCTTTCTACTTGCATAGGTCCCATTAAGTCCATGTGCAATAACTCAAGAACTCTGGATGTGGACAGATGTTGCAGCTTCTGGTGAGGCATCTTGGTCTGTTTTCCTATCTGGCATTCTCCACATATACTTCCTTCCTGAATTTGGAGTTTTGGTAGACCTCTGATGGCTCCTTCAGCAATAGCTTTCTTCATGCTTCTGAGATTCAGATGCCCAAGCTTTTGGTGCCATAGTTTAACTTCATCATCTTTGGTTATTAGACAAGTAGGTAACTTTGCTTTATCTTGAGAGACCCATAAGTAGCAATTGTCCTTTGATCTAACACCTTTCATCAGGATGTCACCTTTACTGTTAGCAACTAAGCATTCACTCTTTGTAAAGTTGACCTTCAATCCTTGATCGCACAGTTGACTAATACTAATCAAGTTTGGGTAGGCCTTCATTCACAAGCTTTCCTATACCTTTTATTTCTCCTTTGGCTCCATCACCAAAAGTCACAAAACTTGTAGCATAAGGCATAACCTCAGTTAAGTAATTTTTATCGCCAGTCATATGCCTAGAATGTTGGAACAAAATGTGTTAAACAACTCTCATCTGAATTAAGGGGGAGATTGTTGAAACATTTATGTGTAAACATATCTCTCTTTGTGGTTTTGATGATAACAAAGTATTAAAGAGAAAATTGGTTATTTTGCTAATGCTTTGTTCAAGTGTTTCAGAACCACATGCTAATAAGTATTGATTGATAATGGTTATGAAGAACAAGCTAAAGAGCAAGAAGGAAAGCCAAGATGCATGGTTACAAAGCTAAAAGGAAAACTGGTCCTGAAGAAATGCTTCTGAAGAAGTGCTCCTGAAGTAAGAGCTTCTAAAGAGGTCCTGAAGAAGTGCTATTGAAATGAAGCCTCTGAAGAGGTCTTGAAGTGGTGCTCCTGAAGTGCAGCTTCTGAAGTCTGAAGACAGCTTCTGAAGTACGGGTGCTTCTGAAGAAGTCAACACAACAGTCAACTCCTGAAGCCAGCTTCTGATCCGTACAACTGAAGCAGCTTCTGATCACTGTTCACTGAGAAGCTTCTGAAGCTGATGTGGCATGGAAAAGCAACTAGTACTGTGCGCATTTAATGCCTGGATGTGTCAGAACAACTCAATGGAACAGTTGTCTCCCTGATCCAAACATTCTCTAGTTTTTAAGGTGGGCCAATTCAAAAATGGCACCTGCCCTGTTCTGACTGATAAAGTGCAGCAAACAATTGCAGAACCTAGTCAAATTGCAACAGCTAATTTCCTCAATTCAAGCAAATCTTCCACAGCTCTATTTTTATCTATAAAAGGAGGAAGATTTGAAGAAGAAAATGTCTAAGACTCTTTGAAACGTATTGCTGAAACCTTGCTCTGTTTTCTGTGTAAAAACTGTCAAAGTTCAAATCTCTTAGAAATTCTTCAGTCTTTGTAACTTAGAATTTCTTAAGGTTAAGAGTCTTAACCTGTGTTGTATTAAGAGAACACCTCTGATATTTGATCAAGTGTTCATCCCAAACTCCTTTACTTGTAAACCAGTTTGGTCCCTAAAGTCTTAGTCTGTATACTAAGCATCTGTAACCTCATTCCTTTGTGGTCTGAGTCAGAAGTCTCTTGTCTTAGTGACTTGAGCATTGGGAAGTCTCTTGTCTTAGTGACTTGAGCATTGGAAGCCTCTTCCTTGGTGGTTGAGCATAGAAGCCTCTTTCTTTGTGATTGAGCAACTGGAAGTCTCTTCCTGTGTGGTTGAGCATTGTGTAATCTTCAGATTATAGTGAAACTCTCTTGTTGGATACAAGGGGACAGGACTACTTCTCACATTGAGAAGGAACCTGTATAATTTCTGTGTGTCTTTCCTTACCCTTCTCTTTTCAATTTTATAACCGCTGCATAACTCTTGATATTTGTTCAGACCTGATCATATCAGCTTCTGAACTGAACCTTTAGTTTTGAAAAGAACAGGTAATAAGTTTTTAGAGTCACACAATTCAACCCCCCCTTCTTGTGTGTGCGTGTTTTTCTCACCTTCAATTGGTATCAGAGCTCCGGTTCTGATATTAACACTTAACAGTGTGTCAGTAGGATCCTGAGAAAAACATGGCCTCAACTAGTGATTCACCTCCACCCTCTCCCAGAAATCCACCATCTCCCAGAAATCAAAGAAATGTCCAATATGACTATAGTACTGAAGAAAAGAAGTCTAGGTCACACAATAAACCTCCTATGTTTACTGGTGACCCAGAAAAATTCTCTTGGTGGAAGAGCAAAATGTATAGTCACATTATTGGGATTGATGATACTCTATGGGATATTATTGAAGATGGAATCATTATCCCAGTAGATGAAGAAGGTGTTGCTGTCAACAGAAGAACTCTGAGTGATGCAGAAAGAAAGATCTATAGAAAGCATCATCATGTGAGAGGAATCATTGTGGATTCATTACCTCATACTGAGTATCAGAAGCTGAGTGACAAGTCAACAGCCAAAGCAATATTCACATCCCTCTGCTCTAACTATGAAGGTAATCAGAAAGTTAGAGAAGCTAAGGCAAACATACTTGTTCAGCAATATGAACTGTTCAGAATGAAAGAGGATGAAAATACTGAGACTATGTTCTCAAGATTTCAGACTCTGGTTTCTGGACTTCAGATTCTGAAGAAGAGTTATACCACTGCTGACCATGTGAATAAAATCCTTAGAAGTCTGCCATCTAAATGGAGACCTAAAGTGACTGCCATTGAGGAAGCTAAGGATCTGAATACTTTAAGTATTGAGGATCTTATAAGCTCCCTCAAGGTGCATGAACTGGGACTCAATGAGGATGAGTCTGTTAGAGAGCCAAAAACATTAGCTCTGAAGTCTAAAAGAAAACCTGCTAAAGCTTTGAAAGCAATTGAATCTGAAGAAGAGTTTCCTGAGGGAAATTCTGATGAAGATTCAGATGCTGATGAGCTTGCAATGATTTCTAAAAGACTTCAGTATCTGATGAATAGAAAGAAAAAATTCTCTAACAGAAGCAGTAACTTCAGAGGATCTGGTTCTGGATCAAAGAGGGATGTCCAGAAGGAAAGCTGCTACAACTGCAAAAAGCCTGGCCAATTCATTGCTGATTGTCCTGATCTTCAAAAAGAAAAATCAAAGGAAAAAGCAAAGAAGTCCAACTCAAAGTCCAGCAGTTTTAAAAACAAGCTCAAGAAGAGTCTCATGGCTACATGGGATGATCTGGACAATGAGTCAGAATCTGATGAGGAAGAAGCAAACCTGGCCCTGATGGCAATTGCATCTTCTGATGCAGAATCATGTTCAGATTCTGATGAAGAAGATGAGGTATATTCTGAACTTTCTAGATCTGATTTAATTGAAACAGTTAATGATCTTATGAGTCATCTTAAAAGCAAGTTAAAAGAAATTAAGTCTTTGAAAAATCAAACAAACTTGCTGTCTGAGGAAAACCTTAAACTTCAAAATCAAATTTTTGAATATGATGAGGAAGTTGAGGAACTCAGAAAAGAGGCTCATAAGAAATCTGAAGAGATTCCTAATGAACAGGAAATAACTCTTCAGGATTTCATGTTAACTGGATTCAATAGAACAAAGATTGCCTCCATGATGTATAATATGATCAGAAACAAAGGTGAAGGCATTGGCTATGATGCATTTAAACCTTCAAATGATTTAAACTCACCTTCATGTTCTGAAGATATTTTAAAAGGCAATGGTATATGCTTTGTGTCTGCTTCTGATAATTCTGAGAAGCTGAAAGTATCAGAATCTGAGACTAAGTCAGAAGTTCTGAACAACTCAGACTCTGAAGCTTCTGAGCCTAGAGGTAAGATGAAGGTGAAATTCTGGCCAGGCAATACTTAAGAGAAAACAGGTTCTGAACCTAACAGGTTCTGAACAGCACGCAGGGCACAATAGTTTGCAAAACAGAGCACAAACACAAACACACACAAGCAGCAAATTAAAGTGCAGGAAAGTAAAAAGGCACAGAGGTTTGTTAACCCAGTTCGGAGTAAACACCTCCTACTCTGGGGGATACCAATCCAGGAAGGAATTCCACTATAGGAATTAATCCTTATGACTCAAGACACTGACTCCCAGTTCCCAGCCTAAGCAATTAACTTCCTCCTAGTCTTGAATTCTACCCAACACGTTGAGTATTAGAGACCACTAACTTCCTATTCAAGTAACAAACCTGTTACTGAAACCCTTAAGCAAAGACACTCTGTTTTTCAGAAAAACTTCAAAAACACAAAGACTTCATTCGTACCTAAAGGCTTAGAATGAATCACACCACTATAAAACTCTAAACCAACTCAAAACATATGAGTGGTGCACAATAAACTCTAAGTTAAAACACAGACTCAATTTTCTGATTTTTTAACTCTCTAAATCGTAAGTCTTCAATAGCAAAGCCCCTCCTTTTATAATCTTCAGCAAGCCTCTTAATTATGCTCCAAATCTTCTGAATTGATTTGTTACAGGAATAAGATTGTTCCAATAAAGTAACAAATAAAACTGCATCCAATCTTTGAAAGATTTAAAACAGAAAATATGAATTTTCATATCTTTGAACCAAATCTTCAAAGATATCTTCTCCAATTAAACCAGCCTTCTAGAAGCAATTATACAAAGATAATTTCTTGCTAAATCTCCCAAGATACGCGCAAAAACAATCCAGCAAACCCAGCTTCTGATGTGGTCAACAGAAGTCAACGCTGGCTTCAGAACCTGAAACTGCTTCTGAAGTGCTACAGTGCTTCTGATGAGCATTTCAGCTTCTGATGTAGATTTCAGCTTCTGAATGGCTTCAAATGAGAAAACTTGTAACTGAAGAAATGTTCAACATAAGGAAATGCTTCTATTCCATACTTTGGTTTTGCCAAACAATGTAGCCAACACGTAAAGACTCAACAATCTCCCCCTTTGGCAAATTTTTGGCTAAAACCATCCAAGTTCTTCAATCTCCATTATAATCAACTCAGCAATGAAGAACTCCACAATAATATATCATAGCATAAACATAAGCAGCGGACACAGCTATGAAAAACACAAACCAGCTTCAGTTCTACATAACAGCTACTGAAGCACACATAACCAAGTACTGATCAACTTCTGATCACAGCCAAGGTATCAGAGCTACTCCAAGGTATCAGAGCTACTGATCAACTCTTGATCATCACAAACACTCCCCCTTACTTCTGAATCTCCACAACACTCCCCCTGCAACTCAGCTTCTCACACAAACTCCCTCTTATTACTGAACTACAGAGAAACAAGGTATCAGAGCATATCAGAAGCACACTTCAGGATCACAAAAACAACCTTGTACTCCCCCTGAGACACATATTCCCCCTTGATCATATCTGCATATAATGCTTTGGTATCAGAGCAAAACACTTTCTGAAACAAAGACACACATATCTGAAATGCAGCAATACATCTTCTATTTCTTGATATCAGAGCCAACAGAGCCAACACACTGCATAAGATTTTCTCCCCCTTTTTAGCCATAAAATTCTGACAAATCATACCCTTCATATAGAGAAGAAAAACTGCACAAACATCTTCAACTACTGTCCCAGTTTGAACTTCAGACTTAGTATCAGAGACAGCATCACACTTAGCACTAACAAAGCTGGCAGGTACTCTATCTTCCTCACATCCAGTTTGCTTTAATTGCTATAAATCTTCATGTAAGCACACTCCTAACTTGCTTCTCAGATTCTCAAACTGTTTAGCATCCAAGGCTTTAGTGAATATGTCAGCAACTTGTTCTTCAGTAGCTACATGTTCCAGCTGAATAACTTTATCCTCCACAAGATTTCTGATAAAATGATGTCTGATGTCTATGTGTTTGGTTCTGCTGTGCTGAATTGGATTCTTAGAAATGTTGATGGCACTCAAATTGTCACAAAACAATGTCATAGTTCTTTGTTCAATGTTGTACTCCTCCAGCATTTGTTTCATCCAAACCAATTGTGAGCAACTACTCCCAGCAGCAATATACTCAGCTTCAGCAGTTGACAATGAAACACAGTTCTGTTTCTTGCTGAACCATGAAACTAAATTACTTCCTAGAAAGAAACACCCTCCTGATGTGCTCTTTCTGTCATCAGCACTTCCAGCCCAGTCAGCATCACAATATCCTATCAGTTCAGAACTTGAACTGTGTGAGTACATGATTCCATAGTCACTTGTGCTATTAACATATTTCAGAATCCTCTTCACTTGTGTCAGATGACTCATCTTAGGATCAGCTTGATATCTTGCACAAACTCCAACAGCATAAGTGATATCAGGTCTGCTTGCAGTTAAATACAATAAGCTCCCAATCATGCTTCTATATTGACTTTGATCTACTGATATTCCATGTTCATCCTTAGTCAACTTCAGGTGAGTAGCAGCTGGTGTCTTCTTATGAGCAGCAGAATCCATTCCAAACTTCTTCACTATGTTCTTGGCATACTTACTTTGAGAAATGAAGATTGTATCTTCCATTTGCTTGACTTGTAATCCAAGAAAATATGTCAGTTCACCAACTAGGCTCATTTCAAATTCTGACTGCATCTGCTGAACAAACAATTTGACCATCTCTTGAGACATCCCACCAAACACAATATCATCTACATAAATCTGAGCAATCATCAGACTCCCATTTTCATCTTTCACAAACAAGGTCTTATCAGAACCACCTTTTCTGTATCCTTGAGCAACAAGAAACTGAGTCAGCCTGTCATACCATGCTCTTGGTGCTTGCTTCAATCCATATAAAGCCTTCTTTAACTTGTACACATGTTCTGGAAACTTAGGATCCACAAAGCCCTTAGGTTGTTCAACATATACTTCTTCTTGCAGATATCCATTAAGAAATGCACTCTTCACATCCATCTGAAACAACTTGAACTTGAGAATGCAGGAAACACCCAACAGTAGTCTTATGGACTCTAGTCTGGCCACAGGTGCAAAGGTCTCATCAAAATCCAATCCCTCTACTTGAGTATAACCCTGAGCAACCAACCTTGCCTTGTTTCTGACTACAGTACCACTTTCATCTGTTTTATTCTTGAATATCCACTTAGTGCCAATCACATTCAACCCTTCAGGTCTTGGAACCAAATCCCATACTTCACTCCTTTTGAATTGATTCAACTCATCTTGCATTGCTTCAATCCAAAATTCATCAGTTAGGGCTTCTTTCACATTTTTAGGCTCAACCTTTGACACAAAACATGAATCAGTAGCAGCTGGTTCTGATCTCCTGGTTCTGACCCCTTGATCCAAACTCCCAATGATAAGCTCTTTAGGATGATCTTTCTGAATTCTAATAGATGGCCCTTTACCATTTGGAACTTGATCTGGTTGATCTTCTGCTTCTTCAGACTCTGAATGCTTTTCAGCTTCTGAAGTTTGTTCTTCTGAGGCTTCAGATTCTGGAACAACTTCAGGCTCATTCTCAGCAGACAAATCATCAATAACCACATTTATGGACTCCATCACAACCTTGGTTCTGGAATTAAACACCCTATAAGCTCTGCTGTTTACTGAATAACCCAGGAATATGCCCTCATCAGACTTAGGATCCAGTTTTCTTCTATTCTCTCTGTCAGCCAAGATATAGCATCTGCTCCCAAAAACATGGAAATATTTCACAGTAGGCTTTCTCCCTTTCCACAATTCATACAGAGTTGATGTAGTACCCTTCTTCAAAGTGACTCTGTTGTGTATGTAACATGCAGTGTTCATTGCTTCAGCCCAGAACATATATGGAAGTTTCTTAGCATGCAGCATTACTCTTGCACATTCTGCCAAAGTCCTATTCTTCCTCTCAACTACACCATTTTGCTGAGGTGTGATGGGTGCAGAAAACTCATGCTTTATACCTTCAGAAGCACAGAATTCTGAAAAGCTCTTGTTTTCAAATTCTTTGCCATGATCACTTCTGATTCTGATAATCCCACTATCCTTCTCTCTTTGTAGTTGAATGCACATCTCTTTGAAGACTTCAAACGTGTCAGACTTTTCTCTAACAAAGCTGACCCATGTATATCTAGAGTAGTCATCTACCATTACAAAAGCATATCTTTTTCCTCCAATACTTTCTACTTGCATAGGCCCCATTAAATCCATATGAACAAGTTCTAGTACTTTGGTAGTTACCTGGTGAACTAATCTGGGATGAGACTTTCTTGTTTGTTTACCAATCTGACAATCACCACAAACACTGTCCTCATTGATCTTCAGATTAGGCACACCTCTGATAGCTTCAGTACTTAGGATTTTCTTCATGCCTTTCAGATGCAGATGTCCCAGTTTCTGGTGCCAGAGCTTGACTTCCTCTTCTGAGCTCATAAGACAAGAAGTCAGACTTCTTTCTTCTTCAGAAACCCACAAATAACAATTGTCTTTGGATCTGCAGCCTCTCATCTGAATCTTATCTTCCTGATCAGTAACAATGCATTCTTGCTTGTTGAAATTAACCTTCAATTCTTGATCACAAAGTTGGCTGATACTGATCAGATTAGAGGTTAATCCTTCCACCAGTAGCACATCATTAAGTCTGGGCAAACCTTCTCTGATCAAATCTCCAATACCCAGAATCTGACCTTTTACACCATCTCCAAATGTCACATAACTTCTGGAGTATGATCTGATATTGCTCAGTAGCTTCTTCACACCAGTCATGTGCCTTGAACACCCACTATCAAAATACCAGTCTTCTTTGAAGTAGCTCTCAAAGAGGTATGAGCAATCAGGCCTACATTCTGAACTTTGGGCTTCCACACTTTCTGAACATTGTGACTGATAGTAGCTGGTTCAACTCTTCTATATTGGAAGTGTTCAGGGTAACCATACAATTTAAAGCAGAATGGTTTGATATGCCCTCTCTTTCCACAATGATGACAGACCCATGGATGATTCCTCCTCCTTCTGTTTCTGAACAATTTCTGGGGTTGCTTCTGAGGTAGCATCTGAACATGTTTCTGACCTTGCATCTGAACATACTTCTGACCTTGCATCTGAGGTTTCTTCTGAGCTTGCATCTGGGCTTGTTTCTGAGGTCTCCTCTTTGATGTTCCAACCATAGAGTCATGAGTTTGAGCAGCAGGAACAAAACTCATCTGTTTAGGAATCTGAGTCTGATCAACAAAACCTAAACCAGTTTTTCCTTGTTGCTGATTCCCCAAAATGTCCTCCAACTTATCAGTAGCAGAATTCAACATCTTCACTTGCTTTTTCATTTGATCGAGTTGGGAGTTCAGTTGCTTCACTTCTTCTTTTAAATCTGAATTCTGCATTAACAGTTCACCTTTTTCAGCCTCCAGTTGAAGAATAGTCTCCTTCTGATCCAAAACTTGTTTGCAAACCTCAGCACTTCTGGTATACAGCTTCTTGTAGTTATCAGCTAGTTCATCATATGAGGTTTTAGCAGCTTCAGACACATATGAGGCTTCAGACTCTGAGTCAGACTCTGAAAAGGTCTCAGACTCTAAAACAGCTTCCTTCTTCAAGATAGCTCCTGACCTCACAACTAGACCAGTATCACACATATCAGATTCACTAACATCATCATCTTCAGAACCATCATCAGACCATGCAACAGCTAGGCTCTTCTTCTGCTTCTTAAGAAAAGTAGGACATTCAGATTTGATATGCCCATAGCCCTCACACTCATAGCACTGCACACCTTTGGCTTGGTTGCTTTTCTCCTCAGACTTGGTCTTCTTCTCATCAGTTTGTTGCTTCTTGTTATTGAATCTGAAGTTCTGACCTTTGGCTTTGGCTTTTCTGTTAACATTCTTCAGAATCTTGTTGAATTGTTTTCCCAGCAACACAAGAGCTTCTGATAAGTCATCCTCTTCAGACTCTTGTTGATCATCAGCTTCAGAATTTACACTAAAAGCTACACCTTTTCCTTTCTTCTCAGTCTGCTTACAAAAGGCAGTTTCAAAATTGAGTAGTGACCCAATCAGCTCCTCAACCTTCATAGCAGAAATATCATGAGCCTCCTCAATTGCAGTGACCTTCATATCAAACCTTCTAGGCAGGGACCTGAGGATTTTCCTGACTAACTTCTCATCAGACATCTTTTCACCAAGAGAGTCAAAGGAATTGGCCATATCCAGCACATTCATGTAAAATCCTGAATGGATTCATCCTCCTTCATCTTCAGGTTCTCAAACTTGGTGGTCAGCAACTGTAATCTGGACATCTTCACCTTAGAAGTTCCTTCATGAGTTGTCTTTAAGATTTCCCAGGCCTCCTTTGCAACAGTGCATTGTTTGATAAGTCTGAACATGTTCTGATCAACACCATTAAAGATAGCATTCAAAGCTTTTGAATTTCCCAGTGACAGATCATCTTCAGCTTTGGTCCATTCCTCCTCAGGCTTCAGAACCTCAGTCTTGTTACCATCTTTGTCTGTATACACAGGATGATCCCAGCCTTTAATCACAGCTTTCCAAGTCCTGCTGTCAATAGATTTTAAGAAGGCACACATCCTAGACTTCCAATACTCATAGTTTGTGCCATCTAATAGGGGTGGTCTATTGACATAGCCTCCTTCTCTATCCATGCTTGCCAGAAATAAACTCCTCTGGATCTCACCCAATTTACAGGCAGGGTGCCTGCTCTGATGCCAATTGAAATTCTGGCCAGGCAATACTTAAGAGAAAACAGGTTCTGAACCTAACAGGTTCTGAACAGCACGCAGGGCACAATAGTTTGCAAAACAGAGCACAAACACAAACACACACAAGCAGCAAATTAAAGTGCAAGAAAGTAAAAAGGCACAGAGGTTTGTTAACCCAGTTCGGAGTAAACACCTCCTACTCTGGGGGATACCAATCCAGGAAGGAATTCCACTATAGGAATTAATCCTTATGACTCAAGACACTGACTCCCAGTTCCCAGCCTAAGCAATTAACTTCCTCCTAGTCTTGAATTCTACCCAACACGTTGAGTATTAGAGACCACTAACTTCCTATTCAAGTAACAAACCTGTTACTGAAACCCTTAAGCAAAGACACTCTGTTTTTCAGAAAAACTTCAAAAACACAAAGACTTCATTCGTACCTAAAGGCTTAGAATGAATCACACCACTATAAAACTCTAAACCAACTCAAAACATATGAGTGGTGCACAATAAACTCTAAGTTAAAACACAGACTCAATTTTCTGATTTTTTAACTCTCTAAATCGTAAGTCTTCAATAGCAAAGCCCCTCCTTTTATAATCTTCAGCAAGCCTCTTAATTATGCTCCAAATCTTCTGAATTGATTTGTTACAGGAATAAGATTGTTCCAATAAAGTAACAAATAAAACTGCATCCAATCTTTGAAAGATTTAAAACAGAAAATATGAATTTTCATATCTTTGAACCAAATCTTCAAAGATATCTTCTCTAATTAAACCAGCCTTCTAGAAGCAATTATACAAAGATAATTTATTGCTAAATCTCCCAAGATACGAGCAAAAACAATCCAGCAAACCCAGCTTCTGATGTGGTCAACAGAAGTCAACGCTGGCTTCAGAACCTGAAACTGCTTCTGAAGTGCTACAGTGCTTCTGATGAGCATTTCAGCTTCTGATGTAGATTTCAGCTTCTGAATGGCTTCAAATGAGAAAACTTGTAACTGAAGAAATGTTCAACATAAGGAAATGCTTCTATTCCATACTTTGGTTTTGCCAAACAATGTAGCCAACACATAAAGACTCAACAGAAGGCAACTGTTAAAACCTTGCCTAAATCTAAGCCAAAAGGTCCTAAGCCTAAGAGTAAGAGGAAATCAGACTCTGAACTTAAACCTGTTCAGAATCTGAAGTGTTCAGAACCTGGAACTAGTAAGTCTCAGAATCTGAATAAATCTGACTTAAATTTTTCTAAGACTGGGTTTATTAAAGCCTCAAAATCTGTTAAACCAGTCAATGTAAAACATTTTCAATCTCAGAATGTTAGGCAAAGCAAGCCAAAGCAAACCAATCAGTTTTCTGCTTCAAACTGTTTTAAGAAAGGCAAAACTGAAGCTTGCCTTGTGCCTGAAGTAAACAAAGTTAGAATTCTGAAGAGATCAGAACCACAGTACTCAATGGTTCAGACTCTGAACAAATCAGAACCAAAGACCTCCAAGTCTGAGGTTCTGAAGAAGTCTGAGTCCAAACTTTTGAGAACTCAGGTTCTGAAGCACTCAGGTTCTGCAAGTCAGACTTATTCAAGATATAAGGATTCATATCCTAAGTATCAGAACAAGTCTGAATATCATAACTTCAGACACAAGAAGCCAAAACCTTTCAGGACTAACGCCAAAGGACCCATGAAAATCTGGGTACCTAAGTCTGAGATTATTTCAATTGCAGATATGCTTAACATCCAAAGAAAAGGAAAGGTCTTGGTACCTGGACAGTGGATGCTCGCATCATATGACAGGGGACAAGTCTATGTTCCAAACCCTAACTCTGAAAGAGGGAGGAACTGTGGGATTTGGAGGAAGTCAGAAAGGAAAGATCATTGGTACTGGTAAGATAGGTAATTCTTCCCTGTACATTGATAATGTTTGGCTGGTAGATGGACTTAGACATAATTTACTTAGCATAAGTCAATTATGTGATAGTAATTATGAAGTCCTGTTTAATAAGAACACTTGCACTGTAATCAACAATGAAATAAGTCTGTAGTGTTCAGAGGCTGTAGGAAAAACAATGTTTACAAAATAAACTTTTCTGATTTGGTTCAGCAGAAGGTAGTTTGCCTTCTGTCTATGAGTGATGAGAAATGGGTCTGGCACAAAAGGCTGGGACATGCTAACTGGAGACTCATCTCTAAGCTTAGCAAGTTACAGCTGGTCAGAGGCTTACCCCAGATTGATTATCACTCAGATGCACTATGCAGTGCATGCCAAATTGGAAAGTTTTCTAAAACTTCTTTTAAACCAAAGAACATTGTTTCCACCTCTAAACCTCTAGAACTCCTTCACATTGATTTGTTTGGTCCTGTTGGAACAGCTTCAATCAATGGGAAGAAATATGGACTTGTGATTGTTGATGATTATAGTAGGTGGACTTGGGTTAAATTCCTCAGAACCAAAAATGAAACATATGATGTGTTCTTCAAATTCTGCAAACAAGTACAAACTGAAACTGATTTGAAAATTTTTAAAATCAGAAGTGATTATGGTGGTGAATTTGAAAATGAACCTTTTGAAAATTTTTGTGAAGACCATGGAATTTTCCATGAGTTCTCATCTCCTAGAACTCCACAACAAAATGGAGTTGTAGAGAGAAAGAATAGATCTTTACAAGAAATGGCCAGAACCATGATCCATGAGTCTAAAATTGCTAAGTACTTTTGGGCAGAAGCTGTAAACACAACATGTTATATTCAGAACAGGATTTATATCAGACCCATTCTGAATAAAACTTCATATGAATTATTTAAAGGAAGAAAACCAAGTATTTCTTATTTTCATCAGTTTGGTTGTACATGTTACATACTAAACAATAAGGTCTACCTAAAGAAATTTGATGCCAAGGCTCAAAAGGGTACCTTTTTAGGATACTCAGAGAGATCTAAGGCATACAGAGTGTATAATTCTGAAACACATGTTGTTGAAGAAGCTATACACATTAGGTTTGATGATAAGAAGCCTGGTAGTGAAATACCAGAGCTGGTTGAGAGTTTTGCAGATGTCAGAATCTCAGAAGAGCCTTCAGAAGCTGAACCCAGTTCAGGTTCTGATGAAGGTTCAGAAGCTGAAAACAATGAAGACTCTGAGAAACTCTCCAGCAATGACACTACTCCTGATGCTAATAAAGACCAGCATGGTTCTGAACAAATCCCTGATGGCCCTTCAGAAGCTAATCCACCCAGAACCTCATTCAAGTACAAGTCTTCACATCCTGAGGAGTTGATCATTGGAAACAAGAACAGTCCAAGGAAGACAAGATCAGCATTCACTCAGAATGAGTCCATGCTTGGCCTGTTATCCATGATTGAGCCCACAACTACTGATGAAGCACTTGCTGATGATGGCTGGATTGTAGCAATGCAAGAAGAGTTGAACCAGTTCCAAAGGAATGATGTATGGGATCTTGTGGCAAGACCTGATCAGAAGAACATCATTGGAACAAAATGGGTGTTCAGGAACAAGCTCAATGAACAAGGAGAAGTGATCAGAAACAAGGCTAGATTAGTAGCTCAAGGATACAGCCAGCAAGAAGGAATTGACTACACTGAAACTTTTGCTCCAGTAGCAAGACTGGAAGCAATCAGGTAACTTCTTTCCTATGCTATTAATCATGAGATCATCTTATATCAAATGGATGTTAAGAGTGCTTTTCTAAATGGTGTAATTTCTGAAGAAGTGTATGTTAAACAACCTCCTGGTTTTGAAGATGTTAAATATCCAAATCATGTTTTTAAACTTAAGAAGTCTTTGTATGGTCTGAAACAAGCTCCCAGAGCTTGGTATGAAAGGCTTAGTAACTTCTTAATTAAAAATGGTTTTGTAAGAGGTCATGACAATACACTCTTTAGAAAAACTGTTAAGAAAGAAATCTTAATTGTACAAATCTATGTTGATGATATCATATTTGGTTCTACTAATGCCTCCCTTTGCAAGGAATTTTCTAAGTTAATGCAGGATGAATTTGAAATGAGCATGATGGGTGAGCTGAAATTCTTCTTGGGAATTCAAATCAACCAATGCAAAGATGGTGTTTATGTTCATCAGTCCAAATACACCAAGGAGCTTCTGAAGAAGTTCCAGCTGGATGATTGCAAGCTGATGACAACACCTATGCATCCTACCTGCACCTTAAGCAAAGAGGACAATGGCACTAAAGTAGATCAGAAGCTGTACAGAGGTATGATAGGTTCTCTCCTATACTTAACTGCTTCTAGGCCGGATATTTTATTTTGTGTATGTCTGTGTGCTAGGTTCCAATCAGATCCTAGAGAATCTCATATGACTGCTGTCAAGAGAATCTTCAGGTATCTGAAAGGTACAACTAATTTGGGACTTCTGTATAAGAAATCTCTAAATTATAAGCTAGTTGGATTCTGTGATGCTGACTATGCTGGGGACAGGATTGAAAGAAAATCCACCAGTGGAAACTGTCAGTTTCTTGGTGAGAATCTGATATCCTGGGCCAGCAAGAGACAAGCAACCATTGCTTTGTCAACAGCAGAAGCAGAATACATCTCAGCTGCAAGTTGTAGCACACAACTGCTCTGGATGAAACATCAATTAGAGGATTATCAGATTCATGCAGATAATATTCCAATTTATTGTGATAATACTGCTGCTATATGTCTGTCTAAAAATCCAATTCTGCATTCTAGAGCCAAGCACATAGAAATAAAACATCATTTTATAAGAGACTATGTTCAGAAGGGTGTTTTAGATATTCAGTTCATTGATACTGATCATCAATGGGCTGACATATTCACAAAACCCCTAACAGAAGAAAGATTCAATTTTATTGAAAAGAATCTGAACATGCATTTCATCTCTTGAAAATGTGCTTGAACCTGAATGAATTCCTTGATTCTAAGTTTATCATAAGCTAAGACTTATCAAACACTCACCTTCTGAGAGTTTGAATAAAGTTAAGCCTAAAAAACTTCAGAGTTTGAAGGATTAGAACCTGGATTTTCTGACTTCTGAATCTGATAAAAATCTAATGTTGGTCAGAATCTGATAAGTATAGCTATGGGCAATGATGATTAAAGCTTTGAAAGTTATACTCAAACCCTCCCAAAGTCATCAACTTAAAAATGTGATTCTATGCTCTGATACTCATTGTTAAAATTGTTTAACAAACAATTTTCATTTGGTATCAGTATGTCTTCAAACTGTCTAGCACAGACACATTTTAAAAGCTCAAAGTGTATCAGACAATGTTCAGTCTTTAGAAATGTTTTTATTTGGTATCAAACTCCGAATTAAAAACCTTTTAGCTGGTATCAGACTCTGAGATATATCATCAATTAGTATCAGATTCTGATATATTTTCTTTAAACTGGCTCAGATTTGCTCTGATACTTTCTTGAAAAATTTACTCTGATATCTTCTTAAGAAGTTTTGCTTTGATACTGAACACAACTGGTTGTTTTGCTCTGATGATGAACCAGTTTGTACTGAACAAGTAATGACTGAACACAGAATGACCTGATCAGAAGCTCCAAACTTTTTCTGCTTCTGCACAGCATTCTAATTTTACTGCAAGTCATATACTCATTGAAAATCAAGTAGGCTCTGATGATTATCCTTGCTACTTGGTTATTCATATGATTGCACAAATATCTCACAATCTTGGTTTGTTCAACCCCCCCAAATTCTGAATCCTTTTGAAATCTTTTCAAACTTGGTGTCAGAACTGCTTTCAAACTCTTTTAAAAAGGGGGAAACTGAACAGATACCTGCTTTCAAACTTTGATACCTGCTTTCAAACTCTTTTCAAATTCTTTTCTACTCTGAAACAGATACTTTCTAACTCTCTTGACAAAGGGGGAGAAATTTGTCTGTCTTAAGGGGAGAAAGTAGTACTTTTTGTTGATGACAAAAGGGGGAGAAAGTAAAACAAGTATTAAAGCACCTGAGCTCAAAAATAAGTTAAAATTGTCAGAAGATAAGCTTATTAAGCTCTGATACAATTGTTAGGGTTAAGCTAGCTCTGATACTGATCAGTTCTGACTAAATTTAACTTATGAGAACAGATTCTAACTCTTAGCCTCTGAAGTGAATTTCTGGCTCTGATACATTTCTGTGAGATATAATGAATTTAAAATAACTTGGATAAGACTCAAGGAGCTTACAAACCTAACCTTGAGGACTGTCAGACCTAGGGGGAGCTTACAAACCTCTCCTGAAGTCAGATTGTTAATTAAACTTAAATAACAATTCTGAAATTTTCACATTTGTGTTTTTAACTGAACTTAATTAACTTGGATCAGACCCAGGGGGAGCTTACAAACCTCACACCCTGCAGTTAACTTGTTAATTAAGTTAACAACAATTTTCTGTTTTAATACTTATGTTTGTCATCATCAAAAAGGGGGAGATTGTTGGAACAAAATGTGTTAAACAACTCTCATCTGAATTAAGGGGGAGATTGTTGAAACATTTATGTGTAAACATATCTCTCTTTGTGGTTTTGATGATAACAAAGTATTAAAGAGAAAATTGGTTATTTTGCTAATGCTTTGTTCAAGTGTTTCAGAACCACATGCTAATAAGTATTGATTGATAATGGTTATGAAGAACAAGCTAAAGAGCAAGAAGGAAAGCCAAGATGCATGGTTACAAAGCTAAAAGGAAAACTGGTCCTGAAGAAATGCTTCTGAAGAAGTGCTCCTGAAGTAAGAGCTTCTAAAGAGGTCCTGAAGAAGTGCTATTGAAATGAAGCCTCTGAAGAGGTCTTGAAGTGGTGCTCCTGAAGTGCAGCTTCTGAAGTCTGAAGACAGCTTCTGAAGTATGGGTGCTTCTGAAGAAGTCAACACAACAGTCAACTCCTGAAGCCAGCTTCTGATCGTACAACTGAAGCAGCTTCTGATCACTGTTCACTGAGAAGCTTCTGAAGCTGATGTGGCATGGAAAAGCAACCAGTACTGTGCGCATTTAATGCCTGGATGTGTCAGAACAACTCAATGGAACAGTTGTCTCCCTGATCCAAACATTCTCTAGTTTTTAAGGTGGGCCAATTCAAAAATGGCACCTGCCATGTTCTGACTGATAAAGTGCAGCACACAATTGCAGTAACCTAGTCAAATTGCAACCGCTAATTTCCTCAATTCAAGCAAATCTTCAACAGCTCTATTTTTATCTATAAAAGGAGGAAGATTTGAAGAAGAAAATGTCTAAGACTCTTTGAAACGTATTGCTGAAACCTTGCTCTGTTTTCTGTGTAAAAACTGTCAAAGTTCAAATCTCTTAGAAATTCTTCAGTCTTTGTAACTTAGAATTTCTTAAGGTTAAGAGTCTTAACCTGTGTTGTATTAAGAGAACACCTCTGATATTTGATCAAGTGTTCATCCCAAACTCCTTTACTTGTAAACCAGTTTGGTCCCTAAAGTCTTAGTCTGTATACTAAGCATCTGTAACCTCATTCCTTTGTGGTCTGAGTCAGAAGTCTCTTGTCTTAGTGACTTGAGCATTGGGAAGTCTCTTGTCTTAGTGACTTGAGCATTGGAAGCCTCTTCCTTGGTGGTTGAGCATAGAAGCCTCTTTCTTTGTGATTGAGCAACTGGAAGTCTCTTCCTGTGTGGTTGAGCATTGTGTAATCTTCAGATTATAGTGAAACTCTCTTGTTGGATACAAGGGGACAGGACTACTTCTCAAATTGAGAAGGAACCTGTATAATTTCTGTGTGTCTTTCCTTACCCTTCTCTTTTCAATTTTATAACCGCTGCATAACTCTTGATATTTGTTCAGAACTGATCATATCAGCTTCTGAACTGAACCTTTAGTTTTGAAAAGAACAGGTAATAAGTTTTTAGAGTCACACAATTCAACCCCCCTTCTTGTGTGTGCGTGTTTTTCTCACCTTCATGGAACACCCACTGTCAAAGTACCAATCATTTCTGGATGACACTCTCAGAGATGTATGAGCAATTTGAGCAGTCTCATCAGCTTCAGGTTCTGTTTTTCTAGGATCCACAGTGTTGCTTGTGAGATTATCATTTTTTTGCTTCCACTGCTTCTTGGTGATCTTCACTGTGGGATCAGGTCTTGGTGAATAAGTTCTGTCTGGATAACCATATAATTTGAAACAGAAAGGTCTGATATGTCCTTTTCTTCCACAATAGTGGCATACCCAACTGTCATACCCCATTTTTTGACTCGTATTTTTTTGTGTTTATCTCATTATTTATTTTTTACCTTTTATTATTTTATTATTGCTATAGTATTTTTATTTTTATTTTGATCATTTTCATTATTTAAGCATTACTATTATCATCATCATTATCCTTAATATTATTAATATTATTGTTATATTATTTTTCTTTAATAATATCATTATTATTTTATTACTATTAGTTTTTATCTTTTAATATTATGAAGTTTCATTTATTATCATCATTTTCATTATTATTGTCATTACTATTTTTATTCATTATCATTGCCATTTGCATTTTTATCATCATTACTATCATTATATATTATTATTATTTTCCCCATTTTTACCTTTTATTTTAATTCAAAAAAATTAAAAAAAGTGGAGTTCACAGTGCGAACTCACCTTCGCACTGCGACCTCTGCGAAAATTCTGCAGATTTTTATATAGTTGTTTATCTTTTTTGCTTTCAACTACAATTATCATTAGTAGCATTATTACTTGTATTATTGCTATTCTGTGACTGATTTGGTGCAGCAAGGCAAGATTTAATGTGTGACATTAAAGGTAAAAGGAAAGAAGAACTTTCTTCCAACCTCTCATGTGATCAAACAAATTGGCTATCCTTGGTCAGTTTTTGTCCCCCCAAATTGACCCCTCACCCAACCTAAACATGCCAGCCAGCTGCTTGATCCATTTCCTTCCCTTTTGCCCTGCCAAAACCAGTCAATCCCAAGTGGTTTATGTTGCAAAAAAGCTGTGTGACATGCCCTGTTTTGACCTGAATTTCTTCCCCCACACATAAGCCCACATGCTGATTTTGATTCCCCCAATCTCCCTGTACATGGCAGTACACGTTTTGATTGTTTGACCTTCCAAGATTGCAAGGATTGATCCCAAGAATCATCCCTTTTGCAGCTGCCCTGTTTTACAGTTTTTACCATCATTACCTTCTAGAATCAATGGCATTTGTGGCTGAGATCAGTCAAGACCTTGCCCCTTGGCACAAGGCAAAGCAAGTTCTATCCATTAGCATTAAATGCAAAGTGATCTAGCCTGAGTTTAGCTCATGATCAGCTAGTGTTTTAGGATTTTATTCATCATTGTTCATCATTGCAAAGATTTGCATTTATGCCTATAAAAGGAAGGGCAAGGCATAAGGATCACACACCATATATTGAACACAACTGAAACACATTGAAATCCAGTCAAAAACAGACCATTTCAGAGAGCTAACACACACGAAATTCACACCAAAAATCCCTTGCATTGCAACACAAAATCAGTCCATCACAAACACTTTGAACCTTGTTCATAACCTTTCACAAAGCAAGCAAGCTACTTCCAGTCTTATTCAAGCATTGCTAGGAGTTCTGTAAGTCTCCTATAACCTTTCTTTTCTATTGTATATGCTGTTTACATATCTTGCTTTGTCCAATTCTGTTTTGTGAACCAAAACCTCCTTTGAACCCCAAAAAGGACCTCAAAGGGGCCAAGCTTTAAAACTGTTTTTTTTTTCACCCTTTTTTCTTCCCTTTTGTCAAGTTTCTTAACCTCCTTTAGGTTCTGAATCTTGCTTAGAAGCAGTTTCTGAACTTCTGTTCAGAAACAGCTTCTGAGTTGAAAATTCGCATACTTCGCAGAGCCACGCCTTGCTCGCACTGCGAACACACCAGAACCTGACTTCGCAGAGCCAAGTTCTGGTTGCTCTGCGAAGTATGTGAAATTCAGAACATGAATCAGGCATTCAAATGTCAAATTTTTGGGATTCTAGCCCTTGATTCAGAACCTAAAGAGGGTTAAAACCATTTTGGTCCAAACCCAACTCATAATCTTGCACAACTTTGAAGATTTCACAAGTTCGTGCGACAAAATTTGAATGACTTGTGAAACAAGTTATGTTCTTAATATTTTCAAAAACCAAGTTTGAGCAGCAAGCTAAGTTCGTCTATTTTCAAAAACAAACTTGAACAACCGCGTTGTTCATGATTTTCATTCCGAACGCGAACTTAAGCCGAGTTTGCTCACTCTTTTTTAACCAAGCTCGAATTGAGCCGAACTTGTGAACTTTCCAATGTTTTGCATGTTTTATGATTGTGTTTGCCATTCAAACTTGAACCAAACTTGTTCTTGAGTTTCAATAACTTAAGCGACAAGTAACGTTCATGATTTTTAATAAAATCGAACAACAAATTTGTTCGTGTTGTTTTTCTTTTCTTTAACTTATCCTTTTAAAGCTTTGGTTCCCTTTGAGGTTCCTTAGAGTGACAAAACCAACTTGAATGAAACGGGAATGGCTTGACGTATGTCTCCCCAAACCTCGATTGCACGAATGCGTGACGTATGTCTCGTCGCTCGGGCAATCGTCATTCCACCCTTGACGCGTCTAGCACGCTAAACTTTCCATTGGCCCCCTTGTGGCCATTTTTTTCCCTTTTCTTGGCCCTCGTGGTCAATCCGAACCGTTCGCGCCTTGCGCGTTTTATTTTTAACCTTTTCACGCCTTGCGCGAACTTTTCGCCTCAGTGCGTTTGTCTTTATTTAAAAACATTCACGCCTCGCGCGAGTGTATCGCCTAGCGTCCATCTTCCACCATTTTAAAACTTTGTACGTTCTCGTACGTTTTTAAAACCTTTGCTCACGTCCGAGCGTAAAACTTTTTCATCAAATCATTTATTTTTATGCATTGTCGTCAGTGGCCAGCTCGGCAACAACCCGAGCAGCTGACTTTTACTTTCTTGTCGTCAATGGCCAGTTCGGCAGCAACCCGAGCAGTTGACATTTACTTTCATTACACTTTTTCTTTATTTTCAAACTTTTTCGCTCGGACGCGATCAATCTTTTTTTTAACTAAAACGAATCAACATACAAACGTTTTTCTACCAAAGAACTACGTACGCTTTGAATTCTCCGACTACCGGGAGATACGTAGGAGCAAGATCGACATCTTGTCAAGCCCATTAATAAAAAACTTGTTTTTCCCTTTTCGTTTGTTTTTATCTCTTTCTTTATCCCGCATTATGTCCTTTTATATATTTCTTTTTATACATATTTAAACACGTAAGTAAAACATCGAACCATTTTAAGCCTAAGCCGACTAAGAGGTTCCCGTTGAGTACAACGGATGTGAGGGGTGCTAATACCTTCCCCTCGCATAATCGACTTTCGAACCTAAAATCTTTTCTCAAGGTAATTTAGAACTTTTTTCCTTTTTTCCCCGAAAAATTAAAAGTTCAGTCGTAATTTAGAATTAGTGATTCAAAGCTTCCCCAATAGCTTGACATCCGAAATTCGACGCGACACCAACCATAATACCTTCCTTTTGATCTGGGCCTATATCCAGATGCCTGTTGTCTCACCTGATGTTGGGGCATCTGTCTTGACATAGTGAGATCATAAGTACTTGTTGGAACAAAATGTGTTTAACAAGTCTCTCATAAAATAATGGGGAGATTGTTGAAACATTTATGTGTAAACATATCTCTCTTTATGGTTTTGATGATAACAAAGTATTAAAGAGAAAATTGGTCATTTGCTAATGCTTTGTTCAAGTGTTTCAGAACCACATGCTTATTAAGTATTGATTGATAATGGTTATGAAGAACAAGCTAAAGAGCAAGAAGGAAAGCCAAGAAGCATGGTTGCAAAGCTAAAGGAAAACTGGTCCTGAAGAGCTTCTGAAGAAGTGCTCCTGAAGTGAGAGCTTCTGAAATGGTCCTGAAGAAATGATCCTGAAGTGCAGCTTCTGAAGACTGGGTGCTTCTGATGAAGTCAACACAAAGTCAACATCTGAAGACCAGCTTCTGATCCGTACAACTGAAGCAGCTTCTGATCACTGTTCACTGAGAAGCTTCTGAAGCTGATATGGCATGGAAAAGCAACCAGTACTGTGCACATTTAATGCCTGGAGGTGTCAGAACAACTCAATGGAATAGTTGTCTCCCTGACCCAAAAATTCTCCAGTTTTTAAGGTGGGCCAATTCAAAAATGGCACCTGCCCTGTTCTGACAGATAAAGTGCAGCACACATTTGCAGCAACCTAGTCCAATTGCAACGGCTAATTTCCTGATTTCCAGCAAATCTTCAACAGCTCTATTTTTATCTATAAAAGGAGGAAGATTTGAAGAAGAAAGTGTTGAAGACTCTTGAAAACAAAGAACTGAACTCTTGCTCTGTTTTGCTGTCAAAAATACGCAAGCTACCCAACCTCTTAGAAATTCTCTCATCTTTGTAAATTAGAATTTCTTAAGGTTAAGAGTCTTAACCTGTGTTGTATTAAGAGAACACCTCTGATATTTGATCAAGTGTTCATCCCAAACTCCTTTACTTGTAAACCAGTTTGGTCCCTAAAGTCTTAGTCTGAATACTAAGCAATTGTAACCTCATTCCTTTGTGGTCTGAGTCAGAAGTCTCTTGTCTTAGTGACTTGAGCATTGAGAAGTCTCTTGTCTTAGTGACTTGAGCATTGGAAGCCTCTTCCTTGGTGGTTGAGCATAGAAGTCTCTTTCTTTGTGATTGAGCAACTGGAAGTCTCTTCCTTAGTGGTTGAGCACATTGTGTAATCTTCAGATTATAGTGAACTCTCTTGTTGGATACAAGGGGACAGGACTACTCCTCACATTGAGAAGGAACCTGTATAATTTCTGTGTGTCTCTCTATTCCCTTACTCCTTAACTTGTTTAAATCCGCTGCATTTAACTTCTGATATTTGTTCAGAACTGATCATATCAGCTTCTGAACTGAACCTTAAAGTTTTGAATAGAAAAAGAACAAGTTTTAGAGTCACACAATTCAACCCCCCCTTCTTGTGTGTTTGTTTTTCTCACCTTCAGTTGGTATCAGAGCTCCGGTTCTGATATTAACACTTAACAGTGTGTCAGTAGGATCCTGAGAAAAACATGGCCTCAACTAGTGATTCACCTCCACCCTCTCCCAGAAATCCACCATCTCCCAGAAATCAAAGAAGTGTCCAATATGACTATAGTACTGAAGAAAAGAAGTCTAGGTCACACAATAAACCTCATATGTTTACTGGTGACCCTGAAAAATTCTCTTGGTGGAAGAGTAAAATGTATAGTCACATTATTGGGATTGATGATACTCTATGGGACATTATTGAAGATGGTATCTCAATACCTGTAGATGAAGAAGGTGTTGCTGTCAACAGAAGATCTCTGAGTGATGCAGAAAGGAAGATCTATAGGAAGCATCATCATGTCAGAGGTATCATTGTGGACTCATTGCCTCACACTGAGTATCAGAAACTGAGTGACAAGTCCACTGCAAAGGCCATATTCACATCCCTCTGCTCTAACTATGAAGGTAATCAGAAAGTTAGAGAAGCTAAGGCAAATATTCTTGTTCAGCAATATGAACTGTTCAGAATGAAAGAGGATGAAAATATTGAGACTATGTTCTCAAGATTTCAGACTCTGGTTTCTGGACTTCAGATACTGAAGAAGAGTTATACCACTGCTGACCATGTGAATAAAATTCTTAGAAGTCTGCCATCTAAATGGAGACCTAAAGTGACTGCCATTGAGGAAGCTAAGGATCTGAATACTTTAAGTATTGAGGATCTTATAAGCTCCCTCAAGGTGCATGAACTGGGACTCAATGAGGATGAGCCTGTTAGAGAACCAAAAACATTGGCTCTGAAGTCTAAAAGAAAACCTGCTAAAGCTTTGAAAGCAATTGAATCTGAAGAAGAGTTTCCTGAGGGAAATTCTGATGAAGATTCAGATGCTGATGAGCTTGCAATGATTTCTAAAAGACTTCAGTATCTGATGAATAGAAAGAAAAAGTTCTCTAACAGAAGCAGTAACTTCAGAGGATCTGGTTCAAGTTCAAAGAGGGATATCCAGAAGGAAAGCTGCTACAACTGCAAAAAGCCTGGCCACTTCATTGCTGATTGTCCTGATCTTCAGAAGGAAAAATCAATGGAAAAAGCAAAGAAGTCCAGCTCAAAGTCCAGCAATTTCAGAAATAAGCTTAAGAAGAGTCTCATGGCTACATGGGATGATCTGGACAATGAGTCAGAATCTGATGAGGAAGAAGCAAACCTGGCCCTGATGGCAATTGCATCTTCTGATGCAGAATCATGTTCAGATTCTGATGAAGAAGATGAGGTATATTCTGAACTCTCTAGATCTGATTTAATTGAAACCGTTAATGATCTTATGAGTCATCTTAAAAGCAAGTTAAAAGAAATTAAGTCCTTGAAAAATCAAACAAACTTGCTGTCTGAGGAAAACCTTAAACTTCAGAATCAAATTTTTGAATATGATGAGGAAGTTGAGGAACTCAGAAAAGAGGCTCATAAGAAATCTGAAGAGATTCCTAATGAACAGGAAATAGCTCTTCAGGACTTCATGTTAACTGGATTCAACAGAACTAAAATTGCCTCCATGATGTATAATATGATCAGAAACAAAGGTGAAGGCATTGGCTATGATGCATTTAAACCTTCAAATGATTTAAACTCACCTTCATGTTCTGAAGATATTTTAAAAGGCAATGGTATATGCTTTGTGTCTGCTTCTGATAATTCTGAGAAATTGAAAGTATCAGAATCTGAGACTAAGTCAGAAGTTCTGAACAACTCAGACTCTGAAGCTTCTGAGCCTAAGGGTAAGATGAAGGCAACTGTTAAAACCTTGCCTAAATCTAAGCCAAAAGGCCCTAAGCCTAAGAGTAAGAGGAAATCAGACTCTGAACTTAAACCTGTTCATAATCTGAAGTGTTCAGAACCTGGAACTAGTAAGTCTCAGAATCTGAATAGATTTGATTCAAATTTTTCTAAGACTGGGTTTATTAAAACTTCAAAATCTGTTAAACCAGTCAATGCAAAACATTTTCAATCTCAGAGTATTAGGCAAAGCAAGCCAAAGCAAACCAACCAGTTTTCTGCTTCAAACTATTTTAAGAAAGGTAAAACTGAAGCTTGCCTTGTGCCTGAAGTAAACAAGGTTAGAATTCTGAAGAGATCAGAACCAAAGTACTCAAAAGGTCAGACTCTGAACAAATCAGAACCAAAGACCTTCAAGTCTCAGGTTCTGAAGAAGTCTGAGTCCAACCCTTTGAGAACTCAGGTGCTGAAGCATTCAGGTTCTGAAAGTCAGACTTATTCAAGATATAAGGATTCATATCCTAAGTATCAGAACAAGTCTGAATATCATAACTTCAGACACAAGAAGCCAAAACCTTTCAGGACTAACCCCAAAGGACCCATGAAAATCTGGGTACCTAAGTCTGAGATAATTTCAATTGCAGATATGCTTGTCATCCAAAGAAAAGGAAAGGTCCTGGTACCTGGACAGTGGATGCTCGCATCATATGACAGGGGAAAAGTCTATGTTCCAAACCCTAACTCTGAAAGAGGGAGGAACTGTGGGATTTGGAGGAAGTCAGAAAGGAAAGATCATTGGTACTGGTAAGATAGGTAATTCTTCCCTGTACATTGATAATGTTTGGCTGGTAGATGGACTTAGACATAATTTACTTAGCATAAGTCAATTATGTGATAGTAATTATGAAGTCCTGTTTAATAAGAACACATGTACTGTAATCAGTAGCAAAGACAAGTCTGTAGTGTTCAGAGGCAGCAGGAAAAACAATGTTTATAAAATTAATTTTTCTGAATTGGTTCAGCAGAAGGTAGTTTGCCTTCTGTCTGTGAGTGATGAGAAATGGGTCTGGCACAAAAGGCTGGGACATGCTAACTGGAGACTCATCTCCAAGCTTAGCAAGTTACAGCTGGTCAGAGGCTTACCCCAAATTGATTATCACTCAGATGCACTGTGCAGTGCATGCCAAATTGGAAAGTTTTCTAAAACTTCTTTTAAACCAACGAACATTGTTTCCACCTCAAAACCTCTAGAACTCCTTCACATTGATTTGTTTGGTCCTGTTGGAACTGCTTCAATCAATGGGAAGAAGTATGGACTTGTGATTGTTGATGATTACAGTAGGTGGACTTGGGTTAAATTCCTCAGAACCAAAAATGAAACATATGATGTGTTTTTCAAATTCTGCAAACAAGTACAAACTGAAACTGATTTGAAAATTTTGAAAATCAGAAGTGATCATGGTGGTGAATTTGAAAATGAACCTTTTGAAAACTTTTGTGAAGATCATGGAATTTTCCATGAGTTCTCATCTCCTAGAACTCCACAACAAAATGGAGTTGTAGAGAGAAAGAACAGGTCTTTGCAAGAAATGGCCAGAACCATGATCCATGAGTCAAAAATTGCTAAGTACTTTTGGGCAGAAGCTGTAAACACAGCATGTTATATTCAGAACAGGATCTATATCAGACCAATTCTGAATAAAACTTCATATGAATTATTTAAAGGAAGAAAACCAAGTATTTCTTATTTTCATCAGTTTGGTTGTACATGTTACATACTGAACAATAAAGTCTACCTAAAGAAATTTGATGCCAAGGCTCAAAAGGGTACCTTTTTAGGATACTCAGAGAGATCTAAGGCATACAGAGTGTATAATTCTGAAACACATGTTGTTGAAGAAGCTATACATATTAGGTTTGATGATAAGAAGCCTGGTAGTGAAATACCAGAGCTGGTTGAGAGTTTTGCAGATGTCAGAATCTCAGAAGAACCTTCAGAAGCTGAACCCAGTTCAGGTTCTGATGAAGGTTCAGAAGCTGAAAACAATAAAGACTCTGAGAAACTCTCCAGCAATGACACTACTCCTGATGCTAATCAAGATCAGCATGGTTCTGAACAAATCCCTGATGGCCCTTCAGAAGCTAATCCACCCAGAACCTCATTCAAGTACAAGTCTTCACATCCTGAGGAGCTGATCATTGGAAACAAGAACAGTCCAAGGAAGACAAGATCTGCATTCACTCAGAATGAGTCCATGCTTGGCCTGCTATCCATGATTGAACCCACAACTGCTGATGAAGCACTTGCTGATGATGGTTGGATTGTAGCAATGCAAGAAGAGCTGAACCAGTTCCAAAGAAATGATGTATGGGATCTTGTACCAAGGCCTGATCAGAAGAACATCATTGGAACAAAATGGGTGTTCAGGAACAAGCTAAATGAACAAGGAGAAGTGATCAGAAACAAGGCTAGATTAGTAGCTCAAGGGTACAGCCAGCAAGAAGGAATAGACTACACTGAAACTTTTGCTCCAGTAGCAAGACTGGAAGCAATCAGGTTACTTCTTTCTTATGCTATTAATCATGATATCATCTTGTATCAAATGGATGTTAAGAGTGCTTTCTTAAATGGTGTGATTTCTGAAGAAGTATATGTCAAACAACCTCCTGGTTTTGAAGATGTTAAATATCCAAATCATGTTTTTAAACTGAAGAAGTCCTTGTATGGTCTGAAACAAGCTCCCAGAGCTTGGTATGAAAGGCTAAGCAACTTCTTAATTAAAAATGATTTTGTAAGAGGTCAAGTTGACAATACACTCTTTAGAAAAACTGTTAAGAAAGAAATCTTAATTGTACAAATCTATGTTGATGATATCATATTTGGTTCTACTAATGCCTCCCTTTGCAAAGAATTTTCTAAGTTAATGCAGGATGAATTTGAAATGAGCATGATGGGTGAGCTAAAATTCTTCTTGGGAATTCAAATCAACCAATGCAAAGAAGGTGTTTATGTCCATCAGTCCAAATTCACCAAGGAGCTTCTGAAGAAGTTTCAGCTGGATGATTGCAAGCTGATGACAACACCAATGCATCCTACATGCACTTTAAGCAAAGAGGACAATGGCACTAAGGTAGATCAGAAGCTGTACAGAGGTATGATAGGTTCTCTCCTATACTTAACTGCTTCTAGGCCAGATATTTTATTTAGTGTATGTCTGTGTGCTAGATTCCAATCAGATCCTAGAGAATCTCATATGACTGCTGTCAAGAGAATCTTCAGGTATCTGAAAGGAACAACTAATTTGGGACTTCTGTATAAGAAATCTCTAAATTATAAGCTAGTTGGATTCTGTGATGCTGACTATGCTGGGGACAGGATTGAAAGAAAATCCACCAGTGGAAACTGTCAGTTTCTTGGTGAGAATCTGATATCCTGGGCCAGCAAGAGACAAGCAACCATTGCTTTGTCAACAGCAGAAGCAGAATACATCTCAGCTGCAAGTTGTAGCACACAACTGCTCTGGATGAAACATCAATTAGAGGATTATCAGATTCATGCAGATAATATTCCAATTTATTGTGATAATACTGCTGCTATTTGTTTGTCTAAAAATCCAATTCTACATTCTAGAGCCAAGCACATAGAAATAAAACATCATTTTATAAGAGATTATGTTCAGAAGGGTGTTTTAGATATTCAGTTCATTGATACTGATCATCAATGGGCTGATATATTCACAAAACCCCTAACAGAAGATAGATTCAATTTTATTAAAAAGAATCTGAACATGCATTGTATCTCTTGAAAATGTGCTTTGTTGAGTCTTTTGGTGTTGGCTGCATGTTTTGGCAAAACCAAAGTATTGAATAGGAGCATATCCATATTTGGAACATTTCTTCAGTTGCAAGTTTTGTGTTCTGAAAATGTCATCAGAAGCTGAATGCACTGTAGCACTTCAGAAGCTGATTCAGGTTCTGATGCTCATGTTGACTTTTGTTGACTTAATCAGAAGCTGCATATTTTCAAGTTATTCTTGTGCGAATCTTTGCAAGATATGCTAAGGTTTTATTATGAATTAAAGCTTCTAGATTGCTGGTTGATTTGAAGAAGATTTTATTGAAGATTTGGTTCAAAGATATGAAATTCATATTTTCCTGTTATAATCTTTAAAAGATTCAGAACAGTTTTATTTGTTACATTATTGGACCAATCTTATTTCTGTAACAAATCAAATCAGAAGATTAGTTTTATTTTGCAAGACTGAAGGCTATAAATAGAGGAGGGCTGCTGCTATTCAAGATACGAATTGAAGAGAGAAAAATTCAGAGAAAAGAGTCTTAGAGTTTTTAAGCTTTTTAGCTTTATTTGTACGCCACTCATATGCTTTGAGTTGGTTTAGGATTTTTATTGTGTTGTGATTCATTCTAAGCCTTTAGGTACGAATGAAGTCTTTGTGTTTTTGAAGTTTTTCTGAAAAACAGAGTGTCTTTGCTTAAGGGTTTCAGTAACAGGTTTGTTACTTGATTAGGAAGTTAGTGGTCTCTAATACTCAACGTGTTGGGTAGAATTCAAGACTAGGAGGAAGTTAATTGCTTAGGCTGGGAACTGGGAGTCAGTGTCTTGAGTCATAAGGATTAATTCCTATAGTGGAATTCCTTCCTGGATTGGTATCCCCCAGAGTAGGAGGTGTTTACTCCGAACTGGGTTAACAAATTTCTGTGCCTTTTTACTTTCCTGCACTTTAAATTTGCTGCCTGTGTGTGTTTGTGTTTGTGCTCTGTTTTGCAAACTATTGTGCCCTGCGTGCTGTTCAGAACCTGTTAGGTTCAGAACCTGTTTTCTCTTAAGTATTGCCTGGCCAGAATTTCAATTGGCATCAGAGCAGGCACCCTGCCTGTATATTGGGTGAGATCCAGAGGAGTTTATTTCTGGCAAGCATGGATAGAGAAGGAGGCTATGTCAATAGACCACCCCTATTAGATGGCACAAACTATGAGTATTGGAAGTCTAGGATGTGTGCCTTCTTAAAATCTATTGACAGCAGGACTTGGAAAGCTGTGATCAAAGGCTGGGATCATCCTGTGTATATAGACAAAGATGGTAACAAGACTGAGGTTCTGAAGCCTGAGGAGGAATGGACCAAAGCTGAAGATGACTTGTCTCTGGGAAATTCAAAAGCTTTGAATGCTATCTTTAATGGTGTTGATCAGAATATGTTCAGACTTATCAAACAATGTACTGTGGCTAAGGATGCTTGGGAAATTCTGAAAACCACTCATGAAGGAACTTCTAAAGTGAAGATGTCCAGATTGCAGCTGCTGACCACCAAATTTGAGAACCTGAAGATGAAGGAGGATGAATCCATTCAGGATTTTTACATGAATGTGCTGGACATGGCAAATTCTTTTGATTCACTTGGGGAGAAGATGTCTGATGAGAAGTTGGTGAGAAAAATCCTCAGGTCCCTGCCCAGAAGATTTGACATGAAGGTCACTGCAATTGAGGAGGCTCATGATATTTCTGCCATGAAGCTTGAAGAACTGATTGGGTCATTGCTCAATTTTGAAACTGCCTTTTGTAAACAGACTGAGAAGAAAGGAAAAGGTGTAGCCTTTAGTGTGAACTCTGAAGCTGATGATCAACAAGAGTCTGAAGAGGATGACTTATCAGAAGCTCTGGTGTTGCTAGGAAAACAATTCAACAAGATTCTGAAGAATGTCAACAGAAAAGCCAAAGCCAAAGGTCAGAATTTCAGATTCAATAACAAAAAGCAACAAACTGATGAGAAGAAGACCAAGTCTGAGGAGAAAAGTAACCAAGCCAAAGGTGTGCAGTGCTATGAGTGTGAGGGCTATGGGCATATCAAATCTGAATGTCCTACTTTTCTTAAGAAGCAGAAGAAAAGCCTAGCTGTTGCATGGTCTGATGATGGTTCTGAAGATGATGATGTTAGTGAATCTGATATGTGTGATACTGGTCTTGTTGTGAGGTCAGGAGCTATCTTAAAGAAGGAACCTGTTTTAGAGTCTGAGACCTTTTCAGAGTCTGACTCAGAGTCTGAAGCCTCATATGTGTCTGAAGCTGCTAAAACCTCATATGATGAACTAGCTGATAACTACAAGAAGCTGTATACCAGAAGTGCTGAGGTTTGCAAACAAGTTTTGGATCAGAAGGAGACTATTCTTCAACTGGAGGCTGAAAAAGGTGAACTGTTAGTGCAGAATTCTGATTTAAAAGAAGAAGTGAACCAACTGAACTCCCAACTTGATCAAATGAAGAAGCAAGTGAAGATGTTGAACTCTGCTACTGATAAGTTGGAGGACATTTTGGGGAATCAGCAACAAGGAAAAACTGGTTTAGGTTTTGTTGATCAGAATCAGATTCCTAAACAGATGAGTTTTGTTCCTGCTACTAATACTCATGACTCTATGGCTGAAACATCTAAGAAGAGACCTCAGAAACAAGCCCAGATGCAAGGTCAGAAGCATATCCAGATGAGACCTCAAAAGCAAGCTCAGAAGGGACCTCAGATGCAAGGTCAGAAGCATGTTCAGATGCTACCTCAGAAGCAACCCCAGAAATTTTTCAGAAACAGAAGGAGGAGAAATCATCCATGGATCTGTCATCATTGTGGAAAGAAAGGGCATATTAAACCATTTTGCTTTAAACTTTATGGCTATCCTGAACACTTTCAGTATAGAAGAGTGCAACCAGCTGCCCCCAGACATAGTGTTCAGAAGGTGTGGAAGCCCAAAGTTCAGAATGTTGGCCTGATTGCTCATACATCATTGAGAGCCACCTCAAAAGAAGACTGGTACTTTGATAGTGGATGTTCAAGGCACATGACTGGTGTAAAGAAGCTACTTAGCAATATCAGACAATATTCCAGAAGCTATGTGACATTTGGAGATGGAGCAAAAGGAGAGATCCTGGGTATTGGTGATTTAAACTGTGAAGGCTTACCTAGACTGAATGATGTGCTATTAGTGAAGGGTTTAACCTCTAATCTGATCAGCATTAGCCAACTTTGTGATCAAGACTTAAAGGTTAATTTCAACAAGCAAGAGTGCATTGTTACTGATCAGAAAGATAAGATTCAGATGAGGGGCTGCAGATCCAAAGATAACTGTTATTTGTGGGTTTCTGAAGAAGAAAGAAGTTTGACTTCTTGTCTTATTAGCTCAGAAGAGGAAGTCAAGCTCTGGCACCAGAAGTTAGGTCATCTGCATCTGAAAGGCATGAAGAAAATCCTAAGTACTGAAGCTATCAGAGGTGTACCAAATCTGAAGATCAATGAGGACAATGTTTGTGGTGATTGTCAAATTGGGAAACAAACAAGAAAGTCTCATCCCAGATTAGTTCACCAGGTAACTACTAAAGTACTAGAACTTGTTCATATGGATTTAATGGGGCCTATGCAAGTAGAAAGTATTGGAGGGAAGAGGTATGCATTTGTAATGGTAGATGACTACTCAAGATTCACATGGATCAACTTTGTTAGAGAGAAGTCTGATACTTTTGAAGTGTTTAAAGACTTATGTACTCAATTACAAAGAGAGAAGGACTGTGGGATTGTCAGAATCAGAAGTGATCATGGCAAAGAATTTGAAAACAAGAGCTTTTCAGAATTCTGTGCTTCTGAAGGTATAAAACATGAGTTTTCTGCACCTATCACACCTCAGCAAAATGGTGTAGTTGAGAGGAAGAACAGGACGTTAGCAGAATGTGCAAGGGTTATGCTGCATGCTAAGAAGCTGCCATATATGTTTTGGGCTGAAGCAATGAACACAGCATGTTACATACACAACAGAGTCACTTTAAAGAAGGGTACTGCATCAACTCTGTATGAATTATGGAAAGGAAGAAAGCCAACTGTGAAATATTTCCATGTTTTTGGGAGCAGATGCTATATCTTGGCTGACAGAGAGAATAGAAGAAAACTGGATCCTAAGTCTGATGAGGGCATATTCCTGGGTTATTCAGTGAACAGCAGAGCTTATAGGGTGTTTAATTCAAGAACTAAAGTTGTGATGGAGTCCATTAATGTGGTAATTGATGATCTGACTGCTGAGAAAGATAGAAGTGAGTCTGAAGTTGTTCCAGAGTCTGAACCATCAGAAGAACAAACTTCAGAAGCTGAAATTCATCCAGAGTCTGAAGAAGCAGATGTGCATCCAGAACATGATCCTACCAATAAAGGGCCATCTATTAGAATTCAGAAAGACCATCCTAAAGAGCTTATCATTGGGAGTTTGGATCAAGGGGTCAGAACCAGGAGATCAGAACCAGCTGCTACTAATTCATGTTTTGTGTCAAAGGTTGAGCCTAAAAATGTGAAAGAAGCCCTAACTGATGAATTTTGGATTGAAGCAATGCAAGATGAGTTGAATCAATTCAAAAGAAGTGAAGTATGGGATTTGGTTCCAAGACCTGAAGGGTTGAATGTGATTGGCACTAAGTGGATATTCAAGAATAAAACAGATGAAAGTGGTACTGTAGTCAGAAACAAGGCAAGGTTGGTTGCTCAGGGTTATACTCAAGTAGAGGGATTGGATTTTGATGAGACATTTGCACCTGTGGCCAGACTAGAGTCCATAAGACTACTGTTGGGTGTTTCATGCATTCTCAAGTTCAAATTGTTTCAGATGGATGTGAAGAGTGCATTTTTGAATGGATATCTGCAAGAGGAAGTGTATGTTGAACAGCCTAAGGGTTTTGTGGATCCTAAGTTTCCAGAACATGTGTACAAGTTAAAGAAGGCTTTATATGGGTTGAAGCAAGCACCAAGAGCATGGTATGACAGGCTGACTCAGTTTCTTGTGGCTCAAGGTTACAGAAAAGGAGGTTCTGATAAGACTTTGTTTGTGAAAGATGAAAATGGGAGTCTGATGATAGCTCAGATTTATGTGGATGATATAGTGTTTGGAGGGATGTCTCAGAAGATGGTCAAATTGTTTGTACAACAGATGCAGTCAGAATTTGAAATGAGCTTAGTTGGTGAACTGACATACTTTCTTGGGTTACAAGTCAAACAAATGGAAGATACAATCTTCATCTCTCAAAGTAAGTATGCCAAGAACATAGTGAAGAAATTTGGATTGGAATCTGCTGCTCATAAGAAGACACCAGCTGCTACTCATCTGAAGTTGAACAAAGATGAACATGGAGTTTCAGTTGATCAAAGTCAGTACAGAAGCATGATAGGAAGCTTATTATATTTAACTGCAAGCAGACCTGATATCACTTATGCTGTTGGAGTATGTGCAAGATATCAAGCTAATCCTAAGATGAGTCATCTGACACAAGTGAAGAGGATTCTGAAGTATGTTAATAGCACAAGTGACTATGGAATCATGTTTTCACATAGTTCAAGTTCTGAACTGATGGGATATTGTGATGCTGACTGGGCTGGAAGTGCTGATGACAGGAAGAGCACTTCAGGAGGATGTTTCTTTCTAGGAAATAATTTAATTTCCTGGTTCAGCAAGAAACAAAATTGTGTTTCATTGTCAACTGCTGAAGCTGAGTACATTGCTGCTGGGAGTAGTTGCTCACAACTAGTGTGGATGAAACAAATGCTGGAGGAATACAACATTGAACAGGGAACCATGACCCTATTTTGTGACAATCTGAGTGCTATTAATATCTCTAAGAACCCTATTCAGCACAGCAGAACTAAACACACAGATATCAGACACCACTTTATCAGAAATCTTGTGGAGGACAAGATTGTTCAGCTGGAACATGTAGCTACTGAAGAACAAGTTGCTGACATTTTCACAAAGGCCTTGGATGCTAAGCAGTTTGAAAACTTAAGGAGCAAGTTAGGTGTGTGTTTGCATGAAGAGTTATAGCAATTACTGCAAACTGGATGTGAGGAAGATAGAGTACCTGCCAGTTGTGCCTATACTAAGTGTGATCCTGGACCTGAGTCTGAATCTGATATGTTTTCAAGGATCTGTGTTACTTGTTTTGATTTTATTCCCTATATGAAGACTATGTTTTGTCAGAATTTTGTGGCTAAAAAGGGGGAGAAAATCTTATGCAGTGTGTTGGCTCTATTGGCTCTGATATCAAGAAATAGAAGATGTATTGCTGCATTTCAGATATGTGTGTCTTTGTTTCAGAAGGTGTTTTGCTCTGATACCAAAGCATTATATGCAGATATGATCAAGGGGGAATATATGTTTCTGAAGTGTGCTTCTGATGTTTCTCTGATACCATGTTTCTCTGTAGTTCAGTAGTGAGGGGGAGTTTGTATGAGAAGCTGAGTTGCAGGGGGAGTGTTGTGGAGATTCAGAAGTAAGGGGGAGTGTTTGTGATGATCAGAAGTTGATCAGTAGCTCTGATACCATGTGTGATGATCAGGAGTTGATCAGTAGCTCTGATACCTTGGAGTAGCTCTATCAGAAGTTCAGAAGTTGAAGCTGCATGTTTAACATAGCTCAGAAAGTGTTTTGTCCGCTGCCTAAACTAATTGCTATGATGTATTCTTGTGGAGTTCTTCATTGTTGAGTTGATTATAAGGGAGATTGAAGGACTTGGATGGTTTTAGCCAAAAATTTGCCAAAGGGGGAGATTGTTGAGTCTTTTGGTGTTGGCTGCATGTTTTGGCAAAACCAAAGTATTGAATAGGAGCATATCCATATTTGGAACAATTCTTCAGTTGCAAGTTTTGTGTTTTGAAGTCATTCAGAAGCTGAAAATGTCATCAGAAGCTGAATGCACTGTAGCACTTCAGAAGCTGATTCAGGTTCTGATGCTCATGTTGACTTTTGTTGACTTAATCAGAAGCTGCATATTTTCAAGTTATTCTTGTGCGAATCTTTGCAAGATATGCTAAGGTTTTATTATGAATTAAAGCTTCTAGATTGCTGGTTGATTTGAAGAAGATTTTATTGAAGATTTGGTTCAAAGATATGAAATTCATATTTTCCTGTTATAATCTTTAAAAGATTCAGAACAGTTTTATTTGTTACATTATTGGACCAATCTTATTTCTGTAACAAATCAAATCAGAAGATTAGTTTTATTTTGCAAGACTGAAGGCTATAAATAGAGGAGGGCTGCTGCTATTCAAGATACGAATTGAAGAGAGAAAAATTCAGAGAAAAGAGTCTTAGAGTTTTTAAGCTTTTTAGCTTTATTTGTACGCCACTCATATGCTTTGAGTTGGTTTAGGATTTTTATTGTGTTGTGATTCATTCTAAGCCTTTAGGTACGAATGAAGTCTTTGTGTTTTTGAAGTTTTTCTGAAAAACAGAGTGTCTTTGCTTAAGGGTTTCAGTAACAGGTTTGTTACTTGATTAGGAAGTTAGTGGTCTCTAATACTCAACGTGTTGGGTAGAATTCAAGACTAGGAGGAAGTTAATTGCTTAGGCTGGGAACTGGGAGTCAGTGTCTTGAGTCATAAGGATTAATTCCTATAGTGGAATTCCTTCCTGGATTGGTATCCCCCAGAGTAGGAGGTGTTTACTCCGAACTGGGTTAACAAATTTCTGTGCCTTTTTACTTTCCTGCACTTTAAATTTGCTGCCTGTGTGTGTTTGTGTTTGTGCTCTGTTTTGCAAACTATTGTGCCCTGCGTGCTGTTCAGAACCTGTTAGGTTCAGAACCTGTTTTCTCTTAAGTATTGCCTGGCCAGAATTTCATGCTTGAATCTGAATGAAATCCTTGATGCTAAGTTTATCATTGAAGGTGAGAAAAACAAACACACAAGAAGGGGGGGGTTGAATTGTGTGACTCTAAAACTTGTTCTTTTTCTTTTTAAAGCTTAAGGTTCAGTTCAGAAGCTGATGTGATCAGTTCTGAACATATATCAGAAGTTGAATGCAGCGGATTAAAACAAGTTAAGGAGTAAGGGAAAAGAGAAGACACAGCAAATTATACAGGTTCCTTCTCAATGTGAGAAGTAGTCCTGTCCCCTTGTGTCCAACAAGAGAGTTTCACTATAATCAAGTTCTGATTACAATTGCTCAATCACTAAGAAAGAGACTTCCAGCTGCTCAATCACAAAGAAAGAGACTTCTATGCTCAACCACCAAGGAAGAGGCTTCCAATGCTCAAGTCACTAAGACAAGAGACTTCCCAATGCTCAAGTCACAAAGACAAGAGGCTTCTGACTCAGACCACAAAGGAATGAGGTTACAATTGCTTAGTATTCAGACTAAGACTTTAGGGACCAAACTGGTTTACAAGTAAAGAAGTTTGGGATGAACACTTGATCAAATATCAGAGGTGTTCTCTAAATACAACTCAGGTTAAGACTCTTAACCTTAAGAAATTCTAAATTACAAAGTTGAAAGAATTTCTAAGAGGTTGGGTAACTTGCGTATTTTTGACAGCAAAACAGAGCAAGAGTTCAGTTCTTTGTTTTCAAGAGTCTTCAACATTTTCTTCTTCAAATCTCCCTCCTTTTATAGATGAAAATAGAGCTGTTGGAGATTTGCTGGAAATCAGGAATTTAGCCGTTGCAATTGGACTAGGTTGCTGCAAATGTGTGCTGCACTTTTTCTGTCAGAACAGGGCAGGTGCCATTTTTGAATTGGCCCACCATAAAAACTGGAGAATGTTTGGTTCAGGGAGACAACTGTTCCATTGAGTTGTTCTGACACCTCCAGGCATTAAATGCGCACAGTACTGGTTGCTTTTCCATGCCATATCAGCTTCAGAAGCTTCTGAGTGAACAGTGATCAGAAGCTGCTTCAGTTGTACGGATCAGAAGCTGGTCTTCAGATGCTGACTTTACGTTGACTTCATCAGAAGCACCCAGTCTTCAGAAGCTGCACTTCAGGAGCATTTCTTCAGGACCACTTCAGAGGCTTCACTTCAGGACCAGTTTCTTCTTAGCCTTGCAACCTTGCTTCTTGGCTTTCCTTCTTGCTCTTTAGCTTGTTCTTCATAACCATTATTAATCAATACTTGATAAGCATGTGGTTCTGAAACACTTGAACAAAGCATTAGCATATAACCAATTTTCTCTTTAATACCTTGTTATCATCAAAACCATAAAGAGAGATATGTTTACACATAAATGTTTCAACAATCTCCCCCTTATTATATGAGAGACTTGTTAAACACATTTTGTTCCAACAATCTCCCCCTTTTTGATGATGACAAACATAAGTATTAAACCAGAAAATTGTTGTTAACTTAATTAACAAGTTAACTACAGGGTGTGAGGTTTGCAAGCTCCCCCTGAGTTTGATCCACGTTAATTAAGTTCAGTTAAAAACACAAATGTGGAAATTTCAGAATTGTTAAAAAGTTCAATTAACAATCTGACTTCAGGAGAGGTTTGTAAGCTCCCCCTGGGTCTGACAGTCCTCAAGGTTAGGTTTGTAAGCTCCCCTTGATTCTTATCCATGTTAATTAAGCTTAACTTAAGACAATATGGTGAAATTTACACTCAGAATTCAAAATGACTTGTTGACTTCAGGTTCTGAGGTTTGTAAGCTCTCCCCCTAAGTCTGATAATCCACAGGATGAGTTTTGTAAGCTCCCTGAGTCTTATCCAAGTTATTTTAAATTCTATTTACTCACTAAGAGTTAAAAAGCAGTTCTCATAAGTTAAATTTAGTCAGAAATGTATCAGAGCTAGTCAGAAATGTATCAGAGCTTAACTTAGCTTAACTGATCAGTATCAGAGCTAGCTTAACAATTGTATCAGAACTTAATCCTAACAATTGTATCAGAGCTTTAATAGGCTTAGCTTCTGACAATTTTAACTTATTTGAGCTCAGGTGCTTTAATACTTGTTTTACTTTTCTCCCCCTTTTGTCATCAACAAAAAGTACTACTTTCTTCCCTTAAGACAGAAAAATTTCTTCCCCTTTGTCAAGAGAGTTGGAAAATATCTGTATCAGAGCAGAAAAGGATTTGAAAAGAGTTTGAAAGCAGGTATCAAAGCAGTTCAATGTCCCCCTTTTTTAAAAAGTTTGAAAGCAGTTCTGACACCAAGTTTGAAAAGATTTCAAAAGGATTCAGAATTTGGGGGGGTTGAACTAACCAAGATTGTGAGATATTTGTGCAATCATATGGATAACCAAGTAGCAAGGATAATCATCAGAGTCCTACTTGATTTACAATGAGTATATGACTTGCAATAAAAATAGAATGCTGTTCAGAAGCAGAAAAAGTTTGGAGCTTCTGATCAGGTCATTCTGTGTTCAGACATTACTTGTTCAGTACACACTGGTTCAGCATCAGAGCAAAACAACCAGTTGTGTTCAGTATCAGAGCAAAAGCTTTTCAAGAAGTGTTCAGTATCAGAGCAATTCTGAGTTTGCTTTAAAGAAATATATCAGAATCTGATACCAATTGAGGATTTATCTCAGAGTCTGATACCAGTTAAAGGTTTTAACTCAGAGTCTGATACCAAATAAAACATTTCTAAAGACTGATACCAAGCTGAAAAGAGTTCTTGAAACTGAACATGTCTGAAACACTTTGGGCTTTTAAAATGTGTCTGTGCTAAATATTTTGAAAACAAACTGATACCAACTTGAAAATTTTTGTCAGGCAAATTTAACAATGAGTATCAGAGCATAAAAACACATTTTTTCTTGATGACTTTGGGAGGATTATAGTATAAACTTTCAAAGCTTTAATCATCATTGCCCATAACTATACTTACCAGATTCTGACCAACATTAGAATTTTATCAGATTCAGAAGTCAGAAAATCCAGGTTCTGATCCTTCAGACTCTGAGGTTTTTCAGGCTTAACTTTATTCAAACTCTCAGAAGGTGAGTGTTTGATAAGTCTTAGCTTATGATAAACTCAGAATCAAGGAATACATTCAGATTCAAGCACATTTTTCATGAGACAAAATGCATGTTCAGATTCTTTTTAATGAAATTGAATCTATCTTCTGTTAGGGGTTTTGTGAATATGTCAGCCCATTGATGATCAGTATCAATGAATTGAATATCCAAAACACCCTTCTGAACATAGTCTCTTATAAAATGATGTTTTATTTCTATGTGCTTGGCTCTAGAATGCAGAATTGGATTTTTAGACAAACATATAGCAGCAGTATTATCACAGTAAATTGGGATACTATCTGCATGAATCTGATAATCCTCTAATTGATGTTTCATCCAGAGCAGTTGTGTACTACAACTTGCAGCTGAGATGTATTCTGCTTCTGCTGTTGACAAAGCAATGGTTGCTTGTCTCTTGCTGGCCCAGGATATCAGATTCTCACCAAGAAACTGACAGTTTCCACTGGTGGATTTTCTTTCAATCCTGTCCCCAGCATAGTCAGCATCACAGAATCCAACTAGCTTATAATTTAGAGATTTCTTATACAGAAGCCCCAAATTAGTTGTTCCTTTCAGATACCTGAAGATTCTCTTGACAGCAGTCATATGAGATTCTCTAGGATCTGATTGGAATCTAGCACACAGACATACACTAAATAAAATATCTGGTCTAGAAGCAGTTAAGTATAGGAGAGAACCTATCATACCTCTGTACAGCTTCTGATCTACCTTAGTGCCATTGTCCTCTTTGCTTAAAGTGCAGGTGGAATGCATTGGTGTTGTCATCAGCTTGCAATCATCCAACTGGAACTTCTTCAGAAGCTCCTTGGTGTATTTTGACTGATGAACATAAACACCTTCTTTGCATTGGTTGATTTGAATTCCCAAGAAGAATTTCAGCTCACCCATCATGCTCATTTCAAATTCATCCTGCATTAACTTAGAAAATTCCTTGCAAAGGGAGGCATTAGTAGAACCAAATATGATATCATCAACATAGATTTGTACAATTAAGATTTCTTTCTTAACAGTTTTTCTAAAGAGTGTGTTGTCAACTTGACCTCTTACAAAACCATTTTTAATCAAGAAGTTGCTTAGCCTTTCATACCAAGCTCTGGGAGCTTGTTTCAGACCATACAAGGACTTCTTAAGTTTAAAAACATGATTTGGATGTTTAACATCTTCAAAACCAGGAGGTTGTTTGACATACACTTCTTCAGAAATCACACCATTTAAGAAAGCACTCTTAACATCCATTTGATATAAGATGATACCATGATTAATAGCATAAGAAAGAAGTAACCTGATTGCTTCCAGTCTTGCTACTGGAGCAAATGTCTCAGTGTAGTCAATTCCTTCTTGCTGGCTGTACCCTTGAGCTACTAATCTAGCCTTGTTTCTGATCACTTCTCCTTGTTCATTGAGCTTGTTTCTGAACACCCATTTTGTTCCAATGATGTTCTTCTGATCAGGTCTTGCCACAAGATCCCATACATCATTCCTTTGGAACTGGTTCAGCTCTTCTTGCATTGCTACAATCCAACCATCATCAGCAAGTGCTTCATCAGCAGTTGTGGGTTCAATCATAGATAGCAGGCCAAGCATGGACTCATTCTGAGTGAATGCTGATCTTGTCTTCCTTGGACTGTTCTTGTTTCCAATGATTAACTCCTCAGGATGTGAAGACTTGTACTTGAATGAGGTTCTGGGTGGATTAGCTTCTGAAGGGCCACCAGGGATTTGTTCAGAACCATGCTGGTCTTGATTAGCATCAGGAGCAGTGTCATTGCTGGAGAGTTTCTCAGATTCTTCATTGTTTTCAGCTTCTGAACCTTCATCAGAACCTGAACTGGGTTCAGCTTCTGAAGGTTCTTCTGAGATTCTGACATCTGCAAAACTCTCAACCAGCTCTGGTATTTCACTACCAGGCTTCTTATCATCAAACCTAATGTGTATAGCTTCTTCAACAACATGTGTTTCAGAATTATACACTCTGTATGCCTTAGATCTCTCTGAGTATCCTAAAAAGGTACCCTTTTGAGCCTTGGCATCAAATTTCTTTAGGTAGACCTTATTGTTTAGTATGTAACATGTACAACCAAACTGATGAAAATAAGAAATACTTGGTTTTCTTCCTTTAAATAATTCATATGAAGTTTTATTCAGAATTGGTCTGATATAGATCCTGTTCTGAATATAACATGCTGTGTTTACAGCTTCTGCCCAAAAGTACTTAGCAATTTTTGATTCATGGATCATGGTTCTGGCCATCTCTTGTAAAGACCTGTTCTTTCTCTCTACAACTCCATTTTGTTGTGGAGTTCTAGGAGATGAGAACTCATGGAAAATTCCATGGTCTTCACAAAAGTTTTCAAAAGGTTCATTTTCAAATTCACCACCATGATCACTTCTGATTTTCAAAATTTTCAAATTAGTTTCTGTTTGTACTTGTTTGCAGAATTTGAAAAACACATCATATGTTTCATTTTTGGTTCTGAGGAATTTAACCCAAGTCCACCTACTATAATCATCAACAATAACAAGTCCATACTTCTTCCCATTGATTGAAGCAGTTCCAACAGGACCAAACAAATCAATGTGAAGGAGTTCTAGAGGTTTAGAGGTGGAAACAATGTTCTTTGGTTTAAAAGAAGTTTTAGAAAACTTTCCAATTTGGCATGCACTGCATAGTGCATCTGAGTGATAATCAATCTGGGGTAAGCCTCTGACCAGCTGTAACTTGCTAAGCTTGGAGATGAGTCTCCAATTAGCATGTCCCAGCCTTTTGTGCCAGACCCATTTCTCATCACTCACAGACAGAAGGCAAATTACCTTCTGCTGAACCAATTCAGAAAAATTAATTTTATAAACATTGTTTTTCCTGCTGCCTCTGAACACTACAGACTTGTCTTTGCTACTGATTACAGTGCAAGTGTTCTTATTAAACAGGACTTCATAATTACTATCACATAATTGACTTATGCTAAGTAAATTATGTCTAAGTCCATCTACCAGCCAAACATTATCAATGTACAGGGAAGAATTACCTATCTTACCAGTACCAATGATCTTTCCTTTCTGACTTCCTCCAAATCCCACAGTTCCTCCCTCTTTGAGAGTCAGGGTTTGGAACATAGACTTGTCCCCTGTCATATGATGCGAGCATCCACTGTCCAGGTACCAGGACCTTTCCTTTTCTTTGGATGACAAGCATATCTGCAATTGAGATAATTTCTGACTTAGGTACCCAGATTTTCATGGGTCCTTTGGGGTTAGTCTTGAAAGGTTTTGGCTTCTTGTGTCTGAAGTTATGGTATTCAGACTTGTTCTGATACTTTGGATATGAATCCTTGTATTTAGAATAAGTCTGAGTTTCAGAATCTGAGTGCTTCAGAACCTGAGTTCTCAAAGGTTTGGATTCAGACTTCTTCAGAACCTGAGACTTGGAGGTCTTTGGTTCTGATTTGTTCAGAGTCTGACCTTTAGAGTACTTTGGTTCTGATCTCTTCAGAATTCTAACTCTATTTACTTCAGGCACAAGGCAGGCTTCAGTTTTGCCTTTCTTAAAACAGTTTGAAGCAGAAAACTGATTGGTTTGCTTTGGCTTGCATTGCCTAATATTCTGAGTTTGAAATTTTTTAGCATTGACTGGTTTAACAGATTTTGAAGTTTTAATAAACTCAGTCTTAGAAAAATTTGAATCAGATTTATTCAGATTCTGAGACTTGCTAGTTTCAGGTTCTGAACATTTCAGATTCTGAACCTTTTCAGATTCAGAGTCTGATTTCCTCTTGCTCTTAGGCTTAGAACCTTTTGACTTAGATTTAGGCAAGGTTTTAACAGTTGCCTTTATCTTACCCTTAGGTTCAGAAGCTTCAGAGTCTGAGTTGTTCAGAGCTTTAGACTTAGCCTCAGATTCTGATACTTTCAGCTTCTCAGAATTATCAGAAGCAGGCACAAAGCATATACCATTGCCTTTTAAAATATCATCAGAACATGAAGGTGTGTTTAAATCATTTGAAGGTTTGAATAAATCATAGCCAATGCCTTCACCTTTATTTCTGATCATATTATACATCATGGAGGCAATTTTAGTTCTATTGAATCCAGTTAACATGAAATCCTGAAGAGCTATTTCCTGTTCATTAGGAATCTCTTCAGATTTCTTATGAGCTTCTTTTCTGAGTTCCTCAACTTCTTCATCATATTCAAAAATTCGATTCTGAAGTTTAAGGTTTTCCTCAGACAGCAAGTTTGTTTGATTTTTCAAAGACTTAATTTCTTTAATCTTGCTTTTAAGATGACTCATAAGATCATTAACTGTTTCAATTAAATCAGATCTAGAGAGTTCAGAATATACCTCATCTTCTTCATCAGAATCTGAACATGATTCTGCATCAGAAGATGCAATTGCCATCAGGGCCAGGTTTGCTTCTTCCTCATCAGATTCTGACTCATTATCCAGATCATCCCATGTAGCCATGAGACTCTTCTTGAGCTTATTTCTGAAGTTGCTGGACTTTGAGCTGGACTTCTTTGCTTTTTCCTTTGATTTTTCCTTCTGAAGATCAGGACAATCAGCAATGAAGTGGCCAGGCTTTTTGCAATTGTAGCAGCTTTCTTTCTGGGTATCCCTCTTTGAATTTGAACCAGATCCTCTGAAGTTACTGCTTCTGTTAGAGAACTTTTTCTTTCTGTTCATCAGATACTGAAGTCTTTTAGAAATCATTGCAAGCTCATCAGCATCTGAATCTTCATCAGAATTTCCCTCAGGAAACTCTTCTTCAGATTCAATTGCTTTCAAAGCTTTAGCAGGTTTTCTTTTAGACTTCAGAGCCAATGTTTTTGGTTCTCTAACAGGCTCATCCTCATTGAGTCCCAGTTCATGCACTTTGAGGGAGCTTATGAGATCCTCAATACTTAAAGTATTCAGATCCTTAGCTTCCTCAATGGCAGTCACTTTAGGTCTCCATTTGGATGGCAGACTTCTAAGGATTTTATTCACATGGTCAGCTGTGGTATAACTCTTCTTCAGAATCTGAAGTCCAGAAACCAGAGTCTGAAATCTTGAGAACATAGTCTCAATATTTTCATCCTCTTTCATTCTGAACAGTTCATATTGCTGAACAAGTATGTTTGCCTTAGCTTCTCTAACTTTCTGGTTACCTTCATAGTTAGAGCAGAGGGATGTGAATATTGCCTTTGCAGTGGACTTGTCACTCAGCTTCTGATACTCAGTGTGAGGCAATGAGTCCACAATGATACCTCTGACATGATGATGCTTCCTATAGATCTTTCTTTCAGCATCACTCAGAGTTCTTCTGTTGACAGCAACACCTTCTTCATCTACTGGGATAGTGATTCCATCTTCAATAATATCCCATAGAGTATCATCAATCCCAATAATGTGACTATACATTTTGCTCTTCCACCAAGAGAATTTTTCTGGGTCACCAGTAAACATAGGAGGTTTATTGTGTGACCTAGACTTCTTTTCTTCAGTATTATAGTCATATTGGACATTTCTTTGATTTCTGGGAGATGGTGGAGGTGACTCACTTGTTGAGGCCATGTTTTTCTCAGGATCCTACTGACACACTGTTAAGTGTTAATATCAGAACCGGAGCTCTGATACCAACTGAAGGTGAGAAAAACAAACACACAAGAAGGGGGGGGTTGAATTGTGTGACTCTAAAACTTGTTCTTTTTCTTTTTAAAGCTTAAGGTTCAGTTCAGAAGCTGATGTGATCAGTTCTGAACAGATATCAGAAGTTGAATGCAGCGGATTAAAACAAGTTAAGGAGTAAGGGAAAAGAGAAGACACAGCAAATTATACAGGTTCCTTCTCAATGTGAGAAGTAGTCCTGTCCCCTTGTGTCCAACAAGAGAGTTTCACTATAATCAAGTTCTGATTACAATTGCTCAATCACTAAGAAAGAGACTTCCAGCTGCTCAATCACAAAGAAAGAGACTTCTATGCTCAACCACCAAGGAAGAGGCTTCCAATGCTCAAGTCACTAAGACAAGAGACTTCCCAATGCTCAAGTCACAAAGACAAGAGGCTTCTGACTCAGACCACAAAGGAATGAGGTTACAATTGCTTAGTATTCAGACTAAGACTTTAGGGACCAAACTGGTTTACAAGTAAAGAAGTTTGGGATGAACACTTGATCAAATATCAGAGGTGTTCTCTAAATACAACTCAGGTTAAGACTCTTAACCTTAAGAAATTCTAAATTACAAAGTTGAAAGAATTTCTAAGAGGTTGGGTAACTTGCGTATTTTTGACAGCAAAACAGAGCAAGAGTTCAGTTCTTTGTTTTCAAGAGTCTTCAACATTTTCTTCTTCAAATCTCCCTCCTTTTATAGATGAAAATAGAGCTGTTGGAGATTTGCTGGAAATCAGGAATTTAGCCGTTGCAATTGGACTAGGTTGCTGCAAATGTGTGCTGCACTTTTTCTGTCAGAACAGGGCAGGTGCCATTTTTGAATTGGCCCACCATAAAAACTGGAGAATGTTTGGTTCAGGGAGACAACTGTTCCATTGAGTTGTTCTGACACCTCCAGGCATTAAATGCGCACAGTACTGGTTGCTTTTCCATGCCATATCAGCTTCAGAAGCTTCTGAGTGAACAGTGATCAGAAGCTGCTTCAGTTGTACGGATCAGAAGCTGGTCTTCAGATGCTGACTTTACGTTGACTTCATCAGAAGCACCCAGTCTTCAGAAGCTGCACTTCAGGAGCATTTCTTCAGGACCACTTCAGAGGCTTCACTTCAGGACCAGTTTCTTCTTAGCCTTGCAACCTTGCTTCTTGGCTTTCCTTCTTGCTCTTTAGCTTGTTCTTCATAACCATTATTAATCAATACTTGATAAGCATGTGGTTCTGAAACACTTGAACAAAGCATTAGCATATAACCAATTTTCTCTTTAATACCTTGTTATCATCAAAACCATAAAGAGAGATATGTTTACACATAAATGTTTCAACAATCTCCCCCTTATTATATGAGAGACTTGTTAAACACATTTTGTTCCAACAATCATAAGCTAAGACTTATCAAACACTCACCTTCTGAGAGTTTGAATAAAGTTAAGCCTGAAAAACTTCAGAGTCTGAAGGATCAGAACCTGGATTTTTCTGACTTCTGAATCAGATAGAAATCTAATGTTGGTCAGAATCTGATAAGTATAGATATGGGCAATGATGATTAAAGCTTTGAAAGTTTATACTCTAATCCTCCCAAAGTCATCAAGTAAAAATGTGATTTTATGCTCTGATACTCAATGTTAACATTGCTTAACAAACTATTTTCAAGATGGTATCAGTTTGTTATCAAAATGTTTAGCACAGACACATTTTAAAAGCCCAGTGTATCAGACAATGTTCAGTCTTTAGAAATGTTTTATTTGGTATCAGACTCTCATTTAAAACTTTTAGCTAATATCAGACTCTGAGATAAATCCTCAATTGGTATCAGATTCTGATATATTTCTTTAAAGCAAACTCAGAATTGCTCTGATACTGAACACTTCTTGAGAAGTTCTGCTCTGATACTGAACACAACTGGTTGTTTTGCTCTGATGCTGAACCAGTTTGTACTGAACAAGTAATGTCTGAACACAGAATGACCTGATCAGAAGCTCCAAGTATTTTTTTCTGCTTCTGAACAGCATTCTAATTTTTTCTGCAAGTCATATACTAATTGAAAATCAAGTAGGCTCTGATGATTATCCTTGCTACCTGGTTATCCATATGATTGCACAAATATCTCACAATCTTGGTTAGTTCAACCCCTCCCAAATTCTAAATCCTTTTGAAATCTTTTCAAACTTGATGTCAGAACTGCTTTCAAATTTTTTTAAAAAAAAAAGGGGGATACTGAACTGATTTGATATATGCTTTCAAACTCTTTCCAAATTTTTTTCTGCTCTGATACAGATATTTTCAAACTCTCTTGAAAAAGGGGGAGAGATTATCTGTGTAGAGGAGAGACAGTAAGATTACTTTTTGTTGATGACAAAAGGGGGAGAAAGCAAAACAAGTATTAAAGCCACCTGAGCTCAAAAATAAGTTAAAATGTTAAAGTTGTCAGAACTGTCAGACCTAACCTTGAGAACTGTCAGACCTAGGGGGAGCTTACAAACCTCTCCTGAAGTCAGATTGTTAATTGAACTTAATAACAATTCTGAAATTTTCACATTTGTGTTTTTAACTGAACTTAATTAACTTGGATCAGACTCAGGGGGAGCTTACAAACCTCACACCTTGCAGTTAACTTGTTAATTAAGTTAACAATAATTTTCTGTTTTAATACTTATGTTTGTCATCATCAAAAAGGGGGAGATTGTTGGAACAAAATGTGTTTAACAAGTCTCTCATAAAATAAGGGGGAGATTGTTGAAACATTTATGTGTAAACATATCTCTCTTTATGGTTTTGATGATAACAAAGTATTAAAGAGAAAATTGGTTATTTGCTAATGCTTTGTTCAAGTGTTTCAGAACCACATGCTTATTAAGTATTGATTGATAATGGTTATGAAGAACAAGCTAAAGAGCAAGAAGGAAAGCCAAGAAGCATGGTTGCAAAGCTAAAGGAAAACTGGTCCTGAAGAGCTTCTGAAGAAGTGCTCCTGAAGTGAGAGCTTCTGAAATGGTCCTGAAGAAATGATCCTGAAGTGCAGCTTCTGAAGACTGGGTGCTTCTGATGAAGTCAACGCAAAGTCAACATCTGAAGACCAGCTTCTGATCCGTACAACTGAAGCAGCTTCTGATCACTGTTCACTGAGAAGCTTCTGAAGCTGATATGGCATGGAAAAGCAACCAGTACTGTGCGCATTTAATGCCTGGAGGTGTCAGAACAACTCAATGGAACAGTTGTCTCCCTGACCCAAACATTCTCCAGTTTTTAAGGTGGGCCAATTCAAAAATGGCACCTGCCCTGTTCTGACAGATAAAGTGCAGCACACATTTGCAGCAACCTAGTCCAATTGCAACGGCTAATTTCCTGATTTCCAGCAAATCTTCAACAGCTCTATTTTTATCTATAAAAGGAGGAAGATTTGAAGAAGAAAGTGTTGAAGACTCTTGAAAACAAAGAACTGAACTCTTGCTCTGTTTTGCTGTCAAAAATACGCAAGCTACCCAACCTCTTAGAAATTCTCTCATCTTTGTAAATTAGAATTTCTTAAGGTTAAGAGTCTTAACCTGTGTTGTATTAAGAGAACACCTCTGATATTTGATCAAGTGTTCATCCCAAACTCCTTTACTTGTAAACCAGTTTGGTCCCTAAAGTCTTAGTCTGAATACTAAGCAATTGTAACCTCATTCCTTTGTGATCTGAGTCAGAAGTCTCTTGTCTTAGTGACTTGAGCATTGAGAAGTCTCTTGTCTTAGTGATTTGAGCATTGGAAGCCTCTTCCTTGGTGGTTGAGCATAGAAGTCTCTTTCTTTGTGATTGAGCAACTGGAAGTCTCTTCCTTAGTGGTTGAGCACATTGTGTAATCTTCAGATTATAGTGAACTCTCTTGTTGGATACAAGGGGACAGGACTACTCCTCACATTGAGAAGGAACCTGTATAATTTCTGTGTGTCTCTCTATTCCCTTACTCCTTAACTTGTTTAAATCCGCTGCATTTAACTTCTGATATTTGTTCAGAACTGATCATATCAGCTTCTGAACTGAACCTTAAAGTTTTGAATAGAAAAAGAACAAGTTTTAGAGTCACACAATTCAACCCCCCCTTCTTGTGTGTTTGTTTTTCTCACCTTCAGTACTAACAAATGGCACAAACTGTCTCACTGGTAGTTGTTTTTGATGAGGCAAGGATCTGTAGTCAAACCCAATACCTTTAGAATCTCCAGGTTTCTGTCCTATCTCCAGAATTTCGTCTAAAGCATCAGTACCTTTGTTCATCATCCGCAGTTGCTTGTTCATATTGTCAATCTTGGAAGTAAGTAAGATAACCTCATCATTGAGATCTGAGTTCATTTCCAGAAGTTTGTCCTTCTCAGCTTGCAAGAGAGCAATGGTCCTCTTTTGTTTTTCTAAAGTTCTACAAACTTCCTCACTTTTGAGACATAGCTCCTTGTAAGAATCAGCCAGTTCATCATATGTTACCTTTTCATCACAAGATTCATTGTCAGATGTACACACTCCAGTCAAGGCATTCACATGTTTTGCAGTTTCAGGTTCTTCTTCTGACTCATCTTCATCAGACCAAGAAACAGTAATCACCTTCTTTTGTTTCTTCAGATACGTTGCACACTCAGTTTTGATGTGACCATATCCTTTGCATTCATGGCATTGCACCCCTTTGCTTTGATTGGTTTTGTCATCAGTTCTAGGTTTCCTCTGATTGTTGACATTTTTATAGATGCTGCGACTGTTGTCCGAAGCATGTGTCCTAGGACGTCTGTCCATCCTCTTCAGAACTTTATTAAATTGTTTACCCAATAACACAATAGCTTCAGAGATGCTCTCATCAGTATCTAAATTACTCTCCACATCATCTTCATCAGTGTTGGAGATGAAGGCAATGTTCTTGTCCTTCTTTTCAGATCTTTCATTAGCCTTTAATTCAAAATTTTGAAGGGATCCAATCAGCTCATCAACTTTCATATTTCCAATATCTTGGGCCTCCTTAATTGCACATACTTTCATATCAAATTTCTTAGGCAGGGACCTGAGGATTTTGCTTACCAATTTTTCAACAGACATCTTTTCCCCCAAGGATTCAAATGTGTTAGCATATTCTAGCACATTCATGTGAAAGTCATGAACACTCTCCCCTTCCTTCATTCTCAGATTCTCAAACTGTGTTGTCAGCAGTTGTAGCCTTGACTTCTTGACCTTTTGAGTACCTTCATGAGCTGTTCTTAGGATATCCCAAGCTTCCTTAGCAACAGTACATTGTTTAATCAACCTAAACATGTTTTTGTCTACACCATTAAACAAAGCATTCAGGGCTTTAGAGTTTCCAATAGCTGCAGTGTCTTCTGCTGTAGACCACTCCTGTTCTGGTTTTAACTCATCAGTATCAACATTATTAGCATCTTTTACTTTAGGATGAACCCATGCTTTAATCACAGCCTTCCAAGCTCTGCTGTCTAGAGATTTCAAGAATGCTGTCAAGCGTGATTTCCAAATGTCATAGTTCGACCCATCCAACAGGGGTGGTCTGTTCACCAGTCCTCCTTCTTTATCCATTATGCCAGAAAATTCTTTCCCTGGAGCTCACCCACACAGAACAGGGTGCCTGCTCTGATGCCAATTGAAATTCCTAGCAACCTGACCGACAAAAGTTGTGCACAATGTTGGCACAACTATCCGAGCACTTGTCCTACTCAGAACTAAAATAAAAATAACGCAGCGTAACAAAGCACGAAATAAAAGGAACACAGCAGAAAGATAAAGTACACAGTGAGTTTGTTAACCCAGTTCGGAGCAACTCTCCTACTCTGGGGGATACCAATCCAGGAATGAATCCACTATTATAGTTCTAGTGAAAAGACCAACGTAAACACACTACTTGACTTTGCACCAAGACCCTACCAGTGTCAACTCTATCTACGAACTCCTAGATATGAGACCCCGTCTCAATTCCTACCAACAACCCAGACAGTGTTGTTTTCAACCACACAAAAGCACAACCAAAAGAGACACACTCTAATGACACATACTCACTCCGTACTTAAAAGCTTAGGAGCAGTTCACAATTACAACTCAAACAAACTCAGTCCTTAGCTTGAATCAGGAAGATACAAGCAAGGCTCACAATTAACAAAAGAAACCCTAAAAACCTTAAACGCACGCTTTTCTATAACACACGGTTTTCAGTAACCCTATTAGGGTTTGTCTTCACAAATATATATTACTGAGATAGCACGAGTTTGGGCTTCAAAACAGAGCATGGACATTGTCCGGTCCAGCTGGAAATTCTTCTAGAAACAATAAAAAGCTTCCAAAAATATAACGATATCTTTTGGAAAAATACCAAGGCAAGACCGCCTTTTACACATCATCTGATACACGCGCCTTGATCAGCAAGCTAGAGGAAAATAAAACTTCAAGCAAATCTTTGGAAGATTGCGTACAAAAATAAAGCGCTAGCTGGCGCGAAAAACACAGGTCACATAATGCTGTTCCATATGCTACATCATCTGTCCAAGCATCTGGCTAGTAGATGTTTTTACAAAATGTAGCCAATCTACAAAAACCCAACACTTCTGTTCAATATGATTATGGCACTGATGAGAGAAAATCCAGGTCACACAATAAACCTCCAATGTTTACTGGTGATCCTGAGAAGTTCTCATGGTGGAAAAGCAAAATGTACAGTCATATCATTGGTATAGATGATACTCTATGGGATATTATTGAAGATGGGATCTCAATTCCAGTGGATGAAGAAGGTGTTGCTGTCAACAGAAGAGCTCTGAGTGATGCTGAGAGGAAAATATATAGAAAGCACCATAATGTCAGAGGCATTATAGTGGATTCACTACCTCACTCAGAGTATCAGAAGCTGAGTGACAAGTCAACTGCTAAAGCCATATTCACATCCCTCTGCTCTAACTATGAAGGTAATAAGAAAGTTAGAGAAGCTAAGGCAAATATTCTTGTTCAACAATATGAACTGTTCAGAATGAAAGAGGATGAAAATATTGAGACTATGTTCTCAAGATTTCAGACTCTGGTTTCTGGACTTCAGATTCTGAAGAAGAGTTATACCACAGCTGATCATGTGAACAAACTCTTAAGAAGTCTGCCATCCAAATGGAGACCAAAAGTGACTGCCATTGAGGAAGCTAAGGATCTGAATACTTTAAGTATTGAGGATCTTATAAGCTCCCTCAAGGTGCATGAACTGGGACTCAATGAGGATGAGTCTGTTAGAGAACCAAAAACATTAGCTCTAAAGTCTAAAAGAAAACCTGCTAAAGCTTTGAAAGCTATTGAATCTGAAGAAGAGTTTCCTGAGGGAAATTCTGATGAAGATTCAGATGCTGATGAGCTTGCAATGCTTTCTAAAAGGCTTCAGTATCTGATGAATAGAAAGAAAAAATTCTCTAACAGAAGCAGTAACTTTAGAGGATCTAGTTCTGGTTCAAAGAGGGATATCCAGAAGGAAAGCTGTTACAACTGCAAGAAGCCTGGGCACTTCATTGCTGACTGTCATGATCTTCAGAAAGAAAAGTCTAAAGAGAAAGCAAAGAAGTCCAGCTCAAAATCCAGCAGTTTCAGAAACAAGCTTAAGAAGAGTCTCATGGCATCATGGGATGATCTGGATAATGAGTCAGAATCTGATGAGGAAGAAGCAAACCTGGCCCTAATGGCAACTGCATTTTCTGATGCAGAATCATGCTCAGATTCTGATGAAGAATATGAGGTATACTCTGAACTCTCTAGATCTGAATTGATTAAAACGGTTAATGATCTTATGAGTCATCTTAAGAGCAAGTTAAAAGAAATTAAATCTTTGAAAAATCAAACTAACTTGCTATCTGAGGAAAATTTTAAACTTCAGAATCAAATTTTTGAATATGATGAAGAAGTTGAAGAACTCAGAAAAGAGGCTCATAAGAAATCTGAAGAGGTTCCAAATGAACAGGAAATAGCTCTTCAGGATTTCATGTTAACTGGGTTCAATAGAACTAAAATTGCCTCCATGATGTATAATATGATCAGAAACAAAGGTGAAGGCATTGGCTATGATTCATTTAAACCTTCAAATGAATTAAACTCACCTTCATGTTCTGAAGATATTTTAAAAGGCAATGGTATATGCTTTGTGCCTGCTTCTGATAACTCTGAGAAGTTAAAAATGTCAGAATCTGAGACTAAGTCTGAAGTTCTGAACAACTCAGACTCTGAAGCTTCTGAACCAAAAGGTAAGATGAAGGCAGATGTTAAAACCCTGCCTAAATCTAAGCCAAAAGGTCCCAAGCCTAAGAGTAAGAGGAAATCAGACTCTGAACCTGATAATGTTCAGAATCTGAAGTGCTCGGAACCTGGAACTAGTAAGTCTCAGAATCTGAATAAATCTGATTCAAATTTTTCAAAGACTGGGTTTATTAAAGCCTCAAAATCTGTTAAACCAGTCAATGTAAAACATTTTCAATCTCAGAATGTTAGGCAAAGCAAGCCAAAGCAAACCAATCAGTTTTCTGCTTCAAACTGTTTTAAGAAAGGCAAAACTGAAGCTTGCCTTGTGCCTGAAGTAAACAAAGTTAGAATTCTGAAGAGATCAGAACCAAAGTGCTCAATGGTTCAAACTCTAAAGGACTCAGAACCAAAGACCTTCAAGTCTCAGGTTCTGAAGAAATTTGAGTTCAAACCTTTGAGAACTCAGGCTCTGAAGAACTCAGGTTCTGAAACTCAGACTTATTCAAGATATAAGGATTCATATCCTAAGTATCAGAACAAGTCTGAATATCATAACTTCAGACACAAGTTTAAAAAGCCAAAACCTTTCAGGACTAACCCCAAAGGACCCATGAAAATCTGGGTACCTAAGTCTGAGATAATTTCAATTGCAGATATGCTTAACATCCAAAGAAAAGGAAAGGTCCTGGTACCTGGACAGTGGATGCTCGCATCATATGACAGGGGACAAGTCTATGTTCCAAACCCTGACTCTGAAAGAGGGAGGAACTGTGGGGTTTGGAGGAAGTCAGAAAGGAAAGATCATTGGTACTGGTAAGATAGGTAATTCTTCCCTGTACATTGATAATGTTTGGCTGGTAGATGGACTTAGACATAATTTACTTAGCATAAGTCAATTATGTGATAGTAATTATGAAGTCCTGTTTAATAAGAACACATGTACTGTAATCAGTAACAAAGATAAGTCTGTAGTGTTCAGAGGCAGTAGGAAAAACAATGTTTACAAAATAAATTTTTCTGAATTGGTTCAGCAGAAGGTAGTTTGCCTTCTGTCTGTGAGTGATGAGAAATGGGTTTGGCACAAAAGGCTGGGACATGCTAACTGGAGACTCATCTCTAAGCTTAGCAAGTTATAGCTGGTCAGAGGCTTACCCAGTATTGATTATCACTCAGATGCTCTGTGTTCAGCATGCCAAATTGGAAAATTTTCAAAAACCTCTTTTAAAGCTAAGAACATTGTTTCCACCTCAAAACCTTTAGAACTCCTTCACATTGATTTATTTGGCCCTGTTGGGACAGCTTCAATCAATGGGAAGAAGTATGGACTTGTGATTGTTGATGATTATAGTAGGTGGACTTGGGTTAAATTCCTTAGAACAAAGAATGAAACATATGATGTGTTTTACAAATTCTGCAAACAAGTACAAACAGAAACTGATTTGAAAATTTTAAAAATCAGAAGTGATCATGGTGGTGAATTTGAAAATGAACCTTTTGAAAATTTTTGTGAAGATCATGGAATTCTCCATGAGTTCTCATCTCCTAGAACTCCACAACAAAATGGAGTTGTAGAGAGAAAGAACAGGTCTTTACAAGAAATGGCCAGAACCATGATCCATGAATCTAAAATTGCTAAGTACTTTTGGGCAGAAGCTGTAAACACAGCATGTTATATTCAGAACAGGATCTATATCAGACCTATTCTGAATAAAACAACATATGAACTGTTTAAAGGAAGAAAACCAAGTATTTCTTATTTTCATCAGTTTGGTTGTACATGTTACATACTAAACAATAAAATCTACCTAAAGAAATTTGATGCCAAGGCTCAAAGGGTACCTTTTTAGGATACTCAGAGAGATCTAAGGCATACAGGGTGTATAATTCTGAAACACATGTTGTTGAAGAAGCTATACATATTAGGTTTGATGATAAGAAGCCTGGTAGTGAAATACTGATGGCGATTTTCGCAAGTGTACGAAATCGTTCAAGTAGTAAAGTTAAAACGGTAAACCGAGTGTCGAACACAAGGACTGCGTTAACGAATCGAATGTAATTTTGATTACTCAGTTGAACAAAAGGGTACGAAGTTTGTTTAATTGCAAATAATGAAAAGTGCGTAAAGTAAATTGGTTTGAAATTAAGAGATAAAATGCTTGTCAGGGATGAGCTTCACTAGACTCCGAACTCAGATTGATTACCTAACCAACGATCATTGAATTTGTTTAATGAATCACGACCTAATTCTCTTAAATAATCTTGCCCTAATTCCTTAGTGACAGAAACGTTAATTCTAAAGTAAACCCTAATTCCTTAGCAAGTTTTACAGTTTAGAATTAAGCATGAATGGACATGAATTAATACACGGTTTCAAGGGTTTGTATCTATTCCTAGATTACAAAGGCGAGAATTTCTTATCTTGAGCATTCATATATTCCACTTCCGCTTCACAATATGAATCATACAACAATTTAATGATGATCAATCAATAAAAGCATTAAGCATAAAGATAAGAAACATGATTCAATAAATTCATTCAAAGATCAGATTAGGGTTACAAAACAAGAGTCATCATCTAGCTATTCTCATCCCTAACAATGGAGAAATTAGCTACTCATAATTGAATTACAAAATAGCTTAATCAATAAGAACATAAGAACATACAAAGACTGACTGTGAGTTGGATGGGGTAGCCACCGCTTCAGTTCTTTTCTCTCAAAATCGCGCTTCTATTCTCCAAGTTTCCGAACCCTTGTTTCTGAAAACGAATCAGCTAAAATAGGAAATTCTGATCGCAAAATCGTGACACGATGCATGAAATCGTGACACGATCCTTCATTAAAACTCCCAAGGATTGCACAAACTGATCTCCCAATCGTGACACGATTATGCAATCGTGACACGATTCTGTAGGCAGGATTTGATCTCTTCTCTGGTTAAGAAATCGTGACACGATTCCTAAATCGTGTCACGATGTAGTCACTTCAGGCTCTGATGATTTCTTGCTCTTTTGTACCTCAAACTGTCTCAAAATGCTGACAAAAGATGATAAAACTAACAAAAACTCTTAATAAATTACGTAATGACAAGGTGTCATCAAATACCAGCGCTGGTTGAGAGTTTTGCAGATGTCAGAATCTCAGAAGAACCTTCAGAAGCTGAACCCAGTTCAGGTTCTGATGAAGGTTCAGAAGCTGACAACAATGAAGACTCTGAGAAACTCTCTGAGAATGATGTTACTCCTGAAGTAAATCAAGACCAGCATGGTCCTGAACACATCCCTGATGGTTCTTCAGAAGCTAATCCACCCAGAATGAAGGTTCTCGTAATGCGGTATGTCACCGAAAAAATGGGATCTGTCCTAAGGCTCAACTGGGCTTAAACAATGGATAATTCAATATAAACCAGGTTGGCTACAAAGGCTCAAGGGACAAGCAATTTGCCTTAGTGTGTACACAATATAACCAATCAATAACAGAGAAAAATTGCAAGTTCTAGAATCATAGATGCATGGAACACTCTTTAAAGTAAATTGAAAAATAAAATTTGGCCATGGAACCTTACATGTTAAGATTTCTGGGAGTTGTGATTACTCTCGCGCAAACTGCTGAATACTTCAACTGATAAGTGTGGCCTCTACCTCCTTTGAACTTTTGGTGTACCACTCAATCAAAGATCATGACTGAACTGAAGAAAATCAATATCACAAATAAACTCAATGATAATAAACAAGTACTAATTTATTACACACGGGGATAAGAGAAATAAAACAGAAAAGTAAAAATATTGTTCAGATTAAAGAGTACAAAAGCAAAAGCAGCAAAAATACAAATGTAACAAAACAACACAAATCAGGGCAAGTCCTGGCCCATCCCCTGCATCTCCTGCTCAGTAAACCAAGTATGCGGAGGATCAGAATGCATCTCCTCCATGAAGTGCGCTGCATTCCTCCGGTCAGTCACATCAAAATCTGCGGTGATTTCCTGCTCCCTGCTCGCAGCTCTCCCTCTCTGCTCATCAAAATACTGCAGCATACTGTCCCGGTTCCCGTCGAAGCGCTCATAAGACCCGGTGGGCGGCCTCCTATGGATATGAGCCTCTTCAGCAAACTCCTGAGAGAACCTCGGACGGTTCGCATAGAGCAGGTCAGACGTCTCGTTCATCCAGTTGGCAGTCGTGAACATGTACTCCAGCATCATAGGATGAATCGGTGGATGGGACGGCTGCTGACTGCTTCTCTCTCCCGGACATGTCTGTGATGGCGGCTGAGGCTGCGCCTGTCCCTGCTGATCCTGCTCCTCTCTCGGGCCTCCTCCCTGCAGGAACTCCTCATACTCAGCGACGAAAGCATCCATGGTGCGCTCGGTGATTGGCTTCATCGTCGGGACATCGATGTCGGACCGGTACTCCTCAACTTTAGCCTCCTCACACAGCCAACAGATTAGGCTGCTATGGGCCACTGACTTCAGTTTGCTCGTTGCTATTTCCCGGATATTGTTGGCTATCAGCTCGCCAACATTGATGTCCTCACCAGACAAAATGGCATCAATGGTCAGAATTCTCTTCAGGGGGATTTCAGAAGTGCAAGAGGTGCCCTCCAGCGTCTGAACTACAAACGAAGCCCATGCCTTAGGGGATGGCATGAAATCTGCTTTGGCCAGCATCCGAGCTTTCCTCCAAGTCGTGCCCGGCCTGCACAGCGCAGTCAACAACCCAGCATAGTCATCCTCTGTCATATCCTTGACTGCAGCTCGTCTTCGCTTGACCCCGCACTCGTCCGGGGCAGTCAAACCCAGCAATTGATTTATAGCATCGGGGCTATAATCAATGGTTTTGCCACGGACGAAAGACTGATACCTGGTGGGGGTGAACCGGGCATTGGCGTAGAATTCCAGCGTCACAGTTTTGTTGGAAGCAGTAAAAACCATATTGTTCAGAAGCTCCCATTGTCTCGCCTGCAGCATGCTCTCAAACTCCGAGTACTTACCCAAATGGATAACATCAAACCTCCGTTCCATAACAAACTTGTAAGCCTTGATTTCAACAAACCGGTCCTGGGCATTTTTGTTGATGAACTTGAATGCAGCGTGTGAGGGTGGTGCGGTTTCAGTGCGGGTGGTGGTTGGTTTTCGTTTGGTGGTGTTTTTGGTGGGTTTGGTGGTGATTGTGGTTTTTGGGCGTTTGGCGGTGTGTTTTGTGCGTAGGACTGGAGGCATGGTGGATAATTGTTGGTGAGAAGATGGAATTGGAGGCAGGGATGAGGTTAGTGGTGGTGGAAAGTAGTGAAATTCGTGGGTAGAGGAGGTCGGAGGAAATTTTGACAGAGTAACGGCTAGTTTTGGAATGGTGGGAATGAGGTTTTTGAATGGGGTATATATAGGCTGGGAAAAATCGTGTCACGATTTGGTGGGATCGTGACACGATGGGCTTGTAACGGTCATATTTTTCAAAAATTCGCAGCAATCGTGTCACGATGTGAAGTAATCGTGTCACGATTGCAGTTTTTCAATTCAAAACATCTCAGAATCGTGTCACGATTGCAGCATCGTGTCACGATTTTGATGGCAGAAAGTTTGGTATTTTGGAGCACTGAAATCGTGTCACGATGACAGGATCGTGTCACGATTTGGCTTGGCAGAGAGACTCACATTTTCAAGGGAAAATCGTGTCACGATTGAGGAATCGTGTCACGATTTCATAGGCAGAAAGGAAAAAATTTGAAGGAGCAAAATCGTGTCACGATGGCAGGATCGTGTCACGATTTGGCTAGGCAGAGAGCCCATTTGAATAACTTAGAAAAATTTCTGCCCTGAAAATGGTTTTGTCACAATTATATTTTGCTTTTATTTGAAAAATAAAATGAAAAAAAACAAAGGATACTGAGTGGGTTGCCTCCCACCTAGCGCGTGTTTAACGTCCCGAGCCTGACGTACCACGGACTCACGTGGATTTCAGTGTGATCGACTCGGTCGGACGCTCAAATTCGACTCCAAAGTATGGTTTGAGCCTTTGTCCGTTGACCTTGAAGGTTCTATCCGAGTCAGGGTCCTTCACCTCCACAGCTCCATAAGGAAATACCTTCACCACTTTGAATGGTCCTGACCATCTGGACCTCAGCTTTCCAGGAAACAGCTTTAACCTAGAATTGAAAAGAAGAACTAGCTGCCCTTCCCTAAATTCCCTATTTTGAATCTTCTTGTCATGCCATTTCTTTGTTTTTTCTTTAAAAATTTTGGCATTCTCATAGGCTGAATTCCGGAATTCATCTAACTCATGGAGTTGAAGAATCCGGGATTCGCCTGCTTTCGAGAGATCAAAATTCAGGAATTTAGTGGCCCACAAAGCTTTGTGCTCTAGTTCCAAAGGTAAGTGACAAGATTTTCCATAAACAATTTGAAAAGGAGACATACCTATAGGGGTTTTGAATGCAGTTCTGTATGCCCACAGTGCATCATCCAGCTTGACGGACCAATCCTTTCGTGAGGAATTCACAGTCTTCTCCAGGATTTGCTTTATCTGTCTATTTGAAACCTCTACTTGTCCACTCGTCTGAGGATGGTATGGTGTGGCAATCCGGTGATGCACATTGTACTTTTTCAGCAAGGTCTCCATCTTCCGATTGAGGAAGTGTGATCCTTCATCACTGATTAACGCTCTAGGGACCCCAAAGCGTGAGAAAATATTTTTCTGAAGGAAAGAGATTACTACCTGAGCATCATTGGTCTGCGTGGCGATAGCTTCCACCCACTTAGAGACATAGTCCACTGCCAACAGAATGTAAACCTTTGAATATGAAGATGGGAATGGTCCCATAAAATCAATACCCCATACATCAAAGATTTCCACTTCTAACACAGGGTTTTGAGGCATCTCGTGTCTTTTGGAAATATTTCCTGTGCGTTGGCAGCGGTCACATCTCTTGACATAGGCAAAAGCATCCTTAAACAAGGTTGGCCAAAACAAACCGGATTGGAGCACTTTTGCAGCAGTCCTATCTCCACTAAAGTGACCACCGTAATTGGAATCATGACAATGCCACAACACCTTTTCCTGCTCTTCTTCAGGGACACATCTCCTCAACAGTCCGTCAATCCCCCTTTTATACAGATAGGGTTCATCCCACACGTAGTACTTACACTCGTGCAGAAATTTCTTGCGCTGTTGAGAATTAAAATCAATGGGGATCACCTTATGAAATTCTGGCCAGGCAATGAGGTTCTTAACAGGTTCAGGTTCTGATTAAAACTTAGCAGGTTCTGATCAGAACTTAGCACAATTAAAAGAGCAATTAACAGGCAGAAAAATAAATGTGCAGGAAAGCTAAAAACACACAAGGTTTGTTAACCCAGTTCGGAGTAAACACCTCCTACTCTGGGGGATACCAATCCAGGAAGGAATTCCACTATAGGAATTAATCCTTATGACTCAAGACACTGACTCCCAGTTCCCAGCCTAAGCAATTAACTTCCTCCTAGTCTTGAATTCTACCCAACACGTTGAGTATTAGAGACCACTAACTTCCTAATCAAGTAACAAACCTGTTACTGAATTCCTTAACAAAAACTACTCTGTTTTTGAAGAACAACTTCAATACATCTGACTTCACTCGTACCTACAGGCTTAGAGTGATTACAACTCAATCAAAACACCTAAACCAACTCAAAAGAGTGGTGCACAAATAAAGCTAAAAGCTTAAAAACTCTAAGACTCTTTTCTCTGAATTTTTCTCTCTAATTCGTGTCTTGAATAGCAGCAGCCCTCCTCTATTTATAGCCTTCAGTCTTGCAAAATAAAATAACAAACTAATCTTTCTGATTTGATTTGTTACTGAAATAAGATTGGTCCAATAATGTAACAAATAAAACTGTACTGAATCTTTTAAAGATTATAACAGGAAAATATGAATTTCATATCTTTGAACCAAATCTTCAATAAAATCTTCTCCAAATAAATTCAACATTCTAGAAGCCATATGCGTGGATAAATCTTCAATAAATCTTGCAAAGATTCGCATAGAAAAACCTTGAAAATAACCAGCTTCTGATGAAGTCAACATAAGTCAACGCTGGCATCAGAACCTGAATTCAGCTTCTGAAGTGCTACAGTGCATTCAGCTTCTGATGACATTTTCTGCTTCTGAATGGCTTCAAAACACAAAACTTGCAACTGAAGAAATGTTTCAAATATGAAGATGCTTCTATTCAATACTTTGGTTTTTGCCAAAACATGCAGCCAACACAAAAGACTCAACAATCTCCCCCTTTGGCAAATTTTTGGCTAAAACCATCCAAGTTCTTCAATCTCCCTTATAATCAACTCAGCAATGAAGAACTCCACAATAATACATCATAGCAATTAGTTTAGGCAGCGGATTCAGCTATGTTAAACAAGCAGCTTCAACTTCTGAACTTCTGATAGAGCTACTCCAAGGTATCAGAGCTACTGATCAACTCCTGATCATCACACATACTCCCCCTGCAACTCAGCATACACTCAGCATACATCAAACTCCCCCTTACTCCTGAATTTATGGTATCAGAGCATATTAGAGCCAACACTTCAGGAGCTGCACACAATTGTTCTTCAGGACCACACTTCAGGATCACAGAAACACTCAGGATCATAACAATCTTGTACTCCCCCTGAGACACATATTCCCCCTTGGTCATATCTGGGCATATATTGCTTGGTATCAGAGCAAAACACCTTCTGAATCAAGGACACACATATCTGAAATGCAGCAATACATCTTCTAATTCTTGGTATCAGAGCCAACAGAGTCAACACACTGCATAAGATTTTCTCCCCCTTTTTAGCCATAAAATTCTGACAAATCATACCCTTCATATAGAGAAGAAAAACTGCACAAACAACTTCAACTACTGTCCCAGTTTGAACTTCAGACTTAGTATCAGAGACAATATTACACTTAGTACTAACAAAGCTGGCAGGTACTCTATCTTCCTCACATCCTGTTTGCTTTAATTGCTATAAATCTTCATGTAAGCACACTCCTAACTTGCTTCTCAGATTCTCAAACTGTTTAGCATCCAAGGCTTTAGTGAATATGTCAGCAACTTGTTCTTCAGTAGCTACATGTTCCAGCTGAATGACTTTATCCTCCACAAGATTTCTGATAAAATGATGTCTGATGTCTATGTGTTTGGTTCTGCTGTGCTGAATTGGATTCTTAGAAATGTTGATGGCACTCAAATTGTCACAAAACAATGTCATAGTTCCTTGTTCAATGTTGTACTCCTCCAGCATTTGTTTCATCCAAACCAGTTGTGAGCAACTACTCCCAGCAGCAATATACTCAGCTTCAGCAGTTGACAATGAAACACAGTTCTGTTTCTTGCTGAACCAAGAAACTAAATTACTTCCTAGAAAGAAACATCCTCCTGATGTGCTCTTTCTGTCATCAGCACTTCCAGCCCAGTCAGCATCACAATATCCTATCAGTTCAGAACTTGAACTGTGTGAGTACATGATTCCATAGTCACTTGTGCAATTAACATATTTCAGAATCCTCTTCACTTGTGTCAAATGACTCATCTTAGGATCAGCTTGATATCTTGCACATACTCCAACAGCATAAGTGATATCAGGTCTGCTTGCAGTTAAATACAATAGGCTCCCTATCATGCTTCTGTACTGACTCTGATCAACTGATACTCCTTGTTCATCTTTGGTTAGCTTCAGATGAGTAGCAGCTGGTGTCTTCTTATGAGCAGCTGATTCCATTCCAAACTTCTTTACTATGTTCTTGGCATATTTACTCTGAGAGATGAAGATTGTATCTTCCATTTGCTTGACTTGTAAACCAAGAAAATAAGTCAGTTCACCAACTAAGCTCATTTCAAATTCTGACTGCATCTGCTGAACAAACAATTTGACCATCTTCTGAGACATCCCACCAAACACTATATCATCCACATAAATCTGAGCAATCATCAAACTCCCATTTTCATCTTTCACAAACAAGGTCTTATCAGAACCTCCTTTTCTGTACCCTTGTTTCTCAAGAAATTGAGTAAGCCTTTCATACCATGCCCTTGGTGCTTGCTTTAATCCATACAAGGCTTTCTTCAACTTGTACACATGATCAGGAAACTGATGATCCACAAAACCCTTAGGCTGTTCAACATACACTTCCTCTTGCAGATATCCATTCAAAAATGCACTCTTCACATCCATCTGAAACAATTTGAACTTGAGAATGCATGAAACTCCCAACAGTAGTCTTATGGACTCTAGTCTGGCCACAGGTGCAAAGGTCTCATCAAAATCAAGTCCCTCAACTTGTGTATAACCCTGAGCAACCAACCTTGCCTTGTTTCTGACTACAGTACCATTTTCATCTGTTTTATTCTTGAATATCCACTTAGTCCCAATCACATTCAACCCTTCAGGTCTTGGAACCAGATCCCACACTTCACTCCTTTTGAATTGATTCAACTCATCTTGCATTGCTTCAATCCAAAATTCATCAGTTAGGGCTTCTTTCACATTTTTAGGCTCAACCTTAGACACAAAACATGAATCAGTAGCAGCTGGTTCTGATCTCCTGGTTCTGACCCCTTGATCCAAACTCCCAATGATAAGCTCCTTAGGATGATCTTTCTGAACTCTAATTGATGGAACTTTATTGGTAGGATCATGTTCTGGATGCACATCTGCTTCTTCAGACTCTGGATGAATTTCAGCTTCTGAAGTTTGTTCTTCTGATGGTTCAGACTCTGGAACAACTTCAGACTCACTTCTATCTTTCTCAGCAGTTAGATCATCAATTACCACATTAATGGACTCCATCACAACTTTAGTTCTTGAATTAAACACCCTATAAGCTCTGCTGTTCACTGAATAACCCAGGAATATGCCCTCATCAGACTTAGGATCCAGTTTTCTTCTATTTTCTCTGTCAGCCAAAATGTAACATTTACTGCCAAACACATGAAAATATTTGACTGTAGGCTTCCTTCCTTTCCATAGTTCATACAATGTAGATGCTGTTCCTTTCTTCAGAGTGACTCTATTATGGATATAGCATGCAGTGTTCATTGCTTCAGCCCAGAACATATATGGAAGTTTCTTAGCATGCAGCATCACTCTTGCACATTCTGCCAAAGTCCTATTCTTCCTCTCAACTACACCATTTTGCTGAGGTGTGATAGGTGCAGAAAACTCATGCTTTATACCTTCAGAAGCACAGAATTCTGAAAAGCTCTTGTTTTCAAATTCTTTGCCATGATCACTTCTGATTCTGATAATCTCACTATCCTTCTCTCTTTGTAGTTGGATGCACATCTCTTTGAAAACTTCAAAAGTGTCAGACTTTTCTCTAACAAAGCTGACCCATGTATATCTTGAGTAGTCATCTACCATTACAAAGGCATATCTTTTTCCTCCAATACTTTCTACTTGCATAGGCCCCATTAAATCCATATGAACAAGTTCTAGTACTTTGGTAGTTACCTGGTGAACTAATCTGGGATGAGACTTTCTTGTTTGTTTACCAATCTGACAATCACCACAAACACTGTCCTCATTGATCTTCAGATTAGGCACACCTCTGATAGCTTCAGTACTTAGGATTTTCTTCATGCCTTTCAGATTCAGATGTCCCAATTTCTGGTGCCAGAGTTTGACTTCCTCTTCTGAGCTCATAAGACAAGAGGTCAGACTTCTTTCTTCTTCAGAAACCCACAAATAACAATTGTCTTTGGATCTGCAGCCTCTCATTTGAATCTTATCTTCCTGATCAGTAACAATACACTCTAGTTTGTTGAAATTAACCTTCAATTCTTGATCACAAAGTTGGCTGATACTGATCAGATTAGAGGTTAATCCTTCCACCAGTAGCACATCATTAAGTCTGGGCAAACCTTCTCTGTTCAAATCACCAATACCCAGAATCTGACCTTTTACACCATCTCCAAATGTCACATAGCTTTTGGAATATGATCTGATATTGCTCAGTAGCTTCTTCACACCAGTCATGTGCCTTGAACACCCACTATCAAAATACCAGTCTTCTTTTGAAGTGGCTCTCAGAGAAGTATGAGCTATAAGGCCTACATTCTGAACTTTAGGCTTCCACACCTTCTGAACATTGTGTCTAGGTGCAGCTGGTTCAACTCTTCTATACTGAAAATGTTCAGGATAGCCATAAAGTTTGAAGCAGAATGGTTTGATATGCCCTTTCTTTCCACAATGATGACAGACCCATGGATGATTCCTCCTCCTTCTGTTTCTGAAAGATTTCTGGGGTTGCTTCTGAGGTAGCATCTGACCATGCTTCTGACCTTGCATCTGAACATACTTCTGAGCTTGCATCTGGGATTGTTTCTGAGGTCTCATCTGAGATGCTCCAATCACAAAATTATCAGTTTTATTGGCAGGAACAAACTCTTTAACAAGAATCTTCTGTTTGGAGTTCTGAGTCTGATCATCAAAGCCTAATCCAGTTTTTCCTTGTTGCTGAGCACCCAAGATTTCATCCAACACATTAGTAGCAGTATTCATCATTCTAACCTGCTTTTTCATATGTTCAAGTTGGGAATTTAACTGGTTCACTTCTTCTTTCAAATTTGAATTCTGCACAAGAAGTTCTCCCTTTTCAGCCTCCAGTTGAAAAATAGTCTTCTTCTGATCCAGCACTTGTTTGCAAACCTCAGCACTTCTGGTATACAGCTTCCTGTAGTTGTCAGCTAGTTCATCATATGAGGTTTTAGCAGCTTCAGACACAGATGATGCTTCAGACTCTGAGTCAGATTCTGAAAGAGTCTCAGACTCTAAAACAGCTTCCTTCTTCAAGATAGCTCCTGACCTCACTACCAGACCAGTATCACACATACCAGATTCACTAACATCATCATCTTCAGAACCATCATCAGACCATGCAACAGCTAGGCTCTTCTTCTGTTTCTTAAGGAAAGTAGGACATTCAGATTTGATGTGTCCATAACCCTCACACTCATAGCACTGCACACCTTTAGCTTGGTTACTTTTCTCCTCAGACTTGGTCTTCTTCTCATCAGTTTGTTGCTTTTTGTTATTGAATCTGAAATTCTGACCTTTGGCTTTGGCTTTTCTGTTAACATTCTTCAGAATCTTGTTGAATTGTTTTCCCAGCAACACTAGAGCTTCTGATAAGTCATCCTCCTCAGAATCTTGTTGATCATCAGCTTCAGTATTCACAGTAAAAGCTATACCTTTCCCTTTCTTATCAGGCTGTTTGCAGAAGGCAGTCTCAAAGTTGAGCAATGACCCAATCAGTTCTTCAAGCTTCATGGCAGAAATATCATGAGCCTCCTCAATTGCAGTTACCTTCATGTCAAACCTTCTGGGCAGGGACCTGAGGATTTTTCTCACTAGCTTCTCATCTGACATCTTCTCCCCAAGATAATCAAAGGAATTAGCCATATCAAGTACATTCATATAGAAATCCTGGATATTCTCATCTTCCTTCATCTTCAGGTTCTCAAATTTGGTGGTCAGCAGCTGCAATCTGGACATCTTCACTTTAGAGGTTCCTTCATGAGTTGTCTTCAAAATTTCCCAGGCCTCCTTAGCAACAGTACACTGTTTGATAAGTCTGAACATGTTCTGATCAACACCATTAAAGATAGCATTCAAAGCTTTTGAATTTCCTAGTGACAGATCATCTTCAGCTTTGGTCCATTCCTCCTCAGGCTTCAGAACCTCAGTCTTGTTACCATCTTTGTCTGTATACACAGGATGATCCCAGCCTTTAATCACAGCTTTCCAAGTCCTGCTGTCAATAGACTTTAGAAAAGCACACATCCTTGACTTCCAATACTCATAGTTTGTGCCATCTAGTAGGGGTGGTCTATTGACATATCCTCCTTCTCTATCCATGCTTACCAGAAATTAAGTCCTCTGGATCTCACCCAAAATACAGGCAGGGTGCCTGCTCTGATGCCAATTGAAATTCTGGCCAGGCAATGAGGTTCTTAACAGGTTCAGGTTCTGATTAAAACTTAGAATTCCAGCGTCACAGTTTTGTTGGAAGCAGTAAAAACCATATTGTTCAGAAGCTCCCATTGTCTCGCCTGCAGCATGCTCTCAAACTCCGAGTACTTACCCAAATGGATAACATCAAACCTCCGTTCCATAACAAACTTGTAAGCCTTGATTTCAACAAACCGGTCCTGGGCATTTTTGTTGATGAACTTGAATGCAGCGTGTGAGGGTGGTGCGGTTTCAGTGCGGGTGGTGGTTGGTTTTCGTTTGGTGGTGTTTTTGGTGGGTTTGGTGGTGATTGTGGTTTTTGGGCGTTTGGCGGTGTGTTTTGTGCGTAGGACTGGAGGCATGGTGGATAATTGTTGGTGAGAAGATGGAATTGGAGGCAGGGATGAGGTTAGTGGTGGTGGAAAGTAGTGAAATTCGTGGGTAGAGGAGGTCGGAGGAAATTTTGACAGAGTAACGGCTAGTTTTGGAATGGTGGGAATGAGGTTTTTGAATGGGGTATATATAGGCTGGGAAAAATCGTGTCACGATTTGGTGGGATCGTGACACGATGGGCTTGTAACGGTCATATTTTTCAAAAATTCGCAGCAATCGTGTCACGATGTGAAGTAATCGTGTCACGATTGCAGTTTTTCAATTCAAAACATCTCAGAATCGTGTCACGATTGCAGCATCGTGTCACGATTTTGATGGCAGAAAGTTTGGTATTTTGGAGCACTGAAATCGTGTCACGATGACAGGATCGTGTCACGATTTGGCTTGGCAGAGAGACTCACATTTTCAAGGGAAAATCGTGTCACGATTGAGGAATCGTGTCACGATTTCATAGGCAGAAAGGAAAAAATTTGAAGGAGCAAAATCGTGTCACGATGGCAGGATCGTGTCACGATTTGGCTAGGCAGAGAGCCCATTTGAATAACTTAGAAAAATTTCTGCCCTGAAAATGGTTTTGTCACAATTATATTTTGCTTTTATTTGAAAAATAAAATGAAAAAAAACAAAGGATACTGAGTGGGTTGCCTCCCACCTAGCGCGTGTTTAACGTCCCGAGCCTGACGTACCACGGACTCACGTGGATTTCAGTGTGATCGACTCGGTCGGACGCTCAAATTCGACTCCAAAGTATGGTTTGAGCCTTTGTCCGTTGACCTTGAAGGTTCTATCCGAGTCAGGGTCCTTCACCTCCACAGCTCCATAAGGAAATACCTTCACCACTTTGAATGGTCCTGACCATCTGGACCTCAGCTTTCCAGGAAACAGCTTTAACCTAGAATTGAAAAGAAGAACTAGCTGCCCTTCCCTAAATTCCCTATTTTGAATCTTCTTGTCATGCCATTTCTTTGTTTTTTCTTTAAAAATTTTGGCATTCTCATAGGCTGAATTCCGGAATTCATCTAACTCATGGAGTTGAAGAATCCGGGATTCGCCTGCTTTCGAGAGATCAAAATTCAGGAATTTAGTGGCCCACAAAGCTTTGTGCTCTAGTTCCAAAGGTAAGTGACAAGATTTTCCATAAACAATTTGAAAAGGAGACATACCTATAGGGGTTTTGAATGCAGTTCTGTATGCCCACAGTGCATCATCCAGCTTGACGGACCAATCCTTTCGTGAGGAATTCACAGTCTTCTCCAGGATTTGCTTTATCTGTCTATTTGAAACCTCTACTTGTCCACTCGTCTGAGGATGGTATGGTGTGGCAATCCGGTGATGCACATTGTACTTTTTCAGCAAGGTCTCCATCTTCCGATTGAGGAAGTGTGATCCTTCATCACTGATTAACGCTCTAGGGACCCCAAAGCGTGAGAAAATATTTTTCTGAAGGAAAGAGATTACTACCTGAGCATCATTGGTCTGCGTGGCGATAGCTTCCACCCACTTAGAGACATAGTCCACTGCCAACAGAATGTAAACCTTTGAATATGAAGATGGGAATGGTCCCATAAAATCAATACCCCATACATCAAAGATTTCCACTTCTAACACAGGGTTTTGAGGCATCTCGTGTCTTTTGGAAATATTTCCTGTGCGTTGGCAGCGGTCACATCTCTTGACATAGGCAAAAGCATCCTTAAACAAGGTTGGCCAAAACAAACCGGATTGGAGCACTTTTGCAGCAGTCCTATCTCCACTAAAGTGACCACCGTAATTGGAATCATGACAATGCCACAACACCTTTTCCTGCTCTTCTTCAGGGACACATCTCCTCAACAGTCCGTCAATCCCCCTTTTATACAGATAGGGTTCATCCCACACGTAGTACTTACACTCGTGCAGAAATTTCTTGCGCTGTTGAGAATTAAAATCAATGGGGATCACCTTATGAAATTCTGGCCAGGCAATGAGGTTCTTAACAGGTTCAGGTTCTGATTAAAACTTAGCAGGTTCTGATCAGAACTTAGCACAATTAAAAGAGCAATTAACAGGCAGAAAAATAAATGTGCAGGAAAGCTAAAAACACACAAGGTTTGTTAACCCAGTTCGGAGTAAACACCTCCTACTCTGGGGGATACCAATCCAGGAAGGAATTCCACTATAGGAATTAATCCTTATGACTCAAGACACTGACTCCCAGTTCCCAGCCTAAGCAATTAACTTCCTCCTAGTCTTGAATTCTACCCAACACGTTGAGTATTAGAGACCACTAACTTCCTAATCAAGTAACAAACCTGTTACTGAATTCCTTAACAAAAACTACTCTGTTTTTGAAGAACAACTTCAATACATCTGACTTCACTCGTACCTACAGGCTTAGAGTGATTACAACTCAATCAAAACACCTAAACCAACTCAAAAGAGTGGTGCACAAATAAAGCTAAAAGCTTAAAAACTCTAAGACTCTTTTCTCTGAATTTTTCTCTCTAATTCGTGTCTTGAATAGCAGCAGCCCTCCTCTATTTATAGCCTTCAGTCTTGCAAAATAAAATAACAAACTAATCTTTCTGATTTGATTTGTTACTGAAATAAGATTGGTCCAATAATGTAACAAATAAAACTGTACTGAATCTTTTAAAGATTATAACAGGAAAATATGAATTTCATATCTTTGAACCAAATCTTCAATAAAATCTTCTCCAAATAAATTCAACATTCTAGAAGCCATATGCGTGGATAAATCTTCAATAAATCTTGCAAAGATTCGCATAGAAAAACCTTGAAAATAACCAGCTTCTGATGAAGTCAACATAAGTCAACGCTGGCATCAGAACCTGAATTCAGCTTCTGAAGTGCTACAGTGCATTCAGCTTCTGATGACATTTTCTGCTTCTGAATGGCTTCAAAACACAAAACTTGCAACTGAAGAAATGTTTCAAATATGAAGATGCTTCTATTCAATACTTTGGTTTTTGCCAAAACATGCAGCCAACACAAAAGACTCAACACCTTACCTACCAAATAGTTCGCAAAGTCTGCAAACCACGGCACCATTGTTACTGCTAGAATGTGTTCATCTGCAAAGAGGTCCTTGATAGGTCTCTGCTGATCAGTTTCATCCATCTTCTCTAGTCGGGAGAGATGGTCAGCCACAGTGTTCTCGGATCCCTTCTTGTCCCGGATTTCCAGGTCAAATTCCTGCAACAGCAATATCCATCTGAGGAGTCTCGGTTTTGATTCCTGCTTAGAAAACAAATACCTTAGAGCAGCATGGTCAGTGTAAACAATAACTTTAGACCCTAACAAGTATGATCTAAATTTATCAAAAGCATAGACAACAGCCAAGAGTTCTTTTTCTGTAGTGGCATAGTTAAGTTGTGCTGGGTTTAAAACATGACTAGCATAGTAAATGACATGCAACAACTTATCTTTCCTTTGCCCAAGAACTGCCCCAACAGCTGTATCACTAGCATCACACATAATTTCAAAAGGTAGTGACCAATCGGGAGCAGTGACAATGGGGGCTGTTATCAGTTTTTCCTTAAGAGTGTTAAAAGCATTCAGACACTCATCATTGAATTGGAAAGGTGTGTCTTTTACTAGCAGGTTAGTAAGGGGTTTTGCTATTTTTGAAAAATCTTTAATGAACCTCCGATAAAAACCTGCATGTCCTAAAAAGCTCCTAATGCCTTTTTCATTGGTGGGAGGAGGAAGTTTTTCAATGACTTCAATTTTTGCTTGGTCTACCTCTATCCCTTTGTAAGAGATTCGGTGACCAAGAACAATTCCTTCTCTCACCATGAAATGACATTTTTCCCAATTTAGGACCAAATTAGATTTTTGACACCTTTCCAATACAAGAGATAAATTATTCAAACAATTATCAAAAGAAGAGCCAAAGACAGAAAAATCGTCCATAAAAACTTCGATATGTTTTTCAATCATATCGGAGAATATGGACATCATACACCTTTGAAAAGTGGCAGGGGCATTGCACAGCCCAAATGGCATCCTCCTGTAAGCAAAAATCCCATAGGGACATGTGAAAGCTGTTTTCTCTTGATCCTCAGGTGCCACCGCAATCTGGTTGTAACCGGAATACCCGTCCAAAAAGCAGTAGTACTCGTGACCTGCCAACCTTTCGAGCATCTGATCAATGAATGGCAGTGGGAAATGATCCTTCCGAGTAGCTGTGTTTAACCGTCTATAGTCTATGCAAACTCTCCAGCCAGTGACAGTGCGGGTCGGAATCAACTCATTCTTCTCATTCTTCACCACTGTAGTACCACCCTTTTTTGGAACAACTTGGACCGGACTCACCCATGAACTGTCAGATATAGGATAAATGAGACCAGCTTCAAGCAACTTGACCACCTCCTTTCTAATCACCTCTTTCATGGCAGGATTGAGCCTCCGTTGTGGTTGGACCACCGGTTTGTAGTTTTCTTCCATTAAGATCTTATGCATACACACAGTGGGACTGATACCCTTCAAATCTTCAATGGACCACCCTATGGCACCCTTGTGCATTCTCAGGACTCTCAAGAGCTTTTCTTCTTCAAGTTTATTCAGGCTTGCATTGATAATGGCTGGATACTCTTCTTTCTCACCAAGGAACACATACTTCAAATGAGGGGGCAGTTGTTTCAGCTCAACTACCGGTACTTTCTTGGACTTTTTCTCAGCAGCTTCTTCATTCGGATGTAACTCCTCCCATTTAGTCGGTGTGCGTCGGTGATAGGACGGGAAGGCTTCTAACATGGCTAGCACATCAGCTTCTCTAGGATCTTCATCTTCCTCAACACTTGCTGCTGGTGCGCTTAATACTCTCTCAAGTGGTAAAGCTGGAATTTCGGCTTCAAACTTGTCTTTCACAATTGAACTAAGTACGTCAACCCTATAGCATTCCTCCTTTTCTGTCGGATGCTTCATTGCTTGGAGAACATTGAGTTTCACCACCTCATCGTCAACCTTTAGAGTCAACGTACCATCTTCTAGGTCAATCATGCACCTTCCAGTTTGTAAAAATGGTCTTCCCAGAATCAGCGGTATATCCTCATCTTCTTCCATTTCAAGAACAACAAAGTCAACTGGGAATATGAATTTATCAACCTTTACAAGCACATCTTCCACAATACCATAAGGATATTTGTAAGATTTATCTGCAAACTGCAAGGTCATTCTTGTGTCTCTCACCGTACCAATCCCCAACTTCTTGTAAATAGACAAAGGCATTAAAATTACACTTGCTCCAAGGTCGATCAGTGCTTTCTTGAAAGTTCTATCCCCAATGGTACAAGGAATAGTGACACTTCTAGGATCCTTGAGTTTCTTTGGAATTTTTCTTTGTAACACCGCACTACATTGTTCAGTGAGCATCACATCTTCATCACCAATGCTGATCTTCCTTGAAATGATGTCTTTCATGAATTTTGCATAGGTTGGCATTTGTTCGAGAGCTTCGGCAAAAGGGATGTTGATTTGTAACTTTTTGAACATCTCAAGGAATTTACCAAAACTCTTCTTGTCTTTTTCTTTCTTCAACCTTTGTGGGAATGGTAGCTTAATCTGAGGCTTTGGCAACTCATTTTTCTTTGGATTTTCTGGTTCTCCAGCTACCTCTTGTGGTGTATTCTCTCGGACTTCAACCGGCACTTCAACTAACTCATCGGCTGACTCACCCCCACCTTTTGTATCTTTAGGTTGTTGTGAGTCTTCCACCCTTCTGCTTCTGGTCATAACTGCATTCACACTTTCGTGTCCTTTGGGATTGGCAACTGTGTTGCTAGGCAGATTTCCAGGAGGTCTTTGTGCGATTTGTTGGGCAATTTGACCAACTTGAATCTCAAGATTTTTGATTGAGGCCGTGGTGTTCTTTTGTGAGGCCCTGGTTTCTTGAGTGAGAGAGTTCACGCTTGATGCCATTGCTTCAATGGCCAATTCCCAATCAGCTTTCTTTGGGGGAGTAGGATTTGTTGGAACTCCTTGTTGTGGATTCGGGAAGTTGTTCTGTGGAGTTTTCCATGAGAAGTTTGGGTGATTCCTCCAGCCTGGATTGTAAGTGTTGGAATAGGGATTGTTCTGCTGACGACCCCCTTGATTACTAAGGAAGTTCACCATTTCTACTTGAGCTTCATCCATGGGCACATTACACTGCATGGTAAAATGAGGACCTGCACACCAATCACACTTCACAGTATTCATTTGATTCACCGGAGCAATTAGGGGTTGGCCTATATTGAGAGCTGCCAATCTCTTTGTCACTTCAGCTGACACTGCTTCTTGAATCTGCTTGCTGGTGAGTATGTTCTGAGCATTTTTAGCTTCAAGTTGATTCAAGTCTATGAGTCCTCCTCTTGTGCCACCTGTTCTGTCATACATCTCCATTTGTTCATTCAGCGCAACTGCTTCAATGACTTTGATTATTTGAGAAGCAGTTTTGAAATTTATGGAACCACCAGAAGCTGTGTCGAGGACTTGTCTAGTAGAAAGGCGTATACCATTACAAAAAATCTGCATCTGCACTGTGCTGTCATAATTGTGGTCTGGACAGGCTGACAACAATTTCTTGTACCTCTTGTACGATTCTCCAAGTGATTCTCCATCCTTCTGTTGAAAGTTGGAAATGTCCTGACGTCTGCGCACAAACAACGCTGTAGGAAAGAACTGCTCCAAGAACTTGTCTTCCATCTCATTCCATGTTGTAATACTTCCAGCTGGTAAAGAATCAAACCACTCCTTAGCATCATCAGTTAGGGAGAATGGAAACAACCGCAACCGTTTGGCTTCTTCCGAGTTACCATCCACTTTTGTTGTCTCACAGATCACAAAGAAATTCTTCAAATGCTTGTTGGCATCTTCGTTGTACTTCCCAGCAAACTGTTTTTCTTTCAATTCACGGAGTAGTCCTGGGTTGATCTCAAACTTGTTAACCGTCACAGGCTGGTTAGCAATGGTCAACCTGTTGCGGTTTCGATCACGAGCACCATAGTCTCCGAGAAGTCTCTCTTCAGGTGGAGGAGGTGGTGGGTCTAGTTCAGCCATCCGTTCAACAACTTCTAGCTCCTCGGTGACCTGTTCGTCTGTGCTGATCTCAATTTCACTCATCCCTTCCTTCTCTCGTTGCTTTCTTAATTGAGCTGCTTTGCGATTTGCACGGCAAGTCTTTTCAATTTCTGCGTCAAAGAGAAGTTCAGCTGAGGGCTGGCCTCGCATACAAGATTAGACGATCGTGAGTTATTGAGAATGAAAACAAAAATAAAAGTAAAAATAAAATTCGTAACAGCAAAAGTAATTTTATTGCAGAGCAAAAAATTTCAATTGAGCAAAAGAAATTACAATTCAACAGTTAATTTGGCAGTCCCCGGCAACGGCGCCAAAAACTTGATGGCGATTTTCGCAAGTGTACGAAATCGTTCAAGTAGTAAAGTTAAAACGGTAAACCGAGTGTCGAACACAAGGACTGCGTTAACGAATCGAATGTAATTTTGATTACTCAGTTGAACAAAAGGGTACGAAGTTTGTTTAATTGCAAATAATGAAAAGTGCGTAAAGTAAATTGGTTTGAAATTAAGAGATAAAAAGCTTGTCAGGGATGAGCTTCACTAGACTCCGAACTCAGATTGATTACCTAACCAACGATCATTGAATTTGTTTAATGAATCACGACCTAATTCTCTTAAATAATCTTGCCCTAATTCCTTAGTGACAGAAACGTTAATTCTAAAGTAAACCCTAATTCCTTAGCAAGTTTTACAGTTTAGAATTAAGCATGAATGGACATGAATTAATACACGGTTTCAAGGGTTTGTATCTATTCCTAGATTACAAAGGCGAGAATTTCTTATCTTGAGCATTCATATATTCCACTTCCGCTTCACAATATGAATCATACAACAATTTAATGATGATCAATCAATAAAAGCATTAAGCATAAAGATAAGAAACATGATTCAATAAATTCATTCAAAGATCAGATTAGGGTTACAAAACAAGAGTCATCATCTAGCTATTCTCATCCCTAACAATGGAGAAATTAGCTACTCATAATTGAATTACAAAATAGCTTAATCAATAAGAACATAAGAACATACAAAGACTGACTGTGAGTTGGATGGGGTAGCCACCGCTTCAGTTCTTTTCTCTCAAAATCGCGCTTCTATTCTCCAAGTTTCCGAACCCTTGTTTCTGAAAACGAATCAGCTAAAATAGGAAATTCTGATCGCAAAATCGTGACACGATGCATGAAATCGTGACACGATCCTTCATTAAAACTCCCAAGGATTGCGCAAACTGATCTCCCAATCGTGACACGATTATGCAATCGTGACACGATTCTGTAGGCAGGATTTGATCTCTTCTCTGGTTAAGAAATCGTGACACGATTCCTAAATCGTGTCACGATGTAGTCACTTCAGGCTCTGATGATTTCTTGCTCTTTTGTACCTCAAACTGTCTCAAAATGCTGACAAAAGATGATAAAACTAACAAAAACTCTTAATAAATTACGTAATGACAAGGTGTCATCAAATACCAGAGCTGGTTGAGAGTTTTGCAGATGTCAGAATCTCAGAAGAACCTTCAGAAGCTGAACCCAGTTCAGGTTCTGATGAACGTTCAGAAGCTGACAACAATGAAGACTCTGAGAAACTCTCTGAGAATGATGTTACTCCTGAAGTAAATCAAGACCAGCATGGTCCTGAACACATCCCTGATGGTTCTTCAGAAGCTAATCCACCCAGAACCTCCTTCAAGTACAAGTCTTCACATCCCGAGGAGTTGATCATGGGAAACAAGAGCAGTCCAATAAAGACTAGATCAGCATTCACTCAGAATGAGTCTATGCTTGGCCTGCTATCCATGACTGAGCCTACAACTGCTGATGAAGCACTTGCTGATGATGGTTGGATTGTAGCAATGCAAGAAGAGCTGAACCAATTTCAAAGGAATGATGTATGGGATCTTGTTGCAAAACCTGATCAGAAGAACATCATTGGAACAAAATGGGTGTTCAGGAACAAGCTCAATGAACAAGGAGAAGTAATCAGAAACAAGGCTAGATTAGTAGCTCAAGGGTACAACCAGCAAGAAGGAATTGATTACACAGAAACTTTTGCTCCAGTAGCAAGACTGGAAGCAATCAGGTTACTTCTTTCTTATGCTGTTAATCATGATATCATCTTGTATCAAATGGATGTTAAGAGTGCTTTCTTAAATGGTGTAATTTCTGAAGAAGTGTATGTAAAACAACCTCCTGGTTTTGAAGATGTTAAATATCCAAATCATGTTTTTAAACTTAAGAAGTCTTTGTATGGTCTGAAACAAGCTCCCAGAGCTTGGTATGAAAGGCTAAGCAACTTCTTAATTAAAAATAATTTGGTAAGAGGTCAAGTTGACAATACACTCTTTAGAAAAACTATTGAAATTCTGGCCAGGCAAAACTAAGAGAATACCAGGTTCTGAACCAGACAGGTGATCAGTGCATTTTGATGCACATTCTTCTATGTTTTTACTTAGGCATTTCTCTAGTTTGTTTTGTTTATTTTACTATTTTATTATGTTTTTAGAATTAAGTCTTTGTTTGCTTCTAATCTATTTTCGTATGTTATTTTCAGCATAAGCAGTTTTTAGTGTAAAAATCATAACTGGAGCTACAGGAATCGGATTGAGACACGGTCAAGTGCGTTGGAAAGCTAACAGAGAGATCTACAACTTTTATGTTGAAGCCTGAAGCCAGTTCGGAGCGCAATTGTGTCAAATAATCGCGTCATGTTCCAGACTTTATGTAATTTAATTATTTTCGACCCAAACTTATGTTTTCGGCCCGTAACTTTTGGAGCCCGTATTATTTAAACCAAAACGCAGCCTAGGGTTAGTCATTCTGCATTCTCGAAAACAGAACCTTGACGGCTGCTCTTGCTATGGAGAACTAAACTTTAGGTTGATTCATTGGTGTAAGGAACTCATTCATGATTTCTTGAGGTTCGAATTTAATTGCAAGTTCGTTTATCTATTTATGCTTTGTCGTATCAATTTCGTTTCTCTATATTCCGTATGAATTCTGATTCAATGATGCTTAATTATTCTATCTCGAATTTATGTAGTTGAGTTTTATTCGTATTAATTCATCGCTTGTTTAAATTAATCCGAATAGAAATTGATACGAACTTTTGCGCTTAGCAATAGGGTTGATTGAATTTGTCATGATACTAACCGTGTTTTATGTGACGCTTGTTCACCGTCCATGGTTAGTTGAACACATGAGATGCTTAATCGAATGAATTCATATAAAACCGATTGTCGCTTGTATAATTAGTTTTATAAATCAACCAGAGCATAAATAGTTGAATGAATATCTCTGTGAACCTATGATAGGATCAAACGAGTTGTCTAAGACCAATGAATCAATCGTCTTTTTTATTAATTGAATTTCTGATTCTCTTTCAATCTGAACAAACCGAAAACCCCCATTTAATTGTGTTATTCATCGTTCTTAGTTTTGTTAATTATCAAATAAGAGGTCCTTGTGAGACGACCAAGGTTTAACTACCTTGTTACTACATTTAAAAAAATTAATTATTTTTGACCGCCTACGACAGCGATCAACAGGTTCTGAACAATATGCAGGGCACAATAGATCGCAAAACAGAGCACAAGTAAACACAATACAAGAGCAGCAAAATAAAGTGCAGGAAAGTAAAAGGCACAGAGGTTTGTTAACCCAGTTCGGAGTAAACACCTCCTACTCTGGGGGATACCAATCCAGGAAGGAAATCCACTATAGGATTTAACCCAAAGACTCAAGACACTGACTCCGAGTTCCCAGCCTTAGCAATTAAACTCCTCCTAGTCAGACTTCTACCCAACTCTGAGTATTAGAATCCTCTAACTTCCTATTCAAGCAACTAAACCCGGCTACTTGAACAACCCTTAACAATCCCCAGTTCTGAAACAAAACTACCCTGTTTTTGAATACACCTTCAAAGACAAAACTTCATTCGTACCTAAAGGCTTAGAATGAATTACAACTCAATTAAACACCTAAACCAACTCTAACAGAGTGGTGCACAATAAAGCTAAAAGCTTAAAATACTAAGACTCAATTCTCTGATCTTAAACTCTATAAAATTCGTAAGTCTTGAAAGCAGCAGCACTCCTCCTTAAATAGTCTTCAGCAAAGTTCTTAATTATGCTCCAAATCTTCTGAATTGATTTGTTACTCAAATAAGATTGATCCAATAGAGTAACAAATAAAACTGCATCCAATCTTTGAAAGATTTAAAACAGAAAATACGAATTTTCATAATGTTGAACCAAATCTTCAAAGATATCTTCTCCAATTAACCCAGCATTCTAGAAGCAATTATACAAACATAATTCCTTGCTAAATCTCCCAAGATACGTGCAAAAACAATCCAGCAAACCCAGCTTCTGATGTGGTCAACAGAAGTCAACGCTGGCTTCAGAACCTGAAACTGCTTCTGAAGTGCTACAGTGCTTCTGATGAGCATTTCAGCTTCTGATGTAGATTTCAGCTTCTGAATGGCTTCAAATGAGAAAACTTGTAACTGAAGAAATGTTCAATATAAGGGAATGCTTCTATTCCATACTTTGGTTTTGCCAAACAATGCAGCCAACACTTAAAGACTCAACAATCTCCCCCTTTGGCAAATTTTTGGCTAAAACCATCCAAGTCCTACAATCTTCATTATAATCAGCTCAGCAATGAAGAACTCCACAAATATTAATCATAACAAAAACATAAGCAGCGGACACAGCTATGATTAACACAAACCCGCTTCAGCCTCTTCATAACATAACAGCCACTGAAGCACACATATGCTACTGATCAACTCCTGATCATCACAAACATGGTATCAGAGCTACTAAACAACTCCCCCTGAAGCTTCACAAACAATCACTCCAGCTTTACAACACTCCCCCTGCAACTCAGCTTCTCATACAAACTCCCCCTTACTACTGAACTGCAATGATAAATGGTATCAGAGCATACTTCAGGAGCAAACACTTCAGGATTTTAATAACCATAATCTCCCCCTGAGACACACACTCCCCCTCAATAACACAGTGACAACTCTGGTTGCATTGGTTCTGAACACTGAGCTTCACACATAACTTCTGAATAACACTGAAAGCTGAACATCTGAAATGCAGCAATACATCTTCTTTTGGTATCAGAGCCAACACACACATTACATAAGATTTTCTCCCCCTTTTTAGCCACAAAATTGTGACACAACTCAGACTTCAAATAGGGAATAAAATCAAAACAGGTAACACTGATTCTTGAAAACATATCAGATTCAGACTCAGGTTCAGGATCACATTTAGCATAGGCACAACTGGCAGGTACTCTATCTTCCTCACATCTAGTTTGCAGTAGTTGCTATAACTTTTCATGCAAACACACACCTAACTTGCTCCTTAAGTTTTCAAACTGTTTAGCATCCAAGGCCTTTGTGAAAATGTCAGCAACTTGTTCTTCAGTAGCTACATGTTCCAGCTGAACAATCTTGTCCTCCACAAGGTTTCTGATAAAATGACGTCTGATGTCTATGTGTTTGGTTCTGCTGTGCTGAATTGGATTCTTAGAGATGTTGATGGCACTCATATTGTCACAAAACAATGTCATAGTTCCTTGTTCAATGTTGTACTCCTCCAGCATCTGCTTCATCCACACCAATTGTGAGCAACTACTTCCAGCAGCAATATACTCAGCCTCAGCAGTTGACAATGACACACAGTTTTGTTTCTTGCTGAACCATGAAATCAAGTTATTTCCTAAGAAGAAACAACCTCCTGAGGTGCTCTTCCTGTCATCAGCACTTCCAGCCCAGTCAGCATCACAATATCCCATCAGTTCAGAACTTGAACTGTGTGAATACATGATTCCATAGTCACTTGTGCTATTCACATATTTCAGAATTCTCTTCACTTGTGTCAGATGACTCATCTTAGGATCAGCTTGATATCTTGCACAAACTCCAACAGCATAAGTGATATCAGGTCTGCTTGCAGTTAAATACAATAAGCTCCCTATCATGCTCCTATATTGACTTTGATCTACTGATATTCCATGTTCATCCTTAGTCAACTTCAGGTGAGTAGCAGCTGGTGTCTTCTTATGAGCAGCAGATTCCATTCCAAACTTCTTCACTATGTTCTTGGCATATTTACTCTGAGAGATGAAGATTGTATCTTCCATTTGCTTGACTTGTAACCCAAGAAAGTAAGTCAGTTCACCAACTAAGCTCATTTCAAATTCTGACTGCATCTGCTGAACAAACAGTTTGACCATCTTCTGAGACATCCCTCCAAACACTATATCATCCACATAAATCTGAGCAATCATCAGACTTCCATTTTCATCTTTCACAAACAAGGTCTTATCAGAACCTCCTTTTCTGTAACCTTGAGCCACAAGAAATTGAGTCAGCCTGTCATACCATGCTCTTGGTGCTTGCTTCAATCCATATAAGGCCTTCTTTAACTTGTACACATGTTCTGGAAACTTTGGATCCACAAAACCCTTAGGCTGTTCAACATATTCCTCTTCTTGCAAATATCCATTCAGAAATGCACTCTTCACATCCATCTGGAATAATTTGAACTTGAGAATGCAGGATACACCCAACAGTAGTCTTATGGACTCTAGTCTGGCCACAGGTGCAAAGGTCTCATCAAAATCAAGTCCCTCAACTTGAGTATAACCCTGAGCAACCAACCTTGCCTTGTTTCTGACTACAGTACCATTTTCATCTATTTTATTCTTGAATATCCACTTAGTCCCAATCACATTCAGCCCTTCAGGTCTTGGAACTAGATCCCACACTTCACTCCTTTTGAATTGATTCAACTCATCTTGCATTGCTTCAATCCAAAATTCATCAGTTAGAGCTTCTTTCACATTTTTAGGCTCAACCTTTGACACAAAGCATGAATCAGTAGCAGTAGCATCTGATCTCCTGGTTCTGACACCTTGATCTAAGCTTCCAATGATTAAGTCTTTAGGATGATCCTTCTGAACTCTAATTGATGGCCCTTTACCATTTGGAACTTGATCTGGTTGATCTTCTGCTTCTTCAGACTCTGAATGCTTTTCTGCTTCTGAGATTTGTTCTTCTGATACTTCAGACTCTGGAACAACTTCAGGATCATTCTTTTCATTCTTAGCAGACAAATCATCAATAACCACATTTATGGACTCCATCACAACCTTGGTTCTGGAATTAAACACCCTGTAAGCTCTGCTGTTCACTGAATAACCCAGGAATATGCCCTCATCAGACTTAGGATCCAGTTTTCTTCTATTCTCTCTGTCAGCCAAGATATAGCATCTGCTCCCAAAAACATGGAAATATTTCACAGTTGGCTTCCTCCCTTTCCACAATTCATACAGAGTAGATGTTGTTCCCTTTTTCAAAGTGACTCTATTGTGTATGTAGCATGTTGTGTTCATAGCTTCAGCCCAAAACATATATGGCAGCTTCTTAGCATGCAGCATAACCCTTGCACATTCTGCTAATGTTCTATTCTTCCTCTCAACTACACCATTTTGCTGAGGTGTGATAGGTGCAGAAAACTCATGCTTTATACCTTCAGAAGCACAGAATTCTGAAAAGCTTTTGTTTTCAAATTCTTTGCCATGATCACTTCTGATTCTGATAATCCCACTGTCCTTCTCTCTTTGTAGTTGAATGCACATCTCTTTGAAAACTTCAAAAGTGTCAGACTTTTCTCTAACAAAGCTGACCCATGTGTATCTTGAGTAGTCATCTACCATTACAAATGCATATCTTTTTCCTCCAATACTTTCTGTTGAGTCTTTTGGTGTTGGCTGCATATTTTGGCAAAACCAAGATATTGAATAGAAGCATCTCCATATGTATAACATTTCTTCAGTTGGAAGTTTTTAATTTTGAAGCCATTCAGAAGCTGAAAATGCCATCAGAAGCTGAAAGCACTGTAGCACTTCAGAAGCTGATTCAGGTTCTGATGCCAGCGTTGACTTATGTTGACTTCATCAGAAGCTGGTTATTTTCAAGGTTTTTCTATGCGAATCTTTGCAAGATTTATGAGGATTTATCCACGCATATTGCTTCTAGAATGCTGATTTATTTGAAGAAGATTTTATTAAAGATTTGGTTCAAAGATATGAAATTCGTATCTTCTGTTTTAAATCTTTCAAAGATACAAAACAGTTTTATTTGTTACTTGATTGGACCAATCTTATTTCAGTAACAAATCAATTCAGAAGATTTGTTTGTTATTTATGCTGCAAGGCTGAAGGCTATATAAGGAGGAGGGCTGTTGCTATTCAAGACACGAATTCATAGAGTTTAAGATCAGAGAATTGAGTCTTAGTTTGTTAAGCTTTTAGCTTTATTGTGCACCACTCTGTTAGAGTTGGTTTAGGTGTTTGATTGAGTTGTAATTCATTCTAAGCCTCTAGGTACGAATGAAGTTGTGTTTTTAAAGTTTTCTGAAAAACAGAGTGTTTTTGTTTAAGGGTAGTTCAAGTGGCTGGGTTGCAGTTACTTGAATAGGAAGTTAGAGGTTTTTCTAATGCTCAACGTGTTGGGTAGAATTCAAGACTAGGAGGAAGTTAATTGCTTAGGCTGGGAACTGGGAGTCAGTGTCTTGAGTCATAAGGATTAATTCCTATAGTGGAATTCCTTCCTGGATTGGTATCCCCCAGAGTAGGAGGTGTTTACTCCGAACTGGGTTAACAAATTTCTGTGCCTTTTTTACTTTCCTGCACTTTTAATTTGCTGCTTGTGTGTGTTTGTGTTTGTGCTCTGTATTGCAAACTATTGTGCCCTGCGTGCTGTTCAGAACCTGTTAGGTTCAGAACCTGATAACTCTGTTTGTCTCTTATCATTGCCTGGCCAGAATTTCAATTGGCATCAGAGCAGGCACCCTGCCTGTAATTTGGGTGAGATCCAGAGGCATTAATTACTGGCAAGCATGGATAGAGAAGGAGGATATGTCAATAGACCACCCCTACTAGATGGCACAAACTATGAGTATTGGAAGTCTAGGATGTGTGCTTTTCTAAAATCTATTGACAGCAGGACTTGGAAAGCTGTGATTAAAGGCTGGGATCATCCTGTGTATACAGACAAAGATGGTAACAAGACTGAGGTTCTGAAGCCTGAGGAGGAATGGACCAAAGCTGAAGATGATCTGTCACTAGGAAATTCAAAAGCTTTGAATGCTATCTTCAATGGTGTTGATCAGAACATGTTCAGACTCATCAAACAATGTACTGTGGCTAAGGATGCTTGGGAAATTCTGAAGACCACTCATGAAGGAACTTCTAAGGTGAAGATGTCCAGATTGCAGCTGCTGACCACCAAGTTTGAGAACCTGAAGATGAAGGAGGATGAAAATATCCAGGATTTCTATATGAATGTGCTTGATATGGCAAATTCTTTTGACTCTCTTGGTGAAAAGATGTCTGATGAGAAGTTAGTAAGAAAAATCCTCAGGTCCCTGCCCAGAAGGTTTGACATGAAGGTTACAGCAATTGAAGAGGCTCATGATATCACCACTATGAAGCTTGAGGAGCTGATTGGGTCTTTGCTGAATTTTGAGACTGCATTCTGCAAACAGCCTGATAAGAAAGGGAAAGGAATAGCATTTGCAGTTAATTCAGGAGCTGATGATCAACATGAGTCTGATGAGGAGGATAATGACTTATCAGAAGCTCTAGTGTTGCTGGGAAAACAGTTCAACAAGATTCTGAAGAATGTTAACAGAAAAGCCAAAGCCAAAGGTCAGAATTTCAGAGTCAATAACAAAAAGCAACAAACTGATGAGAAGAAGACCAAGTCTGAGGAGAAAAGTAACCAAGCTAAAGGTGTGCAGTGCTATGAGTGTGAAGGGTATGGACACATCAAGTCTGAATGTCCCACTTTTCTCAAGAAGCAGAAAAAGAGCCTAGCTATTTCATGGTCTGATGATGGTTCTGAAGATGATGATGTTAGTGAATCTGATATGTGTGATACTGGTCTGGTTGTAAGGTCAGGAGCTATCTTGAAGAAGGAACCTGTTTTAGAGTCTGAGACCTTTTCAGAGTCTGACTCAGAGTCTGAAGCCTCATATGTGTCTGAAGCTGCTAAAACCTCATATGATGAACTAGCTGATAACTACAAGAAGCTGTATACCAGAAGTGCTGAGGTTTGCAAACAAGTGTTGGATCAGAAGGAGACTATTCTACAACTGGAGGCTGAAAAAGGTGAACTGTTAGTACAGAATTCAGATTTAAAAGAAGAAGTGAACCAACTGAACTCCCAACTTGATCAAATGAAGAAGCAAGTGAAGATGTTGAACTCTGCTACTGATAAGTTGGAGGACATTTTGGGGAATCAGCAACAAGGAAAAACTGGCTTAGGTTTTGTTGAGCAGACTCAGATTCCTAAACAGATGAGTTTTGTTCCTGCTACTCAAACTCATGATTCTATGGCTGGAACATCAAAGAAGAGACCTCAGAAACAAGCCCAGATGCAAGGTCAGAAGCATATTCAGATAAGACCTCAAAAGCAAGCTCAGAAGAAGCCTCAGATGCTACCCCAGAAGCATGTTCAGATACTACCTCAGAAGCAACCCCAGAAGTACAACAGAAGAAGGAGGAATCATACCTGGACCTGTCATCATTGTGGTAAGAAGGGACATATCAAACCTTTTTGCTTCAAACTTTATGGCTATCCTGAACATTTTCAGTATAGAAGAGTGCAACCAGCTGTCCCCAGACACAATGTTCAGAAGGTATGGAAGCCCAAAGTTCAGAATGTAGGCCTTATAGCTCACACTTCTTTGAGAGCAACTTCAAAAGAAGACTGGTACTTTGATAGTGGATGTTCAAGGCACATGACTGGTGTGAAGAAGCTGCTGAGCAATATCAGATCATACTCCAGAAGCTATGTGACATTTGGAGATGGTGTAAAAGGTCAGATTCTGGGTATTGGTGATTTGATCAGAGAAGGGTTGCCCAGACTTAATGATGTGCTACTGGTGGAAGGATTAACTTCAAATCTGATCAGTATCAGCCAACTTTGTGATCAAGAATTGAAGGTTAATTTCAACAAACTAGAATGTATTGTCACTGATCAGGAAGATAAGATTCAGATGAGAGGCTGCAGATCCAAAGACAACTGTTACTTGTGGGTTTCTGAAGAAGAAAGAAGTCTGACTTCTTGTCTTATGAGCTCAGAAGAGGAAGTCAAACTCTGGCACCAGAAACTGGGACATTTGCACTTAAAAGGCATGAAGAAAATCCTAAGTACTGAAGCTATCAGAGGTGTGCCTAATCTGAAGATCAATGAGGACAATGTTTGTGGTGATTGTCAAATTGGAAAACAAACAAGAAAGTCTCATCCCAGATTAGTTCACCAGGTAACTACTAATGTACTAGAACTTGTTCATATGGATTTAATGGGGCCTATGCAAGTAGAAAGTATTGGAGGAAAAAGATATGCTTTTGTAATGGTAGATGACTACTCAAGATATACATGGGTCAGCTTTGTTAGAGAAAAGTCTGACACTTTTGAAGTTTTCAAAGAGATGTGCATCCAATTACAAAGAGAGAAGGATAGTGGGATTATCAGAATCAGAAGTGATCATGGCAAAGAATTTGAAAACAAGAGCTTTTCAGAATTCTGTGCTTCTGAAGGTATAAAGCATGAGTTTTCTGCACCTATCACACCTCAGCAAAATGGTGTAGTTGAGAGGAAGAACAGGACTTTAGCAGAATGTGCAAGGGTTATGCTGCATGCTAAGAAGCTGCCATATATGTTTTGGGCTGAAGCAATGAATACTGCCTGTTATATTCATAACAGAGTTACTTTGAAGAAGGGAACCACTTGTACTTTGTATGAATTATGGAAAGGAAGAAAGCCAACTGTGAAATATTTCCATGTTTTTGGGAGCAGATGCTATATCTTGGCTGATAGAGAGAATAGAAGAAAACTGGATCCTAAGTCTGATGAGGGCATATTCCTGGGTTATTCAGTGAACAGCAGAGCATATAGGGTGTTTAATTCCAGAACCAAGGTTGTGATGGAGTCCATAAATGTGGTTATTGATGATTTGTCTGCTGAGAATGAAAAGAATGAACCTGAAGTAGTTCCAGAGTCTGAACCATCAGAAGAACAAATTCATCCAGAGTCTGAAGAAGCAGATGTACATCCAGAACATGATCCTACCAATAAAGGGCCATCTATTAGAATTCAGAAGGATCATCCTAAGGAGCTTATCATTGGGAGTTTGGATCAAGGGGTCAGAACCAGGAGATCAGAACCAGCTGCTACTGATTCATGTTTTGTGTCAAAGGTTGAGCCTAAAAATGTGAAAGAAGCCCTAACTGATGAATTTTGGATTGAAGCAATGCAAGATGAGTTGAATCAATTCAAAAGGAGTGAAGTATGGGATTTGGTTCCAAGACCTGAAGGGTTGAATGTGATTGGCACTAAGTGGATATTCAAGAATAAAACAGATGAAAGTGGTACTGTAGTCAGAAACAAGGCAAGGTTGGTTGCTCAGGGTTATACTCAAGTAGAGGGATTGGATTTTGATGAGACATTTGCACCTGTGGCCAGACTAGAGTCCATAAGATTACTGTTGGGTGTATCCTGCATTCTCAAGTTCAAATTATTCCAGATGGATGTGAAGAGTGCATTTCTGAATGGATATCTGCAAGAAGAGGTATATGTTGAACAGCCTAAGGGTTTTGTGGATCCTAAATTTCCAGAACATGTGTACAAGTTAAAGAAGGCTTTATATGGGTTGAAGCAAGCACCAAGAGCATGGTATGACAGGCTGACTCAGTTTCTTGTGGCTCAAGGTTACAGAAAAGGAGGTTCTGATAAGACTTTGTTTGTGAAAGATGAAAATGGGAGTCTGATGATTGCTCAGATTTATGTGGATGACATAGTGTTTGGAGGGATGTCTCAGAAGATGGTCAAACTGTTTGTTCAGCAGATGCAGTCAGAATTTGAAATGAGCTTAGTTGGTGAACTGACTTATTTTCTTGGATTACAAGTCATGCAAATGGAAGATACAATCTTCATTTCTCAAAGTAAGTATGCCAAGAACATAGTGAAGAAATTTGGATTGGAATCTGCTTCTCACAAGAGGACACCAGCTGCTACCCACCTGAAGTTAACTAAGGATGAACATGGAGTTTCAGTAGACCAAAGTCAGTACAGAAGCATGATTGGGAGCCTATTGTACTTAACTGCAAGCAGGCCTGATATCACATTTGCTGTAGGAGTTTGTTCAAGATATCAAGCTGATCCTAAGATGAGTCATCTGACACAAGTCAAAAGGATCCTGAAGTATGTGAACAGCACAAGTGACTATGGAATCATGTACTCACATAGTTCAAGTTCTGAACTGATGGGATATTGTGATGCTGACTGGGCTGGAAGTGCTGATGACAGGAAGAGCACCTCAGGAGGTTGTTTCTTTTTGGGAAATAACTTAATTTCTTGGTTCAGCAAGAAACAAAATTGTGTTTCATTGTCAACTGCTGAAGCTGAGTATATTGCTGCTGGGAGTAGTTGTTCACAATTGGTGTGGATGAAGCAGATGCTGGAGGAGTACAACATTGAACAAGGAACTATGACCTTATTTTGTGACAATTTGAGTGCAATCAACATCTCTAAGAATCCAATACAGCACAGCAGAACTAAACACATTGATATCAGACACCATTTTATCAGAAACCTTGTGGAGGATAAAGTTATTCAACTGGAACATGTAGCTACTGAAGAACAAGTTGCTGACATTTTCACAAAGGCCTTGGATGCTAAGCAGTTTGAAAACTTAAGGAGCAAGTTAGGTGTGTGCTTATGTGAAGAATTCTAGCAATTAAAGCAAACTGGATGTGAGGAAGAAAGAGTACCTGCCAGCTTTGGTAGTGCTAAGTATGATGCTGTCTCTGATACTGAGTCTGAAGTTCAAACTGGGGCGGTAGTTGAAGATGTTTGTGCAGTTTCCCTTCCCTATTTGAAGTCTGAGATTTGTCAGAATTTTGTGGCTAAAAAGGGGGAGAAAATCTTATGTAATGTGTTGGCTCTGATACCATGTGTTACTGCTCAGAGAATTAGTTCAAATTCAGCTTTCAATGTTGTTCAGAAGTTATTTGTGAAGCTCAGAGTTCAGAACAAATATAACAAGAGCTGTCAAGATGTTATTGAGGGGGAGTATGTGTTGAGGGGGAGTATGTGTCTCAGGGGGAGTACAAGACTGGTATGCGTCCTGAGTGTTTCTGTGATCCTGAGGTATGGTCCTGAACAATTGTGTGCAGCTCCTGAAGTGTTGGTTCTGATATGCTCTGATACCATATATTCAGAAGTAAGGGGGAGTTTGATGTATGCTGAGTAAGGGGGAGTTTGATGTATGCTGAGTGTATGCTGAGTTGCAGGGGGAGTGTGTGTGATGATCAGGAGTTGATCAGTAGCTCTGATACCTTGGAGTAGCTCTGATACCATGATTGTTTGTGATGATCAGGAGTTGATCAGTAGGTTATGTGTGCTTCAGTAGCTGATATGAACTGAAGCTGGTTTAGTCATAAATAAATCCGCTGCTAATTACTATGTTATGAATGATCATTGTGGAGTTCTTCATTGCTGAGTTGATTATAAGGAAGATTGAAGAACTTGGATGGTTTTAGCCAAAAATTTGCCAAAGGGGGAGATTGTTGAGTCTTTTGGTGTTGGCTGCATATTTTGGCAAAACCAAGATATTGAATAGAAGCATCTCCATATGTATAACATTTCTTCAGTTGGAAGTTTTTAATTTTGAAGCCATTCAGAAGCTGAAAATGCCATCAGAAGCTGAAAGCACTGTAGCACTTCAGAAGCTGATTCAGGTTCTGATGCCAGCGTTGACTTATGTTGACTTCATCAGAAGCTGGTTATTTTCAAGGTTTTTCTATGCGAATCTTTGCAAGATTTATGAGGATTTATCCACGCATATTGCTTCTAGAATGCTGATTTATTTGAAGAAGATTTTATTAAAGATTTGGTTCAAAGATATGAAATTCGTATCTTCTGTTTTAAATCTTTCAAAGATACAAAACAGTTTTATTTGTTACTTGATTGGACCAATCTTATTTCAGTAACAAATCAATTCAGAAGATTTGTTTGTTATTTATGCTGCAAGGCTGAAGGCTATATAAGGAGGAGGGCTGTTGCTATTCAAGACACGAATTCATAGAGTTTAAGATCAGAGAATTGAGTCTTAGTTTGTTAAGCTTTTAGCTTTATTGTGCACCACTCTGTTAGAGTTGGTTTAGGTGTTTGATTGAGATGTAATTCATTCTAAGCCTCTAGGTACGAATGAAGTTGTGTTTTTAAAGTTTTCTGAAAAACAGAGTGTTTTTGTTTAAGGGTAGTTCAAGTGGCTGGGTTGCAGTTACTTGAATAGGAAGTTAGAGGTTTTTCTAATGCTCAACGTGTTGGGTAGAATTCAAGACTAGGAGGAAGTTAATTGCTTAGGCTGGGAACTGGGAGTCAGTGTCTTGAGTCATAAGGATTAATTCCTATAGTGGAATTCCTTCCTGGATTGGTATCCCCCAGAGTAGGAGGTGTTTACTCCGAACTGGGTTAACAAATTTCTGTGCCTTTTTTACTTTCCTGCACTTTTAATTTGCTGCTTGTGTGTGTTTGTGTTTGTGCTCTGTATTGCAAACTATTGTGCCCTGCGTTTCAGAACCTGATAACTCTGTTTGTCTCTTATCATTGCCTGGCCAGAATTTCACTTTCTACTTGCATAGGCCCCATTAAATCCATATGAACAAGTTCTAGTACTTTAGTAGTTACCTGGTGAACTAATCTGGGATGAGACTTTCTTGTTTGTTTACCAATCTGACAATCACCACAAACACTGTCCTCATTGATCTTCAGATTAGGCACACCTCTGATAGCTTCAGTACTTAGGATTTTCTTCATGCCTTTCAAGTGCAAATGTCCCAGTTTCTGGTGCCAGAGCTTGACTTCCTCTTCTGAGCTCATAAGACAAGAAGTTAGACTTCTTTCTTCTTCAGAAACCCACAAGTAACAGTTGTCTTTGGATCTGCAGCCCCTCATCTGAGTTTTTCCATCCTGATCAGTAACAATACACTCTTGCTTGTTGAAATTAACTTTCAAGTCCTTATCACACAGCTGGCTAATACTGATCAGATTAGAGGTTAAACCTTCCACCAGTAGCACATCATTAAGTCTGGGCAAACCTTCTCTGATCAAATCTCCAATACCCAAAATCTGACCTTTTACACCATCTCCAAATGTCACATAACTTCTGGAGTATGATCTGATATTGCTCAGCAGCTTCTTCACACCAGTCATGTGCCTTGAACACCCACTATCAAAATACCAGTCTTCTTTTGAAGTGGCTCTCAGTGAAGTATGAGCAATCAAGCCTACATTCTGAACTTTGGGCTTCCACACCTTCTGAACATTGTGACTGATAGTAGCTGGTTCAACTCTTCTATACTGAAAATGTTTAGGATACCCATACAGTTTGAAGCAGAATGGTTTGATGTGCCCTTTCTTTCCACAATGATGACAGATCCATGTTTGATTCCTCCTCCTTCTGTTTCTGAAAAATTTCTGGAGTTGCTTCTGAGGTAGCATCTGAACATGCTTCTGACCTTGCATCTGAGGTCTCTTCTGAGCTTGCTTTTGAGGTCTCATCTGAATATGCTTCTGACCTTGCATCTGGGCTTGCTTCTGAGGTCTCTTCTTTGATGTTCCAGCCATAGAATCATGAGTTTGAGTAGTAGGAACAAAACTCATCTGTTTAGGAATCTGAGTCTGATCAACAAAACCTAAACCAGTTTTTCCTTGTTGCTGATTCCCCAAAATGTCCTCCAACTTATCAGTAGCAGAGTTCAACATCTTCACTTGCTTCTTCATTTGATCAAGTTGGGAGTTCAGTTGATTCACTTCTTCTTTTAAATCTGAATTCTGCACTAACAGTTCACCTTTTTCAGCCTCCAGTTGTAGAATAGTCTCCTTCTGATCCAAAACTTGTTTGCAAACCTCAGCACTTCTGGTATACAGCTTCTTGTAGTTATCAGCTAGTTCATGATATGAGGTTTTAGCAGCTTCAGACACATATGAGATTCACTAACATCATCATCTTCAGAACCATCATCAGACCATGAAACAACTAGGCTTTTCTTCTTCTGCTTCTTAAGAAAAGTGGGACAATCAGTTTTGATATGTCCAAAACCTTCACACTCATAGCACTGCACACCTTTAGCTTGGTTACTTTTCTCCTCAGACTTGGTCTTCTTCTCATCAGTTTGTTGCTTTTTGTTATTGAATCTGAAATTCTGACCTTTGGCTTTGGCTTTTCTGTTAACATTCTTCAGAATCTTGTTGAATTGTTTTCCCAGCAACACTAGAGCTTCTGATAAGTCATCCTCCTCAGACTCTTGTTGATCATCAGTTTCAGCATTCACAGTGAAAGCTATACCTTTCCCTTTCTTATCAGACTGTTTGCAGAATGCAGTCTCAAAATTTAACAAAGACCCAATCAGCTCCTCAACCTTCATAGCAGAAATATCATGAGCCTCCTCAATTGCAGTGACCTTCATGTCAAATCTTCTGGGCAGGGACCTGAGGATTTTTCTGACTAACTTCTCATCAGACATCTTTTCACCAAGAGAATCAAAAGAATTTGCCATGTCCAGCACATTCATGTAAAAATCCTGGATATTTTCATCCTCCTTCATCTTCAAGTTCTCAAACTTAGTGGTCAGCAACTGCAATTTGGACATCTTCACCTTAGAAGTTCCTTCATGAGTGGTTTTCAGAATTTCCCAAGCATCCTTAGCCACAGTACATTGTTTGATAAGTCTGAACATGTTCTGGTCCACACCATTAAAGATTGCATTCAAAGCTTTTGAATTTCCCTGAGACAAGTCATCTTCAGCTCTGGTCCACTCCTCTTCAGGCTTCAAAACTCCAGTTTTGTTACTATCTTTGTCCAAAACCTCAGGATGTTCCCAGCCTTTTATCACAGCTTTCCATGTCCTGCTGTCAATAGACTTTAGAAAAGCACACATCCTTGACTTCCAATACTCATAGTTTGTGCCATCTAGTAGGGGTGGTCTATTGACATATCCTCCTTCTCTATCCATGCTTGCCATATATTAACTCCTCTGGATCTCACCCAATTTACAGGCAGGGTGCCTGCTCTGATGCCAATTGAAATTCTGGCCAGGCAAAACTAAGAGAATACCAGGTTCTGAACCAGACAGGTTCTGAACAATATGCAGGGCACAATAGATCGCAAAACAGAGCACAAGTAAACACAATACAAGAGCAGCAAAATAAAGTGCAGGAAAGTAAAAGGCACAGAGGTTTGTTAACCCAGTTCGGAGTAAACACCTCCTACTCTGGGGGATACCAATCCAGGAAGGAAATCCACTATATGATTTAACCCAAAGACTCAAGACACTGACTCCCAGTTCCCAGCCTTAGCAATTAAACTCCTCCTAGTCAGACTTCTACCCAACTCTGAGTATTAGAATCCTCTAACTTCCTATTCAAGCAACTAAACCCGGCTACTTGAACAACCCTTAACAATCCCCAGTTCTGAAACAAAACTACCCTGTTTTTGAATACACCTTCAAAGACAAAACTTCATTCGTACCTAAAGGCTTAGAATGAATTACAACTCAATTAAACACCTAAACCAACTCTAACAGAGTGGTGCACAATAAAGCTAAAAGCTTAAAATACTAAGACTCAATTCTCTGATCTTAAACTCTATAAAATTCGTAAGTCTTGAAAGCAGCAGCACTCCTCCTTAAATAGTCTTCAGCAAAGTTCTTAATTATGCTCCAAATCTTCTGAATTGATTTGTTACTCAAATAAGATTGATCCAATAGAGTAACAAATAAAACTGCATCCAATCTTTGAAAGATTTAAAACAGAAAATACGAATTTTCATAATGTTGAACCAAATCTTCAAAGATATCTTCTCCAATTAACCCAGCATTCTAGAAGCAATTATACAAACATAATTCCTTGCTAAATCTCCCAAGATACGTGCAAAAACAATCCAGCAAACCCAGCTTCTGATGTGGTCAACAGAAGTCAACGCTGGCTTCAGAACCTGAAACTGCTTCTGAAGTGCTACAGTGCTTCTGATGAGCATTTCAGCTTCTGATGTAGATTTCAGCTTCTGAATGGCTTCAAATGAGAAAACTTGTAACTGAAGAAATGTTCAATATAAGGGAATGCTTCTATTCCATACTTTGGTTTTGCCAAACAATGCAGCCAACACTTAAAGACTCAACAACTGTTAAGAAAGAAATCTTAATTGTGCAAATCTATGTTGATGATATCATATTTGGTTCTACTAATGCCTCCCTTTGCAAGGAATTTTCAAAGTTAATGCAGGATGAATTTGAAATGAGCATGATGGGTGAGCTAAAATTCTTCTTGGGAATTCAAATCAACCAATGCAAAGATGGTGTTTATGTTCATCAGTCAAAATACACCAAGGAGCTTCTGAAGAAGTTCCAGCTGGATGATTGCAAGCTGATGACAACACCAATGCATCCTACCTGCACTTTAAGCAAAGAGGACAATGGCTCTAAAGTAGATCAGAAGCTGTACAGAGGTATGATAGGTTCTCTCCTATACTTAACTGCTTCTAGACCAGATATTTTATTTAGTGTATGTCTGTGTGCCAGATTCCAATCAGATCCTAGAGAATCTCATATGACTGCTGTCAAGAGAATCTTCAGGTATCTGAAAGGAACAACTAATTTGGGACTTCTGTATAAGAAATCTCTAAATTATAAGCTAGTTGGATTCTGTGATGCTGACTATGCTGGGGACAGGATTGAAAGAAAATCCACCAGTGGAAACTGTCAGTTTCTTGGTGAGAATCTGATATCCTGGGCCAGCAAGAGACAAGCAACCATTGCCTTGTCAACTGCAGAAGCAGAATACATCTCAGCTGCAAGTTGTAGCACACAACTGCTCTGGATGAAACATCAATTAGAGGATTATCAGATTCATGCAGACAATATTCCTATTTATTGTGATAATACTGCTGCTATATGTCTGTCTAAAAATCCAATTCTGCATTCTAGAGCCAAGCACATAGAAATAAAACATCATTTTATAAGAGATTATGTTCAGAAGGGTGTTTTAGATATTCAGTTCATTGATACTGATCATCAATGGGCTGACATATTCACAAAACCCCTAACAGAGGAAAGATTCAATTTTATTAAAAAGAATCTGAACATGCACTTTATCTCTTAAAAAATGTGCTTGAATCTGAATGAAATCCTTGATTCTGAGTTTATCATAAGCTAAGACTTATCAAACACTCATGTTCTGAGAGTTTGAATAAAGTTAAGCCTGAAAAACTTCAGAGTCTGAAGGATCAGAACCTGGATTTTCTGACTTCTGAATCTGATAAAAATCTAATGTTGGTCAGAATCTGCTAAGTATAACCCTGGGAAATGATGATTAAAGCTTTGAAATTTATACTCAAACCCTCCCAAAGTCATCAATTTAAATATGTGATTTACTGCTCTGATATTCAATGTTGAAATTGCTTGACAAACAATTTTCAGTTGGTATCAGTCTGTCTTTCAAACTGTTTAGCACAGACACATTTTTTTAATGCTCAAAGTGATTCAGACAATGTTCAGCTTTTAGAACTTATCTTATATTGGTATCAGCAATAAAATTTTAATTTGGTATCAGACTTTGAGATAAACCTTCATATTTTGGTATCAAGTTCTGATACAAGCTCAGCAGTATTAAAACTATATTTTGGTATCAGACTCTGAGATAAAATCCTCAATTGGTATCAAGCTCTGAGATATCTTTTCAGTTGGTCTATAATCTGAACTATTTTGTTTTAAAAATGAATTAGACCTGCTCTGATCTGAACTATTTTCTTTAAACCAGCTCAGATCTGCTCTGATACCTTCTTGAGAGTTTTGCTCTGATACTGAACACAATTTGGTTGTTTTGCTCTGATACTGAACAACTTATACTGAACAAACCATGTCTGAACACAGAATGATCTGATCAGAAGCTCTAAACCTTTTCTGCTTCTGAACAACATTCTATTTTTAATGCAAGTCATATACTCATTGAAAGTCAAGTATGCTCTGATACTCATCTTTGCTGCTTGATTATCCATATGATTGCATAAATATCTCACAAATTTTTGTTCAACCCTCCCCCCAATTCTGAATCTTTTTGAAATGTTTTCAAACTCTTTAAAAAGGGGGAGACTGAACTGCTCTGATACATGTTTTCAAACTCTTTTAAACTTCTTTTCTGCTCTGATACAGATGTTTTCAAACTCTCTTGACAAAGGGGGAGAAATTTTCTGTGTTGGGGGAGTAAGTAAAACTTTTTGTTGATGACAAAAGGGGGAGTAAGGTAAAAACAAGTATTAAAGCACCTGAGCTCACAAAAATAAGTTAAATTCTGTCAGTAATTAACTTATGAAAAGGGAATAAAAGGTATTAAAGCCTGAGGCTCTGAACATAAGTTAAAACTCTGATACTGATTAGTTAAGCTCTGATACTAATTAGTTAAAGCTCTGATACTGATTGAATCTAACTTATGAGAACTGCTTTTTAACTCTTAGCCTCTGAATTGTAAGTCTGGCTATGATACCATTCTGTGAGATACATTACTCTTAGCGAGTAAATTGAATTTAAAATAACTTGGATAAGACTCAGGGAGCTTACAAAACTCATCCTGTGGATTATCAGACTTAGGGGGAGAGCTTACAAACCTCAGAACCTGAAGTCAACAAGTCATTTTAAAATTCTGAGTGTTAATTTCACTATATTGTTTTAAGTTAAGCTTAATTAACTTGGATAAGAATCAAGGGGAGCTTACAAACCTAACCTTGAGGACTGTCAGACCTAGGGGGAGCTTACAAACCTCTCCTGAAGTCAGTTTGTTAATTAAACTTAACAACAATTCTGAAATTTTCACATTTGTGATTTAAACTGAACTTAACTAACTTGGATCAAACTCAGGGGGAGCTTACAAACCTCACACCCTGTAGTTAACTTGTTAATTAAGTTAACAACAATTTTCTGATTTAATACTTATGTTTGTCATCATCAAAAAGGGGGAGATTGTTGGAACAAAATGTGTTTAACAAGTCTCTTATGAATTAAGGGGAGATTGTTGAAACATTTATGTGTAAACATATCTCTCTTTATGATTTTGATGATAACAAAGTGTTAAATAGAAAATTGGTTATTTGCTAATGCTTTGTTCAAGTGATTTCAGAACCACATGGTTAATGATCAAGAAATTTGATAATGGTTATGGAAGAACAAGCTTAGAGCAAGAAAGGAAAGCTAAGAAGCAATGTTGCAAAGCTAGAAGGAAACTGCTCCTGAAGAAGTGCTCCTGAAGAAGTGCTCATGAAGAGTGCTCCTGAAGTAGTGCCTCTGAAGTGAAGTCTGAAGGCAGCTTCTGATGTCTGGGTGCTTCTGAAGAAGTCAACGCAAGTCAACGTCTGAAGCCAGCTTCTGATCCGTACAAGGCAGCTTCTGATGCACTGTTCACACAGAAGCTTCTGAAGCTGATGTGGCTTGGAAAGTGACCAGTACTGTGCGCATTTAATGCCTGGATGTGTCAGAACAACCCAATGGAACAGTTGTCTCCCTGACCCAGACATTCTCCAGCTTTTAAGGTAGGCCATTTCAAAAATGGCTGCTGCTCTGTTTTGTTTGAAAAAGTGCAGCACACATTTGCAGAAATCCTAGCTCAAATTGCAACGGCTCTTTCCTCAAATCAAGCAAATCTTCAACAGCTATTTCATCTATAAAAGGAAGAAGATTTGAAGAAGAATATGTCTAAGACTCTTGAAATCAAAATTGCTGAACCTTGCTCTGTTTTGCTGTCAAGTTCAAAAACTCTTAGAAATTCTTCAGTCTTGTAACTTAGAATTTCTTAAGGTTAAGAGTCTTAACCTGTGTTGTATTAAGAGAACACCTCTGATATTTTATCAAGTGTTCATCCCAAACTCCTTTACTTGTAAACCAGTTTGGTCCTTAAAGTCTCAGTCTGTATACTGAGCATTTGTAACCTCATTCCTTTGTGGTCTGAGTCAGAAGCCTCTTGACTTAGTGTCTTGAGCATTGGGAAGTCTCTTGACTTAGTGTCTTGAGCATTGGAAGCCTCTTCCTTGGTGGTTGAGCATTAGAAGCCTCTTTCTTTGTGATTGAGCAACTGGAAGTCTCTTTCTTAGTGATTGAGCAATTGTAATCAGAACTGATTATAGTGGAACTCTCTTGTTGGAAAACAAGGGGACTGGACTACTTCTCACATTGAGAAGGAACCAGTATAAATTATGTGTGTCTCCCTTTACCTTTGTCTTTTCATTATTTGAACCGCTGCATAACTCCTGATAATTGTTCAGAACTAATTCATATCAGCTTCTGAACTTAACCTTAAGTTTTGAAAAGAAAAGATCTTAGTTTTTGAGTCACACAATTCAACCCCCCCCTTCTTGTGTGTGTGTTTTTCTCACCTTCAAAGACTCATCTGAAGGATGTTCTATTTTGTATCTTGTACCATTCAAGTACAACATGATACTCCTCATAATGTAATCATAGAGTCATAGTCTTCTTAAGGCACCTTATGACTCTTTCAATTACATGTCAATGTTTCTCACTTGGTCTACTAGTAAACTTGCACAAGAGTTCCACGACATAGGCAATGTCGGGTCTAATACATTCAATGACATATCTAAGGATTGCCAATGATGCTCGCATATTCTATTTGTCTAACATCACCTCAAGTGTTCTTGAAGAGTTTTACACTTGGATCATAAGGTGTGCTTGCAAGTTTACAGTCAAATAATTACATTTCTTAAGATCTTGTGAGATTGATCAAAAAATTTCTTTTTTTTGATATAGTAATCTTGAAACCAAGAATTACTTCAACTTCGCCTAGGTCTTTCTTATCGATGTTGTTGATAAACAATGATTTCTCATAATTTATAGCATGAATCTTTGAACCAAATATGAGCAAGTCGTCTACATAGAGACATATGATCGTGCATATGTTATTTACATATTTGTAGTGAATACATTTGTCACAATCATTCACTTTATACTCATTCGATATCTTTTGGTTGTCAAATTTTTCATGCCATTTCTTAGGAGTTTAATTTTAGACCATGCAAAGATTTTTCTAACTTACTGACCTTGTTTTCTTGTCCATGAATCACAAAAACCTTCGGGTTGTTCTATATAAATTTCTTCTTCTAATTCACCATTTAAAGAGGCAGCTTTCACATTCATTTGGAGTACTATGAGGTATGTACATCGGCTAAAGGGACTAGTATCTCTCATGAATATGATTCAAGTGACTGGTGAATGAGTGTCGAAGAAATCTATATTTTTTTTCTTTGCCTAAAACCTTTTTCTACAAGGTGAGCCTTGTATTTAGCAACCGAACCATCAGGTTTTAGTTTTCCATTTCCAAAATTCAAATACAACCGATTAGTTTGCATCCAGGAGGCAAGTCAACTAAGAGTCGTGTTTCGTCAGACTCTAGAGAATCCATTTCATCGTTTACTGTTTTTTTTCTTTTCAAAAGTTAGCATCCAATGAAGACAAAGCTTCTTGAAGGCCAGATGGATCCTCTTCCAATATATAAACCATATAATTATGTTTATACTCTTTAGCAATTATAGCTTTCTTACCTCTTCGAGGTTCTATAACATCTCGTACGATGTTTTCATAACTGTTTCTGATTACTTGAATGTGATCAGATGCAGTGCCCCCACTAGCTCTCAATTTAAAAAGGGGAAATTACTTTGCCCCCACTAATGGCGTGCTGCCATTAGCGCCCCCACTAGTGCCCCCACTATTCTTTATTTAAAGGGGTATTTATTTACATAGAAATCAGTATCGTTTAATTCTATGCTCACTTTAGCATTTAGGTTTTAAAACTTACATGCTTCGTTATTTATAGCATACCTAATGAATACACATTCATAGGCTCTACTAGTGAGTTCAACTTTCTTGGGGTCCAGAATCCAAATATAATCCAGACAATCTCAAGTTCAAAAATTAAGACAAGTTAGGTTGTCTTTTCTTGAAAAATTCTTAATTAGAAATTTTGTTCTTAGACTTGGGTACTCTATTCAACATAAATTTCAATTTTTTTGTTATAAAAATTGAACATATCAAGCGTATCAATTTTATTTTTTTTAAAATTTACAGTCATCAATAAATACGATGAAATATCTTTTTATCATTTCTAGTTTATGTGTCATCAGGTTCGCACATATCATAATTTATTAAGTTTAGAGGTTCAAATTCTCTAAACACTGATTTATATGAACTTTTGGTTCATTCATTTTGACTGCAAAAAATAAAATTTTCTAGTCATATAAATTTGGAATTAAGTCCAAGTTACTCAAGTTTAAAATTAAACGCTTGTTCATATGATAAATTTTGACATGTCAAATATTAAAATCACACAACTTATAAAATAAAAGGAGAATTTAATTTTGAGCATATCATCAAAGGCGCAGTCTTTCCCCAACAAGAATGCATGATGCACAAGTCTCTTTTTAAGTCCGAGTCAACTCAGTCTTATTCAATAGAAATCTGAAATTCAGATTCTTTCTTATTTTGGAGCATGCATCACGTCCTAGAGAATAATTTTCTTTTCGGACGTGATTTGCAACTTCACATCTCCAATGCCAACGAATTTAATGTTGTTATAATATCCTAACAACACTTTGTTATTTACAGCAGTAGCATATGTTTTTGAACATAGCATAACCATAGCAAACATGGCGCGAGGCGCTAATGTTTATCCACCATTCACTTAATTCACCAACTAGATTGATTTAACTAGTCATATCAGTGAATTTCCCTTTTTTTTTTTTAGTAAGGTTAGGCAGCGGAGCAACAATTTACTTGTTAATATACTTGTGGGACATATGACCTGGTTTCTCACAATTGTATTAAAAATAAATTGTGAACCAGTGTCATTTCTTGATGGTGGCTGCTGATTTTTAATATAGGACCTTTTAGAGGTTCCTATTCTCTTGGCAATTAGAGTTATTTATTCACAGTGCGATTCTGATTTTTGAAAATAAATTTCAAACAGATTCAAAGTTGCATATGTGAATTTCTTAGTGTTTTTGTTATAACAACAAACACTTCATAGTGTTCAGTATATAGATGTATTTCTATAGCCTTTTTATCCTTCTTGTATTTAGGGACAATAAAACTCGAGTTAGTAATTTCTTCGGTAGACATGGCAGAAGGAAACGTCTTAAAATTGTTGTTTTTGGATTTCCAAACTGTTGTATTTGGATTTCCAAATTCTATTTTGAAATAGAATATCTACCAAAGTTGTTACTAGGTTGAGTCACGACCAGGTCGCTCTCTTTAAGACGTTTCGTGGCACTGCCCAAAATTGTGCAAGGCAGACTATTAACCACGCCGACTCCAGGATAAAACAAGCCCAGCTACAACTGTGCGGTTAACTACTGCACTGTAGAAAACCGTTCGAGATTTACACTTCCAATATGGTACTAAGACCACTCTTTAATACTGAAATCACTTTCTAATATGGTACTGTGACCACTCTATTATGGTGCTAAGACCACTCAAATATGGTGTTATCACCATTCTAACATTTGAGCTCTCCAAAATATCAATATGGTACTAAGACCACTCAAATATGGTGATACCACCATACTGACTTTTTAACTTCTCCAAGAGTATAAAAATATCGAAAGAATATTTATATACCGTTAAGATCATTCTTAATTCCGACGGGACATTATTATTTCAAAAGGGACTATGATCTTAAAAGTAGTCTTTATTCCGAAGGGACATATATTATCGAAGGGACTATGTTTTAAGACCTTTCTTAATTCCGAAGGGACATTATACCGAATAGGGACTAAGGTCTTAAGAACACTCTTAAATCCGAAGGGACAGAAAAATGAGATAAGGAGAAGAATAGCTCGTTAACACAAGCTGGAGGGAGAAGAGAGAAAGAGTTCTCGACAACTCAATAGAATTCTTTGGTGTGATTTTTGAACTGAGTGGAGTCCTCTATTTATATAGAGATTTTGTAACTGTTTTAGCTAAAATTGCAGCAGCAGTTACTCTAATGGATAAGATCAAAAAGAAACTTAACCATTAATCAGTTCAACAATGCTTGTGGATAAGATCAAAAAGAAACAAATCCACAAATGTGGAGGAAACAAACTCATTGGATATGAATGAAGGAAAAATAGGAAGTTCAGTTGAATTTTCAAACCTTATCACAACCAACATAAACTAAAATTGTGGGAAGTGATATCTATGAATAAAAATAATAATTACTATTATTTTTATCATTATCAAGTATTTAAAATTAAATACCACAATTTAAACACTACTAATGTGTGTGTTCTATTTTATGTGGGACCTCCACTCTTTATTTTTTCAATTCACATCACACTAGCTCAAAGTCTTATTACTTGATGTTTAATCATTCAATTTCCTTCTAACTTCACACCAATGTTCCAACAAGGTGCCTTTTGACCTGTTGCTCCATATCTTGATTTCCCAACTTGACCGAGACAGAGCCATTGAACTTCAAACTTTATTTTACAAATTGAAGGTGTGTTTCTCATACCCGTTTCACTATCATGTTGGTTTCCCTTTTCTGTGCTAAAGACTGTTAGAGCTTGTGGTGCAAGGTTTTGCCATATTACTAATTTTTTTCAATTTTGATGTCATTTGTTCTAGAGAGGTGAGGTATACAAATATAAATTTGTACTACTTATGAAAGGCATTGTGGGGGAGCAGATGCTTAGATCAGCATTAACAGAAGTACAACAACAGGTACGTAGATTAGAGGCTTAACTGTTTTCATCAACTATAAAGAGAGTTACCATGTAAATCACTCATTCATTCAATCAAATATTCAATTCAGAATTGTGTTAACTCTCATTTTCTTGAGTTTTTCTTTATGGACCCATCTATAGTGAAGCTTTTTAAAGATGATGAGGTTTTCGTCTCTATATTGTATACTTTTTAGAAAAATCTGCTGATTTTGAATTGGGGCTTAACTTGTACCATCACTGTGTTTTGTTGTCTGCAGGATGAAACTGTGCATTCAGGGGAGGATGTGGAAATGTTCCAAGCTCCATTGAATAGAGACATAGGTGGAGATGCTTCTAATTTTCAGCTTCCTGATTCAGATGCAGGTATTCACCGGTTTACATTATATCTGTATCAATTATGGTAGAATCTGTATCTATCAAGATGATTGCTTGAATTGTAAGATACCGATAACACTGCATTCAACAACTAAGTTTCACATATCTGTCCTCTAGCTTAAAATACTTGACGAATCCCCATTTCAATTTTCAAGATGATTCTTTCTTCAAAAAATTATCTGCATGGTTGATTTCTTGTCCTTTTGTTGACTATTAACCTTCTTGTTAAGATTCTTGTCTTATTATCTTCTAAAGTATCATTTTTATGTTTGCTAATTGATGCGTACTGGGGTCTGATTTGTGTGTTTAACTCCTTCCCAGTAGCATTGATAACAATTGATTGCTAACATTTGCTATTAAAAGAAAAGGGCTATTGAATCTGTATCGATTGCGTTTAAATCTGTATCTTTCAAGATGATTGCATGAAACGTAAGATATTGACAACACTGCATTCAACAACTAAGTTTCACATATCAGTACTCCAGCTTAAAATAATGAATCCCTATATCAATTTATCAATCACCGCTATTTCTTCTTTCTTCAAACAAAATCTGCATGGTTGATTTCTTGTACTTTTACTGACTATTAACCCTCTTGTTAAGATTCTTGTCATCTTTTCCTGTTTAGTTAGTTTTCTTTCTAACACCCCCTTTAAATCTCAGCACTGTTGTTTATCACATATTTCTTCTAGTTCTCATTCACTGTTTAAAAAGAAGACTTTGTACTTAGGTATCTGATTATTAGTTACTTAAGAGCTAGTTTAAATATGTTAGATTCTTGCTATCATTGTTATCAAAGTTAGTTAAAACAGGTAATAAGCCATTTTGTTTAGTAAACCACTATCATAAGGTTTCCTATTAATTAAGTTTAGATTATAAGGTGTCTCTAATATCTTATCCTTTTTTCTTGTTCCAAGAGCCTAGTGGCGAAACTCACACACACTAAGGGCTGAGAAGCGGGGAATTGCGGGTTCGAACCCGCATCCCGGCATATCAAATAATGCTACAGCTTTTTAGCATCAGAACTGTACTTACGTGACAATATCTTAACGTAATCTGTATCTTTCTCTAAAATATAGCAGTCGACATACTATTTCCTGCCCCTGTCTATTACGTAACAGACACCAACAGTAGGCTACATTTATAAAAAAAAACTGCAGAATGCACACTATTTCACTCAAAAAAAGGAGGATAAGGAGAAGTTAGAATAAGGAGGTTGAAATGTAGGAATTAAATGAGAGTTTCTGTTGTTTTTGGATTTCCAAACTGTTGTATTTGGATTTCCAAATTCTATTTTGAAATAGAATATTTACCGAAGTTGTTACTAGGTTGAGTCACGACCAGGTCGCTCTCTTTAAGACGTTTCGTGGCACTGCCCAAAATTGTGCAAGGCAGACTATCAACCACGCCGCCTCCAGGATAAAACAAGCTCAACTACAACTGTGCGATTAACTACTGCACTATAGAAAACCGTTCGAGATTTACACCTCCAATATAGTACTAAGACCACTCTTTAATACTGAAACCACTTTCTAATATGGTATTGTGACCACTCTATTATGGTGCTAAGACCACTCAAATATGGTGGTATCACTATTCTAACATTTGAGCTCTCCAAAATATCAATATGGTACTAAGACCACTCAAATATGGTGATGCCACCATTCTGACTTTTTAACTTCTCCAAGAGTAGAAAAATATCGAAAGAATATTTATATACTGTTAAGATCATTCTTAATTCCGAAGGGACATGATTATTTCAAAAGGGACTATGATCTTAAAAGTACTCTTTATTCCGAAGGGACATATATTATCGAAGGGACTATGTTTTAAGACCTTTCTTAATTCCGAAGGGACATTATACCGAATAGGGACTAAGGTCTTAAGAACACTCTTAAATCCGAAGGGACAGAAAAATGAGATAAGGAGAAGAATAGCTCGTTAACACAAGCTGGAGGGAGAAGAGAGAAAGAGTTCTCGACAACTCAATAGAACTCTTTGGTGTGATTTTTGAACTGAGTGGAGTCCTCTATTTATATAGAGATTTTGTAACTGTTTTAGCTAAAATTGCGGCAGCAGTTACTCTAATGGATAAGATTAAAAAGAAACTTAACCACTAATCAGTTCAACAATGTTTGTGGATAAGATTAAAAAGAAACAAATACACAAAGGTGGAGGAAACAAACTCATTGGATATGAATGAAGGAAAGATAAGAACCTCAGGTGAATTCTTATTCTTATCACAAACAACATAAACTAAATTTATGAGAAGTGATATTCATGAATAAAAATAATAATTACTATTATTTTTATCATTATAAAGTATTTAAAATTAAATACCACAATTTAAACACTACTAATGTGTGTGTTCTATTTTATGTGGGACCCCCACTCTATTTTTTCAATTCACATCACACTAGCTCAAAGTCTTATTACTTGGTGTTTAATCTTTCAATTTCCTTCCAACTTCACACCAATGTTCCAACAATCCCCCACTTGAATTTAAAAAATGGTTTCAATAATAACGTCAAAATGTTTCTGATAAGGTTGCTAATAAACAAAGGTGTCGCCTACAACTTGAACCTTTGCATAGCGAATACTATTCCGATTCAACAAGAGTTGCTTACAGCATTGAACTCTATCTCAGACAGAGTCCGCACACAAACCTTTTCCTAAGGTGTATTCTAAAAGCTCGTGCGTTTATGGTCATGCACGTTTATCCCAGTTTTAACGAACGCTCTAGGTATCCTGCCCCGAAATTCCATAGGAACCGGCCTCAGTTCCACATTCGTATAGGTGAGTCTATCAAGAGTACTCCTGTAGCTATGTACTCCACTCAACATAGAGTATAGATCTCATTAAGAGTTTCTATTATCTCATCCTTCTGTCGCTGCAGGATTCATGCTTTCTTAATTTTCTCATAGCGTGTTATCACTCATGACTTGTTATTACCCATTGAACCTATTTCTTGGGATTTCCAGTCATTTAGGTCGGGTTACCATCATTTGTGATCTTTAGGCATTAGTCTCATCCTATTGGATGTGTTTATGACTTTCTTTCTAGTTTTTCCTTTCGTCAAAGGATTGACTAATTCTTTATCAGTACGTACATGATCTACTTTAACCGTTCCTTTTGAGAGTAGCTAGCTCTCTAATTTGTTATGTGTTCGTGCCATAATTATCGTCTCTTACTATTGTAGTAACGATTCTCAATTTTGTAATAGCTGCAGTACTATCACAATGAATTAACACTCCTGGCAACAGTTTTATCCACTAGGGGATCTCAACTAGCAAGCATTTTCTCAACTTGCTTCTTCACTAGTTTTCTCTAGTGTTCTCATCTCAGATTCATTCCATAGCGGATTGAGTCAATATCATATGTTTCAACAAACAACTCCTCCAGTGATGCTCAATGTGCAGCCACTGGTCGCTTAAGACTCATCTGAAGGATGTTCTATTTTGTATCTTGTACCATTCAAGTACAACAGGATACTCCTCGTAATGTAATCCTAAAGTCATAGTCTTCTTAAGGCACCTTATGACTCTTTCAATAACATGTCAATGTTTCTCACTTGGTCTACTAGTAAACTTGCACAAGAGTTCCACGACATAGGCAATGCCGGGTCTAATACATTCAGTGACATATCTAAGGACTGCCAATGATGCTCGCATATTCTATTTGTCTAACACCACCTCAAGTGTTCTTGAAGAGTTTTACACTTGGATCATAAGGTGTGCTTGCAAGTTTATAGTCAAATAATTAAATTTCTTAAGATCTTGTGAGATTGATCAAAAAATTTCTTTTTTTTTGATGTAGTAATCTTGAAACCAAGAATTATTTCAACTTCGCCTAGGTCTTTCTTATCAATGTTGTTGATAAACAATGATTTCTCATAATTTATAACATGAACCTTTGAACCAAATATGAGCAAGTCGTCTACATAGAGACATATGATCGTGCAAATGTTATTTCCATATTTGTAGTGAATACATTTGTCACTTTCATTCACTTTATACTCATTCGATATCTTTAGGTTGTCAAAATTTCCATGCCAATTCTTAGGAGGTTATTTTAGACCATGCAAATATTTTTCTAACTTACTGACCTTGTTTTCTTGTCCATGAATCACAAAAACCTTCGGGTTGTTCTATATAAATTTCTTCTTCTAATTCACCATTTAAAGAGGCAGCTTTCACATTCATTTGGAGTACTATGAGTTATGTACATCGGCTAAAGGGACTAGTATCTCTCATGAATATGATTCAAGTGACTGGTGAATGAGTGTCGAAGAAATCTATATTTTTTTCTTTGCCTAAAACCTTTTTCTACAAGGTGAGCCTTGTATTTAGCAACCGAACCATCAGGTTTTAGTTTTCCATTTCCAAAATTCAAATACAACCAACTGGTTTGCAATTAGGAGGCAAGTCAACTAAGAGTCGTGTTTCGTTAGACTCTAGAGAATCCATTTCATCGTTTACTTTTTTTTTCTTTTCAAAAGTTAGCATCCTATGAAGACAAAGCTTCTTGAAGGCCAGATGGATCCTCTTCTAATCTATAAACCATATAATTATGTTTATACTCTTTAGCAATTATAGCTTTCTTACCTCTTCGAGGTTCTATAACATCTCATACGATGTTTTCATAACTGTTTCTGATTACTGGAATATGATCAGATGCAGTGCCCCCACTAGCTCTCAATTTAAAAGGGGAAATTACTTTGCCCTCACTAATGGCGTGTTTCCATTAGCACCCCCACTATTCTTTATTTAAAGGGGTATTTATTTACATAGAAATCAGTATCGTTTAATTCTATGCTCACTTTAGCATTTAGGTTTTAAAACTTACATGCTTCGTTATTTATAGCATACCTAATGAATACACATTCATAGGCTCTACTAGTGAGTTCAACTTTCTTGGGGTCCAGAATCCAAATATAATCCAGACAATCTCAAGTTCAAAAAATAAGACAAGTTGGGTTGTCTTTTCTTCAAAACTTCTTGATTAGAAATTTTGTTCTTAGACTTGGGTACTCTATTCAACATAAATTTCAATTTTAGTTATAAAAATTGAACGTATCAAGCATATCAATTTTATTTTTCAAAATTTACAGTCATATGATAAAATATATTTTTATCATTTCTAGTTTATGTGTCATCAAGTTCGCACATATCATAATTTATTAAGTTTAGAGGTTCAAATTCTCTAAACACTGATTTATATGAACTTTTGGTTCATTCATCTTGACTGCAAAAAATAAAATTTTTTAGTCATATAACTTTGGAATTAAGTCCAAGTTACTCAAGTTTAAAATTAAACGCTTGTTCATGATAAATTTTGACATGTCAAATATTAAAATCACACAACTTATAAAATAGAGGGAGAATTTAATTTTGAGCATATCATCAAAGGTGCAGTCTTTCCCCAACAAGAATGCATGATGCACAAGTCTCTTTTTAAGTCCGAGTCAACTCAGTTTTATTCAATAGAAATCTGAAATTCAAATTCTTTCTTATTTTGGAGCATGCATCACGTCCTAGAGAATAATTTTCTTTTCGGACGTGATTTGCAACTTCACATCTCCAATGTCAACGAATTTAATGTTGTTATAATATCCTAACAACACTTTGTTATTTACAGCAGTAGCATATGTTTTTGAACATAGCATAATCATAGCAAACACAGCGCGAGACGCTAATGTTTATCCATCATTCACTTAATTCACCAACTAGATTGATTTAACTAGTCATATCAGTGAATTTCTTTTTAGTTAGGCTAGGCAGCGGAGCAACAATTTACTTGTTAATATACTTGCGGGACATATGACTTGGTTTCACACAATTAAATAAATTGTGAACCATTGTCATTTCCTAATGGTGGTTGCTGATTTTCAATATAGGACCTTTTTGGGGTTCCTATTCTCTTGGCAATTAGAGTTATTTATTCATGGTGCAGTTCTGATTTTTGAAAATAAATTTCAAACAGATTCAAAGTTGCATATGTGAATTTCTTAGTGTTGTTGTTATAACAACAATCACTTCATTGTTTCAGTCCAAAGATGTATTTCTATAGCCTTTTTTTATCCTTGTTTTATTTTTGGGACAATGGAAGTTCAATAAGTAATTTCTTCGGTAGACATAGCAGTACGAAAACGTCTTAAAATTGTTGTTTTTGGATTTCCAAACTGTTGTATTTGGATTTCCAAATTCTATTTTGAAATAGAATATTTACCGAAGTTGTTACTAGGTTGAGTCACGACCAGGTCACTCTCTTTAAGACGTTTCGTGGCACTGCCCAAAATTGTGCATGGCAGACTATCAACCACGCCGCCTCCAGGATAAAACAAGCCCAGCTACAACTGTGCGGTTAACTACTGCACTATAGAAAACCGTTCGAGATTTACACCTCCAATATGGTACTAAGACCACTCTTTAATACTGAAACCACTTTCTAATATGGTATTGTGACTACTCTATTATGGTGCTAAGACCACTCAAATACGGTGTTATCACTATTCTAACATTTGAGCTCTCCAAAATATCAATATGGTACTAAGACCACTCAAATATGGTGATGCCACCATTCTGACTTTTTAACTTCTCCAAGAGTAGAAAAATATCGAAAGAATATTTATATACCGTTAAGATCATTCTTAATTCCAACGGGACATTATTATTTCAAAAGGGACTATGATCTTAAAAGTAGTCTTTATTCCGAAGGGACATATATTATCGAAGGGACTATGTTTTAAGACATTTCTTAATTCCGAAGGGACATTATACCAGGGACTAAGGTCTTAAGAACACTCTTAAATCCGAAGGGACAGAAAAATGAGATAAGGAGAAGAATAGCTCGTTAACACAAGTTGGAGGGAGAAGAGAGAAAGAGTTCTCGACAACTCAATAGAACTCTTTGGTGTAATTTTTGAACTGAGTGGAGTCCTCTATTTATATAGAGATTTTGTAACTGTTTTAGCTAAAATTGCGGCAGGAGTTACTCTAATGGATAAGATCAAAAAGAAACTTAACCACTAATCAGTTCAACAATGCTTGTTGATAAGATTAAAAAGAAACAAATCCACAAAGGTGGAGGAAACAAACTCATTGGATATAAATGAAGGAAAGATAAGAACCTCAGTTGAATTCTTATTCTTATCACAAACAACATAAACTAAATTTATGAGAAGTGATATTCACGAATAAAAATAATAATTACTATTATTTTTATCATTATAAAGTATTTAAAATTAAATACCACAATTTAAACACTACTAATGTGTGTGTTCTATTTTATGTGGGACTCCCACTCTCTATTTTTTCAATTCACATCACACTAGCTCAAAGTCTTATTACTTGGTGTTTAATCTTTCAATTTCCTTCCAACTTCACACCAATGTTCCAACAGTTTCAAATAATGGAGGAATTGGAAAAGAATGAGCCTTTGATGGGAGTTTTGGAATTGTAGGAGTTATGAATTATATTATACAATGTGCAAAAGTTCACTGACTGTTGTTGTTTACCTAATAGTAGAAAATGTAATCAACTTGGAAAATTTGCAGGCACAGTTGAAAGTATGTGGTATATAGAAATTAGGTGAGGTGTCATCAACAAGATTTGGAGTCAGTTTTAATAGATTATTATTATTATTATAGATCAGAATATCTGAATACAGGAATGCTATATTGACTGTTGATTCATGTTATTTTTCTGTTTGGTTGACAAATTCTTAATTACATTCAGACAATAATGCTATGATTCAAGATGAACGTCTCCAAGGCCAGACTGTACCTGTTTACCACCAACATCCTCAAACAAATGCAGTTCAAGATCCTGTCTTTAGCCATGAGGCAATCAAAACAAATAATCCCAACTGTGAATCTCAGTATTCAAAGCTGCAGCAGATGAATAATCAACAGGCCACAGTCAATGAACAACCTAGTAGCCAAGTCAATCGTAGTAAACAGGTACCGTTTGGCTTGTTGCTCCCTATCTTGATTCCCCAACTTTCCAAGGACAAGGCCATGCAACTTCAAACTTTATTGAACAAATTGAAGGTGGGTTTCTCAAACCAGTTTCACTATCATGTCCCTTTTCCCTCTCTTCTGTGCTAAACTACTACAGTTTGTTGGCAAGGCTTTTTCATATTACTAAGTTTTTGGTTTTGTCAATTTTGTTGTCATTTGTTCTAGAGAGATGAAATACCCAAAGATCAGTTTGTACAGCTTTTGAAAGGCATTGTGGATAAGCAGATGCTTAGAATAGCATTAACAAAATGCAACAACAGGTAGGTAGAGTATGTGGTTTATGCAGCCTTACAGATGTTTTTTCTTAAGGCGATTGAATATAGATGTCAACGTTATGCTAAGAACCATTGTTTTTCTTGCAGATAAAATCCAATACGGGTTCTTCTGGACAACAGCACCCTGTAAGCATGCCAACTGTTACTTCAATTCCACCACAATCTAATGATCCCCATGCATTAGTAAAACTGCATCAGAGAAGTATGAATGCTGCTGCAGACCATTCTCATAATACTTCTTCAGTTATCCAAGTGAAGACTGGGCCGACTTATTCAACTATGGACATTAGTACTAAAAAAACTCAGGAACATGATGTTCGAGTAGTGGAACCAACTCAATTACTACCATCCAGTTCTAACACCGTTAGTCAAGAAACTGAAAAATCCCCAGTTCACACACAAGGCTTTTATAATCAGCAACAACAACATATACATTTCCCATCGCCATATGAAAGCGGTGGTGGCAACTTTAACCCTTTTTTGGGGACAATCACTGGTTCATTATCATCTCTTAGACCACAACCTCAACCTCACAATTCACACAAAAGGAGAATTCCACATCAGAGCATTGGTCTAAATCACTTGGGTGTGCAACAGCAGAGTTCATTCAATGATCCTAAGAGAATGCGAGGTGGATCAGTATCGACTGTGGTAAACAATACAGCATCACAACAAACTTTAAATTCTTGGCAACCATTAGCAGAACATAATTCGGGCTTATTTTCATCTGTTTCATATGTAAAAAAGGAACCAAATGACCTTTCTACTGAGCAGCAACATAAGCATCATTCATCTAAATTGCATGGGTTGCCTTCTGTTAATTCTGGTCAAAATGAACAGGGTGGTGGTGTCAATCAAGGCACTGTAAAGAATCAGATGATCCCTATTGGAGAAGAGGAGATTGAAGTTCCTGCATGGGAGGCGGAGGGTGAGTGGGACCAGCAGGTTTCACCACCCGAGCAACAAGCTAACCAGCAAGAGCCAGCAGCACCGGAGGCCACGGGACAGGCCGCACTGCACCAGATATTGGATGTCGTCTGGGAGATTAGGACTGGCTTCGGATGGCTAGAGAGGAGACTTGGTGCAGTAGAGGCCAGACTGAATGACCTCGAAGAATCTGTCATACAGATTCCAAGGCGTGTCAGTTATGAGTCCACGGAGCAGAGAATTAGATTAGGGCCCAAGCTCCTACTGTTTTGATGTTTTGCTTTATTTCATTTTGTTGTTATTTTGGTTTCCGACTGGGGTGTTCCATTGTAAACCCCAAGTTACCTTTATGCCTGAACTTGAGTTAGTAATATCAGTCATATTTCCATTTGTGCCAAAACTGAATCCAATTCTTAACGATTAAACTTCATTTCTAATTCAAATTGAAATTCAGCTGTTTATTTGTCCAGTCTTCAATTGAATTTCGAGGACGGAATTATTTTAAGAGAGGTAGAATGTAAAGACCCATAATTTTGTATTTTTACTAATTCAATACTAGATTAAGTAACGGAAACCTTCAACTTTTGTACATTTCGCCTCTATTCTGTCTTAATAATCGATTAATTGGCTTTAATGAATCAATTAATTCATTTTATGCCAAAATAATTGGTTCATTACCTGATATTAATCAATTAGTTGTTATATGATATTAGGTACTTGTTTTTGTAATAAATTTCATACCCAAGATCAACCTTGTGCAACTAGTAACTACTTAAGTACTCAGTTACTCTTTGTAAAAAAAAAAAAAAAAAAGTACTCAATTACTCATATAACAGGGCAAGCACTTCAGTTAGCCAACCCAAACATTTCAAAATAGAAGCAGTAAACAAATGGCAGCAGCCATGACAGGAATAATCAAACAGAATTTCTTCATTATTCACATATAAGTACAACACCTATTACCACACTTGTTTATTTTATATGCTTCTTGTTATATGTTCCTTAAGGAACAATCATGCTCAATTATCTTATCTAAAGATAAGTTGACTTCCTTTAGCTTTGAGTTTTCAAGAACCACCAAATCTTTTGCTATAATCGACCAACCTCAAATGCATGAACTCTAGCTTTGAGTTCTCAGGAACAATCTGCACCAACCTTGTATGAGCTTTCCATGTGTAACTTCTCCGGTAGTCATCTTGCACTCAATAAATCAGGACATAGTAGTAAACCTTAAACCTGTAGGAAATTACACTTGGTTGCTACTGTTATTGTTAGTGATTGACTTTGTTTGCAGAAATATGATCAATGACATTCCCATTCTTGTGCTTGTGCCTCTTGCTGCTACTGTTGATGTCATTGTTTTATGATCATCTACTTGTCGGTTTGCTGATTTTGTTTGCCCTATATCGAGATCTAAAGAATGGTGTATTAATTTAGTTCATTAACATTATTGATCCATGACTTTATAAACAAAATTAAATAAACATGTATTTAGATGCATGGTAATCAGTGATTTTCTTTTATGGATTATTAATCAATATTTAGGTGCTTTTTAGTTAACTTGTCAACGACGAAGAAGACTAGTTGTTGCTATATGGATGCCCTAGTTGTTGCAGTTGCAAGCAAAGTGTGTAAATGAAATAAAAATTTGACTTAAAAAATAGTTAAAAGTCATTTTATAAAAGCAAGGACAGCTTGGTATGATGGTGTACCTACTCCAATGGAAGCAGAAACATGGGGACTCAAGGAAGCTGTGATTTGGCTTGGTGAAATGGGGATGTCAAGTGTGTCGATAGAACTAGATTGCAAGCTAGTTACTGAGGGCATAGGGGACAAATCTACAAACCAATCTGAGTTTGGCAAAATTATTCATGATTATAAAATGCTCCTTTTCAACTTTCCAAACATGTAATAGGCAAGTTAATTATTCATAGGCAAGTTAATTTTGTTGCTCTTCACTTAGCAAGGACGTTAACATTTTATGTTAGTCGTCATGTGTTTGATTATATTCCATCTTGTATTTCTCACATTTTGATTATATAACTTTGTTATTGCCAAAAAAGAAATCAACAGAAAAATTTGTATGAGCTTTGCCTGCAGTTGTTAATCGAATATCACATTCTAAAATTTTGGAAAGACAACCTTGGCCTCACCATTAAAATTGCTTGAAGTAGAGAAACATTGATCTTATTCTGCCTTCATGATTTTCATTTGCATTTCCATAAAATGTGTAACAGGAACATTTGTATTAATTGTGTTTGTAACGGGCGCTTCTATTTTGTTTTCTAGAAAATTTGGCTGATTAGATACGGTAGAAAAAATAAAAATTAAATAAAAGATATGGTAGAAAAATAAACAATTTGATGCCATGTAATGAGGCCAAAAGAGGAGAACATTCTAGAAGCATATAATTCAGCAAAGACCCCACACAATATGCAAGAGGGAAAGGTTGTTAGCACTGACGCGCAAATGATGGGACCACGAAGGAGTGAGAGGACACGCAAAGAGCACAGCATGTGGAAGAATTATACCAAGTAGTGATACTATATATATTGTAATAGGCACCTTTCTGTTAGTATGTGATTGGTGTAGTTATTACTTCTCTCCCTAAACTCTCTCTTCACATCATTGTTACTAGCTGTGTACTGCAACTGTTCGTTATAATTCCTGATTCCATTAATATACTACTCCTCCTTTCCATCCATCCTCACATCCATATTCCATTATAGTATTTTATTACACTGCTCATTTCATTGGTGCTTTCATCCCACCATGGCCCCGGTTGATGAACACACGTCCGAATCAGAAATCAAGCGCAATACAGAGGAGACGAAGCTGCTTCAGGCAGAAATGTTCGAACGGTTAGAAAGATCTGAAGCTGAGAACAGTGCTAAGTTTAACAAGATCTTTGCTGCGCTTGATATCCTCATTGATCAAACTCCATCGAAGCGTCACCATGGTGCTGGACTCAACAACAACAGGCCTCCGTTTCAGGTGAGAAATGTGAAACTCGAATTCCCGCGTTTTGATGGAAAAAATGTGCATGAGTGGATCTTTCGTGCTGAGCAATTCTTTGAATATTATGACACGCCAGATCTAGACCGTTTAACAATTGCATCGGTCCATCTTGATAAAGATGTTGTGCCTTGGTACCAGATGATGCAGCGAACTCATCCATTCATGTCATGGATTGAGCTTACTCGCGCACTGGAATTAGATTTTGGACCATCCATTTATGAATGTCCTCGTGCTACATTATTTAAATTGAATCAAACTGGATCTGTGGCTGATTATTACTTGCAATTTACATCATTAGCAAATCGTGTTTATGGTTTGAGCAATGATGCTTTGGTTGATTGTTTTGTGAGTGGATTAAACAATGAAATCCGCCGTGATGTCTTAATTCACACACCCCCTTCACTTGTCAAAGTTGTGTCCCTAGCTAAGGTGTATGAAGAGAAATACACTTCAAACCTCAAATCACAGAAATTCAATCATACCAACTATTCTACCAACAAACCATTCACCAACAAACCAGAGACAATAACTAGAAATTCAGCCCCCATCCTCAACACACCCTCTACACGACCTATGAGCCAATTTCAAAAGAATCCTAACATCAAACGTATATCCCCTGCTGAAATGCAAGTTAGAAGAGACAAAGGACTTTGTTATTGGTGTGATGACAAATTCTCTTATACTCATAAGTGTCCTAATAGGCAATTGATGCTCTTGCAATATGATGACAATGAAGAAGAACATGCTGTTGAAATACCTAGTGATTCATCAGATTCAGCCACAGAGACTCTTGAGACCACACAACCTGAACATCATTTATCCCTCAATGCCATGAAGGGAAACTCTAGCATGGGTATTCTCAGGTTTTCAGGCACTATTGAACATATACAGGTGCAGGTATTGATTGATGGAGGCAGTTCAGATAATTTTTTACAACCAAGAATAGCTAGATTCTTGAAGCTACCAATTGAACCAGGGCCTGTTTTCAAGGTACTGGTAGGCAATGGGGAGATCATGACTGCTGAAGGTGTGATTCAGAATTTAGCTCTAAATATACAGGGCACTGAATTACAAGTGCCAGTTTTCTTATTACCAGTAGCTGGAGCTGATGTTATATTAGGTGCATCATGGTTAGCTACACTTGGTCCACATGTGGCTGACTATGCCTCCTTGACATTAAAATTCTTCATCAATGGCAAATTTGTGACCCTACAGGGAGAGACAACTCCCAGACCTGCAGCTGCTCAATTTCACCATTTCAAGAGATTGCATTATACTGATGCAATAGCAGAATGTTTCACTATTCAATGGTTGAAATCACATACTGATGAAGATATTTTCAGAGACTTGCCCACCAACATTGAGCCAGAGATTGCAATATTACTACATACTTATAAAGAGCTGTTCAAAACACCAACTACATTACCTCCTCACAGGTCACACAATCACAGCATTCCACTCATTGAGGGACACAATCCAGTCAAGGTGAAACCATACAGATATCCTCACAGCCAGAAAAATCAAATTGAATTAATGGTGCAGGATATGCTACAACAGGGTATCATACAACCCAGTACAAGCCCTTTTTCTTCTCCAATAGTTTTGGTCAAGAAAAAGGATGGCACATGGAGGTTTTGCACAGATTATAGAGCACTGAATGCCATTACTGTTAAGGATTCGTTCCCTATCCCTACAGTAGATGAGTTACTGGACGAACTGTTTGGAGCCAAATTTTTCTCTAAACTGGATCTCAGGTCTGGTTACCATCAGATATTATTACAACCAGAGGACAGATACAAAACAGCATTCAGAACTCACCAAGGTCTTTATGAATGGTTAGTGATGCCATTTGGCCTAACTAATGCTCCTGCAACATTCCAAAGTTTGATGAACCACATTTTCCAACATGCTTTGAGGAAATATGTGTTAGTCTTCTTTGATGACATTCTTGTGTATAGTAGCACCTGGCAGGATCATTTAAGTCACTTGGATACTGTGCTCAAAACACTACTAAACAATGACTTGTTTGTCAAATTATCTAAGTGCTCTTTTGGAGTCTCTGAAATTGAATATTTGGGTCACTTAGTAACAGGACAAGGTGTTTCAATGGACAGAGACAAAATTCAGGCAGTTTTGGAATGGCCTACACCAAAGAATATTAAACAGTTAAGGGGATTTCTTGGTCTTACTGGCTATTATAGAAGATTCATTAAGAACTATGCAAGGTTAGCTGCACCTTTGACTGACTTACTCAAAAAAGAGAACTATAACTGGAATGCTCAAACTGAGTTGGCTTTTCAAGAGTTGAAAGCTGCTATGACATCAGCACCTGTATTAGCACTGCCTAATTTTCAAAAACCTTTTATCCTTGAAACTGATGCATCTGGGGTAGGAGTGGGTGCAGTGCTGCACCAAGATGGCCATCCCATTGCTTATTTTTCAAAGAAATTAGTACCAAGGAACCAGAAAAAATCTGCTTACTTCAGAGAAATGCTGGCTATCTCTGAGGCAATAGCAAAGTTCAGGCACTATCTGTTGGGACACAGATTTATTATTCGTACAGATCAGAAAAGCTTGAGGAGTTTGATGGACCAATCACTACAAACACCTGAACAACACCAGTGGTTACATAAATTTCTGGGATATGATTTTGTGATTGAATACAAGCCAGGCAAAGAAAATTTAGCAGCTGATGCCTTGTCTAGGGTGATGACTTTGGCTTGGTCAGAACCTATATCTCAACTTATCATCCAGATAAAGGGTGAAATCAAAGCTGATGTATACTGGAGTGATATTATAGAGAAGTGTACCTCACATGGAAACTCTTATTTGCAATATACTCTCAGAGAGGGAGTGTTATATTGGAAAAATAGAGTAGTGATTCCCCATAAGAGTGCTTTAATACAGCAGGTGCTACATGAATTTCACTCATCTCCAATTGGTGGACATGCTGGGTTCACAAGGACTTTGGCTAGGATTAAATCACAGTTTTATTGGGTTGCTATGAAGAAGGATGTTTTGGAGTATATACAAAACTGTGTTATCTGTCAGCAGGCTAAGACCACAAACACACTACCTGCAGGGTTGTTGCAACCTCTCCCATTACCTGCACAAGTATGGGAGGACATAGCTATGGATTTCATAACTGGATTGCCATTATCTTATGGGTACACTACTATCTTAGTTGTGATAGATAGATTGACAAAATATGCACATTTCTTACCTATGAAAACTGATTATTCTAGTAAATCAGTAGCTGAGGTTTTTATGAATCATATTGTCAAATTACATGGCATGCCAAAGTCTATTGTCTCTGATAGAGATAAAGTTTTCACAAGTTCTTTCTGGCAGCACTTGTTTAAACTGCAGGGTACTAGTTTGGCTATGTCATCCGCATACCATCCTCAATCTGATGGCCAAACTGAAGTCTTGAACAAGGGGTTGGAACTATTCCTGAGATGTTTCACATTCAACAATCCCAAGTCCTGGTATAAGGCACTGGCATGGTCTGAGTTCTGGTACAACACAGCCCTACACACTAGCATTGGCATGACCCCCTTCAAGGCCCTGTATGGAAGGGAGCCACCTACTCTCACCAGATATGAAGCTCAAGACAATGATCCTCCAGCACTTCAAGAGGAGCTGAAGGAAAGGGATAGGATACTACAGCAGTTGAAAAGTAACCTGGAGAGAGCACAGCAGTACATGAAAAAACAAGCAGACAAGCACAGAATTGAGGTTAAGTTCCAACTGGGAGATCTTGTGCTAGTCAAACTTCAACCCTATAGACAACAATCTGTGGCACTAAGGAAGAATCAGAAATTGGGAATGCGCTATTTTGGACCATTTGAAATTATAGCTTGTGTGGGGAAAGTAGCTTACAAGCTCAAATTACCTGATCATGCAAAGATTCACCCGGTATTTCATGTATCCCAATTGAAATCATTCAAGGGAGTGCCTCAGCAGCAGTATATGCCACTACCTCTCACTATGTCTGACAAGGGGCCAATGATACAACCAGTGGAGGTACTACAAGCCAGAACAGTCATGAAAGGAACACAGAAGATTCATCAGGTACTAGTGCAGTGGGACCAATATGATATTGCTGAAGCTACTTGGGAAAAAATAGATGACTTGCAGAAGAATTTTCCCTTGTATAACCTTGAGGACAAGGTTGTTTTTAAAGGGGATGGTATTGTAATGAGGCCAAAAGAGGAGAACATTCTAGAAGCATATAATTCAGCAAAGACCCCACACAATATGCAAGAGGGAAAGGTTGTTAGCACTGACGCGCAAATGATGGGACCACGAAGGAGTGAGAGGACACGCAAAGAGCACAGCATGTGGAAGAATTATACCAAGTAGTGATACTATATATATTGTAATAGGCACCTTTCTGTTAGTATGTGATTGGTGTAGTTATTACTTCTCTCCCTAAACTCTCTCTTCACATCATTGTTACTAGCTGTGTACTGCAACTGTTCGTTATAATTCCTGATTCCATTAATATACTACTCCTCCTTTCCATCCATCCTCACATCCATATTCCATTATAGTATTTTATTACACTGCTCATTTCATGCCATTGCCTTGAGTAGCAAGTTATTTTTTTTACAAACTTGATTTGCACGTTAGCGTTTTCTATATAATATCGCATTAAGAATACATAGCAACAAACCCTAATACAGTCACTTACTCTCTATTCTGTAATATGGGCAGTAGCTCTCGATCCTCTAGCCCTCAACGGAGCCACGGCACCATCTCTCCTCTGCCACAAGAGAAGCAAAACAATTTCCTTCACCGGATCCTCCACCGCCTTCTCACCGCTCTCGCTCTCCTTCTCCGAAACGGTTGAAGAAAATTCAATTCCAACACAAACAGAAGCGCAAAAACGGTAGGAGCCATAACGGCAGCACGGGGAGGGATTCGGAACAAAACATCTGAGCGGAAGGAGAGGAAGAGAGTGGAGTGGAAGGGCCATAACTGGAGGACCGGACATAGAAGGTCTCAGTGGTTGCCGAAGTATCACTCCGCAGCTGCAGACTCAAAGCCGCGGGATGAAGTGTCTGGTGATATAATCAACGACCTAACCAAGTTTTCCATGACCATGGCCAGCCATTTGTTCTCCAAACAAAATTTTAAAGAAAAGAATGTTGTGTTTTCTCCATTGGCGCTACACACCGAGCTAAGCATCATCGCGGCTGGCTCTGAGGGTCCCACACAGCAAGAGCTTCTCGACTTCCTTCGGTCCAAATCCATTCTCAACTCCTTCGCCTCTCATCTCCGTACTCAACGATGCCTCTCCCACCTGTGGTGGACCTCGCCTCTCTTTTGTCAATGGCGTGTGGGGTTGAACAAACGCTTTCTCTTCAACCTTCCTTCAAACAAATCGTAGCTACTGATTACAAAGCCAATTTGGCTTCCGTTGATTTCCAAAACAAGGTATGTATATCCACTGTCTTTTTTGTTAGCTTTTTTATATATAATTGTGTCACAATAAGGTATTTTCTAAAGGTTTTGGTTTTTTAATTGTTGTAGTTGTTAATGCATTTCTTGCGTTTGCTTTTAAATGGTGTTTGATTAATGGCTATAATGTCGATTTTGGATATGATGCGAACTGAATTTGGAACTTGGAAGTGTTTGTTATTTTCCCCTTAGTTTGCCTCATAAGCTTCCTAATTTAATCTTTCCATTTCATCATGGCTTGGTATACTAGAAAGTAGCATTGGTTTTTTTCCTTCTTCTTCACGAATGACATTAGAAAGGCATGAATGGAGATACTTAAACCGTTCATATTTTAGAGTCCTTCCTTTGTACGAGACTTAGTATGTAAACGTGCTTCTCAAAAAGAATAGAAGCCATTAAATAGTCATTTTGAGTAGGATTTTGAAAACATAACTCAGCTTATTTAGAAGGAAGATATGATTATTATTATTACTATCGCTGTCTCCTTTAGCATACAACTATTGAATAAAATGATTTTAGAGCAGCAAGTATCAACTTCTATGAAAATAATTGACAAATGCAACTGTCCTCTCCTTATTGTTTTCCACCGTAATATGTGAAAATTATACTGACAAAAAGTTAATTATTATATTGAAATAACTGTGAAAATAATTTAATTGATCTATTTGCATAACTGATTTTTGAATTTGATATGGTTTTGAAGGTTGATGAAGTGACTAAAGAAATAAATTTATGGGCTAAAAAAGAGAAATGGTTTTATTAAAGAAATTCTTCCTCCAAGATTGGTCGACAACTTAACCAGACTCGTATTTACTAATGCAATAATGCACTTTAAAGGAGCATGGGATGATCCATTTGATATTCTGATGACTAAAGACTATGATTTCCACCTTCTAAATGGCAGCTCAGTCAAAGTTCCCTTCATGACTAACAAGAAGGATCAGTTATTAGTGTTTCGATGATTTCAAAGTACTTCGCCTTCCTTATAGACAAGGTGAAGATAAGCGTCAATTCTACATGTACATTTTTCTTCCAAATGCAAAAGATGGACTGACAGCTTTGGTTGAGAACATGGCTTCTAAATTTGAGTTACTAGAACACAATCTTCCACTTATTCAAAGGAAAGTGAGAAACTTCAAAATTCCAAGATTCAAATTTTCAATTTGGCTTGAAACTTCTGATATGCTCAAGGAGTTAGGAGTGATTTTACCTTTCTCTCCCGGGGGGGTTTGACAAAAATGGTGGACTCTCTTGCGGGTCAAAACCTTTTTGTTTCCAACATATTTTAGAAGTATTTTATTGAAGTAAATGAGAAAGGCACTAAAGTTGCTTCGGCTAGTGCTGCTACAATGACACTTTGTAAACGTATGGGTGATCCACTAGACTTTGTAGCTGACCATCCTTTCTTATTTTTAATTAGAGAAGATTCGACTGAAACAATCATTTTTGTTGGACAAGTGCTTAATCTTCTTGTTAGATGATCTTAACTTCTCATCGTAGAATCAATTCGATCACTCATAGATATCGTGGGTAACTCATCTTTTATTAAGAATGTTTTATTTATGACAATAGTTTATTGATTTTTATATGATAAGATTGTGTGTCGATTATATTAAAATTGTCTTAGTGGTTACTTCTTTTGAGACTAATTTAAGTTTCGATAGGATTCTGATTGAGGTTACTTTTCATTATTATTTAGATGAGAAATTAGTAATAAACAATATGTTTTACCACGTTGTCAGGATTACATTATGAAATTTGTCTTATAACTACAAACCACCTTTTTAGTGGTAAAAACAATATACAATACAAACAAGTTATTGAGTTCAAGTGATTAATGAGTTTTACTAAAAGGATGAATTGTTTGGGAGAATCCAAGTTTCAACTTGTTGGCCAGGTTTTATTTACCTAACGGCCGAACTTCAAATTATTAAAGACCCCATCCTTAGGAACCGGAGAGTTAAAAAAAATAATTATACAATACATAAATATGGTTGTATATGTTGTTATTAGACATTAATTTATTTATTTTTTGGTGTTACCTTTTGGTTCTCAGAGGAAAAGGTGCCTGGTAAACTAGAGTTTGGTTGGGAAGTAGATTATGTCCGACCAAGAATTGTTTCACACATGTCGCGGTGATTTTAGGATATCAAGCTATTGGTTAGTGTTGACTCACAAAATTAAGTTCACCACCGAGCTTTTATTTTTTCCAAGGAAAAGGGGAAAAGTTCGAATAAACCCCAAATTTTTAGAGATCAAGGTCCGGGGGTTGGTTACGCAAAGGGAAGGTATTAGCACCCTAAACGTCTATAATATTCTATAGGAACCTCTTGCTTTATTTTATCTTTATGCTAAATTGATTACTTGTTTGTAAATTGAAATTCCTGGCAACCTGACTGACAGACGCTGTGCACAATGTTGGCACAACTGTCCGAGCACTTGTCTACTCAGAACTACAATTAAAATAACGCACCGTAACAAAGCACAAAATAAAAGGAACACAGCAGAAAGATAAAGTACACAGTGAGTTTGTTAACCCAGTTCGGAGCAACTCTCCTACTCTGGGGGATACCAATCCAGGAATGAATCCACTATAATAGTTCTAGTGAAAAGACCAACGTAAACACACTACTTGACTTTGCACCAAGACCCTACCAGTGGCAACTCTATCTAGGAACTCCTAGATATGAGACCCCGTCTCAATTCCTACCAACAGCACAGACAGTATTGTTATCAACCACACAAAACACAACCAAGAGAAACACACTCTAATAACACATACTCACTCCGTACTTAAAAGCTTAGGAGCAGCTTACAATTACAACTCAAACAAACTCAGTCCTTAGCTTGAATCAGGGAGATACAAGCAAGGCTCACAATTAACAAAAGAAACCCTAAAAACCTTAAACACACGCTTTGCTATAACACACGGTTTTCAGTTCCACCATTAGGGTTTGTCTTCACAAATATATAATACTGAGATAGCACGGGTTTGGGCTTCAACACAGAGCGTGGACATTGTCCGGTCCAGCTGGAAAATCTTCTAGAAATAATAAAAAGCTTCCAAATATAGAACGATATCTTGTGGAAAAATACCAAGGCAAGACTGCCTTTTACACATCATCAGATACACGCGCCTTGATCAGCAAGCTAGAGGAAAATAAATCTTCAAGCAAATCTTTGGAAGATTGCGTACAAAAAATAAAGCGCTAGCTGGCGCGAAAAACACAAGTCACATAATGCTGTTCCATATGCTACCGCATCTGTCCCAGCATCTGGCTAGTAGATGTTTTTGCAAAATGTAGCCAATCTACAAAAACCCAACAATCTCCCCCTTTGGCAAATTTTTGGCTAAAACACTCTAGAGCCAGTTCTTTGGGAGATACACAGATAAATTCCTTCAAGTCAACATAGGCACACATCAAAGAAAGAAAATATCATAGCATATAACGAGACTACTTCCAAAGGAGCAATACATCAGAGGCATGCAACAGATAAGACAAAAACAACTAGCCTCATAGGAACAACCAGAGAGAAATAAACTCTCATATAGTGGATTCACATAGAGAGGAGAGAAAAACAACACCAGGGAAAAAATAAATTTCCACACACCAAAAAATAACAACTCCCCTTCAAAAACATTAACAGCTCCCCCTCAAAAACATGCACATACACATCCTCAACACATGTACCAGTACTCCCCCTCAACACATATAGAACTCCCCCTCAACACATGTAACCATACATAACCGTGCATACAAACAACCAAGATAATATAAGCTATAAGCTACTACTCCCCCTTTTTAGCCACAAATTCTAACAAATAAGATAACATCCAAGCATACTCATAAGAGAAGAAACCACATATAGTGCATATTACAGACCACAAGCACACAAGGTGCATAAGAAATTCAGGGCCTAGCCCAGTCAACAAACAGGCAAAAAGAGTACAACAATTGAGAATAGAACAAAACATCAAAGTCAGAAATCATCAGAGTCATCAGAGTCATCCTCAGTATCACCAGCAGAAGCAGCAGTCTTATTTCCTCCTTCTTCTTCATCCTGCTCACCCTCAGCTTCAGATTCAGCCTTCAAAGCTGCAATAATCCTGTCAATCTTCATCTTCCTAGTTCCAAGAGCCACACTAGTCTCAGTGAGATCTGCAATCATCTGCTTTCTAGTGAGCACACTAGGTGTCCGGACAGAAGTACCAGCTAAGTCAGCAGCATGTTCCTCAGACAGCAAACTACAATCCAAGGCCATAGGGCCAGGCCTCTTGCAGGGCTCATCAGTATTGATCAAAATATCAGGGTGTTGCTGAAGAATAATACCACACAGGAGAGTGGGAAAGGCTATAGGAAACTTGATAGCAAAGGACTTAGCATGCTCCAAAACCTGATAATAAATGTAGGCACCATAATCAAAAGGTGTCTTGGTCCCCACGGCATAAATCAGCTTAGCCAAACCAGAAGCAACAGAGTTGGAGTGAGTAGTGGGAGTCCAGTTTTGAGCACAGATCTTGTTCAAAACAGCATACATGGGAGAGAGTTGAGCAGAAGACAAATGCTTAGGCCAATGCTTAACCTTGTTACCTGTGATGACCTTGCAAATGGTGTCCTCAGTAACCTCCAGCTCAGGAGTCTCCTCAACAGATCTTTCAAGGTAGGTGTTGACAACCAGAGGGGAGAAGTTGACACATTTACCTCGAACAAAAACTTGCCTATACTCAGGATTCCTTGAGTCATCACACTCATCAGAAACATTTACCAGAAATTCCCTGACCAGCTTATCATAACAGGGACCCAGATTTTTCACAATTTTCATCAGTCCAGCATATTCCAACACATCAACCAGCTTTTTGCACTTGAACACATCTTCCTTCAGATTTCTTTCCAGACCTAGTCTTCTGTGGTATATAAACTTCCACCTAGAAGACCCACTTTCCAAATGAAAAGAGACATTATCCAGAGGAGCTGAAGGGATGGTTAGAGGGATCTTCATACCCTTCATTGTTTTTCTGGAAGCTCCACCAGATGTGGCAGCATCAAGCTCAGCAACCTCAAACTCAGAATCACTAGTGGGAGGGTCTTTCCTTTTAAGGCTCTTCTTCTTCTGATCACTTTGAGCCACTGTTGAGTATTTTCGTGTTGGCTGCATATTTTGGCAAATCCAATGTGTTGAATAGAAGCATTTCCATGTTTAGAACAAGTCTTCAGTTGCAAGGTTTTTGATTTGAAGCTGTTCAGAAGCTGAAAATTCCTTCAGAAGCTGAAAGTTTCTTCAGAAGCTGAATCCTGAGTCTGAAGCATCAGACGCACTGTAGCAGAGTTGACTTTTGTTGACTTCTTCAGAAGATGCATTTTTTCAAGATATTTCTGCATGAATCTTGGCAAGATTTATCAAGGATTTATCCTCGCATATTGCTTCTAGAATGCTGGTTGATTTGGAGTAGATTTTATGAAGATTTGGTTCAGTTTTATGAAGTTCGTATTTTTTCTGCACAATCTTTATAAAGATACATTGCAGGTTTATTTGTTTCCTTATTTGAATCATTCATAATTCAGAAACATATCTATTTGAGAAGATTTAATTCAGATTAATGTTGCTTGCTGAAGACTATATAAGGAGTGCTTTGCTGCTATTCAAGACACAAGGAATTAGAGAGAAAATTCAGAAATAGAGTCTTAGTGTGTGTAAGCTTTTTAAGCTTTGTTTTGTGCACCACTCATATGTTTTGAGTTGGTTTAGGTATTTTGAGTTGTAATTCATTCAAAGCTTTTAAGCAAGAATGAAGTTTTTGTTTTGAAGTGTGTTCTTCAAAAAACTGGGTTGTTTTGTTTCAGAACTAGGTTTAGTTCAAGGGTAGTTCAAGTGGCTGGGTTGCAGTTGCTTGAATAGGAAGTTAGTGGATTCTAATAGTCATGCGTGGGTGGAAGTCTGACTAGGTGGAGATTGATTGCTTGGGATAGGAACTGGGAGTCAGTGTCTGAGTCTTAAGGATTAATTCCAATAGTGGATTTCCTTCCTGGATTGGTATCCCCCAGATTAGGAGGTGTTTACTCCGAACTGGGTTAACAAACTTGTGTGTTCTGTTTATTTCTGCACTTTTAATTTCTGCTGCATAACTGTTTTAATTGTGCTAAGTATTTGTTCAGAACCTGTTGGTTCAGAACCAGTTTTATAAGAACCTGTTAACTTCTCATTATTGCTAAGCCAGAAATTTCAATTGGCATCAGAGCAGGCACCCTGCCTGTAATTTGGGTGAGATCCAGAGGTATTTATGTCTGGCTTTATGGAAAGAGAAGGAGGCCCTGTCAACAGACCACCCCTACTCGATGACACCAATTATGAGTACTGGAAATCAAGGATGTGTGCATTCCTAAAATCCATTGACAGCAAAACTTGGAAGGTTGTGATTAAAGGTTGGGATCATCCTGTGGTTATAGACAAAGATGGTAATAAAACTGGAGTTTTGAAACCTGAAGAAGAATGGACCAAAGCTGAGGATGATCTGTCACATGGAAACTCAAAGGCTTTGAATGCTATTTTCAATGGTGTGGATAGAAACATGTTCAGACTCATCAAGCAATGTACTGTGGCAAAGGATGCTTGGGAAATTCTGAAAACCACTCATGAAGGAACCTCTAAGGTTAAACTATCCAGACTTCAGTTGCTCACAACAAAATTAGAAAACTTGAAGATGATGGAAGATGAATCCATTCAGGATTTTTACATGAATGTGCTGGATATGGCAAATTCATTTGATTCTCTTGGGGAGAAGATGTCAGATGAGAAGTTAGTGAGAAAAATCCTTAGGTCCCTGCCCAGAAGATTTGATATGAAGGTTACAGCCATAGAGGAGGCTCATGATATTACCACTATGAAGATTGAGGAGCTGATTGGGTCATTGCTCAATTTTGAAACTGCCTTTTGTAAACAGCCAGATAAGAAAGGGAAAGGAATAGCTTTTGCTGATAAGTCTGAAGCTGATGATCAACAAGAGCTTGATGAAGATGAAGATGAGTTATCAGAAGCTGTAGTGTTAATGGGAAAACAGTTCAATAAGATTCTGAAAAATATTGACAGAAAGTCCAGAACCAAAGGTCAGAATCTCAGACTCAACAATAACAAGCAACAATCTGAAGAAAATAGCAAACAATCAAAGGCTGTGCAGTGCCTTGAGTGTGAAGGCTTTGGACATATCAAGGCTGAATGTCCTAATTTTCTCAAGAAGCAGAAGAAAAGCCTTGCTGTATCTTGGTCTGATGAGGATAGCTCAGAAGGAGAGATTGAAAGTAAGTCAGCTAAACATGTTGCTGCTCTTACAGTTTCAGAAGCTTGTTCAAAATCTGTGGTCTATTCAGAGTCTGAAACTTCATTAGAATCTGAAGCCTGTGATGAAGAATTGATTTTTGAGGAACCAGCTATTTCTTATGAAGAATTGTATCTCAGAAATCAAGATTTGATCAAGTTATTAGAGACTGAGAAGGAAACTGTGTGCCAGCTGCAGTCTGAAAGATGTGCTCATATAGGACAGATTGCTGATCTTAATGAAGAAGTAACACTTTTGAATTCCCAACTTGATCAGATGAAAAAGCAAGTTAGGATGATGAACTCTGCTACTGATAAGTTGGAGGAGATTCTAGATGTCCAGAAGCAAGGAAAAACTGGGTTAGGTTATGTTGATCAGAGTCTGAAGCTCAAGGAGAAAAATCTTGTTAGTCAGTTTGTTCCTGCTACTCAAACTCATGATTCTATGGTTGGAACACCAAAGAGGAGACCTCAGAAACAAGCACAGATGCAAGGTCAGAAACCAGCTCAAATGATACCTCATAAGCAAGTTCAGATGCTGCCTCAGAAGCATGCTCGGATGCATTCCCAGAAGTTTAACAGAAACAAAAGAAAGAATCAACCTTGGGTCTGTCATCATTGTGGTAAAAAGGGTCACATTAAACCTTTTTATTACAAATTGCATGGTTATCCCAAACATTTGCAACATAGAAAAGTTGAACCAGCTGTGAACAAGAGCAAAATCAAGAAAGTTTGGAGACCTAAGAGTAAAGGTGTTGCTCAGAATCTGAACAAAGGAAAAGGAAAGGCTGTTGCTGATGACAGCAAGCCAATTCCTGTAGCACAGAAGAATTCTGGTGCTGGACCATCCAAAATCTGGAGCAAAGTTCCTGTTCCTGATCAGAAGGTACTATTTTCTTGTGAATCTGAAGAGGCTAGGACTTATGTTCAGAAAAGAGTTGCTGGGAGGAATGCTTTTGGTTGTGGTTCTTCAAATGTTTGTCAGCATAAGGCTTTATAGCAATTATTGCAAACTGGATGTGAGGAAGATAGAGTACCTGCCAGTTTTGCTAATGCTGAATGTGTGTCTGATCCTGGATCTGAAGTTGATGCTGGGACTGATTTAGATGATGTATGTGCAGTTTTTAAACCCTATGTTAAACCTGTAGTTTGTCATAATTTTGTGGCTAAAAAGGGGGAGAAAAACATATGTTTAAGATCAGACATGAGCTGTTTAGAGTATGTGCTGTCAGATTGTAGTGTGGTTCAGAAGTTGCATGTTTTGCTCAGAATTCATAACCAATGCAACATGAGATGTGTTGGTGATATTGAGGGGGAGTGTGTGTCTCAGGGGGAGTACAAGGTTATTATATTTCTGAGTGTTGATGTATTCCTGGAGTATGTTACTTGTCTCACAAGTTACTGCAGTTCAGAATTAAGGGGGAGTTTTTATGGAGTAATGTTTTTAATGCTGAGTTGCAGGGGGAGTGTTGTGAAGCTCCAGGAGTGTTTGTGATGATCAGGAGTTGATCAGTAACTGGTGTTTTGTGTGCTTCAAGTGTATCAGAAGCTGCATTGTGTGTATCAGTGTTCAGAAGCTGAAACTGATTGGTTTTTAATGTGAACATAGCTTGAATCCGCTGCTAATCTGTATGCTATGTTATATTTTTTGTGGAGTTCATCATTGCTGAGATAGTCTTATGGGAGATTGAAGAGCTTGTCATGTGTGAACATTGGTTTTAGCCAAAAATTTGCCAAAGGGGGAGATTGTTGAGTATTTTCATGTTGGCTGCATATTTTGGCAAATCCAATGTGTTGAATAGAAGCATCTCCATGTTTAGAACAAGTCTTCAGTTGCAAGGTTTTTGATTTGAAGCTGTTCAGAAGCTGAAAATTCCTTCAGAAGCTGAAAGTTTCTTCAGAAGCTGAATCCTGAGTCTGAAGCATCAGACGCACTGTAGCAGAGTTGACTTTTGTTGACTTCTTCAGAAGATGCATTTTTTCAAGATATTTCTACATGAATCTTGGCAAGATTTATCAAGGATTTATCCTCGCATATTGCTTCTAGAATGCTGGTTGATTTGGAGTAGATTTTATGAAGATTTGGTTCAGTTTTATGAAGTTCGTATTTTTTTCTGCACAATCTTTATAAAGATACATTGCAGGTTTATTTGTTTCCTTATTTGAATCATTCATAATTCAGAAACATATCTATTTGAGAAGATTTAATTCAGATTAATGTTGCTTGCTGAAGACTATATAAGGAGTGCTTTGCTGCTATTCAAGACACAAGGAATTAGAGAGAAAATTCAGAAATAGAGTCTTAGTGTGTGTAAGCTTTTTAAGCTTTGTTTTGTGCACCACTCATATGTTTTGAGTTGGTTTAGGTATTTTGAGTTGTAATTCATTCAAAGCTTTTAAGCAAGAATGAAGTTTTTGTTTTGAAGTGTGTTCTTCAAAAAACTGGGTTGTTTTGTTTCAGAACTGGGTTTAGTTCAAGGGTAGTTCAAGTGGCTGGGTTGCAGTTGCTTGAATAGGAAGTTAGTGGATTCTAATACTCATGCGTGGGTGGAAGTCTGACTAGGTGGAGATTGATTGCTTGGGATAGGAACTGGGAGTCAGTGTCTGAGTCTTAAGGATTAATTCCAAAAGTGGATTTCCTTCCTGGATTGGTATCCCCCAGATTAGGAGGTGTTTACTCCGAACTGGGTTAACAAACTTGTGTGTTCTGTTTATTTCTGCACTTTTAATTTCTGCTGCATAACTGTTTTAATTGTGCTAAGTATTTGTTCAGAACCTGTTGGTTCAGAACCAGTTTTATAAGAACCTGTTAACTTCTCATTATTGCTAAGCCAGAAATTTCAGCCACCTTCTTGCTCCCAGCCTTGGGAGGACCATACATAGGCTTCTTCCCAGCATTAGTAGTTTTCTTCTTACTTTTGTGACATTCACTAATAGTATCAACAGTCTTGTCAGATTTGCTCCTAGTCCTGCGAGCAACACCTATAGCACAAGTCTTTTCCTGAGGTCTTTCTTCAGGCACAACATCCTCAACAGCAACAGTGTCAGCTTGGTCTAACTTGTCAGTCTCAGCATTATCCACAACATTCTTAGTCTCAGTATCTTCATCCTGAGTGTCGCGTCGAATTTCGGATGTCAAGCTATTGGGGAAGCATTGAATCACTAATTCTAAATTACGACTGAACTTTTAATTTTTCGGGGAAAAAAGGAAAAAAGTTCTAAATTACCTTGAGAAAAGATTTTAGGTTCGAAAGTCGATTATGCAAGGGGAAGGTATTAGCACCCCTCACATCCGTTGTACTCAACGGGAACCTCTTAGTCGGCTTAGGCTTAAAATGCTTCGATGTTTTACTTACGTGTTTAAACATGTATAAAAGGGAATATAAAAAACATAATGCGAGACGAAAAAAGAGATAAAAACAAACGAAAAGGGAAAAACAGGTTTTTTATTAATGGGCTTGACAAGATGTCGATCTTGCTCCTACGTATCTCCCGGTAGTCGGAGAATTCAAAGCGTACGTAGTTCTTTGGTAGAAAACGTTTGTATGTTGGTTCGTTTTAGTTAAAAAAGATTTGATCGCGTCCGAGCGAAAAAGTTTGAAAAGAAAGAAAAGTAATGAAAGTAAATGTCAACTGTTCGGGTTGCTGCCGAACTGGCCATTGACGACAAGAAAGTAAAAGTCAGCTGCTCGGGTTGTTGCCGAGCTGGCCACTGACGACAATGCATAAAAGTAAATGATTTGATGAAAAAGTTTTCCACTCGGACTTGAACAAAGGTTTTAAAAAAGTACGAAGACGTACAAAGTTTTAAAATGGTGAAAGATGGACGCTAGGCGATAAGCTCACGCAAGGCGTGAATGTTTTAAAAGAAATAAACAAAAGACAAACGTACTGAGGCGAAAAATTCGCGCAAGGGCGTAAAAAGGTTAAAAATAAACGCGCAAGGCGCGAGAGGTTTGGATTGACCACGAGGGCCAAAAAAAGGACAAAAATGGCCATAAGGGGGCCAAGGGAAGGTTTAGCGTGCTAGACGCGTCAAGGGTGGAATGACGATTGCCCGAGTGACGAGACATACGTCACGCATTCGTGCAATCGAGGTTTGGGGAGACATACGTCAAGCCATTCCCGTTTCATTCAAGTTTGGTTTTGTCACTCGGAGAAACCTCAAAGGGAACCAAAGCTTTTAAAAGGAAACTTGTAAAAGAAAAGAAAACACGAACAAATTTGTTGTTCGATCTTATTAAAAATCATGACCGTTACTTGTTGCTTAAGTTATTGAAACTCAAGAACGAGTTTGGTTCAAGTTTGAATGGCAAACACAACCATAAAACATGCAAAAAATTGGAAAGTTCACAAGTTCGGCTCAATCCGAGCTTGGTTTTAAAAGAATGAGCAAGCTTGGCTTAAGTTCGCGTTTGGATTGAAAATCATGAACAACATGGTTGTTCAAGTTTGTTTTGAAATAGACGAACTTAGCTTGTTGCTCAAACTTGGTTTTGAAAATATTAAGAACATAACTTGTTTCACAAGTTACTCAAAATTTGTCGCACGAACTTGAGAAATTTTCAAAGTTGTGCATGATTATGAATTGGGTTTGGACCAAAATGGTTTTAACCCTCTTTAGGTTCTGAGTCAAGGGCTAGAATCCCAAAAATTTGACATTTTGAATGCCTGATTCATATTCTGAATTTCATATACTTCGCAGAGCAACCAGAACTTGGCTCTGCGAAGTCAGGTTCTGGTGTGTTCGCAGTGCGAGCAATACTTTGCTCTGCGAAGTATGCGAATTTTTCAACTCAGAAGCTGTTTCTGAACAGAAGTTCAGAAACTGCTTCTAAGCAAGATTCAGAACCTAAAGGAGGTTAAAAAAACTTGACAAAATGGAAGAAAAAGGGGTGGAAAATCACAGTTTTAAAGCTTGGCCCCTTTGAGGTCCTTTTTGAGGTTCAAAAGAGGTTTTGGTTCACAAAGTGAAATTGGACAAAGCAAGATATGCAAACAGCAAATACAATAGAAAAGAAAGATTATAGGAGACTTACAGAACTCCTAGCAATGCTTGAATAAGATTAGAAGTGGCTTGCTTGCTTTGTGAGAGGTTATGAACAAAGTTCTAAGTGTTTGTGATGGACTGATTTTGTGCTGCAATGCAAGGGATTTTTGTGTGGATTTCGTGTGTGTTGGCTCTCTGAATTGGTCTGTTTTTAACTGGTTTCAATGTGTGTGATCCTCATGCCTTGCCATTCCTTTTATAGGCATAAATGCAAATCTTTGTAATGATGAACAATGATGAACAAAATCCTAAAACACTAGCTGATTTGGGCTAAATTCAGGCTAGAACACTTTGCATTTAATGCTAATGGATAGAACTTGCTTTGCCTTGTGCCAAGGGGCAAGGTCTTGACTGATCTCAGCCACAAATGTCATTGATTCTAGAAGGTAATGATGGTAAAAACTGTAAAACAGGGCAGCTGCAAAAGGGATGATTCTTGGGATCAATCCTTGCAATCTTGGAAGGTCAAACAATCAAAACGTGTACTGCCATGTACAGGGAGATTGGGGGAATCAAAATTAGCATGTGGGCTTATGTGTGGGAGGAGAAATCCAGCTCAAAACAGGGCACACCAAACAGCTTTTTTGCAACAAAAACCACTTGTGATTGACTGGTTTTGGCAGGGAAAAAGGGAAGGAAAGGGATCAAGCAGCTGGCTGGCAAGTTTAGGTTGGGTGAGGGGTCAATTTGGGGGGACAAAAGCTGACCAAGGATAGCCAATTTGTTTGATCACATGAGAGGTTGGAAGAAAATCCTTCTTTCCTTTTACCTTTAATGTCACACATTAAATCTTGCCTTGCTGCACCAAATCAGTCACAAAACAGCAATAATAAAAGTAATAATGCTACTAATAACAATTGTAGTTGAAAGCAAAAAGGATAAACCAAAGTTTGAAATTCTGCATAAAATTTCGCAGAGGTCGCAGTGCGAAGGTGAGTTCGCACTGCGAACTCCACTTTTTTTGATTTTTGTATTTAAATATAAAAAGGTGAAAATAGAGAAATGATAAATAATAATATATAATGATAATGATAAATGCAAAATGCAATTGATAATGAAAATAAATAAAATAGTAAATGACAATAATAATAAAAATGATAATAAAAGATAATAACAACAATAATAAAAAATGATGATAACTTAATAATATATTAATTAAAAATAAAAACCCTAATAGTAGTAAAATAATAATGATATTATTAAAGAAAAATATTAAGGATAATGATGATAATAATAGTAATGCTTAATAATGAAAATGATAAAATGCAAATAAAAAATACTATAGCAATAATAAAATAATAAAAGGTAAAAATAAATAATGAGATGATGACAAATAAAACACATAAAAAATATAAGTCAAAAAATGGGGTATGACACTGAGACTTTGAAGAATCATTCTCATGAACACTTACAATTTCAGGGGTGGCTGGAACCACCGCTTTAGTCTCCTCATGAGCTTGTGACAAAGATGCTTGAGCATCTGTCACAGCATCCTTTGTCGTAGCAGGGGGATTAACAGGTGTCTCAGAATCAGCCATATCAACAACATTCTTTTCAACAGAAACAACAGTAACATCTTGCTCTATAGGGGAATTTGAAAAATCACCAACTAATTTGTCAGATACCTTAGGATTATCAGGACCTAGGGTTTCAGACGTAGCTACAGTACCTTCAACAGCAATATTCTCAGAATTGTTGACAGAAGGGTCAACATTTGGTTCAACAACAGTCGATATAAAGGGATTGTCCTTACAGTACAGATCATCCATGCTAAGGCCTATACGTTGAACAGCGGGAGTGGAAGATGTCTTACCTTTCGATTTCGACCTCGTGTTCACCGCAGTAGAAGAGGTAGCTTTGCTAGATTTTGCAGGAGCCTTCTTACGTGATGCAGACGACCTAGTACGTCGCTTCTTTGTAGGAGAACTGAGAATGGTAGTGAGAGGTAGGGCGTCGGTGATAATCGCTTCAGAGGGAAGTTCAGAAGTTTGATCTTGCATGTTTTGATGAGAAGTAGAATCAGACATGGTGATGATTTGGTGTTTGAAAGTATGAAGAGAGGACGATTTTTGAATGATGCTGAGAGCGGCAAGAGAAGAGTTGAGACGTTGGGAGAAGTTAAGACAAAAGCAATGATAGTAGCGTGTGAGAGGTTTGAAAAAGAAGAGTTGGAAATAACTTCCTTGAATGACGTGCATCAAGCGGTTGAGGAGGGAGAAAATAATAGCTGCACGCCTCCCATAAATTAATTGCTACAATTCCTCAAATAAACAGATTCCTAACTTCCGTCTTAATTTTTCAAATTGATTAGCATCAAGGGCTTTGGTAAAAATATCTGCTAATTGCTCTTCAGTTGCAACATGTTCAAGAGTAACAATTTTTTCTTCAACCAGATCCCTAATAAAGTAATGTCTAATGTCAATGTGTTTAGTCCTGCTGTGTTGTATAGGATTTTTGGAGATATTAATTGCACTCAGATTGTCACAATATAATGTCATAGCATCTGTCTTGACATTGTATTCATTCAGCATCTGTCTCATCCACAACAATTGAGAACAACTGCTACCAACTGCTATGTACTCAGCTTCAGCTGTAGACAAGGAAACGCAATTTTGCTTCTTACTGAACCAGGATATAAGATTGTTACCCAGAAAGAAACATCCACCATAAGTACTTTTTCTATCATCTGCACTTCCAGCCCAGTCAGCATCACAATACCCAAACAACACAGTGCTTTCCCCATGAGAATACAACATACCATAGTCACTGGTACCATTCACATACTTCAGAATTCTCTTTACCTGAGTCAGATGGCTAATTTTTGGTTCAGCTTGGTACCTGGCGCACACTCCAACTGCAAATGTGATATCAGGCCTACTTGCTGTAAGATATAGAAGACTCCCTATCATACTTCTATACATGCTTTGGTCAACATCCACACCTTTCTCATCCTTTGATAATTTCACATGTGTGGGGGCAGGAGTTCTTTTATGAGCAGCATTTTCCATCCCAAATTTCTTGACTATATTTTTAGCATACTTACTTTGAGAAATAAATATAGTATCTTCCATATGTTTCACTTGAAGACCAAGGAAGAACTTTAGCTCACCTACAAGACTCATTTCAAATTCAGATTGCATTTGCTGAACAAAATGTTCTATCATCTGGTCAGACATTCCTCCAAAGACTATGTCATCTACATATATTTGAGCAATCATCAGCTGTCCATTTTCATCTTTCACAAACAAGGTTTTGTCATTTCCTCCCTTCCTATAGCCATGGTTAACTAGAAACTCAGCAAGTCTCTCATACCAAGCTCTAGGGGCTTGCTTCAGGCCATATAGAGCTTTCTTCAATTTGTAAACATGGTTTGGAAAACTTGGATCAATGAAACCTTTAGGCTGTTCCACATAGACCTCTTCATTTAAGTACCCATTGAGAAAGGCACTCTTTACATCCATCTGATACAGCTTGAATTTTAGTATGCATGCAATCCCAAGTAACAATCTAATAGATTCCAACCTAGCTACAGGAGCAAAGGTCTCATCAAAGTCTACACCTTTAATTTGAGCATATCCCTGTGCAACTAGTCTAGCTTTGTTCCTAGTGATAGTACCATTTTCATCAGACTTGTTTTTATAGACCCACTTGGTACCTATGACATTCACATTATCTGGTCTAGGAACTAAGTCCCACACATTACTTCTCTTGAACTGAGTTAATTCTTCTTGCATAGCGTTTATCCAGAACTCATCAGTTAGAGCTTCCTTAACATTCTTTGGTTCAAATTTAGATATAAAGCAAGAATTTGATATCTCATCATAGTTCCTTCTAGTTGTGATTCCTTGGTTAGGATCGCCAATGACTTGATCTATGGGATGGTTTTTCTGAACTCTGATAGATGGTCCTTTGTTGGGAGCAGTCTTCTCTGGACCTGTTACTTCAGAATCTTGCTTATTACTTGCTTCATCTTCTTTCTTCTCCTCCTGTAGGTCTGATGCGGAGTCAAATGTCGTATCATCTGGCACAGCATTATTACCTTCATCATCTACAACGACATTTATAGATTCCATCACTGTCTTGGTTCTGGAATTGTATACTCTATAGGCTCTGCTGTTTGTTGAATAGCCCAGAAATATTCCCTCTTCACTTTTAGCATCCATCTTTCTTCTTGGTTCCCTGTCAGCTAAAATATAGCACTTACTACCAAACACATGGAAATGCTTCACTGTTGGCTTCCTGTCCTTCCATAGCTCGTACAAGGTTGTAGATGTACCTTTTCTCAAAGTCACTCTATTATGAATATAGCAGGCTGTGTTCATGGCTTCAGCCCAAAAGAAAAATGGCAGCTTCTTCGCATGTAGCATAACCCTGGCAGATTCTTGCAAAGTCCTGTTCTTTCTCTCAACAATCCCATTTTGTTGGGGAGTAATGGGTGTAGAGAACTCATGAAATATTCCTTCAGAAATGCAGAAATCAGAGAACTTACCATTCTCAAACTCTTTCCCATGGTCACTTCGGATTCTTACAATTCCACAATCCTTCTCTCTCTGAAGTTGTAAGCAAAGATCCTTGAATTTTTCAAAAGTGTCTGATTTCTCCTTAATGAAATTTATCCAAGTATATCTGGAAAAATCATCAACAACAACAAATGCATACTTCTTACCACCTAAGCTTTCGACTTGCATGGGTCCCATTAATTCCATGTGCAATAACTCAAGAACTCTGGATGTGGACAGATGTTGCAGCTTCTGGTGAGGCATCTTGGTCTGTTTTCCTATTTGGCATTCTCCACATATACTTCCTTCATGAATTTGGAGTTTTGGTAGACCTCTGATGGCTCCTTCAGCAATAGCTTTCTTCATGCTTCTGAGATTCAGATGTCCAAGCTTTTGGTGCCATAGTTTTACTTCATCTTCTTTGGTTATTAGACAAGTAGATAACTTTGCTTTATCTTGAGAGACCCACAAGTAGCAATTGTCCTTTGATCTAACACCTTTCATCAGGATGTCACCTTTACTGTTAGCAACTAAGCATTCACTCTTTGTAAAGTTGACCTTCATTCCTTGATCGCACAGTTGACTAATACTAATTAAGTTAGCAGTTAATCCTTTCACAAGAAGCACCTTATCAAGTTTGGGTAGGCCCTCATTTACAAGCTTCCCTACACCCTTTATTTCTCCTTTGGCTCCATCACCAAAAGTCACAAAACTTGTAGCATAAGGCATAATAGCAGTCAAGTAATTTTTATCTCCAGTCATATGTCTGGAACACCCACTGTCAAAGTACCAATCATTTCTGGATGACACTCTCAGAGATGTATGAGCAATTTGAGCAGTCTCATCAGCTTCAGGTTCTGTTTTTCTAGGATCCACAGGGTTGCTTGTGAGATTATCATTCTTTTGCTTCCACTGCTTCTTGGTGATCTTCACTGTGGGATCAGGTCTTGGTGAATAAGTTCTGTCTGGATAACCATATAATTTGAAACAGAAAGGTCTGATATGTCCTTTTCTTCCACAGTAGTGGCATACCCAACCATTATACCTTCCTTTTGATCTGGGCCTATATCCGGCTGCCCGTTGTCTCACCTGATGTTGGGGCATCTGTCTTGACATAGTGAGATCATAAGTACTAACAGATGGCACAAACTGTCTCACCGGTAGTTGTTTCTGATGAGGCAAGGATCTGTAGTCAAACCCAATACCTTTAGAATCTCCAGGTTTCTGTCCTATCTCCAGAATTTCATCTAAAGCATCAGTACCTTTGTTCATCATCCGCAGTTGCTTGTTCATATTGTCAATCTTGGAAGTCAGTAAGATAACCTCATCATTGAGATCTGAGTTTATTTCCAGAAGTTTGTCTTTCTCAGCTTGCAAGAGAGCAATGGTCCTCTTTTGTTTTTCTAAAGTTCTACAAACTTCCTCACTTTTGAGACATAGCTCCTTGTAAGAATCAGCCAGTTCATCATATGTTACCTCTTCATCACAAGAATCATTGTCAGATGTACACACTCCAGTCAAGGCATTCACATGTTTTGCAGTTTCAGGTTCTTCTTCTGATTCATCCTCATCAGACCAAGAAACAGTCATCACCTTCTTTTGTTTCTTCAGATACGTTGCACACTCAGTTCTGATGTGACCAAATCCTTCGCATTCATGGCATTGCACCCCTTTGCTTTGATTGGTTTTGTCATCAGTTCTAGGTTTCCTCTGATTGTTGACATTTTTATAGATGATGCGACTGTTGTCCGGAGCATGTGTCCTAGGGCGTCTGTCCATCCTCTTCAGAACTTTATTAAATTGTTTACCAATCAACACCATAGCTTCAGAAATGCTCTCATCAGTATCTAAATTACTCTCCACATCATCTTCATCAGTGTTGGAGATGAAAGCAATGTTCTTGTCCTTCTTTTCAGATCTTTCATTAGCCTTCAATTCAAAAGTTTGAAGAGATCCAATCAACTCATCAACTTTCATATTTCCAATATCTTGGGCCTCCTCAATAGCACATACTTTCATATCAAATTTCTTAGGCAGGGACCTGAGGATTTTGCTTACCAATTTTTCATCAGACATCTTTTCCCCCAAGGATTCAAATGTGTTAGCATATTCTAGCACATTCATGTGAAAGTCATGAACACTCTCCCCTTCCTTCATTCTCAGATTCTTAAACTGTGTTGTCAGCAGTTGTAGCCTTGACTTCTTGACCTTTTGGGTACCTTCATGAGCTGTTCTTAGGATATCCCAAGCTTCCTTAGCAACAGTACATTGTTTAATCAACCTGAACATGTTTTTGTCTACACCATTAAACAGAGCATTCAGGGCTTTAGAGTTTCCAATAGCTGCAGTGTCTTCTGCTGTAGACCACTCCGCTTCTGGTTTTAACTCATCAGTATCAACATTATTCGCATCTTTTATTTTAGGAGGAACCCATGCTTTAATCACAGCCTTCCAAGCTCTGCTGTCTAGAGATTTCAAGAATGTTGTCATGCGTGATTTCCAAATTTCATAGTTCGACCCATCCAACAGGGGTGGTCTGTTCACCAGTCCTCCTTCTTTATCCATTAAGCCAGAAAAATCTTTCCCTGGAGCTCACCCACACAGAACAGGGTGCCTGCTCTGATGCCAATTGAAATTCCTGGCAACCTGACTGACAGACGCTGTGCACAATGTTGGCACAACTGTCCGAGCACTTGTCTACTCAGAACTACAATTAAAATAACGCAGCGTAACAAAGCACAAAATAAAAGGAACAAGCAGAAAGATAAAGTACACAGTGAGTTTGTTAACCCAGTTCGGAGCAACTCTCCTACTCTGGGGGATACCAATCCAGGAATGAATCCACTATAATAGTTCTAGTGAAAAGACCAACGTAAACACACTACTTGACTTTGCACCAAGACCCTACCAGTGGCAACTCTATCTAGGAACTCCTAGATATGAGACCCCGTCTCAATTCCTACCAACAGCACAGACAGTTTTGTTATCAACCACACAAAACACAACCAAGAGAAACACACTCTAATAACACATACTCACTCCGTACTTAAAAGCTTAGGAGCAGCTTACAATTACAACTCAAACAAACTCAGTCCTTAGTGTAGTACCCCAATTTTGTCCTAAGCCTTTTAAAACAAAAAATCAAAAAAAAATCAAAGAGGGAGAAAAAGTCAAAGTCAACAAAAGTCAACAGAAAAGTCAACATTTCAAAAATGATGACTTCGCACTGCGAAGTCTGCGATTTTTCTGCAGATTTTTGGTGTTTTTGATTTAATTCCAGATGTTGTTGCATATCATTTCCATATTTATTTTAATCAGCATTCATGGCTATTTGGGCCAAGCAAAACCTGAAATGAGAGACTTGCCATTAATGTCAAGGTTGGAAGCTTTTTCTTCCAACCTAACATGTGACAAGCAAGTGGGCTTGCCCTTGGGCAGCTCTTGTCCCTCCCATGTGACCTGTTAACCACCCCAAGGTTGCCAGCCACCTGCTTGATGACTTTCCTCCTGCTTGTTCCCCCAAAACCAGTCAAACCAGCTGGATGTTTCACTTGAAAAAGCCATGAGTGCCTACCCTGTTTTGCAACAGCTTTT